>CM040618.1:25036663-25129756 GCA_022817965.1 Solanum lycopersicoides | reverse complement strand
TTAAACACATCATTCATGCAAAAATCTAGAAGAACAACATACCCTCCTACAAATTTGTTTGGGAGCTAAGGACAAGGACATACGAAGGGGAACAACCTTAGTTTCAAGAATTTAAGAAACGTTCGAAAGAAAGTACTCTTGGAGAAAGAATTCCATGAGAGAAACCCATACCTTTTGACGTTGTTCAAGCTTGAAGTTGCTGCCCGGAAACTCCTCCAAACCATGCCCAATTCATTTCAACGTACACCCTACTCGACGAACCTCTCTTAGCCTTGACGTTTTGATTACTTTGTCTTTTACTAAAAAAAAATCTTGTGAGTTCTTCAAGTGTGAAGAACTCTTGATCTTTTCTTTCTAGTTTTTGTGGTGTTTTGGCAGAATAACGTGAGAGAGATATTAAGAACGTGAGAGAGAGTTGAGAAACGTGAGGGAGAGAGTTATTAGGATTTAGGAGACTAACTTCAAGACTTAGTCAAAATAGGATTTAATTAACTTAAATGAAAAATCTGATTTTCCTTTTTATTAAATCAGCTAATAAATATTAATTAATTAAATTAATTTGTCAATCTTAAATAAAAGCAATTTAAATCATTGCTTCCACCTAGGTTCGAACCCGGGTGGAGCAAGACTCTACTCCAAGAGCTCAATTTCGGCTCTCTCTCCCAAAATTGCCCCTCCATTATATTAAATAATTAATTAATTATATATTTAGGATAATTACGATATTACCCTTAGCCTGGTAAAAGATCATTTTACCCCTGGACCCTCAAAAATTTAAAATTTCTTCTTTTAAGTCCGGTAAAGACTCCTTCGATTAAATCTTAGTTTTCGAGAGGCTTACTTGGTTGGTTCCAACCTTTCCAAGTCCAACTAACTCCCCAAGTCAGTTGACTTGGTCGTAGTAAGGGTTCTAAGGTCTGGTTCTACGCGTATCAATCCGTGTGAACCTTGATTTAATCGCAAGCATTCTTGATACCCTTAGTCTTGATCCTATTCATTTTAGGGTTGTTACATTTGCAATACCATGGGTTAAGGGAGACTTTTCTTGCACTTTTTTACCTCCCCTCTTCCTTTTCACTACACCCCAACTTAAGCTTTTGGCCTAAGTTAGCTATTCATTAAAGCACAAGTCACAAGGATTATAGGTAGTGGATGAATAACGGTCTGTGTTTTATCAAACTTCATCGAAAGAAAGGTACAGTTTAACGGGTGTTCAAGAGAAGTTCACACACTCACAAGGGAGGGTCAAAAAAGAGTTACATGTCAAGTTGTCTCACACTCTATAAAATTGCCTAAGATCATATCAAGAAAAAGCATTACTTAGTTGACTAGAATAACGAGACAAATTCTAGATTTATTTATGTATAGTTCATAGTAAGTTATCACACTATGTATCGAAACTTAAGTCATACAAGACTACGCACTTTCGCTAGTGTGCATCGATTATCACAAGAGATTAACTTGATACATGGAAAATCACAACGAGATTCACATATTGTCTATGCAACTTCATTTGGTCGCGTCGTAGATATACATTCATGTTTCTTTGATTGAGAATACCATTCAGACATCGGTATAGATCAAAACCGATACTCAAACTCATAAAAGAACAACCACTTTCAAAATAAGAGGAGGCGAATTTTTTTTAAAAGAACTTCTGGAAGGATGTCAAATCACAATGTAAACCAACAAGAATCCATACGCTTAAACAATCACACAAGTAGATAAACACGATTTAAAACATACAACGCAAATACAAAATCAAATATATGTTAAAATAACACACAAAGGTGGGCCACACCCCACCACAAATAAGAAACATTTGTCCTCAAATGCAACTGATAAATATCTTGAAGTTAAAAGAAAGAAAAATAGAGAGGGAGGTAAAGAGGGGATCTTGTCTAACTGCTCGCTCCATCTGTATGACATCAGTGCCCACTACATCAACCTGGACTTTGATAATGGAAACCAGAGTATTTTCATTCTGGTTCTCAATGTGTTCATTTTCTTTAGCCTCTGCGGCGATATTAGCTGCAATCATCCTATCTAAGTTATGGCTTCCAGAAATGAGTTTATACTTCGTAGAATTTACGTTTACATGAAAGGATAGTGGGGTTAATAGGAACTCTCCTGCTGGAACTTGTTTTCTTCTTCTCTTTCTTTCTTTGGATATTTTTTTTTATCTTTTTATCTCTTTTAAAGTCTCGTGCTCTTATTTGTCGAGGTGGCATATCTCTCCCTACTACCTTTGGTGTAGTCATTTCAACAGAGCTTCAAGTCAAAGTTACAAAGTATTTAAGTAGGATCTAGGGGGATTCGAATGTAGAATCACTTCTCCATACTAGTTGATGAAGTGTTCATCCATTACGGCGATTCGCTCAAAGTAAAGAATAGAGGGTATAAGGGTGCAGACAAAGGGATAACGAAGTACCATTCGGCGAGACGCCGAACATGTTTTGCTGACACCAAACATACCTCTGAAAGTTACAAGATCATAACTCATTTAGCGTTAAGTTGAAGGTGAAAGGGAATGTTAGGCAAATCGCCTGTGTTTTGGTGAGCTTGGCCCAGCTCGCCAAATGACTACTCGTGCCTATTGTCAACCCATCCACCCAATTCAATTCCTCAACCCATGGTAATTCAATTTAAACCTTATAACACAAATTCATCTAAAACCCATAGCAAATGCACATTCCCATGGGAAAAAAATGCAACTCAAAGCACTAGCAAGTGGGATTTTATTATTAAAGCACGAGTGATCAAATGAGAATCAATAATGCATGTAATTTCATTCGCTTAGAGAGATTTATCATAGCTTCAACAAGATTCACAATATACAATTCAGTACAATTTTGGTGAAGTAAATATAGAGTTTAAACTACCAGCCGTTGATGTTGAATAAAATGTTACGGAGATTCTAGGCAGTAATGCAATCTTGATTCGAGCATGATTCCAAAACCTAGAATACTCTAAAAATTTTAGAACTATAAAACTAGAGTGCTAGTGTGAGTTTGTGAAGAGGAAAAGGTGAGGGAGAGTAGATGAACTTGGGCCTTTAAACTGTCTTCTTGCAACGACCTTCCCGATACCAACCATTTGGCGACGTTATAACTCTCTCCCATTCACTTGGTCAAACACCGAGTGTCTAGTTTCTCCACTGAATTTGAATGGATCGTTGTCTCACAAGGAAATCCCAACGTCGGTCTTCATCGAGGTTGCTAGCCTGGTTGGCAATGTGCCAATAATTCCTATAGACCGCAGAGTTTTACATGATCCCATCTGAAGATATCTTGAGGTATATGGCAAAAACAATCAGCATCGCCGAACTTGCTGGCGGCTCGCCAACTAGACTGGTTGCTCGCCTTTATTCACCTTTTCATACATGTCCCCAACTTTATCTCGTACATACAACACACCATTATTTCATCAAGACACAAAAAGTAATTAAAGGGTTTTGGGTTGCCTCCCAAACAACGCTTAAGTTAATATCGTGGCATGATGCAAGTCCAATTTCAAACCTCAATCTTGGGGTTGTCCATGGTATCACTAGGCAAACCCCCTTGTTGTCTCGAATTTAGGCTATACAAGATAGATCTATCTTGGTTTCCTACTGTTTAATCGAAACTGAGTGGAAGGTGATGGTCTGACTAAGGGTGGACACATCTTCCTTCATGTATTTCAGTATCTTATCTGAATTTTCAAATTTGTTGAGGATACGCGAGAGCATATCCTCAGACCGTCCACCTTCCGAATCCTTGGGCTTCTGGTACTCAAGGGGAGGCACATATATATCTTTCTTCCCATCTTTCAATCGGATTACGGTCCCTCCATTCACGATCTCTATCTTTCCAGCCTTCGTCTATATCCCAACCTTGATTTCCACCTTGCCTCAGGTGGTCTGAACGGTATCCACCATTTTGGTTGGCCAGAAAGTTTACCTCCTTGTTTTATAAAGCGTCAAACTTCACCTTCTCCAGGTTTTCACACCCAACCCCCACAATGTTGATACCTCGGGCACCAGTCCCCATGACATTTTGGATAGAATGTCAAGTTGTGTCATAATCTTTGCCATGTTTTGGTCTCTCTCATTATCATTTCAATTTGCTCCTTAGATAGCTTAAAGGTGTGAGGAGAGACTTGGTCTTCATGGGTGTACCATGATCTATTGATAGTCGCCATTCCATCCAGAAGTTGTGTTGCTACTGCATATGGTTTCTGCATTAATCCTCCTCGCTAGAGTTGGTCAGCAACAACCTTGTTTACTGAGTCCATGTTACGGTAAAAGTATTGGAGGAGGATATTATCATGTAGACCATGGGCCAGGCATTGGAGAACCATCTTTTTGAACCATAACCAAGTTTTATGCAGAGGCTCCGCATTCAAGCGCTTAAATCTCTAAATGTTATCCCGGAGTGACATCATCTTCGACGGAGGGAAAATTGCACCCAAAATGTGGTTACCAATTCTTCCAAGAAGTTATGGATTCTCTTGGCAGTTCTGCTAGCCATTTGCATGCCTCACCCATTAACGAGAAAGGGAATAACCTCAACCAAATTGACTCCTCAGAGATGCTTTTAAAAGATAAGGGTCCGCACATATCTACGAAGTTTCGAAGATGCTCGTGAGGATCCTCATGGTCCATTCCACTAAAGAGTCATGTTAGCTGCAAGAGTTGCAGCATGGTACTTATTATCTGAAATATTGCATTTCCGTTAGTTGGGTGTAAGCAAATGGCTCCAACACATCCCATTAGATGATGGTCATTGATGTTAGGCTCTTGGATACCATTCAGTTTTCTAATGTCGTCTTGGTGGCCCAGCTGGCTACCATTGCTCCTGTTTACACTCATGCTTCATAAAGTGGTCACCCAAAAAAATGAAACAAAATTGAAAAGTAAGTCTGTAAAGCTAAAACTAAGCAAAAATAAAGGCTCTATTTAACATCTTCACTTAACACCACTTCCCGGCAGTGGTGCCATTTTGATGCTTATCGTGAACAAAAACACTAATTACACTTCAAGTGTTAACGATCGGCAATAATATAGTAACCCAACCGAGGGTTGGGATCGTGTATCAAGGGAGTGGTAGTGAAAAGTTGTAGGTAATTATAATTTCATTTGAATTAGTTAGATAAATAAATTTACGAATAAAAACATTATAAATCAAAAGGGTGACACGAAAGTGTCAAATATCAATGGGGTTTGTAACAAGTAGCAAAAATAGCAAAATAAACAAGAAAACTAAGCAATGAAAGGGGGAATTCTTGGGATGTGAATGCAATACAAGTTAATATTGATTATAGGGTACATGATTTCGATAGAAAATTTGTAGAAAAATACTTCCATGAAGGTTCTTTGGAAGAACCAACTAGTGGAGAATGCTACTTTTGAGGCCGAGGCCGACATGAAATCCCGATATCCTCATCTTTTTCCCTCCTCTTCTAGTCAAGGTTGAGTTTAGTAACTTCTCCTAATTTTTGGTGTTGAAGGGTCTTAATGTGTTTTGTAACTTTTATGATTTTCCCTTCATTATGCATGATATTGTGAAAAAATCCATGTTTCATATATGCCATGAATTTTGTGTCTTCATACTTCATATGACTTGATTACATGTTTGGTATATTGAGTTATGTAATATTTCTTGTGAAATTGCTCAAGTGTGAAGTTATGAAAATTATGTGGTGGTTCTTGTTGAACATGTTGAGTTATATGAAAAGGAGAAGGACATTCCTCCTTGCAAAATATGAAATAATGAAATATGTGCATTTTTTATAGTTGGCATGATTTCTATGTTAATAGTGGTGCATTGTTGTGTTGAGAAAGGAGTAAATGTTTCCTCCTTTGTTATTGAATTATTTTTATGTCTCATAGGTTTGTTGGGCAGCTATTCTAGAGTCATAATTCCAAAAAGATATGTAAAGTGTCATTCGAGGAGGAATGTTCTCCAAGGGGGGATATTGTTACACCTCGTAAATCTAAGGACCAAGTCTAAAGTCTCAACTAGTGTCTAAGGCTTTAAGACAGTGTTTCCAGGCCAAAATGAAGGTAATCAACTTGATTAGGAAGTATTAAAGCCTTAACGTCAAGGAACGACCACGATGTCTGGAGAGTAGTGAAAGTGACCTAGTGTGACTTTAGGTTTTGAATGAGTTTAAAGAGTTGTTTAAGTGTCAAACTTTGTAAAAAAGGCCTAGGGTACACCTTAGTTCTTTTTTAGGGTCGAAACATTCATATATGACTCCCCAAGGACCTCCCTAAGTGCCCTAGAATAGGACCCAACATTTGACCCTAAAAGTTTTCCAAAGACAGTTTGCAACCACGAGTGGAACGATGAGCCGTCGATGGGATAACGCCCCATTGATGGTGCTCGTTGGTCCACACTGTAAATGTGGAGACTTGTCTCCATTCTGAGGAATCTTTGTCCCAAACCACACTTGACCTATACGGTCCGTAGTTTGGTTAACGGGGCGTTGACAGGATCTCGTCGATGGACCCCTGTCACACTGTCTCAAACACGGTTTAGGGGAGGGGGAAGGTTAATTATTTAATTAATTAATTAGTGATTAGGGGTGGTTATAATTCATTAGTTTAGGACTATAAAAGGATCTTAAGTCATTAAACTAACCTAACACTTCATAAATCCCAAAACCCAAATAACTCCCACTTCTCTCTAGTTTTTTTCACTACCCCAAAGACCCCCATTGAAGAACAAGTTCAAGATTTTCTAGGGCTTCAAGATCAATACTTTCATTCGCCATTATTCAAATATTCTCAAGGTATGGAGGCTATTCACTCTTGGGACTCTTTTCCCCAAGAGGCTCTTCAAAGATTCGATTTTATTGGTTCCTCAAAAACCTTGTTTTCATCCAATTTCGTGGGTCTACTTTCTAGATGGAATTGTGTAGTTTTAATTCGATCATTATTGATGATTTATGCATGTTTATGTGTCGATTGATGTACTCCTTAAAGCCTTGAACTAAATCTCTACAAAGACTTATGAATCCGCTTCACTCCTAATCCTAACTTGTGATCTACGTTGATTATGATTGAGAGAGATATAATTGAATGTATTCTTGTATTGTTTACTATTATATGATGAGTGATTGAATTGTGGTTTAAGGATCATTTAATTGAGGGTAAGATCTTGGATGCGATTCTTGAAAGCCATTGGTAAGACTTTCAAGACCATGAATACTTTACTTCAATTATGTTGGTCTATTATTGGTTTTGTTATTCAATTAAAGTATGAATATGTGAGTATGATAGGATGATGACGATATAATGAATATGATAGCATGTTATGAATGTTATGATCTGTGAGATGATGATAGGTGTGTTATCATAAGGGATTGAAGGTGATTCCTATGTGCATCTTATTTCCATGACTATGATTTAATGTTCTCACTTAATGTTGGGTTGTGATGAAAGGAATTTCCCATTCTACAACCTAAGAGTTATGATCACGTTATACAAGGGGTTAGCTCCTGAGACCTACAATATTAACTAATGTTAAGAAAGACTCTAAGATACTTCAAAAAAGGAATATGTAGCTTAGCACCGAGTGAACTTGACAATGAGAGATTTTCTTTCCAATGAGAAAGGTAGGTCACCAAGTGTCTCATGAGATGGAAACTACAATGCATATTAGCATAAAGAGAGTTTTTTAGTAACATTCTCCTAGTTCCTTAACTATGTGCCCCCATAGGAAAACCTAGCTAGTGGATCCACGTAGACGTTATTATTACGTATATGTCCTACCTTGGTAAGTATGATGTCTTCCTTTCGGTGTAATGGGTTGACACGGGATTCCATATTTAGCTCACATGGTCTATTGTCGGTTATGGCAAAGTTTCTCGAAAGTAAAATGAATGAATGAAAGTAAAGAGGCATAATAACTAGGATGACTTGAGAGGTGCACTAGTGTAGGTAATAGAAAGGGACTTTACCTATACATAGCATATGTGGACCTTGAGGGGATTCCTAGGGTGGTTCCTTTATATACTTATGTTATGAATGAAATACATAATGTTGATTCTATATGATGTTGGTCTCATATGATGTTGCATTCACTTGATATATATGTTGTTGGTCTAGATGGACATGTATGAGATTATATACACTTGTTATGATGTTAGATGATGTAAAGGCAATGCTTATGGTGTCTTTACTAGTTGACTTAGTTTATGTGGAGTTATGGGGCTTCACATAGACATTGCACTAGTTGAATTGAATGGGAATTATGGGTAAAGTCTTGTAATGTATGGATGAAGTTTTATTTATGGCTTTACGATGATGTTGCTCATGAAAATGTAATATGAAAATGTCTTATTGTTGCTATGTTGTGAACTTGGCTATATTGTCTGAATATGCATAAGGGCTTTTAAGTTACCTTAGCATGCTTTCAAACCAAATGTCCTTTTTAGCATGTTTCTAAATGTTTTACTTTCATATGTCTTCATGCTTAGTACATGTGGTTTGTTTCAAGGCTAACTTTCTAGAAACTTGGAAAGATTCCCAAGTTGGTGAGTCCTCAAGTCCGAGGACGAAGCCTATTATTCTAGTTCATTTCATTTGATTAGTCTAAAGACTTGTTCTATTTCCTATATTATAAAGACTATGTTGAGACTTATTGTAATGTTGTAAGGGATATGTCACAAATCTTGTACTCCTATATTAGATGGTTATGTGTGAGATGATTGTAGACGATTTTCGATATATGAGAAGTCTATGTAAACATCATATGTGAAATTTTAAATTTTTTGTATCTTTATTGATCTATGAAATGCGATGATGCATGTTAACAACTTGTTTTAGGCCTCTAAGAGGATGAAGATGCCGGTAACTATTAGGGGGCGCTCCCTGGTCGTGACACTCAACATATTTTCTAAGGTCTGGATAGAACACTCTACTTGCCCATCCTTCTGAGGATGAAAAGCAGTGCTTAAGTTCAACTTTGAACCCAAACGTTTATGGAAAAGATTTCTAGAATTGTGCAGTAAATTTTGCACCTCTATCTGAAATGATCGAAATTGGGACTCCATGAAGTCTCACCACCTCCTGAATTTATACCTTTGCATAATCCTCTACCGAATGAGTACTCTTTACCGGCAAAAAGTGGGTTGATTTTGTCATTCTATCGACAATCACCCAAATTGAATCATGCTACCTGCGAGACCTTGGTAACCCTGTGATGAAGTCCATATTAATCATCTCCCATTTCCATTCCGAAAGTTCTATATTCTGAGCCAACCCTCCAGGCCTTTGTTGCTCTACTTTCAATTGCTGGCAATTCAGGCACTTGGCAACAAACTCAGCAATGTCATTCTTCATACCTTACCACCAATATACTTCTCTCAAATCCCGGTACATCTTTGTGAAACTCGGATGAATGGAATATCTGGAGCTATGAGCTTTCTCCATAATCCTCTCTTGGGGTCCATCCACCCTAGGAATACACAATATCCCTTGATACTTCAGTACACCATCTCCCCCTTGTTCAAAATTTAATGCTCTTTGCTCATGAACATTTTCCTCCAATTCAAGCAAAATAAGGTCTTGGTATTGTGTTTCTTTCACCTCTGACACTAGTGATGATTCAGCCTCATTTGTCACCATTATCCCTCTTTCTGTGGAATCCATAAGTCTGAATCCTAGGAGTGAAAGTCTGTGCACATCTTTGGCTAACTCCCTCTTTTCTTCCTCGACATGGGCGGTACTAACCTGCTTAAAGCATCAGTAAACTATTAGGCTTAACTAAGTGGTGAATAATACTCATGTTATAATCCTTGAGTAAGTCTAACCGCCTCCTCTGCCTGAGATTGAGATCTTTCTAGGTGAACATATATTGTAGGCTCTTATGATCAGTGAATATATCAACATGAGCATCATACAAGTAGTGATGTCATATCTGGAAAGCGAAAACTACCGTGGCCAATTCTAAGTCATGGCTTGGGTAATTCTTCTCATGAACTTTCAACTATCTGGAGGCATAAGCTATAACTTTGTCATTCTTCATCAACACACAGACCAAACCAACCCTAGATGCATCACAATACAGCACGAAACCTTGAGCATCTTCTGGTAAAGGTTAAAATTGTGGTAGTAGTCAACCTCTTTTTCAATTCCTGAAATCTTTTCTCACAAACTTCAGAACATTAAAACTTAATTTTCTTCTTAGGCATCTTGGTGAAAGAGATGAGATAGACAAAAACCCATCAAAAAACCTTCTATAATATCCAGCCAAACCCAACAAACTCCTAATATTAGTTTGAGATGTGGGTCTAGGCCAACTCTCAACTACTTCTATCTTTTGGGTATCCACTCTAATTCCATCACTGGAAACTATGTGGCCCAAGAATGACACAGACTTAAGCCAAAACTAACATTTGGGGAACTTGGCATATAACTCCTTATATTTCAAAGTTTGAAGGACTATCCTGAGGTGACTAGCATGATATTCTTCATTCCATGAATGATTAGTATGTCATGAATGAAGACGATAAGAAACATATATATATATATATATATATATATATATATATAAGGTTTGTGAATACTCTGATCATAAGATCCTTGAATGTTAGATCCCTGAATGTTGCAGGCGCATTGGCAATCCAAAGGACATGACCAAAAATTTATAATGTCCATATATGGTTCTAAAAGTTGTCTTTGGAATATCATATTCTCTAACTTTCAACTGATGGTAGCCTGATCTGAGATCAATTTTTGAGAAGCAGGAAGCACCTGAATCTGATTGAAAAGATCATTAATCCTTGGTAAAGAGTACTTATTTTTTATGATAATCTTATTCAATTGGCGGTAATCTATACACATCCTAAGGGAACCGTCTTTCTTTTTCACAGATAAGACCAGAGCGCCCCAAAGTGAGACACTTGGTCGAATGAAACCCTTATCTAACAGATCTTTGAATGGTTATTTTAACTCTTTCAACTTTGTTGGTGCCATTCAATATGGCAGAATATATATAGGACAAGTATCTGGAATTATGTCTATGTCAAAGTCTATTTACCAATCAGGAGGGACTCCGGGTAGATCATCACAAAAAACTTTTGGAAACTCTTTTACTATAGGAACTGGCTGAATGGGAGGTACCTCAGCACTTAAGTCATTAACTCAGACTAAGTGATAGATACAACCCTTTGAAACTAACTTTCTTGCCTTAAAGTACGAAATGAAACAACTCTTAGGCACTGTTGAACTACTACTCCACTCTGTAACTAGCTCATTAGAGTCTAAAACATGACAAGTCAGGTTCTACAATCTATTGATGCATAACAAGCATAAACCCAGTCCATACCTAAAATGACATCAAAATCTACCATGTCTAACTCAACTAGGTCAGCTATGTTGTTCTTGTGATTGATGGAAATAGGACAATCACGATAGACTCTTTCTGCTAGAATAGACTTCCCAATAGATGTAGAAACAAAGAAGGGTTGACAAAGTTTCTCAAGAAGAATTTCAAACTTATTTGCAACATAATGAGTTACAAAAGACAAACTTGCCCATTGGTCTAGCAAAGCATAAACATCAAAAGTAAAGACTTTAATCATACCAGTGACAACATCTGGAGAATTCTCTTGCTCTTGGCAGCTAGTGATTGCATAGAGGCGGTTTGCCCCTCTAAAAGTACCAGAAGTAGCTCCTCTAGGTGCAACCCTGTCTGGTGGAGCAACTGATGAATACTAGGCTCTAATGCCCGGATTTCCACTACTTTTCTTATTCTTAGGACACTTTTTCATTAAGTGCCCCTCTTTCCCACACTTGAAACAACCTGACTGGCCATCACGACACTTGACAGTGTAGTTCCTACCATACCTACCACATACACAAGCCCAACTACCTCCTTGTGCAACACTACCTCGGGACTGTTATGGCCTAGCCTTGAAGTTTGAATTCTAGCAATTAAACTCACCTCTATTTCTGGGTGCAGGTACACTAGCAGATGATGGCGCATGCCCCTTTTGTTTTTGAAAAGATGGACGGTTCATGCTACCTTTATGCTGCCCAGACTCATTCCCAGTCTTAGCTTTATTTCTTCTATACTCTTCTTTGTCCCTCAACTTCTCCTCTTCAACCTGCTGCAAATAGACCATAAACCTGGATATGTCCATGCCACCAATCAGCATCGCAGCCCTGCACTCTTTGCTTGATTAACGACCTAAGCCAGCAACAAACAAGCTTATTTAGCTCCTCATGTCCTTAACCATTTCAAGAGCATAGCGGGATAGCTGGGTGAACTTCAACCCATACTCGTGAACACTCAAAGAGTCCTGTTTCAGTGTAAGAAACTCTCGCACCTTAGCCTCTTTCAATTCTCAAGGAAAGAAACGCCCCTAGAAAACTTTTTCAAAATAGGCTCAACTCTGATGTGGTGCATCCTCATCTCTACCCTCCTTCCACTAATCGAACCATGTCCTAGCCACATTATTTAGTATATATGCACCTAGCTCAACTCTTTCAGCATCAGCAACATGTATCACATGAAAAACCTTTTTCAGTTCCTCAACAAAATTCTTTGAATCCTTAGTAGTGATCGAACCCGTGAAACTTGGATGATTCATTCTCAAGAATTCATGAATCGTCAAAGTGTCAGCCTTTTCTTGTCTATCTCCTCTTTTGATAAATATCAAACAAGGAAAGAAACAAATACATAAAGTATATGTGGATTAATGCTCAAGCTATTGAAATTATGGGCAACAAGGGACTAAATCCCTCACCTCCCAATTGACTACAACAACCTAAATTCAACCCAAGGAAGAATAATCAAATGAAACCAAGAATCACAAAGGGGTAACACTTTGATTAATCAAACTCAAGAAGTTAACTAGCAATCCCAAGAGTTCAGCCTAATTACTCACTAAGAAGATACTGCAATTTGAGAGTCAATATTCAACATAATCTAAGTCTTGCAAAATGATAAAAGACTAATATTTATACTAAGGAAATAAAGAAAACACTTCTTTGACAATTTTACCCTTAATGAGGTAAACGCCTTCTTTGGTTGTCTTCTTTTGTGAATTTTTGAATTTATAGACACTTCTTTGACAATTTTGCCCTTAATGAGACAAGGGCCTTGATTGGTTGCCTTCTTTGTAAATTATTGAATTCATGAAATGGCCATTTGCACGCATGGCTTCTTATCTACTTCCTTCTCATCTTGATGTACCGTAAACACATTGTATGTCTTTCTTTGGTGACCTTCAATCTTCTCTAATGCTTCCCTTTTCATGAACATTGCTTTTAGGCCTTAGAGATCCTTTTCTTAACTCTGTGTGAATGTTCTTGAGGGGTACATGCCACTCATGTTAGTGTCATCCATGATTGCCATGTTATCATCTTTGTTGCCCAACTTGATTAGTTACCACTTGGCTCAGCATCCAGATAGCCTCACGGAATTCACCTTTAGTGACCTCTCCTTGAGGTTGCACGTCAGGTGCATTACGTAACTCTAGTTCCTCTACATTACTTATAGTTAGACGTCCTCTTGCTACTCTTTGTGGAGGTATGGTTATCTGAAACACGCGCAAGCACGATTGTAACACCCTAAAACGAACTAAGGTGAACTAGAGATTTGTGAATGTTTCATGAGTTAGTTTTGTGTTAAAATGAGTTACATTGATGTTCTTAGGCAATGTGTGAAGTATGGTGACGTTTGGGGGTCAAACGTCCATGACGTTCGGAAGGTGTGCCTTAGAAAGTGCTTATGTGTCTTGATGTGTTTTAGTGAGTTTTACGTGTTTTTTTTAATCAAAATTGATGTGGGATGTTCATAATACGTAGACGACTGTGTATAGGGGTTTAACGTCCAGGTACGACCCCACCTAGGACCCACGAGGGGCCCTAGAAGAGGACCCCATTCTTTTGGCAAGAGCTTGCCAAACAGTGACCAATGACGACCACAAGGGATGGACCGTTGGTCAACCAACGGCCCGTCGACCTTGGGCGTCCATTGGCCCTGCAAGGTTATCCAATCCTGCATATGTTGGAGTTGCAGTCCCAATCGATGGACCCCATCAAAGGGGCGTCGATTGGGAGACAGCCCGTCTGTGAAGGGCGTAGGTGGCCTACCAAAAAGGTGTCAAAAATACTGCCTTGGCTTGGGGTGTTTGGTAAATTCACCCCAAGTATTTTATGAACCTAGGATGATATTTCTAGGGTCTTTTAGGTATATTAAGGGTGTTCAAACACTTAGACCTAATTTTAGACTTCATTTCCTAAAACCCAAAACCCTCTCTCTAGAAAGACTCTCTCTAAGACCAGAAGCTTGGACCAAAGAAGGGCTTGGAGGGGGTGGTGGACGTGTTTATTCATCAAAATCAGTGGGTTTCCTTCTCTTTGAGGTATGGTAATCATCCTTGAACTCTCTTCCATTCAAGCAGTCACTTCTAATAGATTTTCAAAAAGGGTTTTCAACCCTAACTTCTTCTATCTTTAACTCTAAGTATGGGTCTTGCATGAAAACGTTTAAATGATTCAAATATGTTGTTTCTAGTATTATTTGGTGATTTTAATGCTAAAACTTCAATGAGAACATATTAAAGCTTTTTATCAATTTTGGCTTAAGGAATGGGTTGAATGAGCATGATTTTGTAGTCTTTGAACTTTGGCTTCCTTGTGTTAATATTGTTGTTTAGATACTACCCTAAGGGCTATGTTATGATGAATTGTTGAGTAAATTTTAAATAGGTGTGAAAGCATTGGAAGAAAGGGTAATTTAGTCTCATTGTTAACTATTATTATGAATTGCTCTTGAGTGGTATGGTCCACCTTCTTGGTGGCGGTGTTTACTTGAAATGTATGAATGTGAAGTTACTTGTGTATTGTGAAAGAGTCCATGAAGGCATTTTATGTGAAGTAAGATTATTATGATGTTATTATTGTTAATGTGGATTATGAAGCTTATTATGAGAAGTATGCTAGAGATTATGTCTAAATGACTTATATGAATATGTGAAGCATGTCAAAGTGTGTAATGTGATGAATGAAGATGTAGGCATGTTTAGAAGCCAATGTTATGAAAGTAATGATTTATGTGAAAGGTGTGCTCACATGTACACACACACACTCACACTTTGAATGAATGAATGAAAGAAGTTAAAGAACAAGAATCAAAAGGGGAGTCTTCGGGTGAACACTCATTGTGAGTTGAGATGAATTGTTTAGTAGAAAACTCACTACCTCCCAAGAGTTTTTCAATGTAGGTTTGAGTATGGATACCCATTGTGAGTAGAGATGTGGTGTCCAAAAGTTATCCTTGACCTTTAGTAATGAATGTTTAAGACTCCGTGGGGGAGTTATGCTTAGCACCGAGAGTATTTGAAGAAGGGGTGGGTGCACATTGTGAGTAGAGATGTTGTACCCAATGTACCTCTTGAGATGAGTACTCCTTGTTAGTAGAGAGTGAGTCACTTAGTGGAAATCTCCTTATCCCTTAACTATGTGCCCACATAGGTGTAGCTATTAGAATCCATGTAAAAGCTAAAGAGGAAGACCCCACCCTAGGCAAGTGGGGAACCCTCATTCGATAAGGGTAGTAGCGGGATTCCATGTCTAGCTCTCATGGTCTACGTCGTTTAACGCTATTCCCCCACAAAAGAATGAAATAACTAAGTCTTCTAAAACAATGTACTACTTAGGGTAGGTGGTGGTATGGGACGTCATCTATCCATTGCACTAAGTAGACCTTCCGAAAGGGGAGTCTTGGTGTGTTTTATAGGAAGTGCATGAACTATGTCTCCCAAAAGAACATACTACTTAGGGTAGGTGGTGGTATGGGACGCTATCTATCAATTGCACTAAGTAGACCGTCCGAAATGGGAGTCTTGGTGTGTTCTATATGAAGTAAATGAATGAGTTATCATGTGTTGCAAATGAAGTTAGATGACTTAAAGTCTAATGTTAAGTAAGCAAGTTAAATCTAAGTTTCATTTAATGAAGCTAAGAGGGATGCATGTAGTGTACTTGGTCCAAGAGAATCCTCAAGGGTCACTAAGTGGGAGTGGTAGTATGGGATGCTACTCTCACATTGCACTTGGTGTAACTTACATAGTCTCTTTGGAGTGGGGCACTATGTGAAGTCCGTAAAGTATGAATGTTCTTCTAATGTCTAGCCAAGAGTGTGGACTTGATTCCCGTGCGAGGTAAGCCTATGGTTGGTAGTCTTAAGGGTCACTTTGGTGTGTATTAAAGGGGGTGTATGGGCGGTTCCTTCTTATCTTACCTTAGGGATTCTAAGGATAACTTGGTTAGGGAAACCTCAAAGGAAAAGAATTAACATTGCTTGGGATGAATTGTTCACAGTATCACTGTAATGTTGCTTGATGTTACTGTAAAGTGTGTTTTGGTTCTAAAACTATGAGAGTTCTATTTTATGTGATAAATGATGATTCTTATATTATTTCAACTCTAAATTCATGAAGGTTTTACTTAATTGGCATGAACTGTATTTATACAAAAATGTCCCTTTTTGCATATTTTTGCATATGTCATACTTAGTACATTGTTTTGTACTAACCCCATACTTTTATATACTTAATAAGTATAGGTTGGAGGCAAGTTGAAGACTAGAAGACAAGATTGGGCAAGACTCTCTCAAGACTATGTATGTCCTCATCTATTCGAGGGCATAGTTCTATTTCTTAGATTCTAGCATTAAGACTTTTTATGTACTTCATTTCATGTAATGGGTCGTGTCTCTAAGATATTTATGTCGTGTCTTTAAGTTGTCTTGTGAAGACGAGATCATTCCTTATCTTTTATGAAAGATATTTTTTTTAGTAATTTATTCGTAAAAAGTTTTAATTTCGCACTACTTTTCATGTCTTATGTAATGAATGATAGCTAAGGCTTGTACAAGACCTCCGAAAGGTCAAGTACGCAATTTTTCCGACCTAAGGGTGCTCCCTTATTCTAGGGAATACTTTCGGGTCGTTACAACGATTTAGAGAGAAACTTTCCAAGATAAACTTTAACGCACGAAAAGAGTGTGAAAGAAGTGAAGGAATTCCTAAATGTTGCAGCCACCTAATTATAAATGTGGTACGCTTCACACTGATAACTAGGACTCTACAGACATGGCTTCATAGACTCCCTAGGACTCTTGAACTCTGTGCGTTGATACCAAGTGTTTCATGCCCCGAGCCTACACCATAGGTGGGACTGGCACTCGAAAACCATTGTTGGCCTCGAGTGAACCCTTGGCCTGGCTTACTTCACTCAGAGGAAGACTTAACTCAATAAAACAGTATCATTTGATAACTGCAAGAATAATAAGTTCGCCAAAATGGCACTTAAGTCTCATAACAAAATATATGCAATACAAAGATGAGAGACTCAAAACTAATTGACTGTCCATGAAGCTCTATAATACTAAGATGGATGTTGGGACAGTCCCCACAAAATCCTATAAAAGAAAGATTGGAAGTGAATAAATGTGTCCTCCAGAATACAAGGAGGCTCACCACTGACTCCGAGTGATCAACTGGATCAACGAGGCGCTGAATGATGATGATCCTAGTTACCTGCATCTGCATCATGAGACGATGAAGGACAACTGGCATCGGTGCATTGAATGTCCAAGTATGCAAGTTGTAATGCTAACAACAACTTAAGCTTAAAAAAGAGTGAGAATGAACACTTACCTTAGCTCTGCCAAACTCATGAATAACATTGACTTAATATAAAGCAATAAGACACATGCAATGCATAAAAACTTGTCAAACAGTAAAAACACTTAGTTCGTTAAAGAAAATGCAATAACAAACTCAATTTTGCATATATATGAAGTAATATAGTTTCTGTGGAAGATTCTGTAACCAACAACCATCACTATGAGCCTAAGTGATGGTACAACGTCTTAACTCAGATTGCAAGAGGAACTTCATATGCCATGCCGTAAGTATAGAACCTAAACTACTAAGTGGATCCACTAGTCTATGCTAAAAGCACTAAGGAATCATCTAAAAAGTATGACACTTCTTCTATCCATGTTGGCTACATTGTTTATGGGAGCTTGAGTTAATATGAACTCCCGTCCCCATATCGATGCTCAATACTACTCCCAAAATACTAAGCTCATATGTTTTTAAAACAACTTCTCCTCTGATTTGAGGTAATTGCTCAAACTTAGCTTTAAAAGCTCTCTTGGAAATCATAGTTTCCTCTTTACTAAAACTAGCCAAAGGCTCAGTTGGAAGTCTAGCTTCCTTTCTTGCTCAAAATGTGAACATTTGTAATTCTTAGGGAATACTTAGTTCCCTTATAACTTTTGAGAAATGAACTCAACTCCTTACTCTTAGCTTAACTTGCAACTTAACTTCTAGGGAATACTTAGTTCTCTTATAACTTTTGAGAAATGAACTCAACTTTTTACTCTTTTCTTAACTTGCAACTTGAGCCTTAAAACAAGTTTAAAACGTTTGTTAAAGACTCTTGAAAAATTTAAGAATTTACTGTGACTTTCTTCTTAACTTTTAGACTTGACTCTTAACTTCTTTGACTTTGATCTTTACTTTGGACTTAACTTTTGACTCTCCTTGAATGGAATTATGAATTCGAGGTTATGATTCGCGTTTTGGATGATTCCCAGGTGTTTAGATATCATTAGAAGTAGTTAGAATTACTGGAGAGTGTTAATACACTTTAAAAGGACTCAAACGAATTAAATGACAAAAACTGGGCAAAAAATGTTGATTCTAGTGCATCAAGGGTGTGCCGCTCCAGCCCCAAAGTTTTGGGGCTCATTTTTGGCGCGCCGCCCAAGCTTTTGTGGTGCTATGGGGGAGCGACGCGCCTGAACCTCCCCAGGTGCATCTAACGAAATTCTCTTCTCGTTTTTCAACGCAAAACCCTCTAAACTTCAATAGTTCTTTCCCTAAACTCTTAGGATCATTAGTACCCTTAATGCGCAATAGATCTAACTCGATAAACAACCCTGAATTACGAATCAATTCAGCAATAGGCATTCAACAACTCAATCAACAAGAATTCAAAAATGTTCTTCAAGAACTTCACTATTCTCATTCAACCAATTCAAAAATCACTGAATTGAAATAATTTTGGTGTGTGGGTGAACTGACCTAACACTAAATGATCTCACATACCTTGATAGAGATCACCCCCAATGAATTCCACTCGCAATCTTGATTTTCTTGGCGAAACTCTTTAATTCTTTCTACCTCTTTCTTCTTTTCTCTCTTCTCCAAGCCCTAAGCGTAGTTCTAATTTTCCAAAACTAAAATAAGACTTGTTTTTACCCACCAATAAACCCCTTAAACACTAAATGATCTCACATACCTTGATAGGGATCACCCCCGATGAATTCCACTCGCAAGCTTGATGTTCTTGGCGAAATTCTTTATTTCTCTCTACCTTCTTCTTTTCTCTCTTCTCCAATCCCTAAGCGTAGTTCTAATTTTCCAAAACTGAATTAAGACTTGTTTTTACCCCCAATAAATCCCTTAAAGGAAATCGAAAATTAATTGGTGAAAAGACTAGTTTGCCCTTCCTTAAATTTGGATTTGGACTTTCCTCAATCCAATAGCCCAACTTCCGAAATGCATAACTCACTCATACGATATCAAAATCGCGTAAACTTGGTGGCGTTGGAAAGATCTTTCCAAGAATTTTCAACCATATAAAAAACTACCTCTAACTCATCCTGAGTTACAAGTTATGGACATTTGAAAATGACCAAAACTAGGTAAATTTTCTAGATTTTTTTCCTTTTATTGCGAAAAATGATTATTTTTAGTTTCTTAGCTTATTCTTAGCTATTTCAAGTTGTGAGATGTTAAACAAACTAAACTGACCGATGCACACCCTTAACTGAAAGAAAGTGATTTTGTTCTGTCTCTCTTTCCTTTTCAGATTCCCAGGATGAGTCGGTCGATATTTATAAGGAGCTGGACGACAAAGACTCCTCCTCAGATAAAGATGTCTCGGACGTAGGACTTTTGCAATAGTTATTGTTTTGGCGAGTTCGGTCAAGAGGGACAAAAGACAATATATGATATACTGTTATGGTATCATTGAGGAACAACTAAACACTCTGAAAAAAATTCACAAAAATTGAATGATACCATCACAGTTTATATATATATATATATATATATATATATATATATATATATATATATATATATATATATATATATATATATTCTTTTGTACTAGCCAACAACATAGTGGACGAAAACAACTTCTAAAAATTATACTTTGTCCTAGAAATGCGATAGAACGATTAGTGGTGTTTTTGGAATTATGAAAAAAAAATGTGCATTAATTATCCTAGGGACAGCTGTACTTTTTTTGTCCTAGAGGCAGATGTACTTTCTCTATTCTTAATCAAACATGAATTGAGCAAAAGAAAAAAAAAACTTAAATCATATGTCGACTCTTCACCTTCAGAACTAACGGCGGTGACAAGGCCAATCTTGATCTCGACTCTTGAAAGATTATCTCTCTTTTGTTGTATTTATGGTTCATCTTGGTGTTCTCTGGACAATTTCATCTTCTGGGCCTTTATAAATTGACTTGACCTTCTTCTTTGACAGATATTACCTGAATTACTCTTTGCGTAAGAATAAGTTGAATTTTTCTCATGGCATTAAGTGAGATGAAGTGTTAGGGTGACTTATAAGGTTTCTTTTAAATGATAGGAGATTTTGTAATACTTCAAACTATAAATTTGAGATGATATAGATGATGGAACATTGAGTTTTCTTTCTAAACTATACATAAGATTAATCGTAATAGGTTGAAGTACTATTAGGTTAACTTGTAAGGTTTCTTTCAAATGTAGTCCGTTCTTTTATATTGCTTTTATCTTAGGAATTTTTTCAGTTTATTCAATTGAAATTAACGTGTAATTTGCTTCTAGCAACTTCTAATAATGCCTACTTTTGAATGATTAATGGCAATGGACACACTATAGTATTAATATAAAAACTTTAAATACCTACATAAATTTGTTTTGAAGTCAATAAGAAAAACAAACAATAACATTTTAATATTGAATAATGTGTATTATATTCATAGATTTTATAAGCATAGGTGAGGTTGGAGTTGTTAGTTTAGATACGAGAAGTTCTTTTTTAATTTTAAAAACAAGGTAAATTATCCGTGCTTCGCACGAGATTTAACTATTTTATTAAGCTTACATATTATCATTCGGTAATATTCATATTTTCTATACATACACTACATTTTCAAGAACATTTTATTTTAAGGCAAAGTGTTCCTCCGAATGGAACTGTTCACAGTTGAATATTCGAAACTAAAATTTTGACACTTAACATATTAAAATTTCACAGCATAATTTTGTGAGTACTTCAACTCACAAATATCCGCAAATAATAATAAAGACAACCTTACTTTTCTAGCAATCAAGAAGAAAAAGACATGTTGCTTAACATATTTTTCAAAAAGATAGTCTATTGGGTTGTATCCAAGTTTAAAGTTCACAAATTTAACTGAAATAATCCAAAAGAAAGAGTTGTTATTTCTTTATAAAAAAATACAAAAACCGTTATCAAAATAAAGAGACATCACTACATTAAAAATGATTATAAAGGACAATTAATATCTTAATTGTCGTCAAATATGTATTAATTAATGTCGATTAATTAATGTCGATAAGAGCTCTTAAATAAACTTAATATCTTATTATACTGAAAAAGAAGAGACGAAGAAATATAACAAATTACTTAACTTGCGACAAAAGAAGTGGAGTAATTGTGTCTATACTAATATTCTAGGAAGAGTGCAATGACATACGAATTATTTGTTCCTAAGAAAAAACAATCAATAATATACAAATGTGGCAAGAAAGAGAGTAATCTGTTTTGTTCTTTTAACAAACTTAATCATTGGTTCTGTATTAGTTATCATATAATTGTTGTTGTGTGCTATCAAATATAACATAGCACACAAGCAATTTGCTCAAAAATTATATGAAAAAAATTGTAGAAAGCGACAAAAGAGAAGATGAATTTTCAACAATCATCCTCACTGGAATTTTTAACATAGTTAAAAAAAAGTCACCAAAAATAGCAAACAAGAATTGCAAACGATACATGAATCACTATGACTTACAACAAGTGATTAAGCTTCATCAAATATGAAAAATGAAATACACTATAAGAAGTTAAATTAATGTATTTAAATTCGACTTCCCTATAACAAAAAAAAACTACAAATAATAGTGGCAGAAATAAAAGTTTTGTTTACTAAAGAACCAAATGTGATGAATTCAATCATTTCAATAGTGTTATGAGTTATGGAATGAGAGGTGCAAGAGTAGTAATGTGGCATTGTAACCAGAATCATTTTACTACAGGAAAAACAATTTGTTAAGACCAGTATTTAGAGACAAGCTAGTAATCCCTTCCCTAATGATATATGTAGTGGAACGATATTATATTTTGGTCCTTATTTATATATTTTATAGGGAAGATACTAAATTCGGTCCCTAAAGAACTTATTAACTGGTCCCCAATTTTAATTGAAGGAATTAACGGGAATTACATCCACCAAATTTAATACCGAAGTATTAAAAAAATATACTTTTAATTTGTTTTATCCAAAATTTAGGCGCTAAGTATTTTTTTCATTAGACAAAAACACTACCCGCTTTTTTTTAAAAAAGCTAGTAAATGTATGGAAGAAATAGTCTTTTCTTCTTCCTTTTTTCAGAATAGTCTATATGGTTGCAACCCCAGCAATTTCTTCAAATCATCGCCTCATGAATAAAATTTCTTCAACTCTACCCCAATCTCAACACAGTGAATATATTTTCATAGCATTGTTGTCTTCTTCATTGTGTAGTTGTTGCATATAGTTGCGAAAAACCAGTTTGTTTCCTCTTCTAAATCGAGTTGCTTGTTTCTTCCATTGATTAATTGATGTGTTTTTTCTTATTTTATTCAATTTTGTATTATTCTTCTTTCTCTTTTTTAACATAATAGGTTAAAAGTTTCATAATATGCTCTGTTTTCTTCCTTAGAATAAGTAAAAGATTATTGGGTTGAGGTTTCTAATAGTTGACTCGATTTTCCCAGTAAATTTTCGGAGCACCTATGTCTTCTTCATTGTGTAGTTGCGAAAAAAAGGAATTCCAATATTTTTTCCTCTTCTAAATCGAGTTTCTTGTTTCTTCCATAAATTGTATTGATGGATTTTTTTGTTATTTTATTCAAGTTAGTCATCTTCTTCTTCCTCTTTTCTAACATAAAATAGGTTAAAAGTTTCATAATCTGTTATGTTTTCTTATTTGTCAGTAAAAGATATTAGTTGAACATTCTAATATAGTTGACTCAATTTTGTTATTTTCTTATTTCGTGATCATCAGTATTGGACCAGGAACGATTTTAAAACAAAGTATAAGGAGTAAGTAAATTAACTAATAATTTGACAATGTTTTTTTAAGTCCAAACATGCACAGAGCTCTTATTGAACAAGAAAATCTCTATATTTGACAATAGACGCGACTAATAAAAACTTACCTACATATCAACAAAAAATTATTCTCATATTTCTGTGAAGCATGGGACAGTAAGTTATGGGCTGAACCAAGCGAAATACCTCTCTTCAAAGAAATATCTTCAGTAGCCTTCTCCGCTGCATATATCCTTGCAGCGCCATCTGTTTCTATACCTCCCTCTTCTTGTAACCTTGTATCTTCTTAAAACAGAAGAAGTCCTCCCTTACCAGTTCATCAAGATCCCCCTTGATGTAAAGAATTGTGTTCTCCAACCAAGGCTTCACAACATTCTCCAAGGCATTGACCCTCTGATTTAACCGTATGTTGTATTTGAAAATTCTAATTATTTCGTGAATAACATATATTTGCATAATCACAATATTTCTGTTATTTATGAATTTCAACGGCTAAATGTACGTGGGGTACTAGAGATTTTAAGCTTTATTAAGTATTCGTTATGACTTTTCAGGGACTAACTCCATATGGGGTTTTAGCAATTATGTGTGTCACGAAGTACAAAAAAATTGTGTAGCTTGTAACGATGTATATAGGAAAACATTCCCTTTCATTTTTTTTAAGTTATATTCATCTCTTTTATGATTTCTTATGAAGGTTTTAACTATAGACAATTATTTTATCTAAAGGTGTACCAATTATTTAAAAAATTAATTATTGTATGAATAACATATTATTTTCACAGCTTTTGTGATTTTGTAATTTTCTTAGTCCTTTCTTAATGTATTGTTTTAAGATTCAAGTAAACTAACTATACAGTAACTATAAACGTAGTTTTTTTTAGTATCAAATGACTATTTAGATAATCTTATCTCGTAATAAATATTGTTTTGTGTAATTACTTGCTCCAATCTTTGGTAGCCTCAAAGGAAAATCATGTTTCAGGAACTAACATCTTATTTATAAGTAAAGTTATAATCTTTTATAATTCTTAGTGACATATATCCTTATATTTCAACCCTATTGTGTTTATCTGATCGTAACAAGTTGTTTGCATCTTATATTTTTTTGTTATTCTTTATCTTTTTGAAAGAATTTTTTATGTCCTCATAAATATTATGGCAGCTAGTAAGCAGTGGATGCAATTTGTTGATAATCGTTTCGATGAAATTTACTTGATTGGTGTCCAAAATTCTTTGGAGAATGCTTTTCAAAAAATAGGAGAAGAATACGAAATATGATGTTTGTGTGTAAAATGTTACAATACAACATTAGGAACTCGTAAAACAATTGAGACATATTTTCTAGTACATGGAATAATTTGCAATTATACTTTTTGGTGTCACCATGGAGAACGTTTGGGTGAGCCATTATCAGAATCAGAATATGAAGATAAAGAACAAGATGATGATGTAGTAGAAGAATGTGAGAGTGAAGATGAAGTAGAAGAACAATTTAGAGACTTATATCCTAATCTTGATGGAGGAACTACACATACTAGTTGTGATGACTTACTTAAAGAGGAACCAAATGTTGAAGCAAAAAAGTTTTATAGCCTATTGAAGGATTTTGAGTTGCCATTATACTAGAATTCAAAAGCTTCAATGCTTTTCACTTTGATCAAATTGCTTCATATCAAAAGTATGGGTCGTTCAAGTAATGCATCATTTACAATGCTATTGAAAATGTTAGAAAGAGGAGTTGTTGCTTGATGGTGCCAATTTGCCAAATTTATATTATGAGGAAGAAGATAATTAAAGAACTTGGTCTTTCATAGAAGAATATTGATGCTTGTACTAATTATTGCATATTATACTTGAAAGAGGATAGCTTCTCGATTCTTGCAAATTTTGTGGTCCGTCGAGATGAAAAGTAAATACACATAGAGGGAAAACAAGGAATAAAAAAGGTAAAAAGATAGCATTAAAGAGTTTATGCTATTTTCCTTTAAATCCTAGACTTTAGAGATTTTTTTTGTACTTTGATGACATGGCATAAGGATAAAAGTGTTGATGATGGAATAATGAGGCACCCGGCAGATTCAATGGCATGGAAGTAATTTGATGAACTTCATCCTTCATTTGCGGTTGAGCTTCGAAATGTTCAACTTGGACTTGCTAGTGATGGATTTCAACCATTCCGTAATTCAAAACCTCACATAGCATTTGGCTCGTGATTCTTATTCCTTATTATTTACCACTTTGGTTTTGTATGAAGCAAGAAAATTTTATTTTGTCAATGCTTATTCAGGGTCCAAATGGTCTAGGAGATGCAATCGATACATATGTTCAGCTTTTATTAGATGAATTAAAGGATTTGTGGGAAGTTGGTGTTGAGACCAATGATGGATCAACTAAGAAATTTTTTTTGTTGAATGTTTCTTTATTATGGACCATCATTGACTTTCCAGCATATGAAAATTTATTGGGATGGAAAATAAAAGAAAAATTGGGATGCCCATGTTGCAATAAAGACACTTTCTCAATTCGATTATCTAAAGGTAAAAAGCAGCTTTTTATGGGTCATCGGTATTATTTTCTCAAAATTACAAATGGTGAAGTGATAATGGGTCATTTGATGGTACAGTGAAGAAAAGGCATCCACTAAAAGTGTGTTCCATGATTGAAATACTTAATCAAGTATCCTAGAGACAACTGTACTAGAGATAAATGTACTTTTTAGGTCCTAGAGACCACTATACTATATTTATTCTTAATCAAACATGAATTGAGAAAAAGAACAAAACAGAACTTAAACCATATGCTGACTCTTCGCCTTCAAAACTAACGGCGGTGACAAGGTCAATCTTGATCTCGACTCTTGACAGATCATTTCTCTTTTGTTGTTTTATTGTTTATCTTCATGTGATTTTAATTTCTTTGGACAATTTCATGTTCTAGCCATTTATAAATTGACTTGACCTCCTTTTTTTTTTTGATAGATTTTACCTTAATCACTCTTTGCATAGAAATAAATTGAATTTCGCTCATGGCATTAAGTCAGATAAAGTGTTAGGCTGACTTATAAGGTTTCTTTTAAATGAGAGGAGAAGTTGTAATACTTGAAACTATGAATTTGAGTGAATGATATAGATGATGCAACGTTGAGTTTTCTTTCTGAACGATAGATAAGATTAATTGTAATAGGTTATAGTACTATTAGGTTGATTTGTGAGGTTTCTTTCAAATGTAGTCCTTTCTTTTGCATTGCTTCTATCTTAGGAATTTCTTAATTTTATTCTGTCGAAATTAACGTGTAATTCGCTTCTAGAAACTCCTAATAATGCCTACTTTTGAATGATTAATGACAATGGAATCACTATAGTATTAAAATAAAGACTTGAAATATCTAAATAAATATTTTTTGAAATCAATAAGAAAAACTAACAATAACATTTCAATATTGAAGAACGTGTATTATATTCATAAGATGTTAGAAGCATCGGTGAGGTTAGGGTGGTTCGTTTAGATACAAGAAGTTTTTTATATTTATTTTAAAAACTAGGTAAATTACCCACGCTTCGCACGGGATTAAACTATTTTATTAAGCTTACATATGATCATTCGGTAATATTCATATTTTTTTATACATATACTACATTTTCAAGAATATTTTATCTTTAGGCCAAGCATTACTTCGAATGAAACTGTTCATAGTTGGATATTCTAAACTAAAATTTTGATACTAAGCATATTAAAATCTCACAGCATAATTTTGTGAGTACTCGAATTCACAAATATCCACAAATAATAATAAAACAACCTTACATTCCTAGGAATCAAGAAGAAAAAGACATGTTGCGTAGCATATTTTTCAAAAAGATAGTGTATTGGGTTGTAACCAAGTTTAAAGTTCACAAATTTAAAAATAATCCAAAAGAAAGAGTTATTACTTCTTTATAAAAAATTAAAAAAAAACTTAATCAAAATAAAGAGTTATCACTACCATGAAAATAATCTTTAACGATAATTAATAGCATAATTGTCGCTAAATATGTACTTTCTGAGGTAATTGGTACTCTCTATAAATGTCCCTAAAGTTATAGCAACATTGGATATAATGACAATTAATTAATGTCGGGAAAAGCTCTAGCACTGTTCGTTAATGTGCATATTTATTGTCGATAAAAAATTTATTTTTGCTATAGTGTATTTTGGGCATTTGTTAGTTTCAAATAAACTTGATCTCTTATTATACCCAAAAAGAAGAGACAAAGAAATATGACAAATTACTTAACTTGCGACAAAAGAAGTGGACTAACTGTTTTTATACTAATTTTCTAGAAAGAGTGCAATGACATATTAATTATTTGTACCTAAGAAAAAACAATCAAAATAATATATTAATTGTGGCAAGAAAGAGAGCTATTTGTTTGGTTCTTTAACAAACTTCATCACTGGTTCTACATTAGTTATCACATAATTGTTGTTCTGTGTTATCAATTATAGCACAACACACAAGAAATTTGCCTAAAAATTATATGAAAACAATCTGTAGAAAGCGACGAAAGACAAGATAAATTTTCAATCATCCTCGGGGAAATTTTTAACAAAGCTAAAATAAAAAGTCACCAAAATAGCAAATAAGAATTGCAATAGATACATGCATCACTATGACGTACAGTAAATGATTATGCTTCATGAAATATGAGGATGAAACACACTTCATAAGAAGTTTAATTAATGTATTTCAATTTGATTCCCCTATAGGAAAAAAAACTACGAATAATAGTGATAGAAATAAATGTTATGTTTATTAAAGAACTAAATGTAATGAATTCAACCATTTCAATAGTGTTATGAGTTGTGGAATGAGAGGTGCAAGAGTAGTAATATGGCATTGTAATCAAAATCAAATTTCTTTAATTTGTTTAACGAAGAAACCTATATAAATGGAAAAAAGAGAAGATAAATTTTAAATCAACTTCACTGAAACTTTTAACACAGTGAAAAAAAAGTCACCAAAATAGCGAAAAGAATTGTCATAATTACATGAATCACTATGACTTATAGTAAATATTAAGCTCCATGAAATACGAGGATTAAAACTTTTAGCAATGAAACAAACTTAATAAGAAGCTTAATTAATGTATTTGAATTCAACTACCCAACAGAAGGAAAAAGGCTACAAATAATAGTGGCAGGAAATCCTTTTATTTATCAACAAGGGTAGTGTGAATAAATGTTTATTGTGCCTTAACAGAAAGGTCAAAAATCTTTGGAAAAGTTACAACCTTTCAAAAAGGTCACTACCTTTCATTAAAGTCACAATTTTTCATAAAAGTCATAACTTTTCATAAAAGTCACAATTTTCCAAAAAGTTCAACATTTGATATAAAAGTTACAACTCTTCATAATAGTCACAACTTTTCATAGAAGTGACTACTTGTCAGAAAACTCACAACTTTTCATTAAAAGGGAAGGCTAATTTTGTAATATATATGTGTGATTAGTTTTTACTTTTAATGATAAATACTATTTTTTTTTGTTGACAAAAACAACTAAGCTAACGAAAACTAATATACACGATCCTTATCCATTACTTCATTAACTCACAAATAGATAGAATATGTATTATAAGAAATTGATAAAAATTCACTAGTTATAAAAATGTAAAGTAAATGGTAATTATAATGTAACGACCCGACCTGTCGTTCTTTGAGAAGGAAAAAATCCACGAAAAAAATTTGGACCTTGTCCCGTTACAACAGGACAGATGCAGTTGGCACAGCGGAAACTTACGCTGCTGCAGCGGGATAAGTGAGGCAGAATCCTTAATTACGTGAAATCCTTATTTTTCCATCTTTCTAAAATGAACCCATAGGTCATAAAATAACCCTAGAAACCTCAGAAAAGTTGTTCCAAGTTTGGGAAAGAAGGGGGAGGATCTTTATAGCATAGGGATGGCAGAATCTTGTGAAATCTTGGTCAAATTCACCGTACCGAATACGGAAAAGGTGGAAAAGAAATCAAAACTCCGTGAAATTGCTTGGCATCCAGGTAGGTTAGGTTTTATGCATTGAGTAGTTGTAATTATGTGCTTACCTTGTAGTATTCAAAATCAATCATATGAGATATGTCTATACTTTCGTGCACCGAGTAAATTCTGTGGAAATTTCTATAATGCAACGTATTTGGGTTAGTGCTTGATGTAGAGAATTGATGACTAATCGAGTGTTATTAGTTATTTTCTTGAGTGGAATTCATTCATTAAACAAGGATATCGATAGAAGGGAATAAATTTTGATTTATGCTTGGTTCGACCTATCGAAGTAACACGTTGATGAATGTTTAGTAATTTAGGTTTAAAACCCTAATGACAAACCCTAATGAAGAACTAGGGCAGAACTAGGTCTCTCGTGTGATAAGAATTGAGGGAAATTCTTAGGTGATGATTATGATTTCGTAATTGTGTGACGTATGCATGTTCCTACTTCATTGTGATGCTAGTATGTATATGAATGTGCAATATTGATCACATTTGTTGTAATTGAGATAGATGAATGATGTGGCCATGAAATCATAATGTAAATGTATGATCTTTATCATGAACTTGTTATTGTGATTGTGGTGCTTGAATGGGGATCGGATTTCCACGTTCCAGCAAGCTAACTTGGATTGGTTTCCACGTTCTGGCATAATATTTGGATCGGGTTGCCACGTTTCGGCACAACTTGGAATCGAATTTCCACGTGTCATCAAGCTAACAGTTTGAGTTTGGGTTCCGTGAGAGGATCAACTACTTGTGACAAGGGTGTAGGGTAAAGCATGTTATAGTTTGGTATTATGATGTGTATATACTTGTGATTGTTACGTTCTTATATAATGATTACATGGTTTGGGTGGAACCATGTGTTTATATGTGAGGGTGGGGTGATGTATAGATATTTTATGAAGTGTACTTATCAAGAAAGAGTGGATTGTCGAGGTGTTGTCTAGGTAAGTACCCAAGGAGAATGGAATAGGGCTAGAGATTGAGGCAAGGAGAAAATATATGGCTTGGGGTAAATAAGGTGACAATAATTTAAGAGTGTAACATGATCAATTGGTAGGAAGGGATGTTAGTGGTGTTTGGGATTATCCAATGAGGTTAGCATGTTAAGTCTATGATCTAATAAAACCAGAAGTGTTAGCGGTTGGTAAAGAAAATGGTTAGTAGTCAGAGTATAGGTGTAAGTCGAAGGTGTTCTAAGAAAGGGCAAGGGTGGATAAGCGAGTGGTCTGTGCATGATCCTATTATTCTTTTCTTATATTATGGGGTGGGCGTTGGGTTGACCAGCCTACCAGTACGTGTGGTTGTACTGATACTAATCTTGTTATGTCTTTTGACATAATCTGGATGTATGATTGGTAATGTTTCATTAGGTGAAGACGAAGAGATTTCTTGCATCTTCTATTCTCTTTCCGCATTGTGGGAGCTGTGTCTTTTGTTATTTTGTCCAGATTGTTACTCTTATTAGCTCTTGTACTTGTTAGACTAGATCCTTGGGGTTGTTAATTACTTTACAAGTCTTAACAAGTTCGTGAAAAAGAGTTTGTTATAAAGATTTCATCTCTATTACATCTATGTTTCATTAATTTTCCGCATGTATAAACCTTTAGGGTATGAGGTTCTCCTACTAAGGTGTTAGAGTAGGTGCCCGCACAGCTTGGTCGGTTGGGTCGTGTAACGACTTGATTCCGTTATTATGGAAAAGTCAATGAAGAAAGAATTGGGGTTATAAAACTTTTTGGCAGTAACTTGGAATTTTTCAATATAGTCCACATTTGGATAAAATCGGAGGTATTATGGTGTAGGGAAATCTACTAATTAATGAGAGGACTAATTATCAATTTTAATAAATGAGTGGATAGTTAAGATGATAAAGAACTCCTAGCACTTTACCGAATCGAATTTGGACGGGTAGAACTCCAGGAAATGATATTTTCGTAAATAGGAGCATGTAGTCTCCATTGATGCCATTGTAGCTAGATTCAGGCCGCCAGAGAGGCACCGCTGCAGAGGGATAGGTCAGCTGGAGCGGGCCATATGTTATTTAAAGTTGTGAATAAACCCTAAAGCGACCATATTTTGTACTTTTGACTTGTAGGGCTAAGGAGGCGACCCTAGACGATTTCTTAACAGTTTTTCACCATTTTTTAGGCTAAATATAAGGTTTTAACTCCCCGAATCCGTGTTTTGATCCGAGGACCTAATTTCTTTGGTTATTATCGATGTGGAAGGGTTTTGTTCTAAGCATTCTGGTGGAAAACCCTTAATTTGGGTATCAGGATCTTGGGTTTGGTCTAAGGTTATTGGGTTTGTTATATTACGAATAATTAGACCTTTGATTGTTGATCCTTGCGTATATTTATTATTGTAGACCTAGAACAAGCGGAAAGAATCCCAAAAGGGAAGATTCAAGTGCCTGGAAGGATTCAAGCTTGAATTCGAGGTAGGTGATGGTTGAGATTTCATGTTGGTGTGATATATGTTTGTTATTGCTTCACTATAATGCATATATGTATGAGAATGTTGCATTGTTGATCACACTATGTAAATGAGTATGAATGAATAATTGTATGCCATGAATCACCTATTGTTGTATGATCTTGATGATGTACTTGTTTATGTGATTGTGGTGTGTTGATGGGATCGGATTGCCATGTTCTGGCATGCTAACAGTTTGGATCGGATTGCCATGTTCCGGCATGCTAACATTTTGGATCGGATTTCCACATTTGTGCATGCTAAAAGTTTGGATCGGATTGCCATGTTACGGCATGCTAATAGTTTGGATTGGATTGCCACGTTTTGGTATGCTAACACTTTGGATCGGATTGCCACGCTCTGACATGCTAACAGTTTGACTTTGGGTTTCGAGAGGACCAACTACTTGTGATAATTGTATTTATTATATACTGACTTTGACATATGACTTCTCAAAGAGTTATACTTAGTGTGAACGAGGGAATGGGAATTCATTCATGCATTGCACAAGTAGACTTTAAAAGAGGTTGTGGTTTGGTTCTCTTATGCTATGAAGATTGTGTTAATCATGTTGTTGATAATTGGTATGTTATATGGCTATATTGTTGCTTTGACTGATATATGTTTCACTTAGTGGGATAGCCGCGTGATCCTACCAGTACACTGCGGTTGTGTACTGATACTACACTTGCTCTTATTTTTGTTGAGTATAGGGCATCTTCCAGCGACTATTGACCGACCCTATTTAGAAGATCTGTGACCATTTCAAATTCAAGAGTGAGCTAGTTCTTCCGGGCTGCCTTGAGTTCTCTTTGTTTAAGTCCACTCTCTTCGAACTCAAACTATTAATTAGAGTGTTGTTTAGTTTCGGGTATCTACCCCTTGTTCTTAGACTTGTTGTTAGTAGAGTTTTGATATAATGACTTTTAGGTTCTAGGTATTTAATTTCGCATTTGTTTAGTTAATTAAACTTGCTTCTTTAACTTAATTGATATAGTTTTGGTTTAGTTGCTTAGTTTGGGTTGTAGTAGTGGTTCTCCCACTGAATGGTTAGGATGGGTGTCAATCACGACGGTTTGAGTTGTTACAAGTTGGTATCAGAGCCTAGGTTCGTTGATCTCATTATACCAAAACGAGTCTAGTAAAGTCTTGTGGAACGGTACGATAACGTCCGTACTTTTCTTTGACAGGCTATAGAACTTCAGGAAAAACTCACTTATTTCTACTCCTTCGTGCTATGACTTGAATCTAATTGGTGTATGGGTAATACAAATTGATATCTTTTCTTCTTCACTCTGTGGTTTGAACTAGACCAACATAAGTGGTTGTCACATCCAGGGAGCACCGCCTAGACGTAACCGGCGTCAGCGTCCTCGGAGAGGACTAAGACTAGCCTCTTAGCTTATATCATTACATTCATAGGTTAAAAATGCGGAAAATTTAAAACTTTTCTATATCTATCTTGAAGTTTACATAGACCTCTCGCATACACATAATATATTCAGATCAAGTATACATAGACCATTCGTATAAGAAGATTACACAGTCTTCTACTTTTATTGCACATATATATAAGATACTTAACATAGTCTTAAACGGATGTCTCATCTCATAACCATCTAAACAAGAGTATATCAATTGGGCATATCCCTTACATCAATGTAATAAAGCCACAAATAGGCTATACAATCTTTAGTACTCAAATGAAAAGGAAACAACTAGAAGTCTTATAACTAGAATAACACCAATAACTTGATAATGGCATTGCCCTCGGAAAGTGAGGACCTATCCAACTTGGATGAGTGAGAATTCCAAGTCTTGCTTCAAAGTCGTCTTAAAAGCCCTTTAACGACTGAAACCTAAAATATTGGGAAAAAGGGAGAAAATGGGTTAGCACATCAGATGTACCAAGTATGAGACCATGCGCACACACATCATAAAATCATGCTAGAAAGGGGCATTTCATTAAAACATGCTATTTACATTTTGAAAGCCTTATGCACATTCAAGAACCAATACAAGTCATTAATGAATATTCATCAAGTCAAGACCATGTTCATCAAAAGATCAACCATACTAAGTCTAGTCAAGTCAATCATGCATACCAACATACTTGAACACATAATCAAGACAACTCTATCATCAAGTTATAACCTCAACAAGCATGAATAAGAATTCATTACAACATAACCAAAGCAAGACAATTACTCATGAGCCCTCACTAAGTCCACTAGCGCAATGACTAAGCAAAGCCCCATAACCTTACTCAATCAAGTAAACCTAACAAGAACAATAATCAATGCCCAACTTCACATAGCATATCATTAAGAGTATATAACATCATACTTTAGCAATAGAGACCAAACATACATTCATAAGTGAATTCAACATCATATGGTGCCATCAACATATAAGATCATCATATACATATCATTTACATTTATAAGCATATAAATACATAAGAACATCTTCTTAAGACTCCCTTAAAGGCTAACTAGTGCAATCTATAGGTAGAGTCTCATACCCCTACCTAGACTAAGCCAAACCCCTTAGGGAATCCTAGTTAGAGCTCATTCATTACTTCATTTTACCTTTTGAGAACATCTTGCCTTAACCGACATAGACCACATGAGCTAATGTGGAATACAGTGTCATGGAACCCTACACCGAAAGAAGGCAGACTACTTGCCAAGGTAGTACAAATCAAGAACATAGCAACTACGTGGATCCACTAGCTAGTATTCCTATGGGGGCAACATAGTTCAAGAACTAAGAGATATAGTTGGGACCCTCTTTATTCTATATTCATTATAGTCTCCAATCTCATGAGTACGTTAGTGATCCTACCTTCCCTATGTGGGAAGGGACACTCCTCACTCTAGTTCACTCGGTGCTAAGCTAGATTCCATTTTTAAAATGTGTTTAAGTCTTTATTAGTCATCATAGATTAATGTAAGTCAAAGGGTCTATCCCTTATATAATCATCATCATTATAGCTTAATAAGAATTGCATGGGTATTTTCATTTCATTACAATTCATACATGTGAGGTAGCACATTTACATAATCATTTATGATAAGGCACACTGGTAAGTTATCGCCATCCTTATAACATTTACATCTTAGCCAACATCTCACAAAACATAGTCAAGATATTTCAATTCAACATCATACCAACCCTATCAATCTTAATATAAGGTATACTTCAATACAACATCATCACATAATCACAACTAACCATAATTGAAGTAAAGAGTTGAGATCATAAAACTTACCCCAATCTTCTTCATAAAACCATCATCAAGGTGTTACCATCAACCACTCTCAATTCAACCCAACAATGGGTGTAATACCATCACTCAATAGTAAATAACATAATAATGAAGTCAATTGAAGCACTACACAACAATCCATCACTAGTTCATAGCTTAAGATTAGAGACTTAGGTCAAATTCATGATCTACTTCACAACCTAGGTCAATTACTCAAGAACTAGCATAATTGGATCAAAATTCATCTCAATCCACTCATAAATTGACATAATAACAACATAGTATAGTAATTCACACATTAACCAGGTCAATTACATCAACACTAGATAATTCAATTCAAAATCACAACCTAGGGTTAAGGTAAATAGGTCATCTTCTACAATTTAGACCAATACATCAAGAGGTAACATAATTAAGTTATAATAAATTTTAATCTACTCATAATAACCAAAAGAAATAATGAATAAATCAATTCACAAGATCAATTTCGTATTGGAAGAAAACCCACTTGAATTTCATGTTTTTGAAATCATCTTGAAGGAACCTTTGGGCAAAGAGATCCCAAAGGTGAAAGGAATCTCATACCTTGTTAATTGATGAAGTTTGATGGATAAAATTGACCCTTATAATCCCTAGAACCCTCCGTTACCTTGTCTTCTATGGTGTTCTTCTACTTGGGAGAGAGAAAGAAGAGAGAAGGAAGAGCAATTTGGTTTTGGGAATTATGAGGGCTTAGGTTAGTTTAATTAAGTTAGGGTCTTTATATAGGTCATTAACTAACTTAATTATACCTCCCTTAACCCCTAACTAATTAACTAACCACCTAATTAATTAATTTGTCTAACTTAAAAACGTGCAGAAAATCAGTGAGCTCACAGATGAGGCCTAGACCAACGGCCCGTCTGTCAAACGACGGCCAAGGGATCAACCGTCTTGTTGGTCCGTCATTTTGGTCAGAGACTGTACAAAATAGGATTTCCACGAATTTGTCTAAGTGACCATCGACGGTGTCCATCGACGCCCCATCGATTGGCCCACGCCTCGTGGGTTGGTAACCGTCAATGGCGCTGTCTTTTGACAACTTTTTGCCAAACTTGAAGGGTCCTCCTCAAGGGCCCTTGGTTGGTCCTTGGGGAGTCGTACCCAGATGTTTTGACTATAAATTAACTCTAATACATTTTAGACAGCTTTCCACCAAATTTTATCATTTTCCGCCTCCTAAAACTTAGTCGAATAGGCTTAGGCACACTAGCACCTCATTGAACTAGTTTTCGGACGTCATGAATGTTCTTTGACGTTTTGATTCTAAAACTTCCTAAATGACTTATATACATTATAATTGACCTTAAAATAATGACACAACCTTTAGACACTCATGTTAGGCTCTAGAACACGTCTTAGACTTTTGGAGTGTTACAGTGGTAATATCATCGCTAGCAAGAGAGGATTGTGTATAGACTACTAAAAGTTGAATACGGTTACCATTCGGAACAAGCAGTCATTTCCTCGGATAGATGACATTTTGACCAATGGCAAGGTTCATTGGTTTTCCCTAGGATTGATTTAAGGTCTGGTTACCATCATTTAAAGAATGAGGCAGCAAAAAATTGGGTTCGGCCAACTTCTATGATAGAAATTAGAAGTTTTGTGGGGCTCATTAGCTATTAATGTCGCTTATGGTATGAGTTGATTCCAATTGGTATCTGACAATTCCAGTTGGTATCTCAACGAAGTGAACTAGATGGAACACAAGCAAAATAATTAAAAATAAGAAGGTTACAGTTGGTATCTAGCCTTAGGATCATATAAGGCATGGATTATCACTAACAACAGTCATCTATGGAGAGAAATAACTAATTAATAATTTGGACTTATTGCAAATTGTATCTTGGAAACTTTGAATATGTGTTACGGGTTGTCTGAATTAACTATGAATGTGAAGTTGTAATTGTTTGAATGTAATGAGGTGATTATGTGCACAATAAAGGTGTGCCTAAACTTTGATATGTACAATATATTGGTGTGGTCGTTGAAGTTATGCAAGAGTAAATCCCTGAATATCATGAAATCCGTTGTGATAAATTGTAGCTAATCGTAAGATGTCTTTGTGTATCCTGGGGAGGTATGTGTTGTGAAGCTAAGTTGTTTAAAACCATATGAAATGAGTATCGTATATCCTACCTTGGAAATTTTTAAAAAGAATGATAAAATTGGGAACCTTGGAAAACCATAAAAGGGTGAAAAAGAACCCAAAAATTTTGGCATGGGTTCTGGTCCGGTCAGAGCCGCTACAGCGGGATTGTTCCCGCTGGAGCGATGTCGCTACAGCGGGATTTATTCTTCTAGAGTGGGACGAAGCAGGAAGAACCTCGCTAATTTTTCCTGGTTTTTAAAGTCATAATTATGAACCCCGAATTATACCTCAATGTTCAACAATCGAATATTAATTATAAGATGGGTTAAAATTGTGGAGAACCTGGGCATATGAGGGTCGGATTTAGTGATCACAAGTATTATAATTGTTGTGATCGGATGACTAATTTGTTGTTGATATGGATTCTACTTATTTGTATGTATTAGTTCAATTGTCTTGGGATTTAATGTGGTTTGTGATATACATGATGCCCCCATCCATGTTTCTACCCTAGTTGAGGATTCAATCATAGTCACCCATGTGTATCGTATTGTCCTATTGTGTGGTGGATTTTCATATTTATGTTGATTTCGTTATGCTGGATCTGACTGACTCGATATAATCTTTGGCATGACTAGGTTATCCCCCTATTATAACAAGCTTAATTTTGATACCACGATTGTAACTCTAGAGATTCCCGGTAGGGAAAGATTAGAGTGGGAAGAGGTGTACAAGCCTAAGCTAGCTAAGATCATATCTTTCATTCGGGCTAGGAAACTGGTAAGGGAGGATTGCCGATGTAATTGTCTCATATTCGGGATGTTGAGGTTGAATCCCCCTCTAGTGAGTCTATTCATGGGGTGTTATAATTGAGAGATATTAAATCTCAAATCCAAGGGCTTCTTGGTAAAGGTTTCATCCGTCCAAGTGTTTCCTGGCGGGTACTCCTGTCTTATTTGTTAAGAAAAAAGAGGGTAGTATGAGCACTGGTGATTTGATCTTAAGCCATAAAGTAGTGTATTAAAATGAAAATGACAAGCTTATGGATAAGCAAAGTCCCATTGAGTATACTTGGGTGAAGGCAATGAAAGTTTTTAGAAAGTAGTTACAAAAATTATGTTAGTCCTTTGAATTTGATGGGTATACTTGATTTTGAGGTGTTATGTTGATGAAAATGTTGATTTGTAGCAATAGTCAAGGAAGACTAAGCATAATGGTAATGAGAGTTCGTGGTAGACGGTGACCGGATGGAACAATACAATAAGATTGTGGCTAAGCAAATTTGGTGTAGTAATTATGACTGGTGAGTATCTAGGGTTGTGGTTTTCTAATATTTGGTGAGTAACGTGGTTGTATGGAATGTTTTAAGAGATGTTGGGACACCTTCTAATAGGAATTAAAGAGCTAGAGTCATAATAAAGAAAAATAGTAGGATGGAGTGAAACCTTTAGAGAGAGGCGAGAGCAAGAATATTGTATTTGATTGCAAGGGCTAAAGAGATATCTTTAGAAAGGGTACATAATTGGGTTCAAAGATAGGTGATTGATTTTGTTTTGTTGTGGCTATGGTAATAGTGTTATAAGTACATCATATTGGTTATAAACTATTGAAAAAGATTTGAGAAATGAGTGTACAGACACTAGCTCGAAGGTGATGAAAAATGCTTTGTTTGTTTTGAATTTGGATAAGTAGATCTACGGGATTCGACCTTACCATGAAAGGTATTTTCTGAGCGTAGTAGATTAAGAGTGTGTTGTAAAAAGGCAGAATTGAATTCCTTCAAAAAAGGTTATATCTCTAATTGTGCCGCTGTAGCGGGAGTTTTGTCGCTGCAGCGACGCCACTAAAGCAGGATTGGTGTCGCTATGGTAAACAAGATGGGACTTATAATCGTAAATTTTTTAACGAGGGCTCACTGTTTGAAATTGTCTTGCATTGGGATTTCGTGACGCTGCAGCGACTTTGCTACAGCGGGATGGGTGTTGATGTAGCGAGATGAGCGTGACATAAGGTTGTTGATGAAAATATAAGCTAATATTGATAGATAAGGGGTTTGTGTTAGACGATTGAATTCACCATTAAGATTTTTCATTGTAATCTACATTCGTGGTGATATATTTTTCCGAGGTATGAATTTTCAAGGTGTGGAATGGTCACTTATATCAAGTATTGAGAATTTGAAAAGACTTACACTTGATTTGGGTTTGTAAAGTTTATCACTTTTGATTGTTAAAGTATCTGAGGAAGGTTTTCATTCTGAAAATGTTGGTTTAAAATAAGTTCAATGGTCGGAGTGTTTTTCATGGTTGTTAGTATTAAGAGTGTTGGTTTCAATCGAATGATGTGAAGAGTATGTTGAGTCAAGTGAATGGAAATGACTGGTATCGACTCTTCAAAGGAAAACCTTTCATTTTATTCGATAAATTCTTATGTGGCCATGTATTTCATTTTGCACATGATTGGAAGTGTCATGAACTTGCTATGGTTACGACCCTAAAAATGAACTAGGTTAAACTAGAGCCTAACATGTGTTTCATGAGATGATAAGGTGTTAAAATAATGAATTATAATATTAGTATTTAGTTTGAAGATTTTGGAAGGGTTTGGAAGTGAAACGTCCAAGACGTTCGAAAGTTTGCCTATATGTGTGCTAGTATGTTCTAGTGTGTCTTTGTAAGTTTTATGTGTTTTTTGGTGTCTAAATTAATAGGATAGGACCCTAACATATAAAAGAACCTATTTAGGGTCATAATGTCCAGTTATGACTCCACAAGGACCGCCCTAGGGTCCTTGAGGAAGCCCCAACCTTGGTCCAACAATCTTCCCAAGGCAGCAGCAAAATGTACATGTCTGGAACCAGTCCGCGTCGCTGACTTGGTTCAGCAAGGAAAAAATTTTGGTCCGCGTCGCGAGACACAACGCGGACTCTACTGCCTCAAAATTTAGTTTCAAAAATCGTGAGGAAACAGCTCCGCGAGGCGGACTTGTTTCCCGACAAAAATTCCAAAAATTTAAGTTAAGTTTGACTTGGTTAAAGGGTCCTATAAGTGCAGTGGTCTTTTGGGTATTTTGGGTACTAATTATTGACAGGTTTTGAGTCTTTTTAAACTCCAGTTCACCATTCTAATCAAAACCCTCAAGTCCAAAACAAAACCTCTCCATTCCTTATCTCCAAAACCTCCAGTAATGAAGTTTTGAAGCTCCAAGGAAGAAGATGGATTTTTCCAAGTTTTTCTCCATCAATTTCGTGGGATTTTCTTCAATTAAGATATGGTGTTTCATACTTGAATCCTCTTCAATTGAAGGAGTCAATTCCAATGGTTTTCAAAGATGTTCAAAAACATGAATTCTTCTATTTTGAATTCTAGCCATGGGTTCTTGCATAAAATGATTTGAATCAATGATTTATGATATAATTGATTTTAATTGAATGATTTTTTTATAAAAATTCTTATGAACCCATGCAATTCATGAAATCCTAATTTTGGCTCTAATGTGCGTTATTTTATCATGACTCTGTATTAGTGAATTCTTGTGTAGATTGCATTGGGCTATTAAATTATGTATAAATCATGATAGAATTGTATATACGCTGCCTTAATTTGATGATATTCATATTGTATATTGTGGGATCATTAATATGGTTTGATTATTGGTTCAAAATTGTGCATATGGTTATTGGTTAGAGCCTTTGTAATTTGAATTGGTTGGAATGGCTAAGGATTGGAGGTGTTGATGATGTAATGGTGGTAAGATGACCTAATCTCTTCTATATTGTGTAGTATAGGTATTGAATTGTGTTGATTGGTATGGTCCACTTATAATGGCAGTGCTTATGTGTTATAATTGAAAAGAATGTGGCCTTGTCGGCATTATTATGAGAATTGTGACGTTATTATGTTGTAGCTTGTATAGATGATCAATGTGAAGGATTATGTGGTACATGTGTATATGTGAAGTAAAAGCATGAGTTCTTCTAGTTGATGATATGTGGCTATAGTAGACTATGGTGATGTCTTTATATGTGTATACTTGATGTTAAGTATGATTCTTCCTAATTGACTATATGAGTCTTATGATGAACTATGTTGATGTTTCTAAATGAATGGATAGGGTGACTTGTAATAGACTTAGTTGTCCCTATGTACTACTTGAATGTGATTGTACATGTGGTAAGATGATGATGAAGTGTGTGTCTTGCTTTGGTAGACCTATGTCCCTCTACTTGATGCATGAAAGAATGTGAATATGAACTCTTGACTTAGTAGGCTTAAGAACCTTTGTCATGTATGTGTATGTATGAGTGAAATATGACCTTGAACAGCTTAAGAGGGTCATTAACTTGTAACCTTCAAACTAGAAAGAAGGTTATGATATCCTTGAAGTTGAAAGTCGTAATGGTATCCTTCTTGTGTGAATGATGGACTTAGGGATAGGTTGGCTGGAACGACATGAAACCATCTCTAAGAAAGTCATTGATCTATCCTTAATGACCATTGAGTGGAAGCCCTAGTGGAACCATCTTTGGTAAGGTGTATTATGATTTGGTAGTGACTAAAATATGGTACCTCTTCATATGCTCGTATGTGATTGAACTTACTCTATGAGAACATGGCTAGCACCGAGTGAATATGTTTGGGGAGTGGCTCTACTTGAATTGAGACTAGAGTACAAAGAAACCGTTGATATTCCTTAACCATATGACTACATGGGATGTGTCCTAGTTCTCCCTTTGGCAAGTAGAACACCCTCCATCGGAGTAGGGTAGACTCCGGATTCCATGTCTAGCTAGTATGGTCTATGTCGGTTAATGTCTATTCTCATCATGTGGGATACATTCTAGTATTGGAGAATTTCTACAAAGTGTAGGTAGTGGAATGGGACTCTATCTATACATTGCACGATTAGGCTTTGAAGGTGCTAGGATGAGGGTTCCCTAGGTCTTCCAAGACCATTATGTGAAGTCTTCTAAATGTGAATGTATCTTAAGTGTCCTAGTGACTATTTATTGACTTAAGTTAATGCATGTGAATGAAAAGGTACTTATCTAGAGTAACTTTGAAGATTGCTTAGGTAGGCTTGAAGAGGGTGTATGGGCGGTGTCTTCATGTCTTACTTAGGTAGTCTTAGATTAATTCTAGCTAGGGAGTTTAATTGATGAAAAGTGAATAATCTTACTTTAGGAAGTCGAGGACAACTTAGGGGTGTGTGAAGGGGTTGTATGGGCGGCCGCTTCATATCTTACTTAAGTGGGTCTTAAGATGACCTTTTGTAGGAGGTCTATGTGCTTATGTGATTTCTAAGTGGTTGCCTCTTATGGATTACTTGAGATATGTTCTATATGTGTATATGTTGACTTGTAAGTGATTTTTATACTTGGTTTATGAGGTTTTCTTCAAAAAGATCATGAAAGCATGCTTTAAATCAAATGTCCTTTTAGCATGATTTTATTGCATGTCACCATACTTAGTGCATTCTAATGTACTAATTCCATATATTGTCTTATCTATAAAGTTGTAGGTGGCAAGTGAGGAGTATTGTCACGACTCGGATTCTGGAATCCGGATCGCAACCGGCGTCGTTGACCTCTCAGAGGTCGCAGACAAGCCTCATCTTGCATTCATCACATTCATCTAGTTAAATTTACGGAAAATTTAAAACTTTTTATATGTATGAAGTATACATAGACTTCATATAATTATTAACTAGATACATCATATACTAAGATCAACATAAGAAAACAACCATCTAACATAAAGAATCAATTCGAAACTGAAGATGAATATATCATAAATAGTTTGCCAAACACGGCCTTATTACAAAGCTTCACAATGAAGGTACGAAAGAAACGGTAGGGACAACATCAACTAGCTATGTCTAAAACTAAGGCTAGACTAAATCTGTAGCATCCTCGAAATCATGAGGACCTACCAATTGGTTTGGAGAAACGCTGAAGTCCAAACCGCTGCAAGTTTCATCAATCTGTCCTCAGACCTGCACCTTTAAAAATAGTAAATAGTAGGGGGTTAGTACACCACTTGTACTAAGTATGGGTGTATGCACACATACACATAAAGCTATGCATGGTCAAGGAAAGCTCTTCCTAAGCAACATGTCATTTCTGGAAAGTCTAGTCATTAGACTTTCCTAATTCGTTAGTTGTGAATTGTGGTATGAATATGATGTATTTTAATGCATACACAGCACACAATTCATTTTCTATATGATTACAAGACATTAGTATCATCAACATAATTTTAGAACAACTCGAGCGAAGATTTGAGATTTTGATCCTCTTAGGCCGAGAGCTCCTCTTTGTACACTTAGATTATTTTTCAGTCTTTTTTCTTCTTCTTGTTGTGTAGTTCAATAACTCCTTTGGTCCTATGTTTTACTTACTAGTGCAATGATTCATTGTAGTCCCATACCCACAATGAATCAAGTAAGTAATTCAAGAGATTAAGGAAATGACTTAACTACAATTTGGGGCATGAATATATATATGAGTCAATACTTGTTGACTATACTCATTCTTTAGTTTATTGCATAATGTGCATGGTTCTTGGGGCATATCATTAAAGCTTATGATCTTGCTTACTTTGGTCATGAATTCTTTATAAGTCAATCTTTATTGGCTAAATACATTAGTTAATCATTTGGATAAGCATATTTGAATTCATTATTGCCTTTGATATTTTCCTAATAAAGGAAGTCATTATAAGCCAATTTGTTTGGCTTTGTTCATTTTCATGACATGAAGATTCATTATTAGCTATGCCCTTTACTTATTGTAAACTTCATTGGACATGCTTTGACTATTCTTATAGCAAGTCATTTATTATACTATATATTCATTACATTTCATAAGACATTCTCTATTGATTATGCCATTGATTTCATTATTTTCATGTTTTATATATTATAAATTTCATATACACGAGACCTTGGAATCGTTGATATAGCATTAAGACATCTCAAGCGAGTGCCCAACATATGGGACCTCACTTTACATTGATGAAATGTGAATTGTCCTTACATATCATCCTTACTTTACATTGATGAATGTGAATTGTCCTTACATATCATCCTTACTTTACATTGATGAATGTGAATTGTCCTTACATATCATCCTTACTTTACATTGATGAATGTGAATTGTCCTTACATATCATCCTTAGGTGTTAATGAGACTAGTCTCACACATTCTAACACCTTCATTCGTGAGTATTCTTTTTAACAAATTAGCTTTGGTGTAAGTAAGACTTGTCTCACTTCCTTTAACACCCCATTCTGGTCACTTACTTAAATTAGACCCCTTTAATTATGTTATAACTCACGTTACTTACTTACTTTAGTGTAGTAGATTCATATCATCGTTTATGGACGATGAGCACTTCATTCAATGAGTTTCATGAGTTCATACATCATTCTTTTAGAGCATGTTGGGAGTTGTCCCAATGAGTGGCATGCCCTTGGTTATGGGTTCATTGAATTCGTTTAGAAGTGCTTATATTATCATTTGATACTCTAACTACATAAGATTGGCATATGATTAGTATTGGCCTCAACCTTTTAATATTAAACTACATAACCATTTTTGTTGGCATGTGCCAATTTTTACGTGTTTTCATACTTAATTTAATATGTATGAACCATTAGCCAATCTTTTAATTATTTAACATAATATTATAGCAATTTACATGCATCACTTTTAGACAATGTATCCTTAGCCATTTTATTGGCATAAACAATTGGGCATAGATTTCATAACCATATTTGTTGTCATAAGCCAATTTTCATGTTCAACATGCTTAAGTTTTTATACATTATACATTAGCCAATCTTTTACCAATTTAATATAATATTATAGCCAATTCCCTACAACTTGTTTGACAATGTAGTATCAGCCAATTTATTGGCATAAGATTAGTATTGGCATAAGCAATTGGCTATAGGCTTCATAACTTCTTTGTTGGCATAAGCCAAAGTTATATTCATTCATGCTTACATTATTATACCTTTATTCATTGGCCAATTCAATTATTAATCATAACATTATAGACATTTGCATGCATCCCTTTTGGAAAATGTATTCTTAGCCATTTTATTGGCATAAGCCAACAATCACTCAAATTATGATTTCATGGAGATCTTTTTAGCCAACCTTATAACATAACTTTTAGGCATAACGTTTTTAAACATCTTGGACAGCATCATATTATAATTTGATGAATATATCATCTTCATAACATCATATTAACAGCAAGCGTGCACAACAGACCGTAACATCTTCATACATAACATTTTCGGACATATCATTAACATAGTATCATTCTTTTAATTCACGTAATAACACTTAGCATCAAACAAGTCCAATTAATAGGTTCATTCAATCATTATTTAATCAAAAATCATATACATTAAGATCAGCCAGCACCACATACCAACAACATGATTTCTAACCTATTAAACATTGAAATCGTAACAAGGATACTAGGGAAAGGAATTCGACGAGAATGGGAACAACCCTAGTTTCAATATCTTTGAATCGTTCGAAGGAAAATACTCTTGGAGAAACAATTCCAGGATAGAAACCCATACCTTATGTATAACTTAATCTACGAAGACCACCTTGAAGAAACCTTGAAATCGTCCTAGAGAAATCGATAAATTTTGTGTTTTTCTTTCGTTCGTTGTTCGCTGTTTTTGTGTCGCCTCTTCTATGCGTTTGAACGTGATTTTTATGTTTAATAACTGATCTTGAATTATAAAACTTAGGTTTAATAAGTTAATTTAATAAACTAATTAACCAATTACCAAAAAGTCCCTCCTAAGTTGACTAAACATAGGAGAACATAACACTTAGTCAAATCTGGAAATTGGTGTTGACTATGGTTTTGGTCAACATTTTGACTTTATATTAATTAATTAAATCCTTAATTTAATTAATTTAGGTACCTAGGGTAAGTACCAAAGTACCCCTAAGTCATTGGAACCAAAATTAACCCTTTTGGACCATCCTAGGCTAAGTACTAGGATGTTTCTTGAGTTGTACTAGGTTAGTGTAAGAATTTCGTTTTGATCATTTAAACTAATTAATTAAATTGCTAATTTAATTAATTAGGTGACCTAAGGTAATTACTAAAGTACCCTTAAGTCGTTAGGACCATAACCAATCCTTTGAACCATCCTAGGTTAGGTACTAGGTTGTCTTTTTCTTGTTTTAACCGAAATCTGAAAATTGCTTTGTGATTTCGGTTTTGCCCCTTTAAATTAATAATTAAGTTGATAAATTAATTAATTAATTAGCCTAGGGTAATTACTAAAGTATCCCTAGGTTTTTAGGACCTTAACTAACTCTTTGGACCATCCTAGGTTAGGTACTAGGTTGTCTCTTTAACTAGTACTAGGTTAGTGTCAACCCGGTTTTGGTCCTAGGTTGTCGGGTGCACTAATGGATCCATTTCGGTTGGTCCTAGGTTAGTTAGCTATTTAGGGCAGTAGGTTAGAGTCTATAATTAGTTAGGAAGTTAGGACCCACATGAAAGGGTCCCTTGTGCACGTTTTCTCCCCCTAACTACCCTAACCGAATTCGGTTAGGGTGGTCCCCTCCTTTGGCCACTTCTTCACATGTCTTGCACATGTGCTTGCACATGGGTTGGTTGTACTTTCCTAACTAACTATTATTTATGGTTAATTTGGGAATGTTTACTTATTGTCCCAAGGACCCTCACCATGTCCTTGGGCACTGCTTAATTTACATGATCATTTTATATGGTCATGTGCTATGGTGCTAGGCTTGACACTTGGATGCCTAGTACTTCATATGTTTTGTTGAGATGTCATTCAATTTAGCTTAGGGTCTTCATTGCAGGTACATTTATTGAACATCAATCTTGGATTGGGGTATGACAACCCAAAAAGTATATTTCTTATTCGTATATAGAAAATTGGCTAATATCCCTTAGCCAATTTTGCTATATTATGCCCAATATTTCTCAATATTGGGCATTTGGGTGCCTATGTACCCCTAATAGGCTATCCTAAGGGCATATTGGGCTCTTCATTAGACATATGATTTTCCGGAATGTTACAAGTATATTGGGATCAAGCTCGGAATTGGCATTCTTTCAAGCAAGTCATGGTGTCACGACTCGGATTCTCGAATCCGGATCGCAACCGGCGTCGTTGACCTCTCAGAGGTCGCAGACAAGCCTCATCTTGCATTCATCACATTTATCTAGTTGAATTTGCAGAAAATTTAAAACTTTTTATATGTATGAAGTATACATAGACTTCATATAATTATTAACTAGATACATCATACACTAAGCTCAACATAAGAGAACAACCATCTAACATAAAGAATCAATTCAAAACTGAAGATGAATATATCATAAATAGTTTGCCAAACATGGCCTTATTACAAAGCTTCGAAATGAAGGTACGAAAGAAATGCTAGGGACAACATCCACTAGCTATGTCTAAAACTAAGGCTAGACTAAATCTGTAGCATCCTCGAAATCATGAGGACCTACCAAATGGTTTGGATAAACGCTGAAGTCCAAACCGCTGCAAGTGTCGTCAACCTGTCCTCTGATCTGCACCTATAAAAATAGTAAATAGTAGGGGGTTAGTACACCACTTGTACTAAGTATGGGTGTATGCACACATACACATAAAGCTATGCATGATCAATGAAAGCTCTTCCTAAGCAACATGTCATTTCTGGAAAGTCTAGTCATTAGACTTTCCTAATTTGTTAGTTGTGAATTGTGGTATGAATATGATGTATTTTAATGCATTCAAAGCACACAACTCATTTTCTATATGATTACAAGACATTAGTATCATAAACATAATTTTAGAACCACTCGGGCAAAGATTTAAATTTTTGATCCTCCAAACCCGAGAGCCCCTTTTTTCCACACTTAGTTTTATTTTCAGTCTTTTTCCTCTTCTTGTTATGTAGTTCAATAATTCCTTTTGTCCTATGTTTTACTTACAAGTGCAATGATTCATTGTAGTCCCATACCCCACAATGAATCAAATAAGTAATTCAAGAGATTTAGGAAATGACTTAACTACAATTTGGGGCATGAATATATTTATAAGTCAATACTCATTGACTACACTCATTCTTTAGTTGATTGCATAATGTGCATTGTTCTTGGGGCATATCATTAAAGCTTATGATCTTGCTTACTTTGGGCATGAATTCCTTATAAGCCAATCTTTATTGGCTAAATACATTAGTTAATCATTTTGGATAAGCATATTTGAATTCATTATTGTCTTTGATATTTTCTAATAAAGGAAGTCATTATAAGCCAATTTTATTTGGCTTTGTTCATTTTCATGACATGAAGATTCATTATTAGCTATGCCCTTTACTTATTGTAAACTTCATTGGACATGCTATGACTATCCTTATAGCAAGTCATTCATTACATCATATATTCATTACATTTCATAAGCCATTCTCTATTGATCATTCCATTGATTTCATTACTTTCATGTTAGGGAAGTTATGGGTTATTTAGTTAACATTTTAATGTTTTATATATCATACATTTCATATCTACGAGACCTTGGAATTGTGGATGTAGCATTAAGACATCTCAAGTGAGGGCCCAACATATGGGACCTCAACCCGAGGGCCTTCTTTAGCAAACACAAAGTCTGCTTCATTCGTTCATTCATACTTTACATTATTCATTTCATTCATTCATAGGCTGATGTAAACACCAGCTATACCTAGGATTAAGTTTAAGACTCTCATCGGGATCATGAAGTGCAATGACCAAGAATGACCTAATGTCATTACTTGAATCTGATTTCACCTCCTGATTGTCTTGCACAAACACCTTCGGTATTGTTCATTTCTTTATTTTTCATACTTTGAGGAACTTAAACTTTAACCGACATAGATCATGTGAGCTCATGAAATCCGGTGTCTTCCCCACACCGAAAAGAGGTGGAGTCACTGGCCAAGGTGAAACCAAAACATCCCTAGCTCGCTTAGGTGGAAAACCACTGGCTAGTTCCCTATGTTTGCAGCATAGTTCAAAGACTAAGATATTTAGGGAGACCCATACCCACCTTGGTGGACAGTCTCATCTCATGAGAATTACGTGAACCTCTGCCCTTCCCGAAAGCAGGCATCACCACTCATAACTAACCTATCGGTGCTCAGTTTAAAGTTCCTATTTACATTCAACTCATACATCATCGAAGCTGGCTTCTAGCATGAGGGCATCATTGCTCATTAGATGATTTCTCATCTCATCATTAGTATTAAGTGTGAATTATCCTTACAGTTACATATAGAGTATGATTTAGTCTTGTCTCTTGATATTCAACACTCTCTTAGGTGAGTACTTTTAGTGACCTTTACTTAGGCTTGGTTGAGACTTGTCTCACCATTCATCTTAGCCTCTTATCATATTGTCACCATTTTCATTAGCATCATAGATTAACATAATTACTCACCTCATTACGTGAATGTTCATTTCTTCTTTATCTTTTAGTGTTGACTCAAGCATTATGGAGGCTTGCTTCTAGATTGAGATTTACTTACTCTATTGATGACTTGTCATCCTTACTTTACATTGATGAAATGTGAATTGTCCTTACATATCATATTTACTTTACATTGATGAATGTGAATTGTCCTTGGATATCATCCCTAGGTGTTAATGAGACTAGTCTCACACATTCTAACACCTTCAATAGTGAGTATTCTTTTAACAAATTAACTTTGGTGTAAGTAAGACTTGTCTCACTTCCTTTAACACCCCATTCTAGTCACTTACTTAATTTAGAACCCTTTAATTATGTTATAACTCACGTTACTTACTTAATTTAGTGAAGTAGCTTCATATCACCGTTTATGGACGATGAGCACTTCATTCAATGAGTTTCATGTGTTCATAGTTCATTCTTGTGGAGCATATTGGGAGTTGTTCCAATGAATGTCATTCCATTGGTTATGGATTCATTGATATTACTTTAGAAGTACTTAATCTATATTTGATACTCGTACTTCACAAGAATTGGCATATGATTAGTATTGGCTCAAGATTTGGGATGTTAGACTAGCAAATTCATTCTTTTTGGCATAAGCCAATTTTTACGTATGTTCATATTTAAATTGCCATATGTATGAACCCTTAGACAATCTTTTAATCATTTACATACGTTCCTAGTCATTAGCATATATTCATTTTGACCAAATAGAGTTAACCAACTTTATTGGAACCAGATAGCCAATTTATTCAAGATATGATTTCATAGATGTCTTTGAGCCAATTCTTAGTTTATGGCTTTTAGTGTACCGTTTTAAGAACATATTGGACAGAATCATATTAACATTTGATGGATTTAGCATCTTCAAAACATCACAATAACAGCAAGTCAACATTCAGCCAAAGACACATAATTCACTTAACACATCAAGGACTTAACTTAGCATATTATCGATCCTTAAATATTCATGAAAAGATTAACTTTACGCAATTACAAGTTCATAAGTTCATTCGATACTCATCATTCAAGAACAATACATGTTCAGAACAGCCAGCACCACATACCAACAATATGATCTCTAACATATTCAACATTGAAATCAAAAAGGATACTAGGGAAGGGAAGTTCGACGAGAACGATGGGAACAACCCTAGTTTTCAAGATCTTGTGAATCATTCGAAGGAAAATACCCTTGGAGAAAGAATTCCAGGAGAGAAACCCATACCTTATGTAGAACTTAATCTACGAAGACAACCTTGAACGAAACCTTGAAGAAACCATGAAATCGCCCTAGATAAATCGATAAATTTTCTGTTTTTCTTTTGTTCGTTGCTTGTTGTTTTTGCGTCGCCTTTTCTATGAGTTTGAACGTGATTTTTAGGTTTAAGAACTGATCTTGAACTATACAACTTAGTTTAATAAGTTAATTTAATAAACTAATTAACCAATTACCAAAATGCCCCTCCTAAGTTGACTAAACATAGGAGAACATAACACCTAGTCAAATCTGGAAATTGGTATTGACTATGGTTTTGGTCAACATTTTGTCTTTATATTAATTAATTAAATTCTTAATTTAATTAATTTAGGGACCTAGGGTAAGTACTAAAGTACCCCTAAGTCATTGGAACCATAATCAACCCTTTAGGACCATCCTAGGTTAAGTACTAGGATGTTTCTTGAATTGTACTAGGTTATCATAAGAATTTCGGTTTGACTCCTTTAATTTAATTAATTAAATGTCTAATTTAATTAATTAAGTGACCTAGGATAATTACTAAGGTAACCTTAAGTCATTATAACCATAACCAATCCTTTGAACCATCCAAGGTTAGGTACTAGGTTGTCTTTTTCTTGTGGAAATTGTTTGGTGATTTCGGTTTTGCCCCTTTAAATTAATTAATTAAGTTGCTAAATTAAATAATTAAGTAGTCTAGCGTAACTACTAAAGTACCCTTAAGTCGTTAGGATCTTAACTAACTCTTTGGACCATCCTAGGTTAGGTACTAGGTTGTCCCTTTCTTGTCTTAACCGGAATCTGAAAATTTCCTTTTTAGTTTCGGTTTTAGCCCTTTTAAATTAATTAATTAATTTGCTAAATTAATTAATTAGGTAACCTAGGGGAATTACTAAAGTACTCCTAAGTTTTTAGGACCATAACTAACCTTTTGGACCATCCTAGGTTAGGTACTAGGTTGTCTCTTTAACTAGTACTAGGTTAGTGTCAACCCGGTTTTGGTCCTAGGTTGTCGGGTGCACTAATGGATCCATTTCGGTTGGTCCTAGGTTAGTTATCTAGTTAGGGAAGTAGGTTAGAGTCTAGAATTGGTTAGGAAGTTAGGCCCCACATTGAGTGGTCCCTTGTGCACGTTTTTCTCCCTAACTACCCTAACTAAATTCGGTTAGGGTGGTCCCCTCTTGGCCGTATCTCCCTATGTGCTTGCACATGGGCTTGCACATGGGTTTTCTTTTACTTTCCTAACTAACTATTATTTATAGTTTCTTTGGGAGTGTTTACTTATTGTCCCAAGGATCCTCATTATGTCCTTGGGCACTGCATAATCTACATGATCATTTTAAATGGTCATGTGTTATGTAACTAGGCTTGACACTTGGATGCCTAGTAGTTCATATGATTTGTTGAGATGACTTTTTAATTAGCTTAGGGTCTTCATTGCAGGTACAATTCTTAAATAAGCTCATTAATGTTATAAAATTGGCTAACACCCCTTTAAGCCAATATTTCTAATATGCCCAATATTTTGCTTATTTGTGTATTATATAGAAATTGGCTAATACCCCTTAGCCAATTTTCTATACTATGCCCAATATTTCTCAAAATTGGGCATTGGGATGCCTACGTATCCCCAATACGCATTCTTAAAGACCTATTGGGCTCTTCATTAGATATGTAATTTTCTGGAATGTTATATTATCCCCCCCTTAGGAACATTTGTCCCTGAATGACACTTACACATCACTTAAACAAAGAGGGTGACTTTCGAAAGTTACTTTGTCATACTTAAACGTTTCTCTTTTGTGAATATCTGATTCACACTTATTTGGATGATGCATATCATTCAAGCTTATCTGAAGCTTCATATTTAAGATTGAGGAATTTCCTTCTCAATCCCACTTAACTTAATGCACATCACACATCATGCAACACAGAAAACATGCCTATGCTACACAAAAACAGCAACATAAAATTTAATATAACTTCGTTTTAACTCACATAGTGCTATTATAAGACATATGATTAGGGACTTACCACACCAAATCCACTAAAGCACTTAAACTTAGAGTTTCTTAAACATAAACCAGACTTAGGAAGAGTATATCTAACCTCTTAGATAACATCTTGTTGACCTTAATATTTGAACCTAATGACGCCCAACTTAATTTCAAAGGGACTTGCCACTACGCCATCTACTTCTCTACATGCCCCGTCGGCCTTAAAATTGTCTCTTATGGGAGTACTAACTAGAAACGGTTCATGTAAGATCTCAGGAAGTAAGTCAAATTGATTAGCCACCAAAGGAGTAACCATAGACAAGGTAGATCCTGGATCTAATAATTCATAAACAGGAAAGGGGAAGACAAGCAAGTTACATTGTCCATATCCGCGGACTTCTCTTGTTCCTCTCTTACTTTCAATGCATAATTCCGGTTTCTCTTGGGGGGTTCGTATACAGCATTTGGCCGAGGCTGAGAATCTGCCTTGGCCTGTTGGATTTGAACCACACCCTTCTCATTTTAACCCAACTTATTTGGAAACTGAAGCCTTACTACCCTGTTTCTATAGTCTATTATAGCATAACACTTATGAGGCAAATCCATGTCTAAGCCATATTCTTAAGTTGGTATGCAGCCAACTCAGCCTCCTCCTCTTCATTAACACCTGTGGCATGCATTTAGAATCTACCATGTACTCACCTCCATGCGAACGACCACACTTGCTACACGTCTTTCGGTCACGTTGGGCATTTCCATCATTTCCACTCTTGGGAAAGCCAGATCTTGAGTCTGGCACCTTAGACCACTTGGCCATCCTAATTCTTGTGTGTATTTTTCTACGCGTTCACACAAGAAGGAAGTTGTATACTTATAATGACACAAAGTGTCAAAGATCTAGACAACACGATAAAGAGTAGAAGAAGGGAGAATTTCCTATCATCGCGTAGTCTCTAAGTCATGATTGTGGCGCGCTTCACAACCATAAGTCAGAAACTACATAACGTGGTTGTGTTAAGCTTTAGTTCCTAGGTAATTTAACCTCATGCTCTAATACCAAGTTTGTCATGACCCGAATTCTGGAATCCGGATCGCAACCGGCGTCGTTGACCTCTCAGAGGTCGCAGACAAGCCTCATCTTGCATTCATCACATTCATCTAGTTGAATTTGCGGAAAATTTAATACTTTTTATATGTATGAAGTATACATAGACTTCATATAATTATTAACTAGATACATCATACACTAAGCTCAACATAAGAGAACAACCATCTAACATAAAGAATCAATTCAAAACTGAAGATGAATATATCATAAATAGTTTGCCAAACACGGCCTTCTTACAAAGCTTTGAAATGAAGGTACGAAAGAAATGCTAGGGACAACATCCACTAGCTATGTCTAAAACTAAGGCTAGACTAAATCTGTAGCATCCTCGAAATCATGAGGACCTACCAAATGGTTTGGAGAAACGCTGAAGTCCAAACCGCTGCAAGTGTCATCAACCTGTCCTTTGACCTGCACCTATAAAAATAGTATATAATAGGGGGTTAGTACACCACTTGTACTAAGTATGGGTGTATGCACACATACACATAAAGCTATGCATGATCAATGAAAGCTCTTCCTAAGAAACATGTCATTTCTAAAAAGTCTAGTCATTAGACTTTCCTAATTCGTTAGTTGTTAATTGTGGTATGAATATGATGTATTTTAATGCATTCAAAACACACAACTCATTTTCTATATGATTACAAGACATTCGTATCATCAACATAATTTTAGAACCACTCGGCCGAAGATTTGAATTTTTGATCCTCCAAACCCGAGAGCCCCTCTTTTCCACACTTAGTTTTATTTTCAGTCTTTTTTCTCTTCTTGTTATGTAGTTCAATAATTCCTTTAGTCCTATGTTTTACTTACAAGTGCAATGATTCATTGTAGTCCCATACCCCACAATGAATCAAGTAAGTAATTCAAGAGATTTAGGAAATGACTTAACTACAATTTGGGGCATGAATATATTTATAAGTCAATACTCATTGACTATACTCATTCTTTAGTTGATTGCATAATGTGCATAGTTCTTGGGGCATATCATTAAAGTTTATTATCTTGCTTACTTTGGGCATGAATTCCTTATAAGCCAATCTTTATTGGCTAAATACATTAGTTAATCATTTTGGATAAGCATATTTGAATTCATTATTGTCTTTGATATTTTCTAATAAAGGAAGTCATTATAAGATAATTTTATTTGGCTTTGTTCATTTTCATGAAATGAAGATTCATTATTAGCTATGCCCTTTACTTATTGTAAACTTCATTGGACATGCTTTGACTATCCTTATAGCAAGTCATTCGTTACAACATATATTCATTACATTTCATAAGTCATTCTCTATTGATCATTCCATTGATTTCATTACTTTCATGTTAGGGAAGTTATGGGTTATTTAGTTAAAGTTTTAATGTTTTATATATCATACATTTCATATCTACGAGACCTTGGAATTGTGGATATAGCATTAAGACATCTCGGCCCAACATATGGGACCTCAACCCGAGGGCCTTCTTTAGCAAACAAAAGGTCTGCTTCATTCGTTCATTCGTACTTCACATTATTCATTTCATTCATTCGTAGGCTGATGTAAATACGAGCTATGCCTAGGATGAAGTTTAAGACTCTCATCGGGATCATGAAGTGCAATGACCAAGAATGACCTAATGTTATTACTTGAATCTGATTTCACCTCCTGATTGTCTTGCACAAACACCTTCGGTATCGTTCATCTCTTTATCTTTCATACTTTGAGAAACTTCAACTTTAACCGACATAGATCATGTGATCTCATGAAATCCGGTGTCTTCCCCACACCGAAAAGAGGTGGAGTCACTGGCCAAGGTGAAACCAAAACATCCCTAGCTCGCTTAGGTGGAAAACCACTGGCTAGTTCCCTATGTTGGTAGCATAGTTCAAAGACTAGGATATTTAGGGAGACCCATACCCACCTTGGTGGAAAGTCTCATCTCATGAGAATTACGTGAACCTCCGCCCTTCCCGAAAGAAGGCATCACCACTCATAACTAGCCTATCGGTGCTCAGTTTGAAGTTCCTATTTACATTCAACTCATACATCATCGAAGTTGGCTTCTAGCATGAGGGCATCATTGCTCATTAGATGATTTCTCATCTCATCATTAGTATTAAGTGTGAATTATCCTTACACTTACATATAGAGTATGATTTAGACTTGTCTCTTGATATTCAACACTCTCTTAGGTGAGTACTTTTAGTGACCTTTACTTAGGCTTGGTTGAGACTTGTCTCACCATTTATCTTAGCCTCTTATCATGTTGTCACTATTTTCATTAGCATCATAGATTAACATAATTACTCACCTCATTACGTGAATGTTCATTTCTTCTTTATTTTTTAGTGTTGACTCAAGCATTATGGAGGCTTGCTTCTAGATTGAGATTTACTTACTCTATTGATGACTTGTCATCCTTACTTTACATTGATGAAATGTGAATTGTCCTTACATATCATACTTACTTTATATTGATGAATGTGAATTGTCCTTGGATATCATCCCTAGGTGTTAATGAGACTAGTCTCACACATTCTAACACCTTCAATAGTGAGTATTCTTTTAACAAATTAACTTTGGTGTAAGTAAGACTTGTCTCACTTCCTTTAACACCCCATTTTGGTCACTTACTTAATTTAGAACCCTTTAATTATGTTATAACTCACGTTACTTACTTACTTTAGTGTAGTAGCTTCATATCACCGTTTATGGACGATGAGCACTTCATTCAATGAGTTTCATGTGTTCATAGTTCATTCTTGTGAAGCATGTTGGGAGTTGTCCCAATGAATGTCATTCCATTGGTTATGGATTCATTGATATTACTTTATAAGTGCTTAATCTATATTTGATACTCGTACTTCACAAGAATTGGCATATGATTAGTATTGGCTCAAGATTTGGGATGTTAGACTAGCAAATTCATTCTTTTTGGCACAAGTCAATTTTTACGTATGTTCATATTTAAATTGCCATATGTATGAACCCTTAGACAATCTTTTAATCATTTACATACGTTCCTAGTCATTAGCATATATTCATTTTGACCAAATAGAGTTAGCCAACTTTATTGGAACCAGATAGCCAATTTATTCAAGATATGATTTCATAGATGTCTTTGAGCCAATTCTTAGTTTATGGCTTTTAGTGTAACGTTTTAAGAACATATTGGACAGCATCATATAACATTTGATGGCTTTACCATCTTCATAACATCACAACAACAGCAAGTCAACATTCAGCCAAAGACACATAATTCACTTAACACATCACGGACTTAACTTAGCATATTATCGATTCTTAAATATTCATGATAAGATTAACTTTACGCAATTACAAGTTCATAAGTTCATTCGATACTCATCATTCAAGAACAATACATGTTAAGAACAGCCAGCACCACATACCAACAACATGATATCTAACCTATTCAACATGGAATTGAAAAGGATACTAGGGAAGGGAAGTTCGACGAGAACGACGGGAACAACCCTAGTTTTCAAAGATCTTGTGAATCGTTCGAAGGAAAATACTATTGGAGAAAGAATTCCAGGAGAGAAACCCATACCTTATGTAGAACTTAATCAATGAAGACCACACTGAACGAAACCTTGAAGAAACCATGAAATCGCCCTAGATAAATCGATAAATTTTCTGTTTTTCTTTCGTTTGTTGCTTGTTGTTTTTGCGTCGCCTTTTCTATGAGTTTGAACGTGATTTTTAGGTTTAAGATCTGACCTTGAATTATACAACTTAGTTTTAATAAGTTAATTTAATAAACTAATTAACCAATTATCAAAACGCCCCTCCTAAGTTGACTGAACATAGGAGAACATAACACCTAGTCAAATCTGGAAATTGATATTGACTATGGTTTTGGTCAACATTTTGTCTTTATATTAATTAAATAAATTCTTAATTTAATTAATTTAGGGACCTAGGGTAAGTACTAAAGTACCCCTAAGTCACTGGAACTATAATAAACCTTTAGGACCATCCTAGGTTAAGTACTAGGATGTTTCTTGAATTGTACTAGGTTATCATAAGAATTTCGGTTTGACCCCTTTAATTTAATTAATTAAATGTCTAATTTAATTAATTAAGTGACCTAGGTAATTACTAAGGTACCTTAAGTCGTTATAACCATAACCAATCCTTTGAACCATCCTAGGTTAGGTACTAGGTTGTCTTTTTCTTGTGGAAATTGTTTGTGATTTCGGTTTTGCCCCTTTAAATTAATTAATTAAGTTGCTAAATTAATTAATTAAGTAGTCTAGAGTAACTACTAAAGTACCCTAAAGTCGTTAGGATCTTAACTAACTCTTTGGACCATCCTAGGTTAGGTACTAGGTTGTCCCTTTCTTGTCTTAATCGGAATCTGAAAATTTCCTTTTTAGTTTCGGTTTTAGCCCTTTTAAATTAATTAATTAATTTGCTAAATTAATTAATTAGGTAACCTAGGGGAATTACTAAAGTACTCCTAAGTTTTTAGGACCATAACTAACCTTTTGGACCATCCTAGGTTAGGTACTAGGTTGTCTCTTTAACTAGTACTAGGTTAGTGTCAACCCGGTTTTGGTCCTAGGTTGTCGGGTGCACTAATGGATCCATTTCGGTTGATCCTAGGTTAGTTATCTAGTTAGGGAAGTAGGTTAGAGTCTAGAATTAGTTAGGAAGTTAGGCCCCACATGGATTGGTCCCTTGTGCACGTTTTTCTCCCTAACTACCCTAACTAAATTCGGTTAGGGTGGTCCCCTCTTGGCTGTATCTCCCTATGTGCTTGCACATGGGCTTGCACATGGGTTTATTTTACTTTCCTAACTAACTATTATTTATAGTTTCTTTGGGAGTGTTTACTTATTGTCGCAAGGATCCTCATTATGTCCTTGGGTACTGCATAATCTACATGATCATTTTAAATGGCCATGTGTTATGTAACTAGGCTTGACACTTGGATGCCTAGTAGTTCATATGATTTGTTGAGATGACTTTTTAATTAGCTTAGGGTCTTCATTGCAGGTACAATTCTTAAATAAGCTCATTAATGTTATAAAATTGGCTAACACCCCTTTAAGCCAATATTTCTAATATGCCCAATATTTTGCTTATTTGTGTATTATATAGAAATTGGCTAATACCCCTTAGCCAATTTTCTATACTATGCCCAATAATTCTCAATATTGGGCATTGGGATGCCTACGTATCCCCAATACGCATTCTTAAAGACCTATTGGCTCTTCATTAGATATGTAATTTTCTGGAATGTTATATTATCCCCCCCTTAGGAACATTCGTCCCTGAATGACACTTACACATCACTTAAACAAAGAGGGTGACTTTCGAAAGTTACTTTGTCATACTTAAACGTTTCTCTTTTGTGAATATCTGATTCACACTTATTTGGATGATGCATATCATTCAAGCTTATCTGAAGCTTCATATTTAAGATTGAGGAATTTCCTTCTCAATCCCACTTAACTTAATGCACATCACAAATCATGCAACACAGAAAACATGCCTATGCTACACAAAAACAGCAACATAAAATTCAATATAACTTCGTTTTAACTCACATAGTGCTATTATAAGACATATGATTAGGGACTTACCACACCAAATCCACTAAAGCACTTAAACTTAGAGTTTCTTAAACATAAACCAGACTTAGGAAGAGTATATCTAACCTCTTAGATAACATCTTGTTGACCTTAATATTTGAACCTAATGACGCCCAACTTAATTTCAAAGGGACTTGCCACTATGCCATCTACTTCTCTACATGCCCCGTCGGCCTTAACATTGTCTCCTATGGGAGTACTAACTAGAAACGGTTCATGTAAGATCTCAGGAAGTAAGTCAAATTGATTAGCCACCAAAGGAGTAACCATAGACAAGGTAGATCCTGGATCTAATAATTCATAAACAGGAAAGGGGAAGACAAGCAAGTTACATTGTCCATATCCGCGGACTTCTCTTGTTCCTCTCTTACTTTCAATGCATAATTCCGGTTTCTCTTGGGGGTTCGTATACAGCATTTGGCCGAGGCTGAGAATCTGCCTTGGCCTGTTGGATTTGAACCACACCCTTCTCATTTTAACCCAACTTATTTGGAAACTGAAGCCTTACTACCCTGTTTCTATAGTCTATTATAGCATAACACTTATGAGGCAAATCCATGTCTAAGCCATATTCTTAAGTTGGTATGCAGCCAACTCAGCCTCCTCCTCTTCATTAACACCTGTGGCATGCATTTAGAATCTACCATGTACTCACCTCCATGCGAACGACCACACTTGCTACACGTCTTTCGGTCACGTTGGGCATTTCCATCATTTCCACTCTTGGGAAGGCCAGATCTTGAGTCTGGCACCTTAGACCACTTGGCCATCTTAATTCTTGTGTGTATTTTTCTACGCGTTCACACAAGAAGGAAGTTGTATACTTATAATGACACAAAGTGTCAAAGATCTAGATAACACGATAAAGAGTAGAAGAAGGGAGAATTTCCTATCATCGCGTAGTCTCTAAGTCATGATTGTGGCGCGCTTCACAACCATAAGTCAGAAACTACATAACGTGGTTGTGTTAAGCTTTAGTTCCTAGGTAATTTAACCTCATGCTCTAATACCAAGTTTGTCATGACCCGAATTCTAGAATCCGGATCGCAACCGGCGTCGTTGACCTCTCAGAGGTCGCAGACAAGCCTCATCTTGCATTCATCACATTCATCTAGTTGAATTTGCAGAAAATTTAAAACTTTTTATATGTATGAAGTATACATAGACTTCATATAATTATTAACTAGATACATCATACACTAAGCTCAACATAAGAGAACAACCATCTAACATAAAGAATCAATTCAAAACTGAAGATGAATATATCATAAATAGTTTGCCAAACACGGCCTTATTACAAAGCTTCGAAATGAAAGTACGAAAGAAACGCTAGGGACAACATCCACTAGCTATGTCTAAAACTAAGTCTAGACTAAATCTGTAGCATCCTCGAAATCATGAGGACCTACCAAATGGTTTGGAGAAACGCTGAAGTCCAAACCGCTGCAAGTGTCGTCAACCTGTCCTCTTCTCTGCACCTATAAAAATAGTAAATAGTAGGGGGTTATTACACCACTTGTACTAAGTATGGGTGTATGCACACATACACATAAAGCTATGCATGATCAATAAAAGCTCTTCCTAAGCAACATGCCATTTCTGGAAAGTCTAGTCATTAGACTTTCCTAATTTGTTAGTTGTGAATTGTGGTATGAATATGATGTATTTTAATGCATTCAAAGCACACAACTCATTTTCTATATGATTACAAGACATTAGTATCATCAACATAATTTTAGAACCACTCGGCCGAAGATTTGAATTTTTGATCCTCCAAACCCGAGAGCCCCTTTTTTCCACACTTAGTTTTATTTTCAGTCTTTTTTCTCTTCTTGTTATGTAGTTCAATAATTCCTTTAGTCCTATGTTTTACTTACAAGTGCAATAATTCATTGTAGTCCCATACCCCACAATGAATCAAGTAAGTAATTCAAGAGATTTAGGAAATGACTTAACTACAATTTGGGGCATGAATATATTTATAAGTCAATACTCATTGACTATACTCATTCTTTAGCTGATTGCATAATGTGCATAGTTCTTGGGTCATATCATTAATGTTTATGATCTTGCTTACTTTGGGCATGAATTCCTTATAAGCCAATCTTTATTGGCTAAATACATTAGTTAATCATTTTGGATAAGCATATTTGAATTCATTATTGTCTTTGATATTTTCTAATAAAGGAAGTCATTATAAGCTAATTTTATTTGGCTTTGTTCATTTTCATGACATGAAGATTCATTATTAGCTATGCCCTTTACTTATTGTAAACTTCATTGGACATGCTTTGTCTATCCTTATAGCAAGTCATTCGTTACACCATATATTCATTACATTTCATAAGCCATTCTCTATTGATCATTCCATTGATTTCATTACTTTCATATTAGGGAAGTTATGGGTTATTTAGTTAAAGTTTTAATGTTTTATATATCATACATTTCATATCTACGAGACCTTGGAATTGTGGATATAGCATTAAGACATCTCGGCCCAACATATGGGACCTCAACCCGAGGGCCTTCTTTAGCAAACACAAAGTCTGCTTCATTCGTTCATAGATGTCTTTGAGCCAATTCTTAGTTGATGGCTTTTAGTGTAACGTTTTAAGAACATATTGGACAGCATCATATTAACATTTGATGGCTTTACCATCTTCATAACATCACAACAACAGCAAGTCAACATTCAGCCAAAGACACATAATTCACTTAACACATCACGGACTTAACTTAGCATATTATCGATCCTTAAATATTCATGATAAGATTAACTTTACGCAATTACAAGTTCATAAGTTCATTCGATACTCATCATTCAAGAACAATACATGTTAAGAACAGCCAGCACCACATACCAACAACATGATCTCTAACCTATTCAACATTGAAATTGAAAAGGATACTAGGGAAGGGAAGTTCGACGAGAACAACGGGAACAACCCTAGTTTTCAAGATCTTGTGAATCGTTCGAAGGAAAATACTCTTGGAGAAAGAATTCCAGAAGAGAAACCCATACCTTATTTAGAACTTAATCTACGAAGACCACCTTGAACGAAACCTTGAAGAAACCATGAAATCGCCCTAGATAAATCGATAAATTTTCTTTTTTTCTTTCGTTCGTTGCTTGCTGTTTTTGCGTCGCCTTTTCTATGAGTTTGAACGTGACTTTTAGATTTAAGAACTGATCTTGAATTATACAACTTAGTTTTATTAAGTTAATTTAATAAACTAATTAACCAATTACCAAAACGCCCCTCCTAAGTTGACTAAACATAGGAGAACATAACACCTAGTCAAATCTGGAAATTGGTATTGACTATGGTTTTGGTCAACATTTTGTCTTTATATTAATTAATTAAATTCTTAATTTAATTAATTTAGGGACCTAAGGTAAGTACTAAAGTACCCCTAAGTCATTGGAACCATAATCAACCCTTTAGGACCATCCTAGGTTAAGTACTAGGATGTTTCTTGAATTGTACTAGGTTATCATAAGAATTTCGGTTTGACCCCTTTAATTTAATTAATTAAATGTCTAATTTAATTAATTAAGTGACCTAGGGTAATTACTAAGGTAACCTTAAGTCGTTATAACCATAACCAATCCTTTGAACCATCCTAAGTTAGGTACTAGGTTGTCTTTTTCTTGTGGAAATTGTTTGGTGATTTCGGTTTTGCCCCTTTAAATTAATTAATTAAGTTTCTAAATTAATTAATTAAGTAGTCTAGCGCAACTACTAAAGTACCCTTAAGTCGTTAGGATCTTAACTAACTCTTTGGACCATCCTAGGTTAGGTACTAGGTTGTCCCTTTCTTGTCTTAACGGGAATCTGAAAATTTCCTTTTTAGTTTCGGTTTTAGCCCTTTTAAATTAATTAATTAATTTGCTAAGTTAATTAATTAGGTAACCTAGGGGAATTACTAAAGTAAAGCAAAGTTTTTAGGGCCATAACTAACCTTTTGGACCATCCTAGGTTAGGTACTAGGTTGTCTCTTTAACTAGTACTAGGTTAGTGTCAACCCGGTTTTGGTCCTAGGTTGTCGGGTGCACTAATGGATCCATTTCGGTTGGTCCTAGGTTAGTTGTCTAGTTAGGGAAGTAGGTTAGAGTCTAGAATTGGTTAGGAAGTTAGGCCCCACATGGAGTGGTCCCTTGTGCACGTTTTTCTCCCTAACTACCCTAACTAAATTCGGTTAGGGTGGTCCCCTCTTGGCTGTATCTCCCTATGTGCTTGCACATGGGCTTGCACATGGGTTTCTTTTACTTTCCTAACTAACTATTATTTATAGTTTCTTTGGGAGTGTTTACTTATTGTCGCAAGGATCCTCATTATGTCCTTGGGTACTGCATAATCTACATGATCATTTTAAATGGCCATGTGTTATGTAACTAGGCTTGACACTTGGATGCCTAGTAGTTCATATGATTTGTTGAGATGACTTTTTAATTAGCTTAGGGTCTTCATTGCAGGTACAATTCTTAAATAAGCTCATTAATGTTATAAAATTGGCTAACACCCCTTTAAGCCAATATTTCTAATATTCCCAATATTTTGCTTATTTGTGTATTATATAGAAATTGGCTAATACCCCTTAGCCAATTTTCTATACTATGCCCAATATTTCTCAATATTGGGCATTGGGATGCCTACGTATCCCCAATACGCATTCTTAAAGACCTATTGGGCTCTTTATTAGACATGTAATTTTCCGGAATATTACACTTGGTATGTCCTTAGTTGATTCGAGGACATAGATGTTTAGCTTTTCTATTCAAAAGACATTGTATTAGACTTTGATATTTTCTATTTCATTGATGTATGGGTTGTGACCCAAGATATTCGTGTGTCTAAGATGGCTACAAATAGACTTAGTTTTTCCTGTGTTTTTCTATGAAAGAGTTTTGAACTATTGTTCATTGGTTGTGAAAAGTTTTAATTCCGCACTACTTTTCATATATATGTGTGCTATGAATGATGTCTAAGGGATTTTACAAGACCTCCGAGAGGTCGAGTACGCCGGGCCATGACTTAAGGATACCCTAACTTCTAGGGTGTACTTTGGGTCGTGACATGATCAATTTTTCTTTCGGGATTCTCAAAGAAATTCGCTACATCTAGATGCATGCGTTCAACATTATCTTCAGAGATAAATTTTGGTTTGGCGTTATTTTTTACCTCCTTCCGGGAAGCTTAATACAGCTCAACCAGATGCCTCAACGTATAAAAGTTGACTCCTAGGTCTAGAACTTGGGTGGGTGCTCAGAGAAATCCTTTATTTCTCGTCTACTCAAGGGGTGTAGACACACCTGCGCAGATTACAGGTGACAATTACGAGAATGGTGGAGAAGTTAATAGTACCCGACGACATTCAGAGATGGATGTAGACCCATCGGGCAGGATAATCATTCCGGTCCTCGTAGAAGTGGCGACCATAGGTACGTGACCAGTGCCCTTTTCTACCATATAGATAACATTTGTTGTTATCCTTTATTCTAATCATACTTTTTTTACACTACTGGTGGTGAAGGTTATTATTTAGCGCAAGACGATAATCATGATTGAAATTTCTTCCTCGACCACAGCCTCGGCCACGAATGGGGCCATGACATTTTCCATGCTTAGATTGGTGAAAATTTATCGTTATTCACTTCAGGAAATGGCATAGAACCAGCAGGTCGACTTTAATGATTTTTCATCAGTAAGTCATTATGTTGTTCATAAACAAGTAGATGTGAAATTAATTTTGAATATTTCTTAAATCCCATTTATCGGTGTTGTTGTTGCAGGAGCATACTCGAGGCAGGAAAAGTGGAAAATGTTTTCTCCTGCATATCATGCTTAGTGATAATTTCTTCGCATAATTTTAATTGTGAGATGATTTTAAACGTGGAAGAGTTATACTCACTGATAGAGTTAAAATCTTGAAGTCTCAAATGGATCCAGTCATAACGTGCCTGTGGAAGTACGACGAACTTCAGGTGGTCATATCTATCTTTTGAATTATTCCACAGTTCCAAAGGACCTTTAATAGGGATATATTCCATTTTTAAAACCTTATCAAGATGATGACTAAGAAATATCATTAACTTGTCACGATTTTCATTCGATGCCTGATTATTATTTTTTTGGATGGTGTCTGTGAGACCCATCGTATCAAGATGAATTTCTGCATCTAGTACCCATGATAGATAGCCTTTTATGATATGTCTAAATCAAGAAACTCAAGTTTAGAAATATTTCACATTATTTAAGTGTAACAACCCATAAAACTAGTAAGTGAAACTAAAGCATACGAGTTTATTTTTGAGTTTGAAATGGGGTTTTGAGTTGTAAAATGAGTTCCCAGACTTTGGTTGAGGGGTTAGGGGTTAAATGTCAAGGTACGACCCCCTAAGTACCAATCAAGGGTCCTTGAGGAGGACCCTAAATCCTAACACCCAAGACCCCAAGAAAACCAAAAATCTACCAAACATATAATGACTCGCAGATGGGACCTACGGGACATAGGTCCAACCACGCCTCATGAGGAGGTATCGTGAGTAAAGGACTCTCATGTCAAGTTGCAGACCATTCCACGGATGGCCAATATAGCCCGTGGACCCACCCACGGTTCGTGGGTGGGATTTGTGAGTCACACCTGTCGAAACTGTCCAATTCAACTTAGGTGAAGGGCAGCTTAGTAATTTTCTAATCAAACAGTTAGAGGTTGGGGACGGTTATTATTGATTTATTAAGGTATGTTAAGGATTTCAAAGGTATTAAACTCCCTTTTAGAATTCATTATTTCCAAAACACAAAATTAGAAACCTCCTCTCCTCAAAATATTCTCTCTCTCTAGAAATCACCATTAAAGAAGATGGAGTCAAAGCTTTGAAGCTCAAGATTTCACCTTTCACAACCAATTTTCATGGATTTTCTTCTATATGTATGGTAACCTTCATCCTTGATTAAGTTTCATTCAAGGAGCCCTATCGAAAGATGATTTCAAGTTTCCAAATCCCCCAACGACCTAGGATTTTCAATTTATGCATGGGTTCAATTCCAAAATATTTTTAAAGGTTTATAAGTGATGATTATGAATTAACTGTTGATTTAATGATGATTTATGGTGAATTATGAAGTATTCCCCTCTGAACCCATGTTTCCCCCAAAATACAAAAGTGAATGTATGTGATTTTGGGTTAATTGATTATGGAACTATGTGAATAGATTAAGCATATATTGATTTAGTTTATTGAATTATATCACTATTCATGCCTAATTGTAGTATTCTAGGGTGTGGTTGTGAATTGTGATACATGACCCTTGAAAGGCAAAGTATGAAGGATTTATGTATAATTATGATGAGAAGTATATGCATGTGAATTAAATAAACGTATTATGATCATGTTTAGAATGAAATTTTGTTAAGAATGAAAGTTTATTCTCAATTAACACTCATGAATGATGATGATAAAATGTGAAGGGTTTTCTGCAATGTATTGTACACTTGGAATTGGTAGGCTTAGACACCCTATTTTTGTGTGAATGAAAGTAATGTTGATTAATGTATCATGAATCGATAGGCCAATGACATTCCTTTCATGAATGATATAATGTGGTTATGACTCTTGAAAATATAGGACAATGGCATTCCTTTCACGAATGATCTAATGTAATGATGACTCTTGATTCGATAGGCCAATGGCATTTCATACCTAATTAGTCAATGAACTAATGTACCATGAATTGATAGGCCAATGGCATTCCTTTCATGTGTATAGTAATGTAATGATGAACAAATGAATCAATAGTCTTATGGCATTCCTTTCATGAGGATTCAAAAGTTATCCTAATAATGTATCATGAACCAATAGGCTTATGACATTCCTTTCATGTGTTATGATATACCTTGGGTCAATAGGCCAATGGCATTCCTCTCAAGTACATCAATGTAACGTGAATGAACTACTCTATGGGGATGGAGGCTAAGTACCGAGTGGATATGGTAACATACAATCTCTCACTACGTTAGTCGAGGTTTCAATGAGTATCTTTCTTATCCCATAACTATGTGCCCGCATAGGATATTAGCTAGTGGATCCCCCTAAGCTAAAATATTACCGATTCTACCTTTGGCAAGTAGACCAACTCTTTACGGCGTGGGTCCAGACACCAGATTTTATGATTTAGCTCTCATGGTCTATGTCGGTTAATGTTTATTCCCATCATGTGAGATGTGCACTATCGTGTCTTGAGAAGTTCAATGAAGTGTGGGTGGTAGTATGGGATGTCACCCATGCATTGCACGAGTAGGCTTTGACTTAAATGCTTAATGTGATGATGCATGCTTTACTTGGATTGTATTAAGAGTTACTTCCTTTGTCATGACTTATGAAATGTCTATGTTCCTCATGTATGAGTATTGTCTAAAGGTAAGAAGAAAGAATCATAAGTTCTCTCTTGGTGGCCTCAAAGTGGTACTTATTGTGGATGGTATAGGATGTGATTCATACATTGCACAAGTATAGCTTAGGGTTACTTAAGGTGAATGTCCTAATGTGATGAAATGGATTATATGTTGATTATACTTGTATTTTATTCCTTTTGCTTATGTTCATGATATTTTCTCAAAATGGGCATATGCATGGTTTTTCATCCAAAATGTCCGTTATTAAGCATGGTTTTTGCATGGCTATCATACTTAGTACATCAAATGTGTTAAACCATATTTCTTTTTTTTTTAACAAAGTGTAGGGTTTGGAATTGATGTTCTATTCTTGGATACAAGGAGTTGAAGATTTGTTGGGTCCTCATAATTTTTAGGATAAAACCCACCATGTTTCCTTATGTCTTCTATTATTATGTTTAAATCTTTTGCATGGGCTGCGTCCCAAAATTTTAAATCTTATGATTCTATATGGTTTGAGACAAAGTATAACAAGAATTCCGCTTGCTTTTATGGAAAATGACTTTGATAATAAAAGAAATAGTTTAAAATTTTGCACTATTTCCTATGTTCTAATGTGATGATGTACTATGAGGCTTTTATCAGACTTTTTGGAGTCTTGTACGCCTTGTCACGTCTGGGGTGTAGGCTCGGGTCATGAAAGACATGGTATTATAGCACAATATTTTGGGATGGTTCTTAGGATGATGTCTCACAAGCCAATCTAATATAGTCTTGTTCATAGTGTGATGCGCGTCACATTTATGAATGAGAGGCTATAAGACGTTAGGAAAACTTCACTTCTTTCAACTCCAAATTGTGCCATATAGTTTAAATCTATAGGATATCTCTCTTATTCCTTATCTAATGGTCTTCAATATGCGATTGCTCGAAGAGTTAATGCTACAAAGATCGAGAGAGAGAGAGAGAAAGATTTGTATTGCTGTCTTTTTTGACTAGATGAGTCTTGATATGGTAGATTTAGATGAAATCCTTTAATATAAATGGGTTGCTTTATGGTTATGTCTATTTTTGGTAGAAAGCCATGATGAGTTTTGAGGTATGTTGAGAAATTTGATGAATAAGGTGTATAAGTGATGCCTAGAGGTGTTGAGTGAGTAGAATCCCTTTAAAAAAAAGAGGGTAGAAATGTAATTCATGTTGTTTTAGAATCATATTGTGTGATGAGTGTGAACGTTTAGTGATGAATTGCTCCAACCTTAGAAATTGAAATAAGTGATGCTTAAAAGAATTTGTATAGGCTTACTCCCATGGGGGAGATGAAGTACTTAGAGAGAAAGGTCGATGAGTGTTCTTGATGTTCATGAGTTAGGTTTGCTTGATATTCTCACCTTAAGAAGTGTAGTGAGTTTGATAAGTTTAGACCCAATATGGTAGACTCATACGAGACCTTGAGTGGTGTTGGTAAAGTTCTTTGTGAGAAAGAGTTGCTTAATACTTCCTAGTTTAGAAGTACCGGTTGGGATCTTAAACCGGCAAGTTAAGAAATAGAATGGTAATGAAGTCCCATCCATGAATGTTGAGAAGTGGTGTCCTAGTAAGGGTTTTAGTAAAGAACGCCACTAGAGTTGACAAAGGAGATATTCCGGATGAAGGCACCCGTATGTTGATAGTTCTTTATGGTTGTGAATGTCTTGTTAAGGTCCCTATGTTATTTTCATGTTAAGCCTTAGTATGGGTTTACTCCCAAGGGGTAGATGGTATGTTGAATAGTAAGGTTGTTGAGAGTTCTGATATCCTTATCTCTTTCCTTCTATTCCTATTAATGCTTGAACCAAAGAGTTTCTTTTTGGCTTGTTTCATGTTTTGGAATCATGTGTTTCCATGGTCTCCCTATGATATGCATGTTCTTGATGAATTTATGTTTAAATGAGAAAATGTGTTTTCATGATTTATGTTCCTCATGTTGATGTGCATTTAGTATGAATTGACTATATGCTTCATGAGGTGAATTGTTCAACATGTTTAAATTTACTTTTGAGAGGGATTGCATAATTTGTCTAATGATGTTAAGATGAGAATGATTTGAGTTGGAGAAGGAAATTCCTTCAATGAAATGAGAAATATTGAAGTTTCATGCATAATGAATTTGTAGATGTAGTTCCTGCTTTCTTGTGTTGCATTGAGCATGTTTGAGATGGAGTTGATGTTTCCTCCTAATTTTATGCTTTGTTTATGATGTTGCATGAATTATGGGTTTCTAGTCTTGAGTCTTTATTTCCCCAAAGTATTTAAAGTGTCATTCCAGGATGAATGCTTCTATGGGGGAAAAAATGTAACAACCCGTAAAACTAGTAGGTGGAACTAGAGCCTAACGAATTTGTTTTTGAGTTTTAAATGGGGGTTTGAGTTGTAAAATGAGTTACCGGACTTCTTTTGAGGGGTTTAGGGGTTAAAATTCAAGGTAAGACCCCCCAAAAACCAACTAAGGGTTCTTGAGGAGGTCCCTAAAGCCTAACCCCAAGAAAACAAAAAAACAACCGAAAATGTTATGACTCATGAATGGGACCTACGGGGCGTAGGTCCGACCACGCCTCGTGGGGAGGTCTCCTGAGTCAAGTATTCTCATGTCAAGTTGCAGAACCATTCCGCGGAAACTCTCCAATATGTTGAGGCAAACTAAGGAATTTCCTCATCAATTAGTTAGGGTCTGGGGATGATTATTATAGATTTATTAAGGTATTTTAAGGCTTATAAAGGTATTAAACTCCCTTTTAAAATTCACTATTTCAAAAACACAAAATTAAATACTTTTCTCCTAAAAATTGTAACGACCCAGGAGCACCCCCTAGTCGTAACACGGCGTACTTGACCTCTCGGAGGTCTTATACAAGCCCTTAGAAGTCTTTTATCGCATAGACATAAAATAGTTGAATATTTAGAAGAAGAAAAAAACATAAACAAGACTAAAAGTCATCTCGTTTAGAAACTTTTAAAATACAATGGAAGTACTAAGTCTCGAATGTAGGCATCTTACAACACGACTACAACACAATAGGGACACGACCCTTATAATACAAAAGAAACTACTATCTAGTACATGAACTTAAAGAAAAACTCTTAACATAAGGTCCTTGAATCATTAAGGACACACCCGAACTTGTGAATAGTAAACCAAGCTCTTCATTCTAGGAAAGGTCCATTAGCCACCACCACATACACTTTGTGTAAAAATATGAAGAAGGATGGAGTTTGTACAAGAATGCACTAAATATGATAACCATGCAAAAACATCCATTAAAGAGGACATTTGGTTGGAAACCATGCATCATGCTTTTTCTAGGAAAACTTCATGAACATTGATACAATAGGCATAACATAGAACACATAAATCATGATGTACCTAGAAGTCATTTGTAATGAAACATAAAACCACTTATCACATTTAAGGAACATTCAGTATCTTTAATACATTACCCTTCCCCTTTACCTTAACTCCCTACCTTAAGCAACCCTTAAGTAGTACTTAGTGCAATGTATGAATAGTATCTCATTCCACCATTTACACCAAAGTATCACCTTAAGGTCACCAAAGGTGAACATTCATACAACCCTCATCAATTCAAGCATATACATTCATAAGGACATAAGCACATCTTGAACATAACCTTCACATAAGAATAATCACCTAAGACAACCCCTAAGTCACACTAGTGCAATGTGCAAGTAACATTCCATGACACTACTTACACTAAGTGCTCCTAGGAAGCCACCCTAAACTAAACATATCATATTCAACAAGTCACAACTTGTTCATTTATCATTAGACATAAGACCAACATACTTCATTAATGTTCACATAAGAACTCTTTCATTCATTACGTCTTAGTCATAACCTATTTAGTTCATATCATAGGTAAACCACCCTCACCACTCCTTCACAAGATTACTTGTGCAATGTACACATGGAGTCTCATACCTCCATATATACTAAGCAAACCCATTAAGAAGTCATAAGTGTAATTCACATGCATAATCATAATTCAAGCCTTGACATAAGTAAAGTCAACCTTAACATGCATTCATATCAACATACATGAACAATAGTCCTTATTTCATAAAAAAGCCTAATCATAACTTCCCTTAAAGTCCACTTGTGCAATGCATAAGTAGGGTCCATAGTCCTACCTACACTAAGTAACTCTTCAATAAATCATGATTAGAGTTCATATTTTTGTCTTAGTTGATTTCTTACTTTCGGGAGACATAGTCATAATCGATATAGACCATGTGAGCTACATGGAATCATGTGTTCTACTCCCACACCTAAAAGAGAGGGTACTACTTTCCAATGTAGGACCTTCATACATGATAGCTATCTAGTGGATCCACTAAGATAATACCTACGGGCTACAGAGGCACGTAGTTATGGAACAAAGAGATTGCTACTAGAAACCTTGACTTGCTAGACATGGAGGTTTCCATCTCATGATACAATATCTATGTTGGGAACCCATACTTGCTAGACGTGAGAGCCCACTCTTATTTTTCATGTTCACTCGGTGGTAAGCTTAAACTCCATTTTTAAACATCTTTAAGCCTTTACTTAACATTAGACCATAAAGTAGGCTTTAGGGACTTAATTTTTTCATATATCATATAGCTCAAATGTTGCTAAGATGAGATTGACCTTTCATCATAGAACCTACATTATATGAGAATGTTCTTTCACATAATCATAACATATTCATAACATAGTTTAGTTTAGAGTACAATTGAGGAAACCTTTGAAGAGACTCACTTTCACTACATTATCATAATCTTATTCATTCGTACATTCATATGAGTGTATACATATGTGAGAAAGTCTTTCACATAAACATCTTTAAACAACACATGTTCATACTTCACTAGTCAAATACTTTTAATACATAAGAAGATATAAAGGTGCATATAAGAATTATCCTTTCAATCAACTCCCTAAATATATCATACTCATGGATATGCGTTGGGTGTGTGTACATATTGGTCCTCATAATGACATAATAGCAACAACCTTGGTATTAAGTGAAATTTCCCTTCAAGGATCACAACACATTTACAATATCCCCAAGTCATGAACAACTCACATATAGAGCATTTAGGGGTTCAAGACAACACACCCACATTTCATCATAGGAGACAAGAGCTTGAATAGATTACTCGTAATATGCATAAGATCACATATTCATATAGGAATCATATAGGTAGGGGTCATTCCACAATAGTACTTAACATAATCAATCATGTAAAACATACCTTATCCCTAACATTCTCATACCCATTATACTCACATTATCAATACACCTTAATCATGATACTAACATTGAGGACTACATACAAAACCTCTATGGCACACCTTCATACTCATGTTCATCATCATAATAACAATTCACTTTACATCTATTTCCCTCAAGGCCGTGATCACAACATGTATAGATAGACAAGAAGTAAACATTGCCACCATAAGTGGACCAAACCATACAACATCAATTCCAATACTATAGACTATAAGTTAGGTCACTTACCAATTCTCCAAGCCATGGTCAATATAGATCAATCCTCCACAATTCATAATCAATAGATATAGATAGTAATCAAATCTAACAATCAATCTAATCCAAGTACAATTCATTAACATAAAATGGTATTGATAAGACCCACATTATAGGCAAATTTAGAGAATTAGGAGGATCATGGTTTCTCTAAGAATTTCCTTGGGAAATCATCATAAAAACACTAATTCATAATTTATTCATTATTTGAATGACTAAGAAAATCATTTGACAAGGAACCCATGCTTAAATTGGAAATTGGGAAATTTGATAATTGAAACTCTTCGGAAAATCTTTGATAAAACTACATGAATGAAAGGTTATTAAAGAATCAAGAGTTAACATACCTTATTGATTGAAGACCCATGAAAATTGGAGATGAATCAGTTGAAAACCCATCTCCTAACTTGATCTTTAGCTTGGCCTCCAGTGGAGTTTTGAGAGAATTAATTTGGGAGGGAAGGGTTTTTTTTTAAGAATGAATTCTAATTCTACGTTTAGGGGTTTTAACTAACTTAAAATACCCAAGAATAGGTAAAATAACCATTCCCCAAATACCCAAAACACCCCTACACTTAATTGGACTTTTAGAAACGTCCAACTTGACTTTTAAACGACGCGAACGAATATAGAACATGGTTGCGTGTCATGGAGGCACTTCCCAATCTTTTTCTAGAAATTAATTTGAGGCAGAAAGATTTGTGATGAGCCCACGACGCAATGGCAGATTTTGGCCTTTAAGTGTTGGGCGAGCGACGCGCGAGCACCTCCCAAAAGGGTGTTGCCTGCACACTGCCTTGGCAGCCTCTTGGCAAAAGCTCAGTCCTCCTCAAGGACCCTTTGATTGGTTCTTGGGGAGTCGTACCCGGACATTTTGACTCTAAACTCGATTATTAAGAAACTAGGGTCACCTCCACTTTTTTTAGACTCCAAAAGACACACCGAAACAAGGAAAACATACTAGAACACTCTAGCACACAAAATACTTGTTTCCAGATGTCTTGGTCGTCCTTTGATGTTTGACTTCCAAAATCTTTGAAACTAACTTCAAAGGTTGTACTTAATTATTTTAACAAGTTATTAGCTTGTAAAACTCATGTGAGGCTCTAGTTCATCCTATTTCATTTTTAGGGTCGTTACAGTATCCCCCACTTGGAAAACATTCGTTCTCGAATGACACTAAAACACTTAAAAAACTTTCAAGGTTTAGAGACTCAAGACTAGCGACTCGCAAACACACCATATTAATACAACATAATAGTCAATGCACCAAACTTACAAGGAACACCAATTTCATATCATTATGCACTCAATGCAACACAAGCAAGTAGATCTATCTCCACAACCCATAGTGCACACATGCTTCATCATACTTTTTATCATTTAGAGGAACTACCTTCTCAAACTTTAGGCATGCTCATCATTTCATCATAAGGTCCAACATGCAATGGCTTTCAAATGCACACATAGGCATGATCAACATTTCAATCATAAGGCAATTAAGTAACTCATACTAAATGCACATAAATCATGAGCAATGTCTTTCGACTACAATCTTATCATTTAGACATAATACCATCAAGGACATATATCACATTACCATGTTTAGTTATGTTCAAGGAGGGACTACCTTTTCCTAGTCACAACATACACACATGACATCACAAAGCTCTTATGCAAGCATTTCACAAAGGTCAATTCATGTAAGGAGAAATTCTCAACTTCTAACCAAAGCATAAACATACTTCTTTTCTCATGAAGTCAAAATGGTAGATCATACCAAACACATCACAATATTAGGATGCTATTTTACAAAATTTCAATTTCTTGCATAATACTAGTTTTCATGAACATGCATCATGTAGGGAAAGTATTATAACTCATAGGCACATATTAATGATATTGGCTAGATACATCATCACTTCTCAAGAGTGAGCCTATATTAACACTTCCAAACAACAGAAAATCACATATTCTTAAAGGGAATTTATCTTTCTCATTTTTAAAGAAAGCTCGACATCTCAATGTATGGCCAAAATGCCCTTACATCAAAAGTGCAACTAAGATGTTCATTAAACCACCTCATGAATTCAAATGTGCTTTCACCATATTAGGATGCATAACAACATAAGAAACATGTAATTTATTAAAAATCCTTTTCTAATGTAATAAGAATCTTTCAAAATATGCATAACATAGTGTCATCTAGGACATGCATATCATATGGAGAACATGCAACTTATACTTATGTGCAAGACTCCAAAACATGAACAAGCTCCTAGGAACACTTTGCTCTCAAGCTTGAGTAAGAATAGAAGGAAAAGATAGGGATATCAACAACCTTACTACTCGACTCATCATCCCCCACTTGGGGTAAATCCATCTAAGAGCAACTTATCTCATCCAAGAGAACTTTAACTTACCAACCTTATTAATCAAGCACAACATCCCCCTCTTGGGATCAAGTATATGCAAACCTTTTAAACACCACCTTATTTCACTCCAAGGACAGAAGCATTTCTCACTAAATCTTCACTACACTCCATTAGGTGAGGATTTCAAGAATCCAAAAATGAGTATCTATGCCACTCAACTTCATATCCATCACCCAAAGTGGTTTTCAACATGGAGAAACTCAAGGAAGTTCAATGTAGGAATATTAAGGGATCTCAAAACCTTACCATCTAGGCACATTATCTGCCACTTGGGGTGAGCTTAATCAACTATTTATCACATCATGCTTGTATCATCACCCTTGGTGTAACTTTCCCAACTAACCATGCCTAGGTATTATCTAAGCACTCTCTTCGAATGACCATACTTAAGATCAATCTTAAAAGACAATTAACCTCTGTAGAGTTTGTCAACATCTATTCTCTTGTCCTTCTCATGAACTAATGGGTACCTGCAACCTTCAAAGTCAACCTTAGAGCAAAACACTATCCCAACTCATGGAATAAAACCCCTTCTTCCCCTCTTAGGAGTAAGCCTACACAAGAACTCCAATCCACACAAGGACAAATATGAAGCATTACTCAGTAAAAAGGGCAATTTTCAACTCTTACTATTTATTGCATTCCTCCAAAACTCCTCAAGTCTACACCATAACTTTCTAGTATCATTGCACATAACCATAAAGTAACTCATTGTAACGACCGTAGAGTACCCCATGGACGTTACTGGCGTACTAGTTCTCAATGAGGTCTTATACAAGATATTTGCATAATCGTCACTACATAATGTACTCGAAATAATGTAGAATTTAAAACTTTTTATAATAGAAGTTCAAACTTCATTTTCATAAAGCAAAAATAGTAGGAATCTAATATCATTATCACACATACACCATCTACAAATATGAGTACAACATAAAGTCTTCAAATAGGGTACTTAGCCCTTTAGACACAATAGTCTTATAGAACAATAGTACATAGGAAAAGACTACTAAGTCTATACATCAATAGAGAAATCATAAAGTGGCATCAAGTGCATTAGTCCTCAAATCTTTGAGGACCTACCACAAGTCTTGGAGATAAGAAGTCTAAGCTTTCTTCAAGAATGTACTCAGTCGGAACCTATACTCATAATAGAAAATGAGAAAGGGGTTAGTACAATTATTACACTAAGTATGGCGAAATGCATAAAAACCTTTAAAATATGATAAAGGAACATTTACATGTAAAGTATGCATTTATGAGGTTTTTGAAAGCCATTCACATCACCAACACAATACCCCTCCAAACTATAATGAAGGCATGACTTTAGCACTTCCTACGGTCCACTTGTGCAATGTAAAGTTAGCATCCCATAATACCAAGCATCCCTTAGATACCACCTTGTCCACACATATTACCTTTACATTTCACCACATTCCATAATCATAAGTGAAGCACATGCATCCTAAACAACATTTGAATATTGGGATATGTTCATCCCAACTATTATCCATTCAACAAACATGTTCTCATATTATTTCATAATTACAAAGAACCTCCCACAACACCATTCTAAGCCTACTACTGCAATGTACAAGTGAAGTCCCATATCCCCACTTTTACTTAGGAAACCTTTTAGGATATTGTAGATTACTTCATACTTCATTCATTACTTTATCATTTAGGGAATATCAACCATAACCGACATACACCATGAGAGATCACATGGAATCCGGTGTCATGAAGCCCCACACCGAAGAAGGGTGTTGTACTTGCCAAGGTAGAATCTACATACTAGCTACTATATGGATCCACTAGCTAAGTCCTGCGGGGGCACGTAGTTAAGGGATAGGGATATTGCTCCTAGAGACTCTACCTATTGCACTAACGGACGACTCCCAATCTCATGAGTATCTCTAGGATGACCCAACCTCTTGCATTAACGGGAGGGTCTTTTTCTCATTGGTCGTACCCTCTCAGTGCTTAGTATACTTTCCCAACTTACCACTATTAGTCCTTTTAATTGTATCTACAAGTCTAAAGAAGTATTCCCTCTCCATTCAATACAATTCAACATAAAGCTCTTAGATTCATTAGGTAAGAATACACTTTCATCCTAGAATCAACATACATATGTGAGTAGCACTTTCACAACATTAATCATAGTGTTTTCATGAGAAATATACTTTAAATCAACAAAAGAGACTAACTCCATTATACATAATTCATTCCAAAAAATAGGTAAGGTTCGAGTGTAAACCATCCCCCACTACCCTACTTGCACCCTTTCATAAGCCATGTACCTTGCAAGCAAATTCAAAGTTCGTATACAACATTCTTCAACATATATACAAACCCTAGAATTTACCCCTTTTTCAAGGTTAAGAATCAAGTATCATAATTACCCCCATGTACATCACAATAGGCATGAAAACAAGATTTTATGACTAGATAATCATCAATTACAATGCATCATGTTCATATCTACTCAATTAATCCATCAACATTCATGAAATTTGGTCATAGGGTGCACATGGGTTCTTGGAAGATTTTCATAATAGAAGTCATTAATTAATCCCAATAAATTCATAATATAAGGCACATAACATAAATAAAACGGTTTGGAGTGAACCCATGGCTAGATCACAAACCCTAGTTTTGGTCACAACATATATTTCGAAAATAGAAGTTTTGAAGGGCTTCATAGAGAAACTAATCCATGAATCAACATCCCCATACCTTGTTTGATGTTATTCCCCGAGTTTGAAGTGAAAGAGAATGAATCTTGAGTACCTAAGCTTGATTTCTTCCATGTTCTTCAATGGTTTGTTAGAGAGAGAATTTGTGAGAGAGGGAAAGTGGGGTTTGATATTTTATTAGGAGTTATAAGGTGGAAGACTTGTTTTAATGTTTTAATATCTTTTAATATACTTAACTAACTAATGAAAGTCTTAATTAAGGGTTAACTAAATGATTAACTAATTACCTAACTAACCTTCACTTAGTAATGTGGAGGCAGTGAAGGCAGTGCCCATCAACGAGTCCCCGTCGATGGGCGTCGATGCATCAACGGACAGTCCTGATCACGCGTCGTTTGGGGCTGAGGCTCATTTTTAGGAGAAATCTGGTAGACACCAAGTATGGACTCATGACTCACATCGATGGGGCGTGTGTCACAATTGGGGAACACCCTCTAGAAGTAACATGGCGTACTTGACCTCTCGGAGGTCTTATACAAGCCCATAGTTATCATTCATCGCATTGTCATAGGTAAATTTAGCGGAAACCTTAAAACTTTCATAGCACATCATATGCTAGAACATTACTTCCAATATATACATAAAATATCATAATACGACTCTAAGTATCTTTTGACATAATAGACTCAACATCATTAGAGTACATTAGGGACACGACCCTTACACCATAAATTATAAGTATATTGTTACAAGACTTTACAGTAAAGTAAGACTTAGGAAAATCCTTGAACTTAAGGATTCCTTTCCTTGTGATTGGGAATCAAATATCAAGATCCTCACCATAGAGACAACCTTTAATCATCCATAACCTACACTTTTTGTAAAAAAGTAGAGAAGAATGGTGTCAGTACAAGAATGCACTAAGTATGGCAACCATGCAAAAACATGCATTTAAAAGGGACATTTTACTTGAAACCATGCATCATTCCTTTTTGCGAAATCTTCATAAAACTTTGATACAATAATCATTGTACAATTCACATACTTCGTATAGGCATATTAAATGGCAAACATCATATAAAATCACACATTGCATTTAAGTCACATTCTGAAGCACATTACAGTAACCTATTTTCTCTTTAGAGTAAGCTTCCTTTCTTTTAACATCTTAACTTTCCAAGTACCCCTCTAGTGATACTTGGTGCAGTGCATCACCTTAAGGCCACAAAAAAATCATACATACATCCTACATAAGTCATCACATACCATCATAGAAGTTTAGTGCATCATAGACACATTTAAGCCAAGACCCTAATGACATTACAATAAGCTCTAGTCATTATGCACATATCCTAACTTTACTTTACATAGAACATTATATGACCTTACTCACAATCTCAATCTACGTCTACTTGTGCAATGCACATGTGAAGCCCCATAACCTCACGCATACTTAGTAAACCTATCATGAGACCACAAGCCTTAACATTTACTTCATACATTAACATGACAAACATAGACAACTTCATTCATGCCAAGCAAGACCTTCATCATGTAGTCATTAAGACCAACATTATGCATGTAGGGACAAGACCACATCATATAGACTCATACCATGCATTTCATCACAACAAGTAGACAACACTACAATGCCATGCATAAAGACATAAACATAATCATACACTTTAGAACAACTTTCTAGAACTTCCTAAAGAGATACTTGTGCAATGTATAGGTAAGTTCATTACTCTCACCTATCCTAAGCAACTTCCCTTAGGTCATCCTAGTTAGAGTCCTAATCATTTACTTCCACTGTTCAATTTAATTTAGGGAAACTACAGCCTTAACCAACACTAAGACCATTGGTGCTAAACATGGAATTTGGTGTTGTAGAACCTTACACCAATGGAAGGTGCTATTACCTATCCAAGGTAGATCATTAACACATGCTAGCATACTAAGTGATATCACTTGCTAGATCCTATGGGGCAAGCATAGTTATTGAACTTGGAGGTATATGTGGAAACCCTCTTTATGCCTATTGAGGCATTGTAGTTATCCACTTATGAAAATATCACTCTATGTCATTTGGCTATGAGGCTAACCACCTCATGAGGATATGGTGACCTACCTTCCTACAATGGGAAGGGACACCCCTCATCTTCAAGTTCACTTGGTGCTAAGCTAAGTTCCCTTTATTGAAGAGTATTTATTAACATTACTTTATAAAATTAGGCTTAGGAGATTGAATCCTCATATGCTTAGCTCATAGGTCATAGATGAGCGTTCATCAACCTATATCATGTGTGAAATCCTTTCACACGGACATAGCATATTCAAGCACCTATCTAGTTTAGGATACTCTTGGGAACATCTTCCAAGTGCCCCTCTATTGACTAGATCTTCATGCATGTGTGTGTACATATATGTGAGCAATCCTTTCACATAACACATTAAGGCCACACATGTTCATACATTAATGCATAAGTGTACTTATGAGAATTCCTTTCATATTAAACACATTAAGACTATGCACATTCATAACATAACCATGCATTCATATTCATGTACATAGAAAACCAAACCTAGGAACTATCCAATCAAGGCACACATGTGCAATGCATAGACAAGGTCCCATACCCTTGCCCATACTAGTACACCTATCAAGTTATCCTAGTTAAGGGAATACATAACATGCTTTCATAGACATATACCTTACATGCATAGTAGTAGACATTAGTGCATATGAGAATATCCTTTTATTAGACACCATGAACCTATACTACTTGTAAGCATGCATAAAGTGTGAGTGTGTGTACATTGGTCAACATGATCGCATAATGGCTAGTAACAACACATTGAGGCATCCACCCTCTTAGGACCACAATGCACCTTAAAACATAGACCACACAACACATACTAGCATAAGAGACAAGCTAACTTCAATACTTGCATTTAAGACTCCTAACCATATCTAATCACACATTCATATAGGGGTATGTAGGTAAGGTGACATTAACCATTATAACTCATCAATGGCAGCACTTAAACCTCACCCTAACAAGTTCATTCAATTATTGAAGACATCATCCATTCCTAGAACATGCTACTAGACTGAGAACTAGGCATAACTTCACATAGTGTGATGATCATAATCACACACTCATATATCATCGAGTCAAGGCCATGATCCACACATATATAGATTGACATGCAGTAAACACCGCCACCATAAGTGGACCATACCAAACAATGCCATACAAGGCTTCATCAACTAACAATTCTATAGAAAAGTAGAGGGGAAGAGTCATTCTTACCAATTCATCAACCTTTGATCATCATTGATCAATACTCTTTTTTCATCAACAATTCAAGTATAGGGCAGTAGCTAAATGTACTTCAACATAAACGAAATCATGCATAAGCCACTACAAGATCATGCTACTAACAAGTACACTACATCACCAATTCACTAGAAAGTAGAGGAACATAGATCACTCACCAATTTCCCTTGCCTTGATCACCAATCATAACTCATCAACAATATACATGTAGGGCAGTAGCTAAAGAGATAACAATCTAAACTAAATCATGCTTCATCCACCCTAGAATTGAAATCACGTCATGTACATTACACTATTAATCTATAGGTTCGAAGAACCTAGATCAATCCTTACCAATTCGATTGTATTCATTCACACTGGATTAATTACACTTAATTTATCATAACATTACAATGTAAGCAGTAGCTAAGACAATTCATCATAATTGAATCACATAACAATAATTCTAGCATCAGATCACAAGATACTACATTATAGGCTAATCTTAATCAAACCTTCAAACCTTGATCCACATGGATCCCTTATCAACAATTCACCATTAATGCACATACTAGGCAGTATATATAAGCATTTTAACATAATTGAATCACAATTCGATTTACATAAGATCAAGATCACAAAGCCCACACACAGGCTAAAACGAGAGTTTGAAGGAAACGTGGGTTCATCATGCAATTGGATTGAAATTCATGTTACAATCAATACATTAACATCAATTCATCATGAGGAAGCCTTTGAAAACATTTTAAGAAAGAACCCATGGCTAGATTGCAAGATAAGAAGTTTGATCATATTTTCTCTTTGAAAACTTTGAAAGGAACTCTCTAGATGAAAGATTATCTAGAGATGAAGGATCACCATACCTTTATTAGAGGAAGAATCCACGAAAACTTGATGAAGAAACCATGAAAATCCAAGCTCCAAGCTATGCTTGAGCTTCATCTCCATGGAGATTTCTAGAAAGGATATTTTGGGAGAGGGAAGTCTAATTTTGAATAATGAATTGATAATGGGGTTGTCACGTTTTTAACCAAATAAATACACCCAAAAATAACCAAATAAACCACCTAAGGTCAGGTTAGGACGTGGGGCAAATTTCCCATTCACCCCTTAATGAGATAGCTTAACTGCAGGCTGCATCGACGGTCTCAAACAACGCCCAGTAGGTCAATCGACGGACCGTACTGTTGGCTGTCGTTTGGGACTGAGGCTTGTCCATTGGCTTGAGCCTTCACAAGGCTAAGTATTGGACGACACCTCACCATCTACGGGGCGTAGGTGAGACTACTGGCCGTCTTTTGGCTCCGTCGATTGGCAGTGTCTCGACAGCCTTTGGGTCCTTCTTGAGGGCTTTTTGTGGGGCCCTTGGGGAGTATTACCCGGACGTTTCCAACGTAAATACATACCTTAAAATGTTAAAGACCTTCCATACCAGTTTCAACCAAAACGAATACGTAAAACATGTCAAGACACACCATGACACACATGCACGTCTCAAGGGCTAACTTTTGAACGTCTTGAACGTTTGACTTCCAAATGACTTCAAATCAATTATGAATACTTTAAAACACTTCATTAAAATGTTAACAAGCTTATAGGCACATGTGAGGCTCTAGAAACCCTAACTCATTTTGGAGTCTTACAGCGTGAGTCCATCGACAAACCGTCAATGGGTCTTGTGAACCCAAGCTATTTTTGACAGCTTTTTAGACTCTTCCTTGGGTCCTTGGGTCCTTGGGAGGGTTCTAGGGTTGTCGTGCCTTGACGTTTTACTATTAAAACCTTAGTTTAGAGTTAGAAATATTAGTTTAGGACCTCAACCTCACATTTAGACCTCCTTAGGACATTAGGCTACGACTTAGGCTCTAGTATAGGTCATTAGACATACGGGGTGTTACACTCATTATGCCAAAGAGGGACTTCATTCAACCATAACAATTCTTATCATGCTAGAAATACATCACAACACAACTTATGAATATAATACCTCAAATCTCATAGGTCACATATAGCCATAATTGGCATCACAACCATATCTTCCAAATCCACCTTCACATATACTTATCTAGTCATAAAACCATAATAAGCATCAAAACTTACCTTTTTCTCCCTCAAGCCTTGAAACATCACCCCTTCCAAGAAATCACATCTAGAATACCACCAAACAAGGGAAATAAAAGAGAGATCATATAGAGTTAAGCTCTATGGCACGACACAAGAGTAATGAATAAAGTCAAACTTCTATCGTCCTTTAGCCTCTCGCTCATAGATGTGGCGCGACTCACACCGATGAACAATACTCTACTAGACGTGGCTCATGAGACTTTTGAATCCTAAGACCATTTCATAACCTTATGCTTTGATACCAAGTTTGTAACGATCCGGGAGCACCCCCTAGTCGTAACACGGCGTACTCGACCTCTCAGGGGTCTTATACAAGCCCTTATACATCTTTCATCCCATAGACATAAAATAGTGGAAAATTAAAAACTTTTCATACCATAACACAAGACTAAAAGTCATCTCAGTTAAACCTTTAAAATACAATGGAAGTACTAAGTCTCAATGTAGCCATCTTACAACACGACTACAACACAATAGGGACACGACCCTTATAATACAAAAGCAACTACTGTCTAGTACATGAGCTTAAAGAAAAACTCTTAACATAAGATCCTTGAATCTTTAAGGACACACCCGAACTTGGGAATAGTAATCCAAGCTCTTCATTCTAGGAATGGTACATTAGCCACCACCACCTACACTTTGTGTGAAAAGATGAAGAAGATTGGTGTTAGTACAAGAATGCACTGAGTATGATAATCATGCATTAAAGAGGACATTTGGTTGGAAACCATGCATCATGCCTTTTTAGAAAAACTTCATGAACATTGATACAATAGACATAACATAAACCACATAAATCATTATGCACCTAGAAGTCATTTCTAATGAAATATAAAGTCATTTATCACATGTAAGGCACATGCAATATCTCCAATACATTACCTTTCCTTTTTACGTTAACTCCCTACCTCAAGCAATCCTTAAGTAGTACTTAGTGCAATGTATGAATAGTGTCCCGTTCCACCATCCACACCAAAGTATCACCCTCACAACTCCTTCACAATCTTACTTGTGCAACAGACACATGGAGTCCCATACCTCCACATATACTAAGCAAACCCATTAAGAAGTCATAGTGTAATTCACATGCATAATTATAATTCATGTCTTGACATAAGTAAAGTCAACCTTAACATGCATTCATATCAACATACATGAACCATAGTCCTTATTTCATAAAAGAGCCTTATGATAACCTCCCTTAAAGTCCGCTTGTGCAATGCATAAGTAGGGTCCGTAGTCCTACCTACCCTAAGTAACTCTTCAAGAAATCATGACTAGAGTTCATATGCTTATCTTAGTTCATTTTTTACATTCGGGAGACATAGCCATAACTAACATAAACCATGTAAGATACATGAAATCCGGTGTTCTACTCCCACACCAAAAAGAGAGGGTACTACTTGCCAAGGTAGGACCTTTATACATGATAGCTATCCAGGGGATCTACTAAGCTAAGACCTATGGGGGCACGTAGTTATGGAACAAGAAGATTGCTAATAGAAACCTTGACTTGCTAGACGTGGAGGTTTCCATCTCATGACACAACATCTATGTTGGGAACCCGTACTTGCTAAACGTGAAGGTTCTCTTGTGGGAAACCAGACTTGCTAGACGTGAGACCCCCCCACTCTCATTTTTCATGTTCACTCGGTGCTAAGCTCAAACTCCCTTTTTAAACATCTTTAAGCTTTAGTTAACATAACATCATAAAGTAGGCTTTAGGGACTTAATTCCCTCATATATCATACAACTCAAAGGTTGGTAAGATGAGAATGATATTTCATCATAGAACCTACATTATGTGAGAATGTCCTTTCATATATCATAACATAGTCTAGTTTAGAATACAATTGAGGAAACCTTTCAAGAGACTCACTTTCACTAGATTAGCATAACTTTATTCATTTGTACATTCATGTGGGTATACAATGTGGGAAAGCCTTTCACATAAACACCTTTAGACAACACATGTTCATACTTCACTAGTCAAATATTTTTCATGTATGAGAAGATGTAAAGGTGCATATGAGAATCATCCTTCCAATCAACACCCTAAATATATCATACTCAAAGCTATGCATGGGGTGTGTGTACATATTGGTCCTCATAATGACATAATAGTGTTAACCTTGATATTGAGGGAAACTTCCCTTCAAGGATCACAACACATTTCCAACATCCCCAAGTCATGAACAACTCACATATAGAGCATTTAGGGATTCTAGACCACACACCCACATTTCATTATAGGAGACAAGAGCACATTCAACATTTGAATATATAACTCTTAACATGCATAAGATCACATATTCATAAAGGGATCATTTAGTTAGGGGTCATTCCACAATAGTACTTAACATAATCAATCATGTAGACCACACCTTATCCCTAACATTCTCATACCTATTATACTTCACATTATCAATGCACCTTAATCATGATACTAACAATGAGGACGACATACATAACCTTCATGGCACACCTTCATACTCATGTTCATCATCTTTACATCTATTTCCCTCAAGGCCGTGATCACAACATGTATATATAGACAAGAAGTAAACATTGCCACCATAAGTGGACCAAACCATACAACATCAATTCCAATACTATAGACTAGAAGTTAGGTCACTTACCAATTCTCCAAGCCATGATCACATAGATCATTCATCCACAATTCATAGTCAATGGATATAGATTGTAATCAAATCTAACAATACAATTCAATCCAAGTACAATTCATTAACATAAAATCATATTCACGAAGACCCACATTATAGGCCAATTTAGAGAATTAAGAGGATCATGGGTTCTCTAAGAATTTTCTTAGGAAATCATCATAAAAACACTAATTTATCATTTATTCATCATTAGAATGACTTAGAAAATCATTTGACAAGGAACTCATGCTTAGATTGGAAATTTAGAAATTTGTTCATTGAAACTCTTTGGAAATTTTTTGATAGAAATCCTTGAATGATAGGTTACTCAAGAATTAAGAGTTACCATACCTTATTGATTGAAGACCCATGAAAATAGGATAAGGATCAGTTTAAAATCCATCTCCTAGCTTGATCTTGAGCTTGGCCTCCAATGGAGTTTTGAGAGAATTAATTTGGGAGGGAAGGGTTTAGTTTTGAAGAATGAATTCTAATTCTAGGTTTTAGGATTTTAACCAAATTAAAATACCTAAAAATAGGTAAAATAGCCATCCCCCAAATACCCAAAACACCCTACACTTAATTGGACTTTTAGAAACGTCCAACTTGACTTTTAAACGACGCGACCAAGTCTGGGACATGGTTACGCGTCACGGAGGCGCATCCCAACCTTGTTTTAGAAATTAATTTGAGGTAGAAAGGTTTGTGACAAGCCCGTGACACAAAGTCAACTTTTGGCCTTTAAGTGTTGAGTGCGTGACGCACGAGCACCTCCTAAAAGGGTGTAGCGTGCACTCTGCCTTGGCAAAAGCTCGGGTCATCCTCAAGGACTTTTGGTTAGTCCTTGGGGAGTCGTACTCGGACACTTTGACCCTAAACTCAATTATTAAGACACTATGGTCACCTCCACTGATTTTAGACTCCAAACGACACATTCAAACAAGGAAAACATACTAGAACACACTAGCACACAAAAGACTAGTTTCCGGACATCTTGGTCGTCCTTTGACGTTTGGTTTTCAAACTCTTTGAAACTGACTTCAAAGGTTGTATATCATTACTTTAAAAAATTATTAGCTCGTAAAACTCATGTGAGGCTCTAGTCCATCCTGTTACATTTTTATAATCGTTACAAAAATATTCTCTCTAGAAACCAGCATCGGAGAAGAAGGAGTCAAGCTTTGAAGCTCAAGATTTCACCTTTCTCAACCAATTTTCTTGGGTTTTCTTCAATACAGGTATTATAGTCTTCATCCTTGATTAAGTTTCACTCAAGGAGCCCTATCAGAATATGATTTCAAGTTTCCAAATTCCCCAAAACCCTAGGGTTTTCAATCTATGCATGGGTTCAATTCCAAAACTTTTTTAAAGGTTTATAAGTGATGAATTGTTGATTTAATGATCAATTATGGTGAATTGTGAAGGATTCCCATGAGCCCATATCCCCCCCCCCAAAAAAAATAAAAATACAAAAGTGAATGTATGTGATTTAGGTTGATTGATTATGGAACTATGTGAAGAGATTAAGCATATATTGATTTAGTTTATGAATTATGTCACCATTCATGCCTAATTATAGTATTTTAGGGTTTGTTGGTGAATTATGATTTATGGCCTTAATATGCAAAGTATGCAGGATTTATGTATGATTATAATGAGAAGTCTATGTATGTGAATTAAATAAAAGTATTATGATCATGTTAAGATTAAAAGTTTATTGTCAATTAACACTCATAAATAATGATGATAGAATGTGAATGATTTTCTTTAATGTATTGTACACTTGGAATTGGTAGGCTTAGACACCCTATTTTTGTGTGAATGAAAGTAATGTTGATTAATGTATCATGAATCGATAGGCCAATGACATTCCTTTCATGAATGATCTAATGTAATGATGACTCTTGAATCGATAGGCCAATGACATTCCATACCTAATTAGTCAATGAACTAATGTACCATGAATCGATAGGCCAATGGCATTCCTTTCATGTGTATAGTAATGTAATGATGAACAAATGAATCAATAGTCTTATGGCATTCCTTTCATGAGGATTCAAAAGTTATCCTAATAATGTATCATGAACCAATAGACTTATGACATTCCTTTCATGTGTTATGATGTACCTTGGGTCGATAGGCCAATGGCATTCCTCTCAAGTACATCAATGTAACGTGAATGAACTACTCTATGGGGATGGAGACTAAGTACCGAGTGGATATGGTAAGATAGAATCTCTCACTACGTTAGTCGAGGTTTCAATGAATATCTTCCTTATCCCATAACTATGTGCCCACATAGGATATAAGCTAGTGGACCCATCTAAGCTAAAACTTTACCGGTTCTACCTTAGGCAAGTAGACCAACTTTTTATGGTGTGGGTCAAGGCACCGGATTTCATGATTTAGCTCTCATGGTCTATGTCGATTAATGCTTATTCCCATTATATGAGATGTGCACTATGGTTTCTTGAGAAGTTCTATGAAGTGTGGGTGGTAGTATGGGATGTCATCCATGCATTACGCGAGTAAGCTTTGAGAGGGCTATTGTGAGTTCTCTAATGTCTTAATGACTAATGAATGAAAGTACTCTTAATCAAGCAATTGAAGAATGTTGACTTAAATGTATCACTTTTTATTTAGACACTTGACCATTATGAAGTTACCACTTGGCCATGTAATGACACATCTCAAAATCGGTGACCCACATGACATCCCTTTAGTATGGTAAGTGATGACAATAAAAAATGTGACCCCACATGTCATTCATGTAGGTTTACAACAATTAACTATTTTCCCCTAAAAATAGTCACATATCTACACTATCATTTTTTTTTTATTGTTTATATACAACTTTGAAATTATTTTAGGTTTAATAGTGGGTTTTTTAAAGTTGGGAAAAAAGTTATTTTATTTTTAAATGCCTATTTTTGAAGTAATAAGTAAAGTAAATAATTTGTTCAAATAATTAAGGCCATGGCCGATTATTTTTGTAAAAAACTACAAAAATATAAGTAAAATCATACTGAATAAATAGTAAAATCATCACTTATCACTAGTCCAGCCAACTAATATAAATCACTTTTCGAAAGTGATAGAAATAATCTAACTCAACAAATTTGATCTTGATGAACTCAATGTTAAACATATATATATAAAGAGGGAGTTGCTCGAATGATAAATACGTCTCACTTCCAATTTTAAGGTTGTGAGTATGAGTTACAAAGCAAAAATGTGAGAGCTCATGAAAAGGGAATAAAATAAATAAATAATAAAAACCACGTACAAATGCATCACTTTTTATTTAGACATTTAAATTAAAAATTGTTCCTATTAAACATTTACAATATTCAATATTTTTAAAAATAAATTAGACACATTTTGTTGAGTTTGACACATATGATGAGTTTCACCCAATATAGACACGTGATAAGCCATTTCTTTTTTTACTTTCATCTACCTCCATTTCCGCCATTGCCTCAGCTCTCGTCACTGTTGTGCTTTCACCATTTTCTCAATTATAAACAAGTGTCCTTATTAATTGAAATTAAAGTGAGATCGTGCTCTTTATTTGATAACAAAATATTGTTACTAATAACTTTCAGAAGTTTGAATGTTAAAAATAAGTTTCTTGATCTTTCTAAATAATAATAATAATAAGTTACTTGATTTGATAAAATGTTGAGAAATTAATGTTGGGATTGTCTTTGACTCATGAAAAAAATCTTTAGCTAAAGTTATAAAAAATCTGAAGGATTTTTCTCTTAAACCTTTGAATTAAAATTTCGACGTGTTTTATTTTTGTTAGAAATGTATTATTTTTCTGATTGAGTGTAATTATAAAATATATTTTATTCTTAACAAATTTATAAAACTATTTTAACTTAAAAGTACTTAAAATAAATTAACCCAAACAAGCTCATCTAAACAAACTCTAAAACTTATTTTTATGAGCAACTTTCACATATAGTAAACACAAAATTGCTACAGCAAAGTTTGCATAATTGCGCTCCATAGCAAACATAAATATGCGTGTTTTATATATAATATTATATATTATATATATATATATATATATATTATTATATATATATAATAATATATATATATATATATATATTATATATGTTGCTATCTTGACTAACTTTTCCACATCAATATTTTAGATTTATATTTATGCTTGCTTTGTTTTTGGGTTTATAGAACCCAATTTGAGACAATAGTTAAGACGTAGTCCCACCTCGCTCTAGATATTGGCCTTAGTATGTTTGTTAGCCTAGGAGGACGCTTTCTAAATTAAGTTTTTTCATTTTGTTACTTAACATAATCTTTGGTCAGAAAACTTAATCTTTAAAAACCGTGAAACTTGGGAGTAACCTCTTTTATTTAAGATTTTGTTATAATAAGAGTTAAAAACATGTTTAGAAAACTTAACGATTTGCAGATTTTGAGGTTAACAAAATTTGGCGGATTTTAGCTTAAAAATTTCAGATTTTAGGAGGTGAAAAATTGCAGATTTTTACAATCTTCGGGCGATATTTCTCGTTGGAACATTAAAACATCTTTATCCGGATTTTGAATGAGTTTTTTCTCTATTCTTGGGATGCTATTGACATTATTTTGTCAGGATAATACTTAAAATCATGCATGTTATTGGTATAAATATTTGCGAGGCTATTAAACAAGTTTGCAGAGTATTATTTGTCATTTTAATGTGAAAATCGTTGGCTTTTACATGCTGTTCTAAGCAAGATTTTAGCGTTTAAAGGTGCAAGATTTTAACTTGGAGTAACACATGTTGGGTGAAGGCATTACAATGGAAATGGCTCAAAATAGTGATTGATTGCTTCCTAATAAGGTGGAAGTTAATCTGCTAAGTTATATTGGGGCAGGTCAAAAAGTAATTGCCTCACAGAAATTTTAAGGAGCATCAAAATGTAGTTACTAACCTTGAAGATTCAGAACAAAAATGCAAGATTCTCATAGAACGAATTACAAAGATGCAGTTTTATATGCGAGAGAAATATTACATGCTCAAAATTGCTATCGATTGATACATTTAGTTCTAAAAAGATCAGACACCAGTCTTCATTTTTGAATTAATATATTCATCATCTTGTTTATTGAATGGACCAATGGTACTAATCAGTGTAAGCACAAACTCATTAGGTTGTATTCATCAAAAATAAAAAACAAAACATATAAACTTATAGTTTGTAGATAAGAGCAGGAGATATATTATTACAACCATTCCTTTTTTAGAACTTGTAAAATGTTGAACATAAGTTATGTTTAATTGTAGGTTAGTCACAAAGATGTTTAATAAAGGCGTATTATTTATACATATTTTTTTTACTCTGATCACTTCTATTTCACGGTTTAATAGATTTGACTAAATAATAATTTGTGCATATCTATAATTTTTTTGATATTACTTAATTACGCTTTACTCTTAATCTTAGAACAATTGCATAATTTTTATTCAGGATTTGAGGTATTTGATAACACTTCTAAGGAATATATCAAATGATCAGAGGTAACACTATTCTTGACTAACTCGATTGTCTGTTGAGAAAAACTGCGAACAACGCAGTTATATGTCATAATATTCTACGATTGTTAAATTCTCCTCGCTACTATACCACTTTTATATAATTTGCACACTATTATTTTTAAATATATATAGATCTAATATCTAATCTACTTTAACAATGAAACTCTAAATTATGTATTATATACATGATATCCAATACTACCTCATCATATACATACACATTAATACATAAATTCATGAAATGTAATAAAAATTCACATTTAACACACCCACTCTCTCTGTGATTATATACTATCATTTGTATATTATTTAATTTTCTCATTTATACTCAGTAAGTTATTTCTATAGAGTATAAATTAAAAGCAAGACTAGGAATTTTGTAAATGTGATCTCTATTGTTAAAGCTTTCTGAGATCTTGTTAGTTTTTATAGCACATATTAATATTATTCTGACACTCGTCATATAAACTCTTTT
>CM040618.1:25016148-25036638 GCA_022817965.1 Solanum lycopersicoides | reverse complement strand
ATTTTCTTTTGTCTTCTCTCTTTCTCGTTTTATACATACACAAATTATACAATTAATTTGTGCATAACTGTTTTCTTTTGTATATGTATAGCAAATTATACAATTGATTTCTTTGTATATGTATAGTAAATTATATATATACACGTTAAACTTTGAAGTGGGGAGGAAGCGCTAGACACTATTTTGACACGATGAAGGCTGCTAGACACGAGCTTATGCGGCTATTGGTTGCTTCTCTGATTTGGACAGAGATGGAGTCATATACTAACTCCGAATGCGCTCCCGAATGTACATGGAACAAAAGAAGAAATAGAATTAGCGAGTGAATTTTAGGTTCATCATAGACAAGTAAAATAAGTATCATCTAGTCGCAGGCATACTATAAAGAATACTCAAAATGGCAACCACAACAACATAATACTATTCTTGCAATTTCTTGACGACATTTAAGTAATTAGTATACCAAACACTTAAATCAATCTAGAGAGAAACATCACAGAAGAGTTGGGGCATGAGGCGAACACTTATATTATTTATGATCTTGGTATACAATTTGAGGAAGAGCCACTGGAATAAGCTAATCAATTAAATTATTTTGTATAGTAAGGTACTACCTTAACTATAAAGTCGTAAACTAAGGACCGAAGCAAGATCACCTTCAACAGATCACTAAACAAAAGTCAATCCACAATACCGTTAGATTAAAACTAGTCACTTGAGAACTATTTAAATTAGTCCTTATTGAATCATAAAATCAGCCCCCAAAGTGGAGGATATGTGTAAACCAGAATTTTCACAGATCTTGAATGAATGAATACATTTTAGCTAATTATGTAATGACCAGACATTTATCCATACTCTTATATTTTAAATTCCATATCTTCAAACCTGGAGGGGGGATGAAACGATTGAGTACTACTTCTAAATCCAAACATATTCATGTCAGGTTTTTCTAGATTAATTGATTATGTAGGATTACTCTTCAGTTACCAACCATAAAGAAGTATTCAAACTAGGCATCAATAGAGACGAGACTGAACTTAGACGAGTAGACATAGAAGCTGAAACTTGACAGATGCAAAAGTTAGTCTGAAAGGGTCACAAACTTGAAGAAAACAACCAGTTAAAAGGCCAGCAATACTAAGTTACTAACTCAAACCAATATTAAGTTCATTAACCAAATCGATATTAAATATAGGCTAAACAGAAGTGATTTGAGGCTAGGCTTCAATTATAGCTGTATAGCGCTGTATAGGATATCCACTTTGTGTAACGCTATTGTTATATAAGAATCATCCAAAGGAAACAAAACACTAACGTATATTCAAAACGAGTTACTCATATTTTAGTCAAAGATAAGAAGAGAACTTTCTAGACCAAACAACAGAAACAACTACGCGTTAAATATGTATCTAGACAAGAGGCCTAAAGGGGATTAACAGAACTTTAGTCAAGAGACTTACATACTTTCAGCATAACAAATTTAAACATCTAATAGAGGCAGTATGTGATTACAGTCCACACTGAAATATTTTTAGAAAAAATCATAATCACGAAGCGGAACAAACAAGACAACGAGAAGTGAAGATGAAGGATGTTCTAGGTTATACGAATGAGACTATGCGAGAGAGTGTCCAAATTTAATATCAACAGTGAATAGTCTTAGGCCAACAATCCATCCACAGAAATTCACATAAAAAAAAGAAAAGGGAAAGCCATACAATTTAACAGATTGTCATCGTTCATGGAGTGAGAAGACACACCATTAGTCATTATTGAACTCACAATTTTAATAACATATAAATATCATAACTTCAACAAACTATTTACAGATTGATTTGATCAAAGTTAAATGAGGTAATTCTGGGAAAACATCTATTAATACAAGATTAAATGAAGTTAGGCTATTTGAACAACCAACAAGTTTCAGAAAAAATAAAAGTCAAAATATATAAAAGATAACCATGACTACTGACCTTGTATAGGGCAGCAAACTAAAGCTTTGACGTTAAGAGATTCCAACTTCAACCTTACTCCAACTCGAATTCAAAATCGAAAATGGAAAGACGAAAGAACATAAAAAAAAATTCAAATCTAAAGCTTGAAATATCTCTTCTATTTCTTTTCTCTCGTTCTCCGCCCCCCTTTTGAACGGAAAGGGACCTGCTTTTTATAGGCAAAATTCCGAATCCAAATTTGAATTGAAATCAACATCAACTTCTTCTTTTTTTCAGATTTTTGGAGCCATTGAGACAAGGCATAGGCGATGTAGGGTGTCTCTTTCGTCAGAAAAAAGTGATGGAGGAGACATAAAGTAAAAGACCGCCGGATATTGTTGTTTTCCGGCGGTTCATAACCATACTTTGATGGAAGTGACGGAAAGGCGTGGAAAAGGAGGAGAAACAGTGAGCGTGCAGACGCTTTGGAAAGGAGGAAACGTCTAAAAAAACTGACGAGTGAAGGCGATATTGATTGATGGGCGGCGGCCGGTAGGGCGGGGTGATAGAGATGACCACCGGAAATTGTCATTTTCCGGTGGTCCAAAGGTAATGGCGTTTGGCAGAGGAGGAGAGAGAGATTGATGGGAGAGGAAACGCTTTGGGAAGAGGCGTATGGGGAAGATAAGAATCTGGGGAAAGGGAGGCATCATTCTTCTGAAAAAGAAGAAGATCAACGTTGGCTTTCTTTTCTTTCTCGATTGGGAAAGATGGAAAAGTCTTGATTAATTTAGGTCGTCCGATTCATTTGATCGGACGGTTAAGATTAATGAGAAATTAAAAATATATCTATATATTTTAAATAATATAAAAAAAATCTGAATTAATTAGGACCATTAGATTGAATTGTAGGGTCGAGATTGATCTAAAGAAGCACAATCCATGTGCTCGCCTACGTGGCATACACAGATTGGCTAGCTAAATAAGACATGGATTGCCAAAATGGCTTAAATTAAAATCATTTAAATTATATCATCTTCTTTATTAAATAGTCATAATTTTATTAAATTAAACATGGCTATTTTACAAGATTAGCCCTTTTTGATAAAATTAGTCACTCCTAAAATTAAATTAATAGAAATTAGTGACTCGTTACTTAATTAAGATTTTTAATGTTTAAAAAATGTATGAAAAAATATCTATCGTGACAAAAGAAATTATATTAGAAAAATAAATAGATTTGTTTTTTAAGAACGTCATTTATAAAAAAAAAATAATGATAAATTAAGTAGTAATATATATAATATATTTATTTTTTAAATGAAACGATATTTATAAAATATATTCATCAGCTAAAAATAGATAATAAAAAAAAACTTTTCGCATTCTTATAAAATCTCGCAATACGTATTATTATTATTATTATTATTGTTTTATTATTATTATTATTATGTGGAGAGCCAAAATTGGGTGTCAACAGCTTGCCCCTTTCTTTGTCCATGGAAGAAAGTAAAGAAGACGTGGACAAAGAAATATTGACACAATCCAATTTTAGGCGATCCAAAAAATTTACTTGAACAATAACTTGGCAAGCATGTTTATGGAGTTATGACCGAACTCTGGCTTTCGAGTTGCCTACATATCTCAGGTTTCATGAGAAATCAGGTCATATGTAGTTCGAGAGTGCAAGAACATAGAAAATTTTGTTCAAACAAAATTTGCCACAGTATCACATTATGGTAATACTGAAATTTGATGGTGAGGTGTAGAGATTAGCACGAATAGGGACGAGATATAGATCTTAAAGGACATGAATGAGAAATGCTCTGTAGCAACTTCTACTGAAGACTTAGAGTAGGGGGATGAATTTTTTTAAAATGCCCCAGTGTCGAGTTATAATGAACTGAGACCTGAGAGAGCTATAAGTAAGTTGAAATTTGGACTTTTGAAAATCGAGTCGAGTTGAGTTTTGAAAGTGAATCCTTGACGTAGCTAGTGATGCTTGACATTGCACTAACTTGCCCTAGTTTGCTGCTGAGAGGGAGTTCCTCGTTGTAATGTGTTATCCTGTTGTAATGTGTTATCCTGCAAAGGATGTAAAAAGGTGAAAAGTACTTGTTGCGGTTCAAAAATAATAAATTGAAATAGTAATGTAAAGAGTAGAGTGTAGATATTCAAACGATTGTTGGTGTCTTTTGTATTGTAGGTAAAGTAACTTGTGATGTAGAGCCCTCGGCTGGCGGGGCTATCGTAATGTAAAGGATGCATCTGACTGCGTAAAATAACTTGAAATGTAGAGGCCCTCGACTGGCGGGGCTGTTGTAATGTAAAGTACGCATCTGACTGCGTGAAATAACTTGAAATGTAGAGGCCCTCGACTGGCGGGGCTGTTGTAATGTAAAGTACGCATCTGACTGCGTGAAATAACTTGAAATGTAGAGGCCCTCGACTGGCGGGCTGTTGTAATGTAAAATCCGCATCTGACTGCGTAAAATAACTTGTAATGTAACACTTGATTGTTAGTGTATAACAGCGTTGCTACGCTTGTATGCCCCCGGTCGGTGGAGCTTCCATGACGTCGTTACGATGTTAGTAGTATGAAGTTTGTTATACACAGCCCCCGTTTGGTGGAGCTTTGGTGACGTTGCTATGTACATCCCCCGATCGGTGGAGCTTGACGAAGTTTGCTATATACAACCTCCAATCGGCGGACTTTGAGTGACATTTGTTATGTACAGTCCCCAGTCTTATGGATTTTAGCATTGTTAGACGGTGGTCTCCGGTTGGCGGAGTTGTTGATGAGGTTAGTTTACAAGCCCCAATTGGTGGAGTTATTTCGACAGAAAGCTAACTATACTATTTCTCTACGAGGGCCCTCTTTCTTCAGCATTTTGATCCGTACCTTGAGAATACCTGCAAAAGATAAATGAAGTATTCTTAGACATAAGTTTTCAAATTGAAGTACTTCGAAGAACTAAAGTAGGGAAAGAGTATTTTGGCTCATGATTGTGAGAAGTCGAATGGCGTTTCAGGGCATGCCCCGAGACTTCATGTTATCTTCCTTGATTCCTGTAATCCTGCACTCAAACAAAATTTTAGTTTGGGAGGGTTGTTGATTTGTATCGACTCGCGTACTGAAGCCTCGTCACTAGAATCCTTTGACACCTTGTCAGTCCCGCACATATTTCTTAACCTAGAGACTTGGTAGGTGGATGGGTAGAAAAAATTTAAAAAAAAAAAAAAAGTCCGCTCATTTTCTAGAAAAATAAGTATATTGCGTATATATTAGGTGTATGTATATATATGTTAATTATCCAGCGCCTTAGATTGTGACATGTTCCGAAGTCCATCGAGCTTTCCATTTTGTTGACTATATCCAACATAGTCATGCTGTAGCTTTTACTCTTCTGATGAAGCTTCCTTAGCTCTTTTGCAGACACTGCGATGATCGAGATTCTTCAGTTTCTGAGGTTACGCTAACTATGAGGTAGTGTTTCCTAAGGGTAAGAAGAAAAATAGGAATTATGCAATGCATTGATCGAGCCTGGCTCAGGCTGCCTACGTATCCCCAAAAATAGGAATCAGATCATAACGTAGTTCGAATACAAGTAGGAGAGATAGAATTATGTAATGCAATGACCGAGCTTGACTCAAGCTGCCTACGTATCCAAGTGGAATCAGGTCGTAACGTAGTTCGATTACAATAAGAAAGTGAAAAATATGCAAAGGGAAAGTAAGAATATGTAATGCAATGACCGAGCCTGACTCAGGCTGCCTACGTATCCAAGCGGAATCAGGTCAGAACGTAGTTCGAGTACAACAGGGGAGAGTGATAAAAAAAATGGAATGCAATGACCGGGCCTGACTCAGGCTGCCTACGTATCCAAGCGGAATCAGGTCAGGACGTAGTTCAGATACAAAAGGAAAGTGAAAAATATGAAATGCAAGGGACCGAATCCGACAAGGATTGCCTACGTATCCCACCGAGGGAATTCAGGTCGAGCGTAGTTCTAAATACATGGAAATGATGATTTTGGGTTTTCTAAGGGAGACCGAATCCGATGTGGGTTGCCTACGTATCCCACCGTGGGAAGTCAGGTCTTGACGTAGTTCTGTTACATCAAAATGCAAAAGTACAAAAATAAGCGCTAATCATGAGCTCTTCAGATGTAGTATTTCTTGATGGCGTCTGAATTGATCGGCTTTGTGCTGATTCTGCCGTCCATTTCTGCTAAGATTACTGCTCCTCCGGAGAGTACCCTATGAACCATGTAGGGTCCTTGCCAATTTGGTGCAAATTTCCCTTTGGCTTCTTCTTGGTGAGGAAAATCTTCTTCAATACTAATTGCCCCGGTGTGAACTGTCGAGGTTTGACTTTCTTGTTGAATGCTTTGGTCATTCTGTTCTGATAGAGTTGACCATGACAAACTGCATCCATCCTCTTTTCATCGATGAGCATCAGTTGTTCATGCCTGGTACGTATCCATTCTGCATCGTCCAGACCAACCTCTTGGATAATCTTTAAAGATGGTATTTCTACCTCAGCAGGTATAACTGCTTCCGAACCATAAACCAACATATAAGGAGTTGCCCCAATTGATGTTCGGATTGTGGTGCGATAACCAAGTAAAGCATATGGTAGCTTTTCATGCCATTGCCTGTGACTATCCACTATTTTCCTTAGGATCTTCTTGATATTCTTATTTTCAGCCTCAACTGCTCCATTCATCTGTGGTCGGTAAACTGTGGAATTGCGATGAGCAATCTTGAACCTTTCACAAGTTTCCTTCATAAGATCGCTATTGAGGTTGGCTGAATTATTTGTTATGATTGATTCTGGAATTCCAAACCGACAACTATGTTATTGCGAACAAAGTCTGCCACTACCTTCTTAGTCACTGCCTTGTATGTCGAAGCTTCGACCCATTTTGTGAAATAATCGATAGCCACCAGGATGAAACGATGTCCATTTGATGCAGGAGGCTCTATAGGTCCGATAACATCCATGCCCCAAGCGGCAAACGGCCAAGGTGAACCCATTACGTTAAGCTCATTCAGTGGAACCCGTATAAAATCTCCGTGCACTTGACACTGATGACACTTTTGCACATGCCGGATGCTATCTCTCTCCATGGTCATCCAAAAATATCCGGCTCTTAAAATCTTCTTTGCCAAAGTGAACCCATTCATGTGAGGTCCACATGTTCCTGCATGTATTTCTTCCAAAAGCCTTGTTGCTTCTGCAGCATCGACATACCGCAACAATCCTAAATCCGAAGTTCTCCTATATAGGATTTCTCCGTTAAGGAAGAAATGATTGGCCATCCTCCTTAAAGTCCATTTCTGCTTACTTGTGACATTTTCAGGATATTCTTGTGTTTTTATCAACCTTTTGATGTCATAGTACCAGGGTTTCCCATCCGGTTCCTCATCTACATGAAAATAGTATGCATTTTGATCATGTATATCTATATCAATAGGGTCGATGTAACTCTTGTCTGGATGCTGAATCATCGAGGACAATGTTGCCAAAGCATCATCAAATTCATTTTGAGTTCGAGGGACATGCCTGAACTCGATCTTTTCAAACCTCCTACTTAACTCCTTTATGTAATGCAAATAAGGAAGGATCTTGACATTTTTAGTGGTCCATTCTCCTTGCACTTGGTGAACCAACAAGTCAGAATCTCCTATCACCAAGAGTTCTTTGATGTTCATGTCTACGGCCATCCTGAGTCCGAGAATACAAGCTTCATATTCGCCATGTTGTTGGTACAGTAGAACCTAATCTTTGCTGAGATTGGATAATACTGACCAGTTTACGAAACTAAGACTGCTCCTATTCCAACTCCAATAGAGTTTGACGCTCCATCGAAGAACATTCTCCATCCATCATACGATTCTGATATGTCTTCCCCTACAAACAAAATCTCTTCATCGGGGAAGTAGGTCGTGAGTGGCATGTAATCCTGGTCCACCGGGTTTTCTGTGAGGTGATCAGCCAAGGCTTGTCCTTTGATGGCCTTCTGTGTCACGTACACAATATCAAACTCGCACAATAAAATTTTCCACTTTGCGAGCTTACCTGTAGGCATTGGTTTCTGAAAGATGTACTTTAATGGATCCATTCTTGAGATCAAGTACGTGGTGTATGCAGACAGGTAATGCCTAAACTTTTGTGCGATCCAAGTTAAAGCACAACATGTTCGTTCCAACAAGGTGTATCTCGCCTCGTATGGTGTGAACTTCTTGCTCAGATAGTAAATGGCTTGCTCTCTTCTACCTTCTCATCATGCTGCCCCAATACACATCCAAACGTGTTATCCATGACAGATAGATACAATAACAAAGGCTTTCCAGGCTCTGGAGGGACTAATACTGGTGGGTTGGACATGTACTCTTTGATTCTATCGAAAGCTCTTTGGCATTCCTCTGTCCATTTCGTGGCAACATCTTTCTTCAGTAATTTGAATATGGGTTCACAAATCACTGTGGATTGAGCTATGAATCGACTGATGTAATTCAGTCTTCCCAAGAAACTCATCACGTCCTTCCTGGACTTAGGTGGAGGTAGCTCTTGGATTGCCTTTATCTTCGATGGATCCAACTCTATGCCCTTTCTACTAACGATGAATCCAGTAGCTTCCCCGCGGGTACCCCAAATGCACACTTTGCTGGATTCAACTTCAGATTATACTTCCGCAACCTCTCAAAGAACTTCCGTAAGTCGCTCAAGTGGTCTGAACTTCTTTTGGATTTGATAACGACATCATCCACGTACACTTCAATTTCCTTGTGGATCATATCATGAAAAAGGGTAGTCATGGCCCTCATGTAAGTTGCACCGGCATTTTTGAGACCAAACGACATTACTCTGTAACAATACACCCCCCATGGAGTGATAAACGCGGTCTTCTCTGCATCATCTTCATCCATCAGGATTTGGTGATATCCTGCAAAGCAATCGACAAATGATTGCAACTCATGTTTCGCACAATTATCGATGAGTATATGAATATTTGGAAGGGGGAAATCATCCTTGGGACTGGCTCTATTTAGGTCTCGATAGTCCACACATATTCTGATCTTTCCATCCTTTTTTGGCACCGGCACAATGTTGGCTAACCACGTGGGGTAATTTGTAACCCTCACAACGTTTGCCTCAATCTGTTTCGTGACCTCCTCCTTGATCCTTAAACTCAAATCCGGCTTGAATTTTCTTGTCTTTTGCTTAACAGGTAGACAAGTGGGATCAATAGGTAATTTGTGCGAGACAATATCAGTGCTTAATCATGGCATGTCGTCATAAGACCAAGCAAATATGTCAACATACTGCTTAAGCAACTCTATTAATTCTTGCTTTCTTTCAGCCTCCAAATGTTGCTGACTCGTGTTTCTTTCAGGATTTCTTCATCTCCTAAGTTGACAACTTCTGTTTCATCCATATTGGGCTTCTTCTGACTTTCAACTTGCTCAATATCATGTTGTAGATTTTCAGGCATCATGCTTTCATCATACTCTTCATGATCTTGTTCATCGTTTTCACCTAGCTCGGTGGATTCGTTACATGTCATAACCGTTGAACGAGGTTTTTTATTAATATAAGTGCTGAAAAGTACAAAAAGTAAGTAAAAATAAATAGATATTTAAAATAGCGTGAAAATTCAATGAAAACAAAAACTTTTTATTTCAAAGCATTTTAGCTTTTAGAAGAGGCAAGCAACAAAAGGTTAGGCATGATTCAAGCCTCAATTTGATCATGCAAGTTTTAGAAATTAAAACTACTTCTCCACACTACCAGGCCTCTGGTTGAAACAAGGACGGGTTGATGGTCCAGTTCTGCAAGACTTCTCCAGGTTTGGCATCACGAATGGTCAATTTGCTGAGATTTATCTCTTCCTCTCTCCAGTCATGGCCACGAACAGATTGCCTATTCCTTCCACGATGTCGTCAATGTTAGCTTGATCTGGAATCAAAGCTTGTTCTGGTACGAATATTGTATCTCTTTTCCTCTGGTGGTCTTTTCCCGAGGCCGGCTCGTATCCGAGACCGTTGGTGCCTCTCTGATGTTTCAGCTGGATTGGCTCAACTATTCCATTGGACTTGGGTCCAAGTCCGCTCTTCGGCTGATAACCATACTTCAACATCTCCGACGCAACCATTTTTGTTGCACTTGACAATTTTGCATTGGTCGGCTCTGCTTCCTCTATGACCCTTATGGCTTGCATAATCTCCAAAGTATTGAAAGTGGCTCCTTCTAACTCATCGGAGATTGGGATAGAATTAACAGAATGAATGGGATGACTAAGCTCTCCATGAATGGTAACTTCTGTGCGACCCCATTCAAACTTCACACACTGATGGAGAGTGGAAGGAACCGCTCTTGCCATATGAACCCATGGTCTTCCCAACAACAGGTTGTAGTTGGATGATACATCCATCACTTGAAATAGAATGGGGAATTCGTCCGGCCCTACTTGCAATGTGAGATAGATTTCTCCAATGACACTTCTTTGCGCTCCATCAAAAGCTCTAACTTTCACACGGCTTTCCCTTATTTCTCCCGTACTAATACCTAAATCTTTCAGAGTGGTGAAAGGACAGATGTTGCATCCAGAACCACCATCAATTAAGACTCGAGTCACAATCTTATCACAACATTTGACTGTAATATGAAGCGCTTTGTTGTGACCAGCCCCTTCTGCAGGTAACTCATCATCGTGGAAAGAGATCTTGTTAGCTTCCACTATTCTTCCAATTGATGCAGCTAAGGTTTCACTTGTGGTCTCTTTTGGAATGATTACTCCGCTTAACACCTCCATTAAAGCATTCCTATGAGATTCAGAACTCATAAGCAGAGACCAAATGGATATGTGGCTGGCGTCTTCTTCAGCTGTTCTTCAACCGAATAGTCTTTAGACTGCATCTTCTTCCAAAACTCTGCGGCTTCAACATCAGTAACATTCTTTTTTGGATTTTGTTCTTTTCCAAGAATTCTTTGATTTAGATCCTCTGGGGCATAACATCTCCCCGACCTAGTCATTCCTTGAGCCACGGCAGCGTCGATCATCTTTCCCTTGACGCCTGTTTGATAGTCCCAAGGGACTGCCTTGGTGTCATACTCAGCCTTTCTAGCAATTAGAGTAGTCACTACAACTCTCGGGAGATATGTTTGGACAGTCAGAGGTTCCCTTAGTTGAACAGTGATAACAGGTTGCGCTGTAGATGTCATGGCGTCTGCTCCAACCACGTCTGGACAGTCAGGGCCCTTGTATTCTTCCTCCAAAGTAACCATGTTGACTTCCCGATTCTCATGGTTTGGCAAGGGATTGTTGTTCACATTCGGAGGTGCTGGAGTGCATTTGATTACTCCTCTCCTGATCAAAGACTCGACCTGGTTCTTCAAACCATAACAATCTTCTGTGTCGTGCCCTTGGACTCCTGAGTGGTAAGCGCATCGCTTGTTTCCATCAAAATTACGAGGGATTAGATCAGGAAGTTTCCCTTCAACTAGTTGCAGTACTCCCGCGGTCCTCAACCTTTCAAACAATTGGGCATAAGGTTCAACAATGGGTGTGTAAGAGCGAATATTTCTAGCTTCGAGATTTGGACGCGGTCTTGGTGCATATGCTGGTCTATTTTGGTGGATTGGTGCTTGGACAAGCACATATGGTCTTGGAGGATTTTGGTATGCTGGTGCTCGGGGTGGATTATAGTGTGGTTGGGTATTATATACTGGGTGTTGTGTGTAGGAAGTATGTGCAATAATTTGGGGATTGTTAGGGTATCGATGGGATGGTCCTCCTTGTTGGTAGGTGACAGCTGAAACATCCTCCCTTTTCTTCTTAACGCTGCTAATGGCGCCTGATTGGATGGCTCTGCTTGCAGCCTGCAATGCGACCATAGATTGAATCTTCCCAGATTTAACACCCTCTTCTATAAAGTCCCCCATTTTTACCAGTTCTGCAAACTTCTGGCCCATCATTGACATCATCTTGTCAAAGTAGACACCTTCTTGAGCTCGAATAAAGTACTTTGAGAGCTCACTCTCATCTAGTGGTGGTTGCACCCTTGCGGCCTCAGTTCTCCAACGTCGTGCATATTCTTGGAAATTCTCAGATGGCTTCTTCTGTATATTAGCCAATGAGAATCTGTCAGCAGTAATTTCAGTATTGAATCTGAAACGAGTCATGAAGTCCTCGGCCATTTCCTGCCAGTCACGCCATTTGCGAGGGTCTTGGCGGGTATACCAGGTCAATGCTTCTCCAGACAGACTCCGGATGAACAACTTCATCCTCAGCTTCTCATTTCTTCCCACACCAACTAACTTGTCACAGTATGCCCTTAAATGTGCGTGAGGGTCACCTTTTCCATCAAACATGTCAAACTTTGGTGGTTTGTACCCTACCGGCATGTCAATGTCTGGGTGGATGCACAAGTCATCATAATCCAGACTCTCCGTTCCTCTAGTAACTTGCAAGCTTTTCAATGCCTTTCTTAGACCCTCAAGCTGGGCATTTATTGACGCTTCTTCTTTTAGCTGGGCATCTTTCTCCATTTCTGCATATTGATCAACCTCATACGGGACATTAACAGTTGCTGGAATTGTGAAGGTAGGAGCTCCAGCGGCATATACGGGTGGAACATGTGGCTCATAGGGAGCGGCGACATGTGCCCCAAGTATTTGCTGCATTGTAGGTTTGGTAGGGTCGCGATTAGAAAGGTCGGGAGCGGTTCTGACCGCAGTTGGTAAAGCTGGTGGAACTCGACCATGAACAGGAGCATGTTGAGTTGGTTCGGATTGATTTGGTAAGTCGGCAGAAGGCAAGTCAGCCATCGGAAAGTATATAGGTGTCTTGAAAGTAGGGAAAGTGGTCGCCGATAGTTTTGCCAAGTCTCGCACTTGACGTAATTCTTCCCTCAAGATCTCGAGTTCTTGTTCCATGTGAGCCATCTTTTCCTCATTTTGGATGTCAGCTATATTTCGAGAACTTTCGGGGTTCTCGATAGGTACTATTATATTTGCCGCATTGTTGATCTCGTCTTTGTCGGTCATTTTTCCTTTTGATCGAAGGTTGTATCGTGAGTCAGCCAGTTTGCAAGTCGACACAAATCAACGTTCTTTGGGGATAAATAAAGAAAACAAAACAAAAAGAAAACTATGTTAGTTTGGGAAATATTGAAAGATGTAACAAACAAGCAAATGTAACACATATATACGCCAAATCGGCGACATTCAAAACGCGTCCTAATGTAGAACCTCTTTTTGCCTGAGGTAGGCCTACGTTGCAATCAGTTTGATAATAAATTATCCATTTAAACATATTTTAGATTTTGGAGCAAACATAACTTCATTGATTAAGGTAGTCTTGGATGTTACATTGGGATAGGGAATCAAAACCCAAGAAATGAAAGTACGGGTGGCAATAAGTCATACAAGAGAATTAGGCCACATGGCACTTTGAAGAGCTTATGAGAGAAAAAAAAACAAAGTTCAAAGAAGAAAGATGGATCTACGGCCAGGTTGGAGCATCATCACCGTCATCGTCCCCGTCATAAAATGGCTCTGGGTGGTATTCTGGGGATTCATTGATCTTCCATTCCCAGTTGTTAGGATCTTCATCAAAACCTATGGCACCATATTCTGAGTGAGCGTCTTCTACTATTGGAGTAGGTTCATCCTCCATATGCATCACTCCTCCATCTCTAGGGTCATACAAGTTAGAGTCATGCTCTGAGTATTCTTCTGGGTCCTCTTCCATCTCCTCAGTTGGTTCCCTGGGATCCTCTTCTAGGTCTTCCTCCTTCTCTTTATTTGGTCCATCATCAACGGTCTGTATGAGATGGTCGATAGACCGTGGGGTCACCTGCTGATACATGGATGTAGTGATGTGCATGAAGTTCAATAGCTCCGTGCCAATATGATTTGACCTTTGAGTGTCTGTGAACCCTAAAATTCCTTCATAGCTAGGTCTAGCGAGAATTCCTCCCATCATAAACCAAGTATAATATTCAGGTGTGCACCATGATTCAACCCCCATGTCTGAGTCAAGAATACCGCACCATCCTTGTACCAAAGCAGAGATCCTTTCGATCGGGATTCTTCCTTCATAATCGACCTCTATCAATGCCATATTTGACCATAGAGGAATGCCTTGGGTAATCCCAAACTGTCGGAGGACTCTTAGAGGTGCGTAAGGTTGGATGCCTTCCAACCCGATTAACTCAATGAAATAGGCCTGGTTAGCTCTCAACAAAGCTCGGCCATGGACCCATGGCAGTCGCCATTGAATACGATTCCCTGTGAGGTGGGTCAGGAAAATACGCCAACCTTCTTCATTATTTGGGGCATCCCACATGCTCAACCTTATCGCATAACTCCTGATCTTGTTTTGTGAGGCTGCTTCAGTGCCATTTTCTGCTCGTCTTTGATAGAAGTGTTCAAGCGCCCAAATCTGCAACAACAGGTTACTTCCCTTGAAGTGATCATATCCTCTAGAGCAGAGGGATAATGATCGAAAGATTTCTGCCAAGATCATGGGTACCATGGTCACTCTAACAGGTCCCCTAAACATGAAGATGACCATAGGCAGTAAGTTAATGTCTACACAACCTCTTTTCTTAGGGAAGATCATAATACCCAAAAAAGTCATCACGAAAACAATAGCCCTTAATCTTTCCCAATCAATCCTAGAGATGAAAAATTCCTGTTGGAACCTATCATAGCTTTCTCGGCGGCCGAACCTTTTAAACAGATAGTCTAACTTGACCCATCCCTCGTCAACTCTTCGCAAGCATGGGCCTATCCTTAAACCCAAGGACTGGAGAAAACTAGTTCCCGATGTAGTGCGCGGGGCCAAGGGTACTCGTCCAGCCAACGGTAAATCCGCAATTTGACTTATTTCTTCCAGGGTCGGTGTGATTTCAAAATCTGCGAACTGGAAAGTCACTGTTGTTGGCTGCCAAAATTCAATCATTAGGGTAATGAGTGACTTGTTTGCCTCCACATCCAATAGATCAATTAAAGACCCTAAGTGTGGCATGATCTCGGCTCCGTATGCCACTCTGACGTTACCCCACCACTCTTTCAAAGTTCGAGGAACCTCAGTGAGCATCTGGATGTTAGGAAGGTTTTGATTGATTTGCATCTGAAAGAAAGGGTAAAGGGTAGGATGAGTTTATTTGCTCCATATCCGTTAAGTGTTTAAGTTTGGATAATTTATATCAATTTCACACCAAGTTTATGTCGTCGAGTTTTAAAGAAGAAACTCTTTGACATTTGGGTGGTTTCCTAAGTGCAAGGACAATACCGTATACTGTCTTGCCTAAGGTTATGCAACATGACCTATTCTAAGAGTAAGATTATTTTCCTTAATGATTGAGAGTAGGACTGAGTAATTGCGAGAAGGTGCACTATCTTAATCGCACCAACTCTGAAACTAAGGAATCCAAAGAGAGTTTCGGAGGAGTGCAGGAACACCCCTCGCGTGTACAGTGTGTGCGTGTACGGCCAAGACTCGATAGAATGTGCAAATGACAGTGTATAGAAAGCAATAACAATTAGTGTTTTAAAACAAATAAGGAACACAAGTTTGGATTTCACTTGCGACCTTTCAATCAGAGCAATATATCAAATAACAAGCTGAAAATAAACACGTAATCATAAAATTTATTCCTAAAATGAGTTTTTCTAAGGTTAAAACCTAGATATATCCCCAGCAGAGTCGCCAAGCTGTCGCACCCTATTTTCGAACAGGCCAAAAACAGTTCGCAACATAATATGGCTGACACTCTGACTATTTGAAAAAAAATTGTTTTGTTTTAGAGTCGCCACCTAAATTTTAAGGAAAATATTAGGAAAACCATTTTTTAAATATGTAAAATGTAAACTCTGTTTTGATTTGCGAAACCAGTGAGATTCTGAGTAAGGGTTTTGGTTACTCGAGGGGAAGGTGTTAAGCACCCCTCAGAGCCTATCCGAAGATAGTCCTTAAACTCAATTTAGGAAAATATAATTTTAGGAAAACTTATTTATTTATTCGCTTTAAAATCAATTGTGAGTAAATTTTATTAGTTTTAAGAAAAAAAGAGTAAAACACAAGGTACGATATATATATGTCTTATAAAATAGATTTGATGGAAATATTTCTATTATATGGTAAAAATAAATAAAAATGTATGATAATGTATGATAAATTTATATGTCAGAAAAATATATAGTTGTATCATAATACACTTACAAAAATTATAGATGTTATATTTGTGAAAATTAGTCGTCTTATTAAGACGATAAATAAAAAATATAATAGTAGTTTGATGTAAATGTGTAGTAATATGTATAATTTAAATAAAATATATATGATGGAGTTTTTTTTTCTCTAAAATGTATGAAAATTAGATATTTAAAATATTACATAAAGTTTGCGATTTTTAAAATATATTTATTACAAAGTGTAGTATATACATGTAAGTTTGTTTAAAACATATGAACGTTTATTATTTTGTTTACATGTAGATATAAGTTAACAATATATTAAGTTCAAAATAATATGTGTAAAATATAGAAAATTATAAAATAAAGAAATCATATTGGTAAAACAAGATAGTAGATATATTATGTAGAGAAAAATATAGAATTTATACCTTTATATGTATGTCATATATATGTATGTACCTTGTTTTTGAACCTGTTGATATATCTAAAATTTGATATAGCATATTAGGAGATTAAAGTATTTAAGACAATATTTGATTTTAAAAATAAAGAGTAGCCAATATATGTTATAAAGAGGTGGTAAAAAAAAAATCTAACTATTGAGACTTATTTTATAACTGAAATTTTTATGCCATTTTTATTCATAAAAAGAAACATAGCAACTAACTCCCAAACTATATTTCAACAAAAGTAATTATTTTAGCCTAACATATTTCCAAAATATATTTCAAGAAAAGTAATTATTTTTAGCCTAACATATTTCTAAATGTGTTTATTTTAGCATATAAACTATTGTTAAATTTATTTGGCGAACAGTTAGGCATACATGATATGTTCAAATCTTTTGAAATTTCATTTGAAAATTCTAAAACTGTAAGCCTTTTTTCAACTTAATTTCTATGTAAAAAATGTCAACCCATTTTAAGAAAATATATTTTTTCTTTTGTATCTTTGGTTCTAAAGTTATTTCAACTAAATTTATAAGCATATAATGTTAGCTCACATAAATAAACTTCAAAAATAAAGGACAAACAATATATCCAAATTTGTAAGTAAAGGTTAGCCAACATATCAAAAAATAATATTTTCAAAACAATGAAAGACAAGGCTAAGGAATATTTGACTCCTAATTTGTGAGACTCCAAGCATTGCGATGATCCTAATTTGCTGTTGGCCTAATATCTTAGGCCAATAACGAGTTCCAAAATAAAAATAAAAAAAACTCCAGCCCTCCGGTTGTACATGAAACATAAGAAGGGAAAAACACATTAGAGTCAAATAGCGGGACTAAATAGTTAAGACATATGAATATCAATAATCAGACAATAAATATTTTGGCAGATCCTATTAAATTTAAACAATATGTTCACAGTTAATTGTAAGAAAAATTACTAGTCTTTCCAACCAATCTTTGACAGTACCATTAATTCAAACAAACTGAGGAAGTATAAAGAACTTGCCAAAATAGCGAGAGTAAGAAGTTTTTATGGAATTAATCACATAGGCATATATTGAAAAAGAAACACATTCAAATGGAACAAATTTAAATCTTTGTGTTTCACTAAAGAAATGTAACAAGTCAGTATGTCAAGTCTATTAGCAACTTAGCAGATATGTCTGTTAATGGATATCAACAAGAATGAAATTTGCATTTGTATACACACAAAAAGCTAAACATTATGGCAAATTGAAATTTCAGCAAAAGTGCAACTTCTAAGATGGATAAGTGAGTTTGAACTCAAGAAAAAAAATGAGCATGCTTAAAATCATACAAGAGAGAAATCAATTCAATGTAACTAAATCAACAAGGAAAAAGAGCGAGATACAAGATTTGACTTCGAACTCAATGTAACAAAATGACACAAAATGGTAGCCACAAATTCAACTTATTTATTTGATTTGAAATATTTTATAAGAGATACCAACAACATTATGATCAGTTTTCACATTCTACACATGCATATTTCGGTTTTCTCAAAGTTGCACACAACATAGTTATTATAATTTGAATAGAAATAGTTATATTGCACAAGATTTGAACAGGCAAAGGTGGAAATGCACAGCCAAATATTTATCTTTCAAAAATAAGAGGAAGAAAAATAAATATGGACAACACAAGTAAGATAATGGGATATTCGCTGTTTAAAGCAGATTAAAAGATTTAAAAATCTAGATCACACCTCACCTTCACCATATTAGCTTAATTAAATGAACTCGAACAAAGTAATGACTATACACAGAGGAAAATAAAGCTAAGAAACTACACTACTAAATTAAATAAAACATTCTGCCTAAACAATGAATGAATTTACAGAAAATTAAAGATAGGTGCAGAATGGAGAGAAAAACAAAAAAAAAAAAAAACTTAAGAAGCAACAACACATATAAGAAGCAACATCGCATATTATGCTTGTACATGTCTGCAATGACACATATAAGAAGCAACAGAGACATCCTCAGAGTTAAAAAAAACTAAACTAATTCCTACCAGTGAATAAACATATCAACTGAAAAATAAATTTAGATTTGAAGAGGATTTTTACCTTGTGTTGAGCAGCAAACTAAAGCTTTAGACGTAAATGATTCTAACTTCCAAATTCTTCGAACTCGAATTCAAAGCCGAAAACGGAGAGATGAAAGAACATAAAAAAAAAATGAAATCTAATGCTTGAAATGTCTCTTATATTTCTTTTCTCTCCTTCTCTGTCCCTCCCCCTTTTTTTTTCTTGAATGGAACAGGGTATGCCCTTTTATAGGCATAATCGAACCTCAAAGACGGATTTGAAATACGAAAATTTCTAAGGATGGAGTTGCAATTAGATATCAATATATCAATTATCCCTTTCTTAGATTTGACATTTCGACCATAAATTCAAATTATTTGAACAAAACATATTCAAAGTAGAGGTGTAGGGATCTGTTTTTCCTATCAAAAGGGTTGATAGAAAAGACTTAAAGTTGACAAGAGAAGGGGAGGAGGCGCATGGGGAAGGAGAGGATGTTGGAGACCGCCGGATATTGTTATTTTCCGGCGGTCCATGGCCGCTCTTGATGGGATGGGAGGCGCTTTGGGAAGAGGCGTATGGGGAAGATGAGAATTTTGGAGAAAGGGAAGTGTCCTTCTGAAAAAGAGAAGATGAACGTTGCTTTCTTTTCTTTCTCTATTGGGAAAGATGAAAAAAATCTTGACTAATTTGGGCCGTCCGATCGTTTGATCGGACGGTTAAGATAAATGAGGAGTTAAAAATAAAAGCATTATATATGTATTATAAATAATAGTAAAAGCTGAATTAATCAGGACCATTAGATCAAATTGTAGGGTCGAGATAGATCTAAAGAAGCACAATCCATGTGCTCGCCTATGTGGCATACATGGATTGGCTAGCTAATAAGACATGGATTGCCAAAGTGTCTTAAATTAAAATCATTTAAATTGTATCATCTTCTTTATTTAATAGTCATAATTTATTAAATTAAACATGACTATTTAACAAGATTAGCCCTTTTGATAAAATTAGTCACTCTTAAACATTAAATTAATAGAAATTGGTAACTCATTAATTAATTAAGATTTCAAATTTAATAAATGTACGAAAATATCTATTGTGACGAAAGAAATTATATTTGAACAAAAAAAATAGACTCATTTTTTAAGAACGTCATTTATTATTAAAAATAAATGAGAAAGTAAGTAGTAATATATATAATTTATTTACTTTTTTTTTTATAATAAACGACATTTATAGAATAAATTTATTTAATTATTAAAAAAAAATCTTTTCGTATTCTTATAAATTTTACGACATATATTATTATTATTATTAATATATTATTATTATTATATATATTATTATTATTATTATTATTATTATTATTATTATTATCATTATTATTGTTATTATTATTATTATGTGGAGAGCCAAAATTGGGTGTCAACAATATGTTGATATGATTATGATGTTCCTTATCTGTGTATATTGAATTGTTGGTCATTGTGCATAGTTTTGACTAAATTGTGTCTTTTCTCATGAATTAACGATTTTTATGCATAGGACCATACTTAGTACATGTGGTTTGTACTAACCCATATTTCTTCCCTTTTTCCCCAAATATTGTAGGTTCGGACCGTTGAGGTATCATTGAGGCTAAAGCAAGAAGGCTTGGACTAGACTTTCTAAGTTTTGGTATGCCTCTAGTTCGAGGATGCTATCACACACTCTATCTTAGTAGTACTTGTACTGTCTAATATACATCCATTTCTTTTCTATTGTTGAAGATATTGATGTAAGCCTTATGTGGCAATTGGAGTTGTGTAAGGGCTTTGTCCGGATTGTTTGA
>CM040618.1:24990870-25015148 GCA_022817965.1 Solanum lycopersicoides | reverse complement strand
AATTACTCAGTCCTACTCTCATCATTATGAAAATAAATCTTACTCTTAGAATAGGTCATATAGCATAACCTTAGGCAAGACAGTATACGGTATTGTCGTTGCACTTAGGAAACCACCCAAATGTCAAAGAGTTTCTTCTTTAAAACTCGACGACATAAACTTTGTGTGAAATTGATATAAATTATCCAAACTTAAACTCTTAACGGATTTGGAGAAAATAAACTCATTACACCCGCTACCCTCTTTTCAGATGAACCTCAACCAAGACATACCAGATATCCAAATGGTCGTTGCAGCACCCAATATTTTACAAGATTGGTGGCAAGATATCCAAAGGATACACGGTGTTGAGATTCAAGGGCACTTAGGAGCATTATTGTCACTTTTGGAGAAACAATGTGATAAGGTCTTTGTTACTCAACTGATGGGGTTTTGGAAACCAAGTACCGTAACTTTCAAATTCCTGGATTTCGAGATCACCCCCACACTGGAGGAGTTTAGTAGTCTTACCGAACTGCCGATTAGAGGGAGGTTACCGGTGATCCCGTCATCTATTTGCACAGGTGATTTTCTGAGCCTCATGTATTTGCACATGTTTCGGTCATTCAGATATGTGGACAATGGACACGTCGAGTTAGACTATCTCTTTCAGAGGTTTGGGCATTCAAAAAGTTACTATGAGTATCAACGTGAATTCGATTGTACTCGTGGAGCATGGGAGCATATGAGTCCGAGAGTTTTCGTTATGGCTTTCTTGGGAGTTATGGTGTTCCCAATAAAGTTCAATTGTGTCGACATCAACATATTGCCGATGGTTATAAGCATCTTCAACGATCCACAAAGATTCACCTTGGTGCCTATGATACTCGCCGAGGTCCTCCGTTCAATGACAGACTGCATCAGGGGACATAATTTCTTTGGAGGATGCAGTATATTGTTGCAGATTTGGGCAAGGGAACATTTATATCAACGTAACACACAATTGAATTATTACATAGATGCTCTGAACAAGATCGAAAGCCACGACGATCGTCTCCAAAATTGGGAGGGTGCGCCGGCAGGAAGGGAAGAATGGCGCACATTTTTAAACAACATCACGGGAGATGTCGTCCAATGGAAATTCCCTTGGTTAACAGGATTGGCGTATGCGAGGACTCGACACCTTTTCTTTATCGAGTTGATTGGGCTCAGGGGTATTCAACCATATGCACCTCTCCGGGTTATGCGGCAATTTGGAGTTATCCAAGACATTCCGTTATGGACAATGATGGGGTTTAGCGAAGATGAATTCACTTCAGTCTCTCTGGATCGAATAAGAAATATACAAGACGAGTGGGAATATACAATCGATGTGGTAATAGGCGGAGAAAGTTGGTGTACGCCAGAGTATTACGCTTGGCGAAATCCTTTGATTCACATGGCTCATCCAAGCGCACACGGGCATAAGGGGTTTGTAGACAGACAACAAATTGATTAGGTTAGAGAATCGATGCTTCCTCGCATGGCGTTCACTACAACCATGCTCAACCAGATAGTCCCGGGATCCGTCAATTATTTGATCCAAGAAGAAGAGCCAGAAGAGGATCCTGAAGAGGACCCGGAGGAGGACCCAAAGGAGGATCCTGAGGAGGACCCAGAAGAGGATCCTGAAGAAAACCCGGAAGAAGACCCCGAAGAGGATCCAGAGGAGATACCTGATGATGACTTGGAAAATGAAGTTTGGGAAGATCACATAAAGGTTTCTGAGGCAAGTTCTAACATTTATGACCCAATAGATGGAGAGGTTATAGACATATCATCCGAGCGCGGCCCCAACGAGTCTCCAGAATACCACCCAAGGTATATTATGACGGGGACGATGATGGTGATGATGCTCCAACCTGGCCGTAGATCCATCTTTCTTCTTTGAACCTTTTCTTTTCTCTCATAAGCTTTTCAAAGTGTCATGTGGCCTAATTCTCTTGTATGACTTATTGCCACCCGTACTTTCATTTCTTGGGTTTTGATTCCCTATCCCAATGTAACATCCAAGACTACCTTAATCAATGAAGTTATGTTTGCTCTAAAATCTGAAGTATGTTTAAATGGATAATTTATTATCAAACTGATTGCAACGTAGGCCTACCTCAGGCAAAAAGAGGTTCTATATTAGGACGCGTTTTGAATGTTGCCAATTTGGCGTATATATGTGTTACATTTGCTTGTTTGTTACATCTTTTAATATTTACCAAACTAACATAGTTTTCTTTTTGTTTTGTTTTCTTTATTTATCCCCAAAGAACGTTGATTTGTGTCGACGTGAAAACTGGCTGACTCACGATACAACCTTCGATCAAAAGGAAAAATGACCGACAAAGACGAGATCAATAATGCGGCAAATATAATAGTACCTATCGAGAACCCCGAAAGTTCTCGAAATATAGCTGACATCCAAAATGAGGAAAAGATGGCTCACATGGAACAAGAACTCGATATCTTGAGGGAAGAATTACGTCAAGTGCGAGACTTGGCAAAACTATCGGCGACCACTTTCCCTACTTTCAAGACACCTATATACTTTCCGATGGCTGACTTGCCTTCTGCCGACTTACCAAATCAATCCGAACCAACTCAACGTGCTCCTGTTCATGGTTGAGTTCCACCATCTTTACCAACTGCGGTCAGGACCGCTCCCGACCTTTCTAATCGCTACCCTACCACACCTACAATGCATCAAATACTTGGGGCACATGTCGCCGCTCCCTATGAGCCACATGTTCCACCCGTATATGCCGCTGGAGCTCCTACCTTCACAATTCCAGCAACTGTTAATGTCCCGTATGAGGTTGATCAATATGCAAAAATAGAGAAAGATTCCCAGCTAAAAGAAGAAGCGTCAATAAATGCCTAGCTTGAGGGTCTAAGAAAGGCATTGAAAAGTTTGCAAGTTACTAGAGGAACGGAGAGTCTGGATTATGATGACTTGTGCATCCACCCAGACATTGACATGCCGGTAGGGTATAAACCACCAAAGTTTGACATGTTTGATGGAAAAGGTGACCCTCACGCACATTTAAGGGCATGCTGTGACAAGTTAGTTGGTGTGGAGAGAAATGAGAAGCTGAGGATGAAGTTGTTCATCCGGAGTCTGTCTGGAGAAGCATTGACCTGGTATACCCGCCAAGACCCTCGCAAATGGCATGACTGGCAGGAAATGGCCGAGGACTTCATGAATCGTTTCAGATTCAATACTGAAATTACTGCTGACAGATTCTCATTGGCTAATATACAGAAGAAGCCATCTGAGAATTTCCAAGAATATGCACGACGTTGGAGAACTGAGGCCGCAAGGGTGCAACCACCACTAGATGAGAGTGAGCTCTCAAAGTACTTTATTCGAGCTCAAGAAGGTGTCTACTTTGACAAGATGATGTCAATGATGGGCCAGAAGTTTGCAGAACTGGTAAAAATGGGGGACTTTATAGAAGAGGGTCTTAAATCTGGGAAGATTCAATCTATGGTCGCATTGCAGGCTGCAAGCAGAGCCATCCAATCAGGCGCCATTAGCAGCGTTAAGAAGAAAAGGGAGGATGTTTCAGCTGTCACCTACCAACAAGGAGGACCATCCCATCGATACCCTAACAATCCCCAAATTGTTGCACATACTTCCGACACCCCACACCCAGTATATAATACCCAACCACACTATAATCCACCCCGAGCACCAGCATACCAAAATCCTCCAAGACCATATATGCCTGTCCAAGCACCAATCCACCAAAACAGACCAGCATATGCACCAAGACCGCGTCCAAATCTCGAATCTAGAAATAGTCGTGCTTACACACCCATTGTTGAACCTTATGCCCAATTGTTTGAAAGGTTGAGGACCGCGGGAGTGCTGCAACCAGTTGAAGGGAAACTTCCTGATCCAATCCCTCGTAATTTTGATGGAAATAAGCGATGCGCTTACCACTCAGGAGTCCAAGGGCACGACACAGAAGATTGTTATGGTTTGAAGAACCAGGTCGAGTCTTTGATCAGGAGAGGAGTAATCAAATGCACTCCAGCACCTCCGAATGTGAACAACAATCCCTTGCCAAACCATGAGAATCGGGAAGTCAACATGGTTACTTTGGAGGAAGAATACAAGGGCCCTGATTGTCCAGACGTGGTTGGAGCAGACGCCATGACATCTACAGCGCAACCTGTTATCACTGTTCAACTAAGGGAACCTCTGACCGTCCAAACATATCTCCCGAGAGTTGTAGTGACTACTCTAATTGCTAGAAAGGCTGAGTATGACACCAAGGCAGTCCCTTGGGACTATCAAACAGGCGTCAAGGGAAAGATGATCGACGCTGCCGTGGCTCAAGGAATGACTAGGTCAGGAAGATGTTATGCCCCGGAGGATCTAACTCAAAGAGTTCTCGGAAAAGAACAAAATCCAAAAAGAACGTTACTGATGTTGAAGCCGCAGAGTTTTGGAAGAAGATGCAGTCTAAAGACTATTCGGTTGAAGAACAGTTGAAGAAGACGCCAGCCCACATATCCATTTGGTCTCTGCTTATGAGTTCTGAATCTCATAGGAATGCTTTAATGGAGGTGTTAAGCGGAGTAATCATTCCAAAAGAGACCACAAGTGAAACCTTAGCTGCATCAATTGGAAGAATAGTGGAATCTAACAAGATCTCTTTCCACGATAATGAGTTACCTGCAGAAGGGGCTGGTCACAACAAAGCGCTTCATATTGCAGTCAAATGTTGTGATAAGATTGTGACTCGAGTCTTAATTGATGGTGGTTCTGGATGCAACATCTGTCCTTTCACCACTCTGAAAGATTTAGGTGTTAGTACGGGAGAAATAAGGGAAAGCCGTGTGAAAGTTAGAGCTTTTGATGGAGCGCAAAGAAGTGTCATTGGAGAAATCTATCTCACATTGCAAGTAGGGCCGGCCGAATTCCCCATTCTATTTCAAGTGATGGATGTATCATCCAACTACAACCTGTTATTGGGAAGACCATGGGTTCATATGGCAAGAGCGGTTCCTTCCACTCTCCATCAGTGTGTGAAGTTTGAATGGGGTCGCACAGAAGTTACCATTCATGGAGAGCTTAGTCATCCCATTCATTCTGTTAATTCTATCCCAATCACCGATGATTTAGAAGGAGCCATTTTCCATACCTTGGAGATTATGCAAGCTATAAGGGTAATAGAGGAAGCAGAGCCAACCAATGCAAAATTGTCAAGTGCAGCAAAAATGGTTGCGTCGGAAATGTTGAAGTATGGTTATCAGCCGAAGAGCGGACTTGGACCCAAGTCCAATGGAATAGTTGAGCCAATCCAGCTGAAACATCAGAGAGGCACCAACGGTCTCGGATACGAGTCGGCCTCGGGAAAAGACCACCAGAGGAAAAGAGATACAATCTTCGTACCAGAACAAGCTTTGATTTCGGATCGAGCTAACATTGACGACATCGTGGAAGGAATAGGCAATCTGTTCGTGGCCATGACTGGAGAGGAGGAAGAGATAAATCTCAGCAAATTGACCATTCGTGATGCCAAACCTGGAGAAGTCTTGCAGAACTGGACCATCAACCCGTCCTTGTTTCAACCAGAGGCCTGGTAGTGTGGAGAAGTAGTTTTAATTTCTAAAACTTGCATGATCAAATTGAGGCTTGAATCATGCCTAACCTTTTGTTGCTTGCCTCTTCTAAAAGCTAAAATGCTTTGAAATAAAAAGTTTTTGTTTTCATTAAAATTTTCATGCTATTTTAAATATCTATTTATTTTTACTTACTTTTTGCACTTTTCAGCACTTATATTAATAAAAAACCTCGTTCAACGGTTATGACATGTAACGAATCCACCGAGCTAGGTGAAAACGATGAACAAGATCATGAAGAGTATGATGAAAGCATGATGCCTGAAAATCTACCACATGATATTGAGCAAGTTGAAAGTCAGAAGAAGCCCAATATGGATGAAACAGAGATTGTCAACTTAGGAGATGAAGAAATCCTGAAGGAAACACGAGTCAGCATACATTTGGAGGCTGAAAGAAAGCAAGAATTAATAGAGTTGCTTAAGCAGTATGTTGACATATTTGCTTGGTCTTATGACGACATGCCAGGATTAAGCACTGATATTGTCTCCCACAAATTACCTATTGATCCCACTTGTCTACCTGTTAAGCAAAAGACAAGAAAATTCAAATCGGATTTGAGTTTAAGGATCAAGGAGGAGGTCACGAAACAGATTGAGGCAAACGTGGTGAGGGTTACAAATTACCCCACGTGGTTAGCCAACATTGTGCCGGTACCAAAAAAAGATGGAAAGATCAGAATATGTGTGGACTATCGAGACCTAAATAGAGCCAGTCCCAAGGATGATTTCCCCCTTCCAAATATTCACATACTCATCGATAATTGTGCGAAACATGAGTTGCAATCATTTGTCGATTGCTTTGCAGGATATCACCAAATCCTGATGGATAAATGTGATGCAGAGAAGACCGCATTTATCACTCCATGGGGAGTATATTGCTACAGAGTAATGTCATTTGGTCTCAAAAATGCCGGCGCAACTTACATGAGGGCCATGACTACCCTTTTTCATGATATGATCCATAAGGAAATTGAAGTGTACGTAGATGATGTCGTTATCAAATCCAAAAAAAGTTCAGACCACTTGAGCGACTTACGGAAGTTCTTTGAGAGGTTGCGGAAGTATAATCTGAAGTTAAATCCAACAAAGTGTGCATTTGGGGTACCCGCGGGGAAGCTACTGGGATTCATCGTTAGTAGAAAGGGCATAGAGTTGGATCCATCGAAGATAAAGGCAATCCAAGAGCTACCTCCACCTAAGTCCAGGAAAGACGTGATGAGTTTCTTGGGAGGACTGAATTACATCAGTCGATTCATAGCTCAATCCACAGTGATTTGTGAACCCATATTCAAATTACTGAAGAAAGATGCTGCCACGAAATGGACAGAGGAATGCCAAAGAGCGTTCGATAGAATCAAAGAGTACTTGTCCAACCCACCAGTATTGGTCCCTCCAGAGCCTGGAAAGCCTTTGTTGTTGTATCTATCTGTCATGGATAACGCGTTTGGATGTGTATTGGGGCAGCATGATGAGACAGGTAGAAGAGAACAAGCCATTTACTATCTAAGCAAGAAGTTCACACCATACGAGGCGAGATACACCTTGTTGGAACGAACATGTTGTGCTTTAACTTGGATCGCACAAAAGTTTAGGCATTACCTGTCTGCATACACCACGTACTTGATCTCAAGAATGGATCCATTAAAGTACATCTTTCAGAAACCAATGCCTACAGGTAAGCTCGCAAAGTGGCAAATTTTGTTGAGCGAGTTTGATATTGTGTACGTGACACAGAAGGCCATCAAAGGACAAGCCTTGGCTGATCACCTAGCAGAAAACCCGGTGGACCAGGATTACAAGCCACTCACGACCTACTTCCCCGATGAAGAGGTTTTGTTTGTAGGGGAAGACATATCAGAATCATATGATGGATGGAGAATGTTCTTCGATGGAGCGTCAAACTCTATTGGAGTTGGAATAGGAGCAGTCTTAGTTTCAGAAACTGGTCAGTATTATCCAATTTCAGCAAAGATTAGGTTCTACTATACCAACAACATGGCAGAATATGAAGCCTGTATTCTCGGACTCAGGATGGCCGTAGACATGAACATCAAAGAACTCTTGGTGATAGGAGATTCTTACTTGTTGGTTCACCAAGTGTAAGGAGAATGGACCACTAAAAATGTCAAGATCCTTCCTTATTTGCATTACATAAAGGAGTTAAGTAGGAGGTTTGAAAAGATTGAGTTTAAGCATGTCCCTCGAACTCAAAATGAATTTGCCGATGCTTTGGCAACATTGTCCTCGATGATTCAGCATCCAGACAAGAGTTACATCGACCCTATTGATATAGAGATACATGATCAAAATGCATACTGTTTTCATGTAGATGAGGAACCGGATGGGAAACCCTGGTACTATGACATCAAAAGGTTGATAAAATCATAAGAATATCCTGAAAATGCCACAAGTAAGCAGAAACGGACTTTAAGGAGGATGGCCAATCATTTCTTCCTTAACGGAGAAATCCTATATAGGAGAACTTCGGATTTAGGATTGTTGCGGTGTGTCGATGCCACAGAAGCAACAAGGCTTTTGGAAGAAATACATGCAGGAACATGCGGACCTCACATGAATGGGTTCACTTTGGCAAAGAAGATTTTAAGAGCCGGATATTTTTGGATGACCATGGAGAGAGATAGCATCCGGCATGTGCAAAAGTGTCATCAGCGTCAAGTGCACGGAGATTTTATACGGGTTCCACCGAATGAGCTTAACGTAATGGGTTCACCTTGGCCGTTTGCCGCTTGGGGCATGGATATTATCGGACCTATAGAGCCTCCTGCATCAAATGGACATCGTTTCATCCTGGTGGCTATCGATTATTTCACAAAATGGGTTGAAGCTTCGACATACAAGGCAGTGACTAAGAAGGTAGTGGCAGACTTTGTTCGCAATAATATAGTCTGTCGGTTTGGAATTCCAGAATCAATCATAACAGATAATGCAGCCAACCTCAATAGCGATCTTATGAAGGAAACTTGTGAAAGGTTCAAGATTGCTCATCGCAATTCCACAGTTTACCGACCACAGATGAATGGAGCAGTTGAGGCTGCAAATAAGAATATCAAGAAGATCCTAAGGAAAATAGTAGATAGTCAAAGGCAATGGCATGGAAAGCTATCGTATGCTTTACTTGGTTATCGCACCACAATCCGAACATCAACTGGGGCAACTCCTTATATGTTGGTTTATGGTTCGGAAGCAGTTATACCTGCTGAGGTAGAAATACCATCTTTAAGGATTATCCAAGAGGTTGGTCTGGACGATGCAGAATGGATACGTACCAGGCATGAACAACTTATGCTCATCGATGAAAAGAGGATGGATGCAGTTTGTCATGGTCAACTCTATCAGAACAGAATGACCAAAGCATTCAACAAGAAAGTCAAACCTCGACAGTTCACGCCGGGGCAATTAGTATTGAAGAAGATTTTTCCTCACCAAGAAGAAGCCAAAGGGAAATTTGCACCAAATTGGCAAGGACCCTACATGGTTCATAGGGTACTCTCCGGAGGAGCAGTAATCTTAGCAGAAATGGACGGCAGAATCAGCACAAAGCCGATCAATTCAGACGCCATTAAGAAGTACTACATCTGAAGAGCTCATGATTAGCGCTTATTTTTGTACTTTTGCATTTTGATGTAACATAACTACGTCTAGACCTGACTTCCCACGGTGGGATACGTAGGCAACCCACATCGGATTCGGTCTCCCTTAGAAAACCCAAAATCATCATTTCCATGTATATAGAACTACACTTGACCTGAATTCCCTCGGTGGGATACGTAGGCAATCCTTGTCGGATTCGGTCCCTTGCATTTCATATTTTTCACTTTCTTATTGTAATCTGAAGTACGTCCTGACCTGATTCCACTTGGATACGTAGGCAGCCTGAGTCAGGCCCGGTCATTGCATTCTATTTTTTTTTATAATTTTCCTTATTGTACTCGAACTACGTTATGACCTGATTCCATTTGGATACGTAGGCAGCTTGAGTCAAGCTCGGTCATTGAATTACATAATTCTATCTCTCTTAATTGTATTTGAACTACGTTATGATCTGATTCCTATTTTTTTGGGGATACGTAGGCAGCCTGAGTCAGGCTCGATCAATGCATTGCATAATTCCTATTTTTTTTCTTACCCTTAGGAAACACTACCTCATAGTTCGTGTAACCTCAGCATCTGAAGAATCTCGATCATCGCAGTGTCTACAAAAGAGCTAGGAAAACTTCATCAGAAGAGTAAAAGCTACAACAGGACTATGTTGGATATAGTCAACAAATGGAAAGCTCGATGGACTTCGAAACATGTCATAATCTAAAACGCTGGATAATTAATTAATATATACATATATGTGTATACATACACACATCTAATAAATACGTAGTGCACTTACTTTTTAAAATATATAAGCTAAAAAAAGAAATCTTAAAAGGAATATTTTTTATTTATTTAATCTTTTTTTTTTTAATTTTTATTTTTACCCATCCATCTACCATCTCTCTAAGTTAAGAAACTATGGGCGGGACTGACAAGGTGTCAAAGGATTCTAGTGACGAGGCTTCAGTACGCGAGTCGATACAAATCAACACCCCCTCCCAAACTAAAATTTTCTTTGAGTGCACGATTATAGGAATTAAGGAATATAACATGAAGTCTCGGGGCATGACCGGAAACGCTATTCGACTTCTCACAATCATGATCCAAAATACTCTTACCCTACTTTAGTTTTTCGAAGTACTTCAATTTGAAAACGTATGTCTAAGAAAACTTCATTTATCTTTTGCAGGTATTCTCAAGGTCCGAATCAAAATACTAAAGAAAGAGGGCCCTCGTAGCGAAATAGTATAGTTAGTTTTCTGTCGAAATAACTCCACCAATTGGAGCTTGTAAACTAACCTCATCAACAACTCCGCCAACCAGAGACCACCTTCTAACAATGCCAAAATCCATAAGCCTGGGGACTGTACATAACAAATGTCACTCAAATTCCGCCGATTGGAGGTTGTATATAGCAAACTTCGTCAAGCTCCACCGACCGGGGTTGTACATAGCAACGTCACCAAAGCTGCACCAAACGGGGGTTGTGTATAACAAACTTCGTACTACTAACATCGTAACGACGTCACGAAAGCTCCACCGACCGGGGGCATACAAGCGTAGCAACGCTGTTATACACTAACAATCAAGTGTTACATAACAAGTTATTTTACGCAGTCAGATGCGTACTTTACATTACAACAGCCCCGCCAGTCGAGGGCCTCTACATTTCAAGTTATTTCACGCAGTCAGATGCGTACTTTACATTACAACAGCCCCGCCAGTCGAGGGCCTCTACATTTCAAGTTATTTCACGCAGTCAGATGCGTACTTTACATTACAACAGCCCCGCCAGTTGAGGGCCTCTACATTTCAAGTTATTTCACGCAGTCAGATGCTTACTTTACATTACAACAGCCCCGCCAGTCGAGGGCCTCTACATTTCAAGTTATTTTACTCAGTCAGATGCGGCCTTTACATTACAGTAGCCCCTCCAGCCGAGGGCTCTACATTACAAGTTACTTTACCTACAACACAAAAGACACCAAAAAAAAATCGTTTGAATATCTACACTCTACTCTTTACATTACTATTTAAATTTATAATTTTTGAACCGCAATAGGTACTTTTCACCTTTTTACATCCTTTGCAGGATAACACATACAACAGGATAACATATTACAACGAGGAACTCCCTCTCAGCAGCAAACTAGGGCAAGTTAGTGCAATGTCAAGCATCACTAGCTACGTCAAGGATTCACTTTCAAAACTCAACTCGACTCGATTTTCAAAAGTCCAAATTTCAACTTACTTAGAGATTTCACTGGTCTTAGTGCATTATAACTCGACACTGGGGCATTTTAGAAAATTCATCCCCCTACTCTAAGTCTTAAGTAGAAGTCGCTACAGAGCATTTCTCATTCACGTTATTTAAGAACTATATCTCGTCTCTCTATTCGTGCTAATATCTACACACCTCACACAAAAATTTCAGTATTACCATAATCCGATACTGGGGCAAATTTTGTTTTAACAAAATTTGCTATAATCCTGCACTCTCGAACTATATATGACCTGATTTCTCATGAAACCTGAGAAATGTAGGCAACTCGAAAGCCAGAGTTCGGTCATAACTCCATAAACATGCTTGCCAAGTTATTGTTCAAGTAAATTTTGTGGATCGCCTAAAATTGGATTGTGTCAATATTTCTTTGTCCACGTCTTCTTTACTCTCTTCCATGGACAAAGAAAGGGGCAAGCTGTTGACACCCAATTTTGGCTCTCCACATAATAATAATAATAATAATAATAATAATAATAATAATAATAATAATAATAATAATAATAATAATATAATAATAATAATAATAATAATAATAATAATAATATAATAATAATAATAATATATGTCATAAGATTTTATAAAAATACGAAAAGATTTTTTTTAATAATTAAATAAATTTATTCTATAAATGTCGTTTATTAAAAAAAAAAAGTAAATAAATTATATATATTACTACTTACTTTCTCATTTATTTTTAATAATAAATGACGTTCTTAAAAAAATGAGTCTATTTTTTGTTCAAATATAATTTCTTTCGTCACAATAGATATTTTCGTACATTTATTAAATTTGAAATCTTAATTAATTAATGAGTTACTAATTTCTATTAATTTAGTGTTTAAGAGTGACTAATTTTATCAAAAAGGGCTAATCTTGTTAAATAGTCATGTTTAATTTAATAAATTATGACTATTAAATAAAGAAGATGATATAATTTAAATAATTTTAATTTAAGACACTTTGGCAATCCATGTCTTATTAGCTAGCCAATCCATGTATGCCACATAGGCCAGCACATGGATTGTGCTTCTTTAGATCAATCTCGACCCTACAATTTGATCTAATGGTCCTGATTAGTTCAGCTTTTACTATTATTTATAATACATATATAATACTTTTATTTTTAACTTCTCATTTATCTTAACCGTCCGATCAAATGATCGGACGGCCCAAATTAGTCAAGATTTTTTCATCTTTCCCAATAGAGAAAGAAAAGAAAGCAACGTTCATCTTCTCTTTTTCAGAAGGGCACTTCCCTTTCTCCAAAATTCTCATCTTCCCCATACGCCTCTTCCCAAAGCGCCCATCAAGAGCGGCCATGGACCGCCGGAAAATAACAATATTCGGCGGTCTCCAACATCCTCTCCTTCCCCATGCGACTCCTCCCCTTCTCTTGTCAACTTTAAGTCTTTTTTATCAACCCTTTTGATAGGAAAAACAGATCCCTACACCTCTACTTTGAATATGTTTTGTTCAAATAATTTGAATTTATGGTCGAAATGTCAAATCTAAGAAAGGGATAATTGATATATTGATATCTAATTGCAACTCCATCCTTAGAAATTTTCGTATTTCAAATCCGTCTTTGAGGTTCGATTATGCCTATAAAAGGGCATACCCTGTTCCATTCAAGAAAGGGGAGAAGGGGGAGAAAGAGAAAAGAGGAGAGAAAAAGGGGACAGAGAGAGGGCAGCGAAAAAGAAAAAAAACTAATAATTCAAGAATCAATCAAAAACGATTCTACAAATTATCTAAGAGAAGCAACGAAAAGAGAAACATTCTTTCTTATTTTCTTCCCTTGAAGTCAAGTTTGGAATAGAGAATCATAGGTTGAAATCCTTGTCGTCTAAGCTTTAGTTTGCTGCCCCCAGAAAGGTGATTTCGTTTTCCTCTTACATTTTTGATGAAGTTGTTACGTGTTTGACAACTAATATAGAATCTGTTGTTACGTGTATTTGATTTCCCTGTTTTAACCCGTATCTTAATTTCGTTTTGTATGTCTCTGAGCACTAGGCATAAATCAAGCATTAGTGGAGTTGTTTGAATGTCACATATTGATCATTATATTCATTGAGTTGATTTTGTATCCATATAACTAGCCAAATCTATGCTCTGATTTGCTCGCAATGGTTGATGCTCACTTAGTCCCCACTTTGAGTGTTCTAACTGCGTAGCTCTATTTTTATCACTGTTTGTTTGAACCATAACTTGAGTGTTGGTTTTGTTACTCTTGTATTTCAGTTTCTCATATCACAAATCTAAACTCGAGTTGGAATCAGTTTAGAAAAACTTAAGACATGCCATATTGATGCTTTAAAGTTCTGTAACACAAATTCATAAGATGTTTATCCTGATTCAGTTTGTTCTCTACCGCTAAGTATCATTCAAGTAAGGCCGATGTATTACGCCTTAGATATTTCATATGTTATCTTGTTGTTCCACAAGTCAGATTTCATTTGATGTTAGACTAAAGTTGTTGAAGTATAAACCAAGCTTGTCTAAATAATCACTTTAGAGTATGAAAGAGCCATTTCGAAGTCTTAAGATCAGTTCCTCACATGCTGTTGGTCCAATTTTTTAATATGGATTGATATCCTTTCTTATGTTGGTCATTTTAGGGTGGTAGTGTTGGAAGTATTAAAATTAGGAAAGACCTTTTATTGAATGTATTGGATTAACCACTGTTTTTGTTTTTCCTTCTTTCGTAAGAGTGTGGACAGAAGATGAATCTGGTTTGTTTCATTAAAACTCCATTTTATTTGCCAAAATAGCTAACCCATTTATAGTATTTAAGCATAATACTCTGTCAAGTTCCTGTCATCCGGCCTAGACTTCCAAGTCTATTAGATATCTTTAGTTAAGAGACCAACATGAAGTCTTCTCCCCTCTGTTTTATTTATGTCATTGATGTGTGATATGAGAAATTCTTTCTTCTCTGTTTTGACTCTCTAAGTATAAGGAAGGGTTGTTGGCTTCTAATAAACATATACTACGCAGGTTCACGTGAATCAATCGATTTAACTATTACTCTAGATGTGATATATTTTGACCTGTTTCATTTTTTGAAGAATATTTTACTCTCGCTAAACTATATCGTGAGTCAGGTCATTATTCGTCAATTAGGAATGTTCTTGGCATTTCCAATTTCTTTTCTATGTTTGTTATAGGGGTTACAGCTTGACCAAGATTACACCTCGTATAATTTTAGCTCTTTACCGCATTGTATATCTTTGTCGTCAGCTCCATATTACAGATTTCTATCAACATTTGCCTTCAAATCTTGATCAATATGCATACAGCTTAATGTTTTCTTAATCTGTTTCTTTGGGTGACATTTATATGTGTCTAAAAAAATTTAAACATTCATGTTGACAATAGAGGACTGCCAATAGGTCGCAATGGTAGGACCGTCGGGTTCTAAGCTTTATTTGTCATTTTACTATATGATAAGTGCATGTTGACATTCCTCGATACCATGGAAACTTGTAATAAAATTAAAAAAATATAAGGTGAAAATCTATTGTCATGCTAGCCATACCTTTCTCTTTTTGGCAGTGTTTCTTTTAGCAACCAACTATTGGTTTATCATATTTTCATTCTTGTTATTATTTGACCATCTTGGTATTTTTATAATGATAGCATTAAAAATGTAAAAATATTAATTTTTCTTTATGTAGGAGACCGTATGTGCTAATAATGATTGCTAATTCTATTTCTTCTTTTGTTCCATGTACAATCGGAGGGCTGGAGTTTTCATTTTTGGAACTCGTTATTGGCCTAAGATATTAGGCCAACAGCAAATTAGGATCACCGCAATGCTTGGAGTCTCGCAAATTAGGAGTCAAATATTCCTTAGTCTTGTCTTTCATTGTTTTGATAATATTATTTTTGATATGTTGGCTAACCTTTACTTACAAATTTGGATATATTGCTTGTCCTTTATTTTGAAGTTTATTTATGTGAGCTAACATCATATGCGTATAAATTTAGTTGAAACAACTTTGAAACCAAAGATACAAAAGAAAAAATATATATTTTCTTAAAATGGGTTGGCATTTTTACTTACAACAATCTTTAAAGCCTTTAAGTTGAAAGGTCCTTATAGTTTAGGAATTTTTCAAATAAAGTTTTAAAAGGTTTCAAATATATGCCTAACTAATCGCCTAAATAAATTTAAGAATATTTTATATGCTAAAACACCCTTAGAAATATGTTAGGCTAAAATTATTAATTTTCTTGAAATATATTTTAGAAATATGTTGTGCTAAAATAATTACTTTTCTTGAAATATATTTTGGAACTAGGCGCTATTTTTTTTTATGAATAAAATGGCATAAAAATTTTAGGAATATATTTTAGAAATATGTTGTGCTAAAATAATTACTTTTCTTGAAATATATTTTGGAACTAGGCGCTATTTTTTTTTATGAATAAAATGGCATAAAAATTTTAGTTATAAAATAAGTCCCAATAGTTAGTTTTTTTTTAATCACCTCTCTATAATATATATATTGGCTACTCGTTATTTTTTTTAAATATTGCCTTAAATATTGTAATCTCCTAACATGCTATTTCAAATTTAGATATATCAACAGGTTCAAATACAAGGTACATACATATATATGTCATACATATAAAGGTATATATTCTATATTTTTCTACGAAATCTATTATTTTTATCTATTACTAATGTTATTTATTTTATAATTTATAAATTCCTACATTTTACACATTATTTTAAATCTAATCTATTGTTAACTTATCTCTACATGTAAACAAAATAATAAACATTCATATGTTTTAAGCAAACTTACATGTATATACTACACTTTGTAATAAATATATTTAAAAATCGCAAAATCTATGTATTATTTTAAATATCTAATTTGCATACATTTTTAGAAGAAGAAAAAAAAACTCCATCATGTATATTTTATTTAAATTATACATATTACTACACATTTACACCAAACTATTATTATATTTTTATTCCACGTCTTAATAAGACGACTAATTTTCACCAATCTAAGATCTACAATTTTTGTAATTTTATTATGATACAACTATATATTTTTCTTACATATAAATTTATCATACATTTGAGTACACTATTTATATATTTTTACCACATAATAGAAATACTATCATTAAATCTATTTTATAAGACATGTATATGTCGTACCTTGTGTCTTACTCTTTTCTTAAAACTAATAAAAATTACTCACAATTAATTTTTAAAGCGAATAAATAAACAAGTTTTTATAATTATATTTTCCTAAATTGAGTTTAAGGACTATTTTCGGATAGGCTCTGAGGGGTGCTTAACACCTTCCTCTCGAGTAACCAAAACCCTTATTCAGAATCTCACTGGTCTCGCAAATGAAAACAGAGTTTACATTTTTAAAAAAATGGTTTTCCTAATATTTTTCTTAAAATTTAGGTGGCGACTCTAAAACAAAATAACTTTTTTTTTCAAATAGTTAGAGTGTCAGCCATATTATGTTGTGAACTGTTTTCGACCTGTTCGAAAATAGGGTGCGACAGCCATATCCTAACAAACTCTCCCTCCGTCTAAGGGGCCAAATGGATTTCAAGTAGAGGAACTCTTGACAGGCTTCCTGCCTGCCACACTTCTACAAAATCCATGCTTGTCTACGATAACTTATTTCCACTTATCTCTATGGGTATATAACATGACTTCATCATAACCTTCAGGTTCTCCCATTTTAGTCAATAGAGTATACTCATCATGAGAATAACGTGTTGAGCTTCGCTTCTCTCTAGTAGATCTTCTACAAGAGGTTTCTAGAGCATCCGAAGTGGTCATCTCACCATGAGTTGGTTGATTATCAACCAAACCATCATCAGTAGGAACATCTATAGGTTTTACACTCTGATTATTATTTGTATCATTATCTTGCGTTCCTTCATGTGCAGAAGATATATCAATAATAGGAATTGGATCAACATCAACTAAGCTTTCATCAGTTTAAGAATCTGGTTTATCAATCTTGTCAATATCTTTAATAGTTTGATCTTCAAAGAACACAATATCATGACTTCTAATGAGTTTTTTATCAATTGGATCATAAAAGCGATATCCAAACACATCTTGACCCTAACCAATGAAGATGCAGTGCTTAGTTTTAACATCCAATTTCTACCTCTTATTTTTTGGAACATGCACACAAGTTTTACACCCAAACACTTTCAAGTGATCATAAGAAACATCCTTATCAAACCCAACTTTGTTTGGAACATCACCATCCAAAGCAACAACATGAGACAAATTGATAACATAAGCAACAATATTAAGTGCTTCAGCCAAAAATGAATTTGGAAGTTTAGCCTCTGGAAGCACGCATCTAACTCTCTCAACTAAAGTTCTGTTCATCCTCTCTGTCAGACCATTTAATTGAGGAGTCTTTGGAGGAGTCTTCTGATGAAAAATTCCTTGAGATTTGCAGTAGTTATCAAATGGACCAATATACTCACCACCATTATCAGTGCGAATACATTTTAATTTCTTTCCCATTTGTCTCTCAAATAAGGCTTGAAAATCTTAAACACTTCAAGCACTTGATCTTTGGATTTTAAAGGATATACCCTAATCTTACGAGAATGATCATCAATCAAAGTAGCAAAGTAAAGTGAACCACCTTTTTACTTCACTTTGAAAGGACCACACAAATATGATTGTACTAGCTCTAGTAGCTCAGACATTCTTGAAGGAGGGTGACTGTGAAAAGAAACTATTTTCTGTTTCCCAGCTAAGCAATAAACATATATTTTCACCTTTGCATGTTTCATACCAACAAGAAAATTCTTCTTAGACAAACATGTGATCCCCCTCTCTCTCATATGACTAAGCCTCTTGTACCACAATTCAGATAAAACCTGGCTCTTCACCAAATTTATAGAGTCACCAAGAATCGATCCTTGTGTCACGTACAAATTTGAATGCTTTCTTCCTCGAGTTAAAAACAATGAGCCTTTGGTGAGATTACATTGGCCATTGAACAAGTCATTATGATATCCATCATCATCGAGTTGTCCTATAGAGATCAAATTTAAGAGAATGTCTAGAACATGTTTGTGACACCTCTAAAACGACATAGATAATCTAGAGCTTAACATGTTTGTCATGAGGGTCTAAGTTATAATTTGGTTATGAGGCAGTGTCTAAAGATTTAGGTGAATTGGAAGTGAAACGTCAAGGGACGACTAATACGTTCGACGACTAGTCACCTATGTGCCTCATGTGTCTGTATGTGCTTATATATGTGTGTTATGATGTTATGAGATCCTTATATGAGTTATAATAGTGTATATAGGCAGTGTGTCAAGTTTCATGAAGTTTGGAGGTCAAATGTCCAAGAACGTCCATGATGTTCGAAAGGTTTGCTTTAAAATGACCCTGTGTGTCTTGGCATGTTTCGTCGAGTTTTATGTGTTCGTTTTGGGTGAAATCGATATGGGAGGTCCTAAACTTGTATAAAATAATATTAGAGTTGGAAATGTCCGGGTAAAAGTCCCCAAGGACCAACCAAGAGTCCTTGAGGAAGGACCCATCTTTGAGCCAAAGGCTGTCAAGACCAGCCCCAATCGACTGAGGCAATCGACGGCCAGTAGGCTGGTCGACGCCCCGTCATTGGAAGGCGTGGGTCAAGACTTAGACTAGAGATCTCAATCTCCCAATGGCCAGTCTTAGTCCCAAACGACGGCCAGCCAGGACGGTCCATCTACTGGCTGACGCCCCGTCTGTAGGCACCTTCGATCGGTCTGTATCACCTGCGCAGCTTTACTGTAAAATGCAAAGGTGAATTGGTAAATTTACCAACGTCCAAATAATGGTTTGGGCGGTTACTTAGGTGTATTTTAGTTATTTTAAGGGGATATATAAGTCCTAAACACCTAGATGAATTCATTCTTTCAAATCAAAATCCAAATTCTCTAAGAAATTCTCTAGAACTCCATTGGAGCTAAAACTCAAGGCAGAGCTTGGATTGAAGATTTGATTGGTGATTATTCATAAATTTAGTGTATTAACATCAGTTAGGTATGGCTTCTTCTCCTTGAAACTCTATTCATCAAGGAGTCAACTGCAAAGTGATTTTCTAAAGTCTTCTAAAGATGAACTTATCCAATTTTATGATCTAGCCATGTGTTATTGCATAAAAAGTTTTGGATCATTGAATATTGATTGAATTGATGTTAATTAGGTGATTCTAACCTAAAATATTCATGAACCCATGCAAAACATAATCTCTTCAAATTGGTTATATTTTGGATGGTATGATCTTGTCTCAATGCTTATGAATTCTAGTGTAGTTTTCTATGGGCTATTGAATGATGTAAGAATTGTATTAAATTGATGCTTAGGATGTCTTAGATTGGTAAATTTATATTGAATTTAAGTAGATTCATTGAGTATTGTGATTTATGTATTGAATTGATGATCATGGCCATGGGTAAGGACCTATTGGTAGTGTATTGGAAGATTTAGCTATGGATTGAAGTGGAGAGAATGGATTGGTGGTACGCTCCCCTAATTCTCTTTATTTTATGTAATGTAGGTCTTGAATTATGTTGTGATTGGAATGGTCCACTTATGGTGGCGGTGTTATGTGTTATAATTGTGAATTATGTGGCCTCGTCGGCGTTAGTTTATGTATTATGATGATCATGGCCTTGTAGGCAACTACTTGATATATTATGATGATTTGTATAGTTGACTTATATGAAGTATGATCATATCTATCTACTTGTGATTAAGGTGATAGTATGTGTTCTTCTATTGATGATGTTAGGTGATCATGTTAGACTATGACTATATCCTTATCTGTGTAGTCTTAGAGTTGATGCATGATTTTTCCTACTTGGTTATAGAGTCTTATGATGGCTATATTGATGATTATAGTAGTATATAGGATGACCTATAGCTGACTTGGTTGTGTCTATGTGTTTCTTGATATGATATGTTATATTTGATAAAGTGAAGTATTGATATGTCTTGTTTGGTTGACTTGTGTCCCTTACTTGATACATGTATATTGTGAATATGAGATGTCTTGACTTAGGATGCTAAAGTCTCTTAGTCTTGCATGTATGAATGATACGTGGCCTTGAACATAGTGAGAAAGTCAAATTATGCGGAGCCCTCAACCTAGTTGAGAGGTTATGATATCCTTGAAGTCGAAAGTCGTAATGGTATCCTTCTTGTGTGAATCATGGACTTAAGGTTGGTTGTCTAGAACGGCATGAAATCATCCTTAGGAAATTCATTAAGCTATCCTCATCGCTATTGAAAGGCAGCCCTAGGGGACCTCTTTTGTAGGGTGAATGTGATTGGGTTATGAACTAGATATGAAACCCATTCATGTGAATTACTTTATGAGAACAAAGGCTAGCACCGAGTGAGTATGGTATGGGAAGTTGCTCTATATAATATTACTTTGGAGAACAAAGAAACCCATCATATTCCTTAACCATGTGCCTACATGGGATGTGTCCAAGTTCTACCATTGGCAAGTAGAATACCCTTATCGGAGTAGGTTACAACTCCGGATTACATGCTTAGCTAACATGGTCTATGTCGGTTATTGCCTATTCTCGTCATATGGGATACCTACTAGTATTTTAGAAGTCTATGAAGTTTAGGTGGTGGTATGGGACGCTACCTAAACATTGCACATTTAGGCTTTGAAGATGTTAGATAGTGAGTCCCTAGGTCCTCTCCAAGACCATTACTTGAATGTCCTTATGTGATGAATGTCTCTTAATGAACTAATTAAGTAATAACTTATGTTACAAAACATGTGAATGAATGAATACCTAATCTATAGTAACTCTAAGGATTTCCTAGTTAAAGTGTGAAGGGGGCATAAAGGATGATCTCTTCATGTCTTACCTAGGGAGATCTTGAGAATGACTCTAGTTAGGAAAGTTGGTTGATAAGTTAGGCATGATCTAATCTTAGAAAGCCTTAAGGATTATTTAGGTAATCTTGAAGAGGGTGTATGGGCGTTCTCTTCTAGAATTACTTAAGTAAGTTTTTTGATAACCTTGGTGAGGTGAATGTCATATCATATATGTTATGTGTTTTGGTGTGTTGTAAGTGTATGTATCTCATTATAGGTAGTCCCAAGGATCATTTAGGTGTGCTTAGAGAGGGTGTATGGGCGGTATCTCTTTGTCTTACTTAAGTGAGTCTTAGGATAGCCTTTAGTGAGAATGTTGCATGCTAATTGGCTTCACTGTAAGGTTGAAGCAATTCACTGTAACATTGGAATTAATTCACTCTAACAGTGACATAGTTCACTGTAATGTCCTTAAAATGTGAATGAATGTTTAAGTGTTATCTTATGTGTTTCTAAGGTGTTAGATGTTGTTCTTATGCTTATACTATGATGTTTTAATCAAAAAGAACATATTTCCATTAAATGTCCGTTATCATGATTTTTATGGATTAAGCCATACTTAGTCATGTGTTTGTACTAATTTCATAGATTTATCTATCTCTAAAGTTATTCATAGGTGAGGGTGCATTTGGAAGCGAAGCTTGGATTATAGGATCGTTCAAGAAAGTTGAATTATGTCCTCATTTGACTCGAGGGCATAGATGTCTTTAGAGTTTCCTTATTAAAGCATTGTAATAGACTTGATAGTACTATATTTCGATTGTATGGGCCGTGTCCCAAGAATATTTCGAGTCTAAGAGCTTATTACATGAGACTTAGTATTTTCTTTGGTTTATATAAAAGATATTTTGAAAGACTATTCGAATGTTTGTGAAAGTTTTAATTCCGCACTACTTTTCATATATGCATATATGATGAATGATGCGAAAGTGTTTGCACAAGACCTCCGAGAGGTCAAGTATGCCGGTTGTACTCCGAGAGTGCCATATCTTCTAGGGTATGCTCTCGGGATGTGACAACAAATAGAGGACAAAGAAACCCATCATATTCCTTAACCATGTGCCTACATGGGATGTGTCCAAGTTCTACCATTGGCAAGTAGAACACCCTTCATTGGAGTAGGTTACAACTCTGGATTCCATGTTTAGCTACCATGGTCTATGTCGGTTATTGACTATTCTCATCATATGGGATACCTACTAGTATTGAGAAGTCTATGAAGTTTAGGTGGTGGTATGGGACGCTACCTAAACATTGCACGTTTAGGCTTTGAAGATGTTAGATAGTGAGTCCCTAGGTCTTCTCCAAGACCATTACTTGAATGTCCTTATGTGATGAATGTCTCTTAATGAACTAATGAAGTAATGACTTATGTTACAAAGCATGTGAATGAATGAATACCTAATCTATAGTAACTCTAAGGATTTCCTAGTTAAAATGTGAAGGGGGCATAAAAGATGATCTCTTCATGTCTTACCTAGGGAGATCTTGAGAATGACTCTAGTTAGGAAAGTTGGTTGATAAGTTAGGCATGATCTAATCTTAGGAAGCCTTAAGGATTATTTAGGTAATCTTGAAGAGGGTGTATGGGCGTTCTCTTCTATAATTACTTAAGTAAGTCTTTTGATAACCTTGGTGAGGTGAATGTCATATTACATATGTTATGTGTTTTGGTGTATTGTAAGTGTATGTATCTCATTATAAGTAGTCCCAAGGATCATTTAGGTGTGCTTAGAGAGGGTGTATGGGAGGTCTCTCTTTGTCTTACTTGAGTCTTAGGATAGTATTTTGGTGAGAAGGTTGCATGCTAAAGTGGGTTCACTGTGAAGTTGAAGAACTTCACTGTAACATTGGAATTAGTTCACTCTAACAGTGATATGGTTCACTATAATGTTCTTAAAATGTGATAAATTGTCTATGTGTTATCTTATGTGTTTCTATGGTGTTAAATGTTGTTCTTATGCTTATGCTATGATGTTTTAATCAAAAAGAGCATATTTCCATTAAATGTCCGTTATCATGATTTTTATGCATTAAGTCATACTTAGTAAATGTTTTGTACTAATTCCATATCTTTATCTATCTCTAAAGTGATTCATAGGTGAAGGTGCTATTGAAAGCGAAGCTTGGATTATAGGATCTTTCAAGCAAGTTTGAAGTATGTCCTTATTTGACTCTAGGGCATAGATGTCTTTAGAGTTTCTTTTATTAAAGCATTGTAATAGACTTGATAGTACTAAATTTCGATTGTATGGGTCGTGTCCCAAGTATATTTTGGGTCTAAGATTTGATGACATGAGACTTAGTATTTCCTTTGGTTGATATGAAAGATATTTTGAAAGACTATTCGAATGTTTGTGAATTTTTTTAATTTCGCACTACTTTTCATATATGCAGGGACGATGAATGATGCAAAAGGGTTTGTACAAGACCTCCGAGAGGTCAAGTACGCCGGTTGCACTCCGAGAGTGCCATATCTTCTAGGGTATGCTCTCGGGATGTGACAATGCTTGACATTCCGAAGGACCAACGTTGAACCAGTATTGGTTTTCAAACAAACAGTGCCAACACCAAACACCTTAACCTCACCAGCATTACACATCTTTAACACCTCAGATTTAACAGAAGTATAAGATGAAAAGAAGTCTTTTCTTGGTGTGACATGTGATGTGGCTCCAAATCTACTATCCAACTCTTGAGATACAAATTGATGACGTCTTTATAACAAGCTAAGAGAAGTCATCTTGGACAACATCAACAACATTATTTCCATTATTTTCTTCCTTCTTCCCTTCTTTAAGATCTTGCTTCAATGTTTGCAAA
>CM040618.1:24888505-24989870 GCA_022817965.1 Solanum lycopersicoides | reverse complement strand
TTAAAAATAAAAGTATTATATATGTATTATAAATAATATAAAAAGCTGAATTAATAGGACCATTAGATCAAATTGTAGGGTCGAGATTGATCTAAAGAAGCACAATCCATGTGCTCGCCTATGTGGCATACATGGATTGGCTAGCTAAATAAGACATGGATTGCCAAAGTGCTTAAATTAAAATCATTTAAATATATCATCTTCTTTATTAATAGTCATAATTTATTAAATTAAACATGACTATTTAACAAGATTAGCCTTTTTGATAAAATTAGTCACTCTTAAAATTAAATTAATAAAAATTAGTGACTCTTAATTAATTAAGATTTTAATTTTAAAAATGTATGAAAAATATCTATTGTGACGAAAGAAATTATATTTAAACAAAAAATAGACTCATTTTTTAAGAACGTCATTTATTATTAAAAAAAATGAGAAAGTAAGTAGAATATATATAATATTATTTTTTTTAATAAACGACATTTATAAAAATTTATTTAATATTAAAAAAAAATCTTTTCGTATTCTTATAAAATCTCGCAATATTAATTATTATTATATATTTATTATTTATTATTATTATTATTATTATTATTTATTATTATTATTATTATTATTATATTATTATTATTTATTATTATTATATTATTATTATTATGTGGAGAGCCAAAATTGGTGTCAACAGCTTGCCCCTTTCTTTGTCCATGGAAGAGAGTAAAGAAGACGTGGACAAAGAAATATTGACACAATCCAATTTTAGGCGATCCACAAAATTTACTTGAACAATAACTTGGCAAGCATGTTTATGGAGTTATGACCGAACTCTGGCTTTCGAGTTGCCTACATATCTCAGGTTTCATGAGAAATCAGGTCATATGTAGTTCGAGAGTGCAGGATTATAGCAAATTTTGTTAAAACAAAATTTGCCCCAGTATCGGATTATGGTAATACTGAAATTTTTGTGGTGAGGTGTGTAGATATTAGCACGAATAGAGAGACGAGATATAGTTCTTAAAGAACGTGAATGAGAAATGCTCTGTAGCGACTTCTACTTAAGACTTAGAATAGGGGGATGAATTTTCTAAAATGCCCCAGTGTCGAGTTATAATGAACTGAGACCTGAGAGAGCTATAAGTAAGTTGAAATTTGGACTTTTGAAAATCGAGTCGAGTTGAGTTTTGAAAGTGAATCCTTGACGTAGCTAGTGATGCTTGACATTGCACTAACTTGCCCTAGTTTGCTGCTGAGAGGGAGTTCCTCGTTGTAATATGTTATCCTGTTGTAATGTGTTATCCTGCAAAGGATGTAAAAAGGTGAAAAGTACCTGTTGCGGTTCAAAAATTATAAATTGAAATAGTAATGTAAAGAGTAGAGTGTAGATATTAAAACGATTTTTTTGGTGTCTTTTGTGTTGTAGGTAAAGTAACTTGTAATGTAGAGCCCTCGCTGGCGGGCTACTGTAATGTAAAGGCCGCATCTGACTGCGTAAAATAACTTGAAATGTAGAGGCCTCGACTGGCGGGGCTGTTGTAATGTAAAGTACGCATCTGACTGCGTGAAATAACTTGAAATGTAGAGGCCCTCGACTGGCGGGGCTGTTGTAATGTAAAGTACGCATCTGACTGCGTGAAATAACTTGAAATGTAGAGGCCCTCGACTGGCGGGGCTGTTGTAATGTAAAGTACGCATCTGACTGCGTGAAATAACTTGAAATGTAGAGGCCCTCGACTGGCGGGGCTGTTGTAATGTAAATCCGCATCTGACTGCGTAAAATAACTTGTAATGTAACACTTGATTGTTAGTGTATAACAGCGTTGCTACGCTTGTATGCCCCCGGTCGGTGGAGCTTTCGTGACGTCGTTACGATGTTAGTAGTATGAAGTTTGTTATACACACCCCCGTTTGGTGGAGCTTTGGTGACGTTGCTATGTACAGCCCCGGTCGGTGGAGCTTGACGAAGTTTGCTATATACAACCTCCAATCGGCGGAGTTTGAGTGACATTTGTTATGTACAGTCCCCAGGCTTATGGATTTTGGCATTGTTAGAGTGGTCTCTGGTTGGCGGAGTTGTTGATGAGGTTAGTTTACAAGCTCCAATTGGTGGAGTTATTTCGACAGAAAGCTAACTATACTATTTCGCTACGAGGGCCCTCTTTCTTCAGCATTTTGATCCGGACCTTGAGAATACCTGCAAAAGATAAATGAAGTATTCTTAGACATAAGTTTTCAAATTGAAGTACTTCGAAAAACTAAAGTAGGGAAAGAGTATTTTGGCTCATGATTGTGAGAAGTCGAATGGCGTTTCCGGTCATGCCCCGAGACTTCATGTTATTTCCTTGATTCCTATAATCTGCACTCAAAGAAAATTTTAGTTTGGGAGGGGGTGTTGATTTGTATCGACTCGCGTACTGAAGCCTCGTCACTAGAATCCTTTGACACCTTGTCAGTCCCGCCATAGTTTCTTAACTTAGAGACATGGTAGATGGATGGGTAAAAAAAAAAAAATATTCCTTTTAAGATTTTTTAGCTTATATATTTTAAAAATAAGTGCACTACGTATATTATTATATGTGTGTGTGTATACAATATATGTATATATTAATTAATTATCCAGCGTTTTAGATTATGACATGTTTCGAAGTCCATCGAGCTTTCCATTTGTTGACTATATCCAACATAGTCCTGTTGTAGCTTTTACTCTTCTGATGAAGCTTTCCTAGCTCTTTTGAGACACTGCGATGATCGAGATTCTTCAGATGCTGAGGTTACACGAACTATGAGGTAGTGTTTCCTAAGGGTAAGAAAAAATAGGAATTATGCAATGCATTGATCGAGCCTGACTCAGGCTGCCTACGTATCCCCAAAAATAGGAATCAGATCATAACGTAGTTCGAATACAATAGGAGAATAGAATTATGTAATGCAATGACCGAGCTTGACTCAAGCTGCCTACGTATCCAAATGGAATCAGGTCGAACGTAGTTCGAGTACAATAGGAAAGTGAAAAAAATAGAATGCAATGACCGGGCCTGACTCAGGCTGCCTACGTATCCAAGCGGAATCAGGTCAGGACGTAGTTATTACAAAAGAAAGTGAAAAATATGAAATGCAAGGGACCGAATCCGACAAGGATTGCCTACGTATCCCACCGAGGGAATTCAGGTCGAGCGTAGTTCTAATACATGGAAATGATGATTTTGGGTTTTCTAAGGGAGACCGAATCCGATGTGGGTTGCCTACGTATCCCACCGTGGGAAGTCAGGTCTAGACGTAGTTCTGTTACATCAAAATGCAAAAGTACAAAAATAAGCACTAATCATGAGCTCTTCAGATGTAGTATTTCTTGATGGCGTCTGAATTGATCGGCTTTGTGCTGATTCTGCCGTCCATTTCTGCTAAGATTACTGCTCCTCCGGAGAGTACCCTGTGAACCATGTAGGGTCCTTGCCAATTTGGTGCAAATTTCCCTTTGGCTTCTTCTTGGTGAGAAAAAATCTTCTTCAATACTAATTGCCCCGGTGTGAACTGTCGAGGTTTGACTTTCTTGTTGAATGCTTTGGTCATTTTGTTCTGATAGAGTTGACCATGACAAATTGCATCCATCCTCTTTTCATCGATGAGCATCAGTTGTTCATGCCTGGTACGTATCCATTCTGCATCGTCCAGACCAACCTCTTGGATAATCCTTAAAGATGGTATTTCTACCTCAGCAGGTATAACTGCTTTCGAACCATAAACCAACATATAAGGAGTTGCCCCAGTTGATGTTCGGATTGTGGTGCGATAACCAAGTAAAGCATATGGTAGCTTTTCATGCCATTGCCTGTGACTATCCACTATTTTCCTTAGGATCTTCTTGATATTCTTATTTGCAGCCTCAACTGCTCCATTCATCTGTGGTCGGTAAACTGTGGAATTGCGATGAGTAATCTTGAACCTTTCACAAGTTTCCTTCATAAGATCGCTATTGAGGTTGGCTGCATTATCTGTTATGATTGATTCTGGAATTCCAAACCGACAGACTATGTTATTGCGAACAAAGTCTGCCACTACCTTCTTAGTCACTGCCTTGTATGTCGAAGCTTCGACCCATTTTGTGAAATAATCGATAGCCACCAGGATGAAACGATGTCCATTTGATGCAGGAGGCTCTATAGGTCCGATAACATCCATGCCCCAAGCGGCAAACGGCCAAGGTGAACCCATTACGTTAAGCTCATTCGGTGGAACCCGTATAAAATCTCCGTGCACTTGACACTGATGACACTTTTGCACATGCCGGATGCTATCTCTCTCCATGGTCATCCAAAAATATCCGGCTCTTAAAATCTTCTTTGCCAAAGTGAACCCATTCATGTGAGGTCCACATGTTCCTGCATGTATTTCTTCCAAAAGCCTTGTTGCTTCTGCGGCATCGACACACCGCAACAATCCTAAATCCGAAGTTCTCCTATATAGGATTTCTCCGTTAAGGAAGAAATGATTGGCCATCCTCCTTAAAGTCCGTTTCTGCTTACTTGTGGCATTTTCAGGATATTCTTGTGATTTTATCAACCTTTTGATGTCATAGTACCAGGGTTTCCCATCCGGTTCCTCATCTACATGAAAACAGTATGCATTTTGATCATGTATCTCTATATCAATAGGGTCGATGTAACTCTTGTCTGGATGCTGAATCATCGAGGACAATGTTGCCAAAGCATCGGCAAATTCATTTTGAGTTCGAGGGACATGCTTAAACTCGATCTTTTCAAACCTCCTACTTAACTCCTTTATGTAATGCAAATAAGGAAGGATCTTGACATTTTTAGTGGTCCATTCTCCTTGCACTTGGTGAACCAACAAGTCAGAATCTCCTATCACCAAGAGTTCTTTGATGTTCATGTCTACGGCCATCCTGAGTCCGAGAATACAGGCTTCATATTCTGCCATGTTGTTGGTACAGTAGAACCTAATCTTTGCTGAGATTGGATAATACTGACCAGTTTCTGAAACTAAGACTGCTCCTATTCCAACTCCAATAGAGTTTGACGCTCCATCGAAGAACATTCTCCATCCATCATACGATTCTGATATGTCTTCCCCTACAAACAAAAGCTCTTCATCGGGGAAGTAGGTTGTGAGTGGCTTGTAATCCTGGTCCACCGGGTTTTCTGCGAGGTGATCAGCCAAAGCTTGTCCTTTGATGGCCTTCTGTGTCACGTACACAATATCAAACTCGCTCAACAAAATTTGCCACTTTGCGAGCTTACCTGTAGGCATTGGTTTCTGAAAGATGTACTTTAATGGATCCATTCTTGAGATCAAGTACGTGGTGTATGCAGACAGGTAATGCCTAAACTTTTGTGCGATCCAAGTTAAAGCACAACATGTTCGTTCCAACAAGGTGTATCTCGCCTCGTATGGTGTGAACTTCTTGCTCAGATAGTAAATGGCTTGTTCTCTTCTACCTGTCTCATCATGCTGCCCCAATACACATCCAAACGCGTTATCCATGACAGATATATACAACAACAAAGGCTTTCCAGGCTCTAGAGGGACCAATACTGGTGGGTTGGACAAGTACTCTTTGATTCTATCGAAAGCTCTTTGGCATTCCTCTGTCCATTTCGTGGCAGCGTCTTTCTTCAGTAATTTGAATATGGGTTCACAAATCACTGTGGATTGAGCTATGAATCGACTGATGTAATTCAGTCTTCCCAAGAAACTCATCACGTCCTTCCTGGACTTAGGTGGAGGTAGCTCTTGGATTGCCTTTATCTTCGATGGATCCAACTCTATGCCCTTTCTACTAACGATGAATCCCAGTAGCTTCCCCGCGGATATCCCAAATGCACACTTTGCTGGATTTAACTTCAGATTATACTTTCGCAACCTCTCAAAGAACTTCCGTAAGTCGCTCAAGTGGTCTGAACTTCTTTTGGATTTGATAACGACATCATCTACGTACACTTCAATTTCCTTATGGATCATATCATGAAAAAGGGTAGTCATGGCCCTCATGTAAGTTGCGCCAGCATTTTTGAGACCAAACGGCATTACTCTGTACAATACACCCCCATGGAGTGATAAACGCGGTCTTCTCTGCATCATCTTCATCCATCAGGATTTGGTGATATCCTGCAAAGCAATCGACAAATGATTGCAACTCATGTTTCGCACAATTATCGATGAGTATATGAATATTTGGAAGGGGGAAATCATCCTTGGGACTGGCTCTATTTAGGTCTCGATAGTCCACACATATTCTGATCTTTCCATCCTTTTTTGGCACCGGCACAATGTTGGCTAACCACGTGGGGTAATTTGTAACCCTCACAACGTTTGCCTCAATCTGTTTCGTGACCTCCTCCTTGATCCTTAAACTCAAATCGGCTTGAATTTTCTTGTCTTTTGCTTAACAGGTAGACAAGTGGGATCAATAGGTAATTTGTGCGAGACAATATCAGTGCTTAATCCTGGCATGTCGTCATAAGACCAAGAAAATATGTCAACATACTGCTTAAGCAACTCTACTAATTCTTGCTTTCTTTCAGCCTCCAAATGCATGCTGACTCGTGTTTTCTTCAGGATTTCTTCATCTCCTAAGTTGACAACCTCTGTTTCATCCATATTGGGCTTCTTCTAACTTTCAACTTGCTCAATATCATGTGGTAGATTTTCAGGCATCATGCTTTCATCATACTCTTCATGATTTTGTTCATCGTTTTCACCTAGCTCGGTGGATTCGTTACATGTCATAACCGTTGAACGAGGTTTTTTATTAATATAAGTGCTGAAAAGTGCAAAAAGTAAGTAAAAATAAATAGATATTTAAAATAGCGTGAAAATTTAATGAAAACAAAACTTTTTATTTCAAAGCATTTTAGCTTTTAGAAGAGGCAAGCAACAAAAGGTTAGGCATGATTCAAGCCTCAATTTGATCATGCAAGTTTTAGAAATTAAAACTACTTCTCCACACTACCAGGCCTCTGGTTGAAACAAGGACGGGTTGATGGTCCAGTTCTGCAAGACTTCTCCAGGTTTGGCATCACGAATGGTCAATTTGCTGAGATTTATCTCTTCCTCCTCTCCAGTCATGGCCACCAACAGATTGCCTATTCCTTCCACGATGTCATCAATGTTAGCTTGATCCGAAATCAAAGCTTGTTCTGGTACGAATATTGTATCTCTTTTCCTCTGGTGGTCTTTTCCCAAGGCCGGATCATATCCGAGACCGTTGGTGCCTCTCTGATGTTTCAGCTGGATTGGCCCAACTATTCCATTGGACTTGGGTCCAAGTCCGCTCTTCGGCTGATAACCATACTTCAACATCTCCGACGCAACCATTTTTACTGCACTTGACAATTTTGCATTGGTTGGCTCTGCTTCCTCTATTACCCTTATGGCTTGCATAATCTCCAAAGTATGGAAAGTGGCTCCTTCTAACTCATCGGTGATTGGGATAGAATTAACAGAATGAATGGGATGACTAAGCTCTCCATGAATGGTAACTTCTGTGCGACCCCATTCAAACTTCACACACTGATGGAGAGTGGAAGGAACCGCTCTTGCCATATGAACCCATGGTCTTCCCAACAACAGGTTGTAGTTGGATGATACATCCATCACTTGAAATAGAATGGGGAATTCGGTCGGCCCTACTTGCAATGTGAGATAGATTTCTCCAATGACACTTCTTTGCGCTCCAGCAAAAGCTCTAACTTTCACACGGCTTTCCCTTATTTCTCCCGTACTAACACCTAAATCTTTCAGAGTGGTGAAAGGACAGATGTTGCATCCAGAACCACCATCAATTAAGACTCGAGTCACAATCTTATCACAACATTTGACTGCAATATGAAGCGCTTTGTTGTGACCAGCCCCTTCTGCAGGTAACTCATCATCGTGGAAAGAGATCTTGTTAGCTTCCACTATTCTTCCAATTGATGCAGCTAAGGTTTCACTTGTGGTCTCTTTTGGAATGATTACTCCGCTTAACACCTCCATTAAAGCATTCCTATGAGATTCAGAACTCATAAGCAGAGACCAAATGGATATGTGGCTGGCGTCTTCTTCAGCTGTTCTTCAACCGAATAGTCTTTAGACTGCATCTTCTTCCAAAACTCTGCGGCTTCAACATCAGTAACATTCTTTTTTGGATTTTGTTCTTTTCCAAGAATTCTTTGATTTAGATCCTCGGGGCATAACATCTCCCCGACCTAGTCATTCCTTGAGCCACGGCAGCGTCGATCATCTTTCCCTTGACGCCTGTTTGATAGTCCCAAGGGACTGCCTTGGTGTCATACTCAGCCTTTCTAGCAATTAGAGTAGTCACTACAACTCTCGGGAGATATGTTTGGACAGTCAGAGGTTCCCTTAGTTGAACAGTGATAACAGGTTGCGCTGTAGATGTCATGGCGTCTGCTCCAACCACGTCTGGACAGTCAGGGCCCTTGTATTCTTCCTCCAAAGTAACCATGTTGACTTCCCGATTCTCATGGTTTGGCAAGGGATTGTTGTTCACATTCGGAGGTGCTGGAGTGCATTTGATTACTCCTCTCCTGATCAAAGACTCGACCTGGTTCTTCAAACCATAACAATCTTCTGTGTCGTGCCCTTGGACTCCTGAGTGGTAAGCGCATCGCTTGTTTCCATCAAAATTACGAGGGATTGGATCAGGAAGTTTCCCTTCAACTGGTTGCAGCACTCCCGCTGTCCTCAACCTTTCAAACAATTGGGCATAAGGTTCAACAATGGGTGTGTAAGCGCGAATATTTCTAGCTTCGAGATTTGGACGCGGTCTTGGTGCATATGCTGGTCTATTTTGGTGGATTGGTGCTTGGACAGGCACATATGGTCTTGGAGGATTTTGGTATGCTGGTGCTCGGGGTGGATTATAGTGTGGTTGGGTATTATATACTGGGTGTGGGGTGTAGGAAGTATGTGCAACAATTTGGGGATTGTTAGGGTATCGATGGGATGGTCCTCCTTGTTGGTAGGTGACAGCTGAAACATCCTCCCTTTTCTTCTTAACGCTGCTAATGGCGCCTGATTGGATGGCTCTGCTTGCAGCCTGCAATGCGACCATAGATTGAATCTTCCCAGATTTAACACCCTCTCTATAAAGTCCCCCATTTTTACCAGTTCTGCAAACTTCTGGCCCATCATTGACATCATCTTGTCAAAGTAGACACCTTCTTGAGCTCGAATAAAGTACTTTGAGAGCTCACTCTCATCTAGTGGTGGTTGCACCCTTGCGGCCTCAGTTCTCCAACGTCGTGCATATTCTTGGAAATTCTCAGATGGCTTCTTCTGTATATTAGCCAATGAGAATCTGTCAGCAGTAATTTCAGTATTGAATCTGAAACGAGTCATGAAGTCCTCGGCCATTTCCTGCCAGTCACGCCATTTGCGAGGGTCTTGGCGGGTATACCAGGTCAATGCTTCTCCAGACAGACTCCGGATGAACAACTTCATCCTCAGCTTCTCATTTCTTCCCACACCAACTAACTTGTCACAGTATGCCCTTAAATGTGCGTGAGGGTCACCTTTTCCATCAAACATGTCAAACTTTGGTGGTTTATACCCTACCGGCATGTCAATGTCTGGGTGGATGCACAAGTCATCATAATCCAGACTCTCCGTTCCTCTAGTAACTTGCAAACTTTTCAATGCCTTTCTTAGACCCTCAAGCTGGGCATTTATTGACGCTTCTTCTTTTAGCTGGGCATCTTTCTCCATTTCTGCATATTGATCAACCTCATACGGGACATTAACAGTTGCTGGAATTGTGAAGGTAGGAGCTCCAGCGGCATATACGGGTGGAACATGTGGCTCATAGGGAGCGGCGACATGTGCCCCAAGTATCTGCTGCATTGTAGGTTTGTAGGGTCGCGATTAGAAAGGTCGGGAACGGTTCTGACCGCAGTTGGTAAAGCTGGGAACTCGACCATGAACAGGAGCATGTTGAGTTGGTTCGGTTGATTTGGTAAGTCGGCAGAAGGCAAGTCAGCCATCGGAAGTAGATAGGTGTCTTAAAAGTAGGGAAAGTGGTCGCCGATAGTTTTGCCAGGTCTCGCACTTGACGTAATTCTTCCCTCAAGATCTCGAGTTCTTGTTCCATGTGAGCCATCTTTTCCTCATTTTGGATGTCAGCTATATTTCGAGAACTTTCGGGGTTCTCGATAGGTACTATTATATTTGCCGCATTGTTGATCTCGTCTTTGTCGGTCATTTTTCCTTTTGATCGAAGGTTGTATCGTGAGTCAGCCAGTTTGCAAGTCGACACAAATCAACGTTCTTTCGGGATAAATAAAGAAAACAAAACAAAAAGTAAACTATGTTAGTTTGGGAAATATTGAAAGATGTAACAAACAAGCAAATGTAACATATATATACGCCAAATCGGCGATATTCAAAACGCGTCCTAATGTATAACCTCTTTTTGCCTGAGGTAGGCCTACGTTGCAATCAATTTAATAATAAATTATCCATTTAAACACATTTTTGATTTTGGAGCAAACGTAACTTCATTGATTAAGGTAGTCTTGGATGTTACATTGGGATAGGGAATCAAAACCCAAGAAATGAAAGTACGGGTGGCAATAAGTCATACAAGAGAATTAGGCCAAATGGCACTTTGAAGAGCTTATGATAGAAAGAAAAAAAAAACAAAGTTCAAAGAAGAAAGATGGATCTACGGCCAGGTTGGAGCATCATCACCGTCATCGTCCCCGTCATAAAATGGCTCTGGGTGGTATTCTGGGGATTCATTGATCTTCTATCCCAGTTGTTAGGATCTTCATCAAAACCTATGGCACCATATTCTGAGTGAGCTTCTTCTACTATTAGAGTAGGTTCATCCTCCATATGCATCACTCCTCCATCTCTAGGGTCATACAAGTTAGAGTCATGCTCTGAGTATTCTTCTAGGTCCTCTTCCATCTCCTCAGTTGGTTCCCTGGGATCCTCTTGTAGGTCTTCCTCCTTCTCTTTATTTGGTCCATCATCAGCGGTCTGTATGAGATGGTCGATAGACCGTGGGGTCACCTGCTGATACATGGATGTAGTGATGTGCATGAAGTTCAATAGCTCCGTGCCAATATGATTTGACCTTTGAGTGTCTGTGAACCCTAAAATTCCTTCATAGCTAGGTCTAGCGAGAATTCCTCCCATCATAAACCAAGTATAATATTCAGGTGTGCACCATGATTCAACCCCCATGTCTGAGTCAAGAATACCGCACCATCCTTGTACCAAAGCAGATATCCTTTCGATCGGGATTCTTCCTTCATAATCGACCTCTATCAATGCCATATTTGACCATAGAGGAATGCCTTGGGTAATCCCAAACTGTCGGAGGACTCTTAGAGGTGCGTAAGGTTGGATGCCTTCCAACCCGATTAACTCAATGAAATAGGCATGGTTAGCTCTCAACAAAGCTCGGCCATAGACCCATGGCAGTCGCCATTGAATACGATTCCCTGTGAGGTGGGTCAGGAAAATACGCCAACCTTCTTCATTATTTGGGGCATCCCACATGCTCAACCTTATCGCATAACTCCTGATCTTGTTTTGTGAGGCTGCTTCAGTGCCATTTTTTGCTCGTCTTTGATAGAAGTGTTCAAGCGCCCAAATCTGCAACAACAGGTTACTTCCCTTGAAGTGATCATATCCTCTAGAGCAGAGGGATAATGATCGAAAGATTTCTGCCATGATCATGGGTACCATGGTCACTCTAACAGGTCCCCTAAACATGAAGATGACCATAGGCAGTAAGTTAATGTCTACACAACCTCTTTTCTTAAATCATAATACCCACAAAAGTCATCACGAAAACAATAGCCCTTAATCTTTCACAATCAATCCTAGAGATGAAAAATTCCTGTTGGAACCTATCATAGCTTTCTCGGTGGCCGAACCTTTTAAACAGATAGTCTAATTTGACCCATCCCTCGTCAACTCTTCGCAAGCATGGGCCTATCCTTAAACCCAAGGACTGGAGAAAACTAGTTCCCGATGTAGTGCGCGGGGCCAAGGGTACTCGTCCAGCCAACAGTAAATCCGCAATTTGACTTATTTCTTCCAGGGTCAGTGTGATTTCAAAATCTGCGAACTGGAAAGTCACTGTTGTTTGCTGCCAAAATTCAATCATTAGGGTAATGAGTGACTTGTTTGCCTCCACATCCAATAGATCAATTAAAGACCCTAAGTGTGGCATGATCTCGGCTCCGTATGCCACTCTGACGTTACCCCACCACTCTTTCAAAGTTCGAGGAACCTCAGTGAGCATCTGTATGTTAGGAAGGTTTTGATTGATTTGCATCTGAAAGAAAGGGTAAAGGGTAGGATGAGTTTATTTGCTCAATATCCGTTAAGTGTTTAAGTTTGGATAATTTATATCAATTTCACACCAAGTTTATGTCGTCGAGTTTTAAAGAAGAAACTCTTTGACATTTGGGTGGTTTCCTAAGTGCAAGGACAATACCGTATACTGTCTTGCCTAAGGTTATGCAACATGACCTATTCTAAGAGTAAGATTATTTTCCTTAATGATTGAGAGTAGGACTGAGTAATTGCGAGAAGGTGCACTATCTTAATCGCACCAACTCTGAAACTAAGGAATCCAAAGAGAGTTTCGGAGGAGTGCAGGAACACCCCTCGCGTGTACAGTGTGTGCGTGTACGGCCAAGACTCGATAGAATATGCAAATGACAGTGTATAGAAAGCAATAACAATTAGTGTTTTAAAACAAATAAGGAACACAAGTTTGGATTTCACTTGCGACCTTTCAATCAGAGCAATATATCAAATAACAAGTTGAAAATAAACACGTAATCATAAAAATTATTCCTAAAATGAGTTTTTCTAAGGTTAAAACCTAGATATATCCCCAGCAGAGTCGCCAAGCTGTCGCACCCTATTTTCGAACAGGCCAAAAACAGTTCGCAACATAATATGGCTGACACTCTGACTATTTGAAAAAAAATTGTTTTGTTTTAGAGTCGCCACCTAAATTTTAAGGAAAATATTAGGAAAACCATTTTTTAAATATGTAAAATGTAAACTCTGTTTTGATTTGCGAAACCAGTGAGATTCTGAGTAAGGGTTTTGGTTACTCGAGGGGAAGGTGTTAAGCACCCCTCAGAGCCTATCCGAAGATAGTCCTTAAACTCAATTTAGGAAAATATAATTTAGTAAAAACTTGTTTATTTATTCGCTTTAAAATCAATTGTGAGTAAATTTTATTAGTTTTAAAAAAAAAAGAGTAAAACACAAGGTACGATATATATATGTCTTATAAAATAGATTTGATGGAAATATTTCTATTATATGGTAAAAATAAATAAAAATGTATGATAATGTATGATAAATTTATATGTCAGAAAAATATATAGTTGTATCATAATACACTTACAAAAATTATAGATGTTATATTTGTGAAAATTAGTCGTCTTATTAAGACGATAAATAAAAAATATAATAGTAGTTTGATGTAAATGTGTAGTAATATGTATAATTTAAATAAAATATATATGATGGAGTTTTTTTTTTTTCTCTAAAATGTATGAAAATTAGATATTTAAAATATTACATAGAGTTTGCGATTTTTTAAATATATTTATTACAAAGTGTAGTATATACATGTAAGTTTGTTTAAAACATATGAACGTTTATTATTTTGTTTACATGTAGATATAAGTTAACAATATATTAAGTTCAAAATAATATGTGTAAAATATAGAAAATTATAAAATAAAGAAATCATATTGGTAAAACAAGATAGTAGATATATTATGTAGAGAAAAATATAGAATTTATACCTTTATATGTATGTCATATATATGTATGTACCTTGTTTTTGAACCTGTTGATATATCTAAAATTTGATATAGCATATTAGGAGATTAAAGTATTTAAGACAATATTTGATTTTAAAAATAAAGAGTAGCCAATATATGTTATAAAGAGGTGGTAAAAAAAAACTAACTATTGAGACTTATTTTATAACTGAAATTTTTATGCCATTTTTATTCATAAAAAGAAACATAGCAACTAACTCCCAAACTATATTTCAACAAAAGTAATTATTTTAGCCTAACATATTTCCAAAATATATTTCAAGAAAAGTAATTATTTTAGCCTAACATATTTCTAAATGTGTTTATTTTAGCATATAAACTATTGTTAAATTTATTTGGCGAACAGTTAGGCATACATGATATGTTCAAATCTTTTGAAATTTCATTTGAAAATTCTAAAACTGTAAGCCTTTTTTCAACTTAATTTCTATGTAAAAAATGTCAACCCATTTTAAGAAAATATATTTTTTCTTTTGTATCTTTGGTTCTAAAGTTATTTCAACTAAATTTATAAGCACATAATGTTAGCTCACATAAATAAACTTCAAAAATAAAGGACAAACAATATATCCAAATTTGTAAGTAAAGGTTAGCCAACATATCAAAAAAAATATTATCAAAACAATGAAAGACAAGGCTAAGGAATATTTGACTCCTAATTTGTGAGACTCCAAGCATTGCGATGATCCTAATTTGCTGTTGGCCTAATATCTTAGGCCAATAACGAGTTCCAAAATAAAAATAAAAAAAACTCCAGCCCTCCGGTTGTACATGAAACATAAGAAGGGAAAAACACATTAGAGTCAAATAGCGGGACCAAATAGTTAAGACATATGAATATCAATAATCAGACAATAAATATTTTGGCAGATCCTATTAAATTTAAACAATATGTTCACAGTTAATTGTAAGAAAAATTACTAGTCTTTCCAACCAATCTTTGACAGTACCATTAATTCAAACAAACTGAGGAAGTATAAAGAACTTGCCAAAATAGCGAGAGTAAGAAGTTTTTATGGAATTAATCACATAGGCATATATTGAAAAAGAAACACATTCAAATGGAACAAATTTAAATCTTTGTGTTTCACTAAAGAAATGTAACAAGTCAGTATGTCAAGTCTATTAGCAACTTAGCAGATATGTCTGTTAATGGATATCAACAAGAATGAAATTTGCATTTGTATACACACAAAAAGCTAAACATTATGGCAAATTGAAATTTCAGCAAAAGTGCAACTTCTAAGATGGATAAGTGAGTTTGAACTCAAGAAAAAAAATGAGCATGCTTAAAATCATACAAGAGAGAAATCAATTCAATGTAACTAAATCAACAAGGAAAAAGAGCGAGATACAAGATTTGACTTCGAACTCAATGTAACAAAATGACACAAAATGGTAGCCACAAATTCAACTTATTTATTTGATTTGAAATATTTTATAAGAGATACCAACAACATTATGTTCAGTTTTTACATTCTACACATGCATATTTCGGTTTTCTCAAAGTTGCACACAACATAGTTATTATAATTTGAATAGAAATAGTTATATTGCACAAGATTTGAACAGGCAAAGGTGGAAATGCATAGCCAAATATTTATCTTTCAAAAATAAGAGGAAGAAAAAATAAATATGGACAACACAAGTAAGATAATGGGATATTCACTGTTTAAAGCAGATTAAAAGATTTGAAAATCTAGATCACACCTCACCTTCACCATATTAGCTTAATTAAATGAACTCGAACAAAGTAATGACTATACACAGAGGAAAATAAAGCTAAGAAACTACACTACTAAATTAAATAAAATATTCTGCCTAAACAATGAATGAATTTACAGAAAATTTAAAGATAGGTGCAGAATGGAGAGAAAAACAAAAAAAAAGAAGAAAAAAAAACTTAAGAAGCAACAACACATATAAGAAGCAACATCGCATATTATGCTTGTACATGTCTTGCAATGACACATATAAGAAGCAACAGAGACATCCTCAGAGTTAAAAAAAACTAAACTAATTCCTACCAGTGAATAAACATATCAACTGAAAAAATAAATTTAGATTTGAAGAGGATTTTTACCTTGTGTTGAGCAGCAAACTAAAGCTTTAGACGTAAATGATTCTAACTTCCAAATTCTTCGAACTCGAATTCAAAGCCGAAAACGGAGAGATGAAAGAACATAAAAAAAAAATGAAATCTAATGCTTGAAATGTCTCTTATATTTCTTTTCTCTCCTTCTCTGTCCCCTCCCCCTTTTTTTTTTCTTGAATGGAACAGGGTATGCCCTTTTATAGGCATAACCGAACCTCAAAGACGGATTTGAAATACGAAAATTTCTAAGGATGGAGTTGCAATTAGATATCAATATATCAATTATCCCTTTCTTAGATTTGACATTTCGACCATAAATTAAAATTATTTGAACAAAACATATTCAAAGTAGAGGTGTAGGGATCTGTTTTTCCTATCAAAAGGGTTGATAGAAAAGACTTAAAGTTGACAAGAGAAGGGGAGGAGGCGCATGGGGAAGGAGAGGATGTTGGAGACCGCCGGATATTGTTATTTTCCGGCGGTCCATGGCCGCTCTTGATGGGATGGGAGGCGCTTTGGGAAGAGGCGTATGGGGAAGATGAGAATTTTGGAGAAAGGGAAGTTTCCTTCTGAAAAAGAGAAGATGAACGTTGCTTTCTTTTCTTTCTCTATTGGGAAAGATGAAAAAAATCTTGACTAATTTGGGCCGTCCGATCGTTTGATCGGACGGTTAAGATAAATGAGGAGTTAAAAATAAAAGCATTATATATGTATTATAAATAATAGTAAAAGCTGAATTAATCAGGACCATTAGATCAAATTGTAGGGTCGAGATTGATCTAAAGAAGCACAATCCATGTGCTCGCCTATGTGGCATACATGGATTGGCTAGCTAATAAGACATGGATTGCCAAAGTGTCTTAAATTAAAATCATTTAAATTGTATCATCTTCTTTATTTAATAGTCATAATTTATTAAATTAAACATGACTATTTAACAAGATTAGCCCTTTTTGATAAAATTAGTCACTCTTAAACATTAAATTAATAGAAATTGGTAACTCATTAATTAATTAAGATTTCAAATTTAATAAATGTACGAAAATATCTATTGTGACGAAAGAAATTATATTTGAACAAAAAAAATAGACTCATTTTTTAAGAACGTCATTTATTATTAAAAATAAATGAGAAAGTAAGTAGTAATATATATAATTTATTTACTTTTTTTTTTATAATAAACGACATTTATAGAATAAATTTATTTAATTATTAAAAAAAAATCTTTTCGTATTCTTATAAAATTTTACGACATATATTATTATTATTATTATATTATTATTATTATTATTATATTATTATTATTATTATTATTATTATTATTATTATTATTATCATTATTATTGTTATTATTATTATTATGTGGAGAGCCAAAATTGGGTGTCAACAATATGTTGATATGATTATGATGTTCCTTATCTGTGTATATTGAATTGTTGGTCATTGTGCATAGTTTTGACTAAATTGTGTCTTTTCTCATGAATTAACGATTTTTATGCATAGGGACCATACTTAGTACATGTGGTTTGTACTAACCCATATTTCTTCCCTTTTTCCCCAAATATTGTAGGTTCGGACCGTTGAGGTATCATTGAGGCTAAAGCAAGAAGGCTTGGACTAGACTTTCTAAGTTTTGGTATGCCCTCTAGTTCGAGGATGCTATCACACACTCTATCTTAGTAGTACTTGTACTGTCTAATATACATCCATTTCTTTTCTATTGTTGAAGATATTGATGTAAGCCTTATGTGGCAATTGTGGAGTTGTGTAAGGGCTTTGTCCGGATTGTTTGACTTCGTTATAGATGGTTGATATGAGAAAAAGTATTAGACTAAATTCCTATGCGTTGTTATGTTGTCTATTGCGAGAAGTCTATGTATGCTTCCTATGTAGACGTCTATGTAAACCTTTTTGCTATATAAGGAAAAGTTTTAATTTTTCCGCGATTTTGACTTATGATTTGCTATGACGAATGTCAATACGCTTGTCTTAGTCCTCTTAGAGGACGACGACGCGGTTACGCCTAGGGGGTACTTTGGGTCGTAACATTCATTGTCGGAGATTCAACTCATTTTGAGTAAACACATATTGTAGACTCTTGTGGTCGGTATACACATCAACATGGACATCATACAAGTAATGTCTCCATATTTTCAAGGAAAATACTACGGCTGCTAACTCTAGATCATGAGTTGGATAATTTTCTTATGCACCTTAAGTCGTCTAGAGGCATAGGCTATGACTTTCCCATGTTGCATAAGCACACACCCCAAGACCACTCGGGATGCATCACAATACACAACGAAGCACTTGGTACCCTACGGTAAAGTCAACATCGGAGCAGAAGTAAGCCCATCATTCAAGATTTGGAAGCTTCTTTCACATGCCTCCGACCACTCAAATTTCACACTCTTTTGGGTCAAAATAGTCAAGGGAGATGCAATGGACGCAAAACCATCCACAAACCTCCTATAATAACCCTCAAGACCCAAGAAACTCCTAATGTCGGTTGGAGTCAATGGCTAGGCCAATTTTTCACCGCCTCGGTTGGAGTCATTGCTTGTGAAAATAAAGATCAATGTGTTGATCTGAAATATGATACCGCATACAAAAGTAATTGTACACATCAGATCAATAAATTATGATCATATTTTCTTGCAATTGATTTATGGTCAGGGACCAAATATTTTCCATCTGGTTATTTTTGTATGTAGTATATAATCAATGAATATACAATGATGGACAAAGATAGATTCTTCAAAAGATTGAGATATATGGTAGTTTGTCTAACATAAAAGGGAGATTAGAAGCAACACAAGAGTTGTAAATATTTCTATTGAATGTCCCTTAAGAATAGAGTTTACGACATGCATGAAACATGATAGACTAATCAATTCTAATAAAATAATCCTTGAAAAAGGGAGAGGATTTCAAATGATCGTAATAAGGAGACAATGTATTTTTGAAAGGCTTACGACATAACACTTCATGAAACCTCATGAGAGGAGTACGTACCTAAAAATAATGAAGTGATGAGATCTCAATAAGTTGTGTCGTATTGTGAATCAACGCAAAATGATATATCGTTGACGATATCTTTGATAAAATAGCACGTAATATTGTAAAATATTATGAGGATATGAATTCTCCACCTCTTAAAGCATGTTGGTGTAGAAATAATTATCAAGTGAAAAGTGGAATGGTGCATCTTGATAAGTGTAAAGCTTATTTGACTTGCAATCTAGGCACTAGAAGATGTCATACATCTAATATTGAATGTTGTCACTTGACAAAAATTGATATGAAAATATCCAAGGCGTTCAAAATCTAAAGCATGTACAAGTTTTTGAAAAACTTGTTTATCATTCTCATAAGGATTAAATAGATTCAAAATGCATAGAGCATATACAAGTATTATTATGCAAGTTGATGACTAGAATTGAAATTCTTGAAGAATTTTCAAAAGGCAGTAGATTATTTTCTTAAAGAAGTTGAAGTAAGGAACTTGCAGAAATCTTTGATCCTGAAGGGAAGATTCATAAAAGGAGATAGAAGGAAGCATACTTCGTCAAAGTTTTTCTACACTCATGAGCTCCCAAGAACGGCGGTATCAACATGCAACATGTTTGTTCAAGTAATAATATAGTTGATTTATCCACCAATACTCTATCAACTACAACTTTCAAGAAGATGGTGCACAATCTTGGAAAACGAATATTTAAGTCTCTGGATTGATGTTCTCATTAGGGGAAGTTAATACGTGATGTACTCTTTTTTTCCTCACAGGTTTTGTCCCATTGGGTTTTTTTTGTAAGGTTTTTAATGATGGATCCATAATGCGTATTATTAGATATGTGTACTCTTTTTCTTCACTAGATTTTTTCCTACTGTATTTTATCTAGTAAGGTTTTAACGAGGCGCATAATCTATCGAGGGGAGTGCTATAAACATATTTGTATTATAGTGAATATCTAATTATGTGGAGTCCTTTTAGGATATGGTTAGGAATCCTACTTGGGGAAAAAGTTAGGTTTCCCTTATAAATAAAGGGGTTTTCCTTCATTATAAAGAAGATCTATGCATCCTGAATATACTTCACGATGAAAAAGAAGTTTTTTCTCTTCTCTCTACTTTACTCTTCTTCTAAATTTATATTGTTTCATAAAAAATATATATATATTAGATAATGCTTGATAGTTCCACAAAATTAGGTTAAATATTTTTTAAATCTATCAATATATAAAAGGAGATGAAAATATGACACATGTCATCACCACAAATTTTAAGAATTTAAAATTTTAATTTTTAATAATAAATAATTATTTAAATAAATATTGATACATGCCAATAATTACAATAATTGTTTAGAATCTTAAATTTTAAATAATCAATAATTCATAAATATTTAAATAAAATATTGACACATTAGACTAATTGTGCGGCAACACACATACACACATTATTTAAATTATTAACCAATTAATATGTCATAAACACATATACACACGTTATTTAAAATAATTAAAATTAAAATATTAAAATTTAAAAACTAAACAGTTTTAGAGATAATATTTTCAGTTGTGAAATTAAATTTAACTTCCTCGCATTTTTTTTAGGAGTTAATACTTCAAAGTTATCTATTTAAAAGAGTTATTTTAATCAAACACAATTTCTTTTATTGATCGCATATAACATGTTAATATTTAAATCTTTTGAATTAAAAAAAAATGATGAACAACAAAACTCCATGATTTTTACTTGATTATTATTATGTTTCAGATGGGTAGCAAATAATTCAGGTCAGTTTTTTTCTTATAATTTTTTTTAAAATTTAGGGTTCTTCTATTTATTGGTATTTAGGGTTCTTCTATTTATTGGTGAATTCTATATTTCCTTATCTTTTTATTTATAAAACTTGACAAAATAATTCAATGTGATCAAACTATCCATGATGTTAGAAATCGGATTTTGCCGGTTATTTTATTTTCGTATTTGTATGTTGTGAAAACTATGTGACTTTATGGATATTCTCTTCTAATTATTTATTTATATGAGATGTGAGATTATATGAATATTTTTGTATAGTCAAGTACATCTTCACACGAAGTAATTGCACTCTATGACTTCACATAATTATTCTTTCGATGAACTATCAGGCTTGAAGATGCAATGAAAGTTGATTGTTCGTATTATGTTATTATGGTACATTCTGAATTGATAGAATTAACTTAATATTCTTTTTAAATTAATTGTGTATGTACGTATATTTCTTTGGTTGACACTTAATTTAGATATATAATCTGCATATCTAATTGCATAGTTGAATTGATATTATTATTTTTTCTTGAATTCTTGAAAAATACTATTTAAAATAATATTATGATATAATATTCATATTAAATACTTCAAAAACAAAATGAAAATATATATATTAATTCAAATTATTGTCAGATAGAAAATGAATAAATAAATATTCAACAATATGCTAAAAATTTAAAAATATCCTTTAAATCATCTTTTGGAGAAAATGATGAATATATAATAGCAAGAATTAAAATTTAATATGATATATCATCAACTTAAGTCATTAATATGATTTAAATCTAAATTCTTGCACATTTTAATTAATATATCAAAAAATAAGTTAGTAATTTTTTTCTTTTGTGTGTGTGTTTTTTAAGTATGTGAAACAATTAAATAAACTAAGACACATAATGACAAATGTCAACATAAAAATGACAATATAACTTTATTATGGTTGTTATCTATGCATAAATTATTTTGACTTATAGTTGTTGATATAAATATCACTATAATCAATTTCATATTTAGAATTAACACTATCATGAGATTTGTGTATGTGTTATATCTATATAAACTTTTTAAGCATTAATATTTTTTATCAATAATTACTGTAAATCGATAATTTTTGTTGATTCTTTTTTCTATTTTTACTAATAGTTTTAAATTTTAATGATTGTAAGTGTTTTTTTTTCTTGCAGCATTATTAGTTGCTAATTCGCTAATTTGAAAGTTGAATTTAAATTTATACTCTTATTCTTGAGATGTCAAAGTTATTATCCACATATTTAAAGTAACATTCATTTGATAACTATAGTATCTTATAAAATTATTATTTATTTTATTGTTGATGCAACCAATATCATTAGACAAAGACTCAGTACTACAAAAAAGTTATTTACCAAAAGATCACTGATCATGCATAAGCCACTTAAATCTATGTATTTATTCTATTTTATTAGTTATTAATGTGGTATACATACTAAAATGTCATATCTTTAAGTAGGTAATAGTTATATTATGTCAATGAGATATTACTTTCTTATTTTTCATTTTGATAATCTATATGAATACTATCGGTAGTGTTTTACACAAATATTCAATACATTTAATTTAAAATTTATTTTTATACTCACAAAATATGATTTATCACAATAGTATAAATAACTTTTCTTACCTCTTATTAATAGCAATTAAAAGATTAATTTGTATATCCTATAGTGGTTAAATTTAATGAATTTATCTCCAACTGTTACTGCAATTAATTTTTAAGATTATTGAGATCATTTAAAATTTATGTGCAGTAATTTTATGATCAATTTCAAAAATTGGCGTAATTATTTAATAACTGTCTTTTGAGAAAAAAATAAATACTCCTAGAAGTGTAGAATCTCTTCTCCTGAATCATTGGCACATAATAATTCATTTTATCTCCACTTAAATAAATAATACAAAAAATTATAATGTATATTAACATTAATATTTATATGAAAAAACTATTTAATTGAGGTTGAAGAAAATAAAATGTGAAACATGAGTAAGTGCGTTATTCAATTATGGATATTCTCAGATAAATATATTAATTTTGAAAATAATTAATTTAAAATTCATTTGTTTTTTTAAACATTTTTAATCATCCGTTTTTATTTTATAATAGGGGGATGAATTCTATTTTCATTCTATTGATATATCTAGTAGGCGAGGAAAATTACTATACAATAAAATTTAACGTTGAATCAATAAAGATAATTTAAAATTTTAAAATAATAATAAAAGTTGCAAACATATAAAAAAGTATAATAAAAAAATATCTTCAGACACTATAACTTAGACTTAGGCCTCATTTGTTTCTATTAAGATTAAGACGTCTGAATCTGAATACACATCTGAATACACATCTGAATATTAAGATATGCATTAAGACCTAGATGTGTAATTTGAATAAACATCTAAATATTAAGATGTTGTCTCTGAAACTGAACACTGGCTTATTGGGACTGTTTGTTTTCAATATCTGAATGTACATAAGAAATTAAACACTATATCAATAAAATATTATAAAAATCTCATTTTAGTAAAATAGTTTTTTAATAGAAAATAATATTTTGAACATTCTTATCGTAAAAGGTAGTATGATTTATCTATTAAGAATTTAACATTAAGTTACATCATTAATATGACTATTCTTTGCACTTAAAAACTTTGAGAATATAATATAATGCAATGTAAAATAGTTTATATAGAATAGTAATATAATGTTTATGAAAACATTTTATTTTATAATGGACATTTTTTATTGTTATCGATCAAATAATTAATACTTTCTTGTTTTCTGAAACCATGCTAAATTAATTATCATGAAGTAATTATCAATTCAAATATATTGATTAATTTATGAAAGTAAAAGACGCATATTAAGTTAGTAAGAATAAAGAAAATTATAACGGGTAAGCATGTAATTAACATTAATTAAATAAGAAAAAAACTTTTATGAGTTGTTGTAATGTAATTGAATTAAGATAGGAGTCTTATTTTTACTCTAAATGAGTACCTATACATTTACAAAAAATAAATTTCTTTTTCTATATTAATAAAATATTAGAAATGTGTTAAGAAACTGAGTACCTTTACATATATTGAAGTATATTCAAATGTATGACTTTCATCTCATCTTCGCCAAAAGTATATAAATTTTGGCCTCTCCAACCTCAAATTTTCTTCCACAATAATTTTCTTTTTTTATTATATTTTGTACATGATTGATATTTCTTTATTCTAAGTAGTCCAACTATATGTTATAAGATTTTATTACAACTCATCAATTATAAACAATATCAGAATAAAACATTAATTAGAATCAAACTATCCAAATATAAACAAAGTAAAATTCAAGTTATGAAATATGAATCAGTTTGTTATTCTTCCTTACTTATGAACTTGTTAACTGCATTTGTTTTCTTTTCTTTTTTTTTCTATTTATCTTCTTTTGTTTTCTTCTTTCTTTAATTCTCTTTTATTTGTTTGTTAAATTGAAAAGAACAAAAAAAATTTAATAAATGTTAGTAAGGATTTATATAAATAAATAAATTGCATGACGATGTAGATCAACTTTCAATTTGTAATTCAAACTTTCTATTCATATTAAAAATCAAATGAATAAAATTAGAATGAAGAAAATGAATAAAAGTTTGAATACAATAAGAAAAAAATATTAATCTATAATATGATCATCACTGATCTGCATATAAATTTCTCTTTCTTCAACTACATACATTTAACACCAAAATTGCTTGATCTTATCTTCATCAAACTATCCTCTTTCTAATTTTATAAGGAAATACATCAAAATTTCTAATTGGTTACTTAAGTTTTTTATATGTTGAATTTTTTTTAAGAGTAGATGTTTATATAATAAAAATTAATCAAAGTTTTAAAATATTCCAAGTTTAAAATGGTAACATAAAAATTGTTAAAATTTTATGTTTATATAATAATATATTTATTTACAATATTGTTTATTGCATAAACATCAATTTTAAAGTTAATAAACGGTAACTTTAAACTATTTTATATAACTACTTTTTTTATTAAAAAAAAACTCTTTATATTTTTTTCTTTTTTTTCAATTGAATTTATTATTTAACTAAAGTTAATAAAATTCAAGAAAAATTGTAGTGCTGACACATGTCGCTTTTCCTTCTCCTATTATATATAGATAGAAGATTAGATTTGGCAAATGAAACAGTAATTTTCATAATACTATAATTCAATCAAAGATTGATTGAGTAAAATGACATTTCTCGTTACATAACTAAATCTAAATATGTTTCTTAAAGCGGTACCTTCATTTTTTAGTATGAAAAGAGACAAACATAACTTTTTTATCTACCCTCTTTAGAAAAGCTAGGGAGTAAAAATGAGTAATTGCAGTTTCTTGCTTTTGTGCTATAAGGTAGGTAAGAAAAAGAAACTGGCTCAAATATTTATACATAATTCAGAAAAATACTATAGAGTGATGGCCAAGGATCAGAAGCAACTCAAAATATTATAAGCGGTCTAAAGTAAAATAAATATTATTGATAGACTTAAATTTTAAAAAAAAAAGTCATAATTACAAATATGATTCATGTTTTATATCTGGACATATTTGAATTCTAAGAAGTAAAACAATAGTACTTCTACTATATATATTTTTTTTTTAAAAATAAACCTTGTTTTATATTTGTAAAAAAAGTAGGTGAGAGTTGGATAGAAGTTGGTTTTTGGAATTGATAAACATAAATCCATACCAAACACACCCTTAAAGCAAATACATAAACATATGTCATTACCAAGATTTTTGCTATTTGTAAATATCATTGGAAGAATTTTAATAGGACAAAATTCCATTGTTTTCATTCCCCCGACTCGGTGACAGACGTTCATCCTCCACTTGTAGAAGTACAAAATTAAATAAAATAGCCATTATGGCCACACCCCTTCATCCTTTAGCTGATGAACTATAAAAGTATGACTATACAACGACAGACAAAAACTGCAAATGTAAAAAATAATTTTTACGGCCACAACCTACATCCTCTACCGGATGAACTGCAAAAGTAAATATCATGGCCATTACGGCAACAGTCATCCATCCTCTACCGGAAGAAATTTGAAACTAAATATGATGACCCTTGTTGGATTTGGCTGATGAAATTGATACCGATCATTGGGGGGTTTCAAAGGACATTATCTTAATTGCAACTTGCTTGTATATTTCTTCCACTGTGGGTGCTTCGGAGAATTGAGCTATGTCAGTTCCACCTTTAGCCTGAATATACATCAAACATGTTTTTAGAACCAAGAAATAACAACTAAGATAATATATTCAGTAAAATTTTACAAGTGAGGTCCGAAGAGATTAATGTATACACATTTTATCCATATGATCTTGTAAAAGTAAAAAGACTATTTATGTTAGACACTCCACTCAGGTAAAAAAAAATTAGTAGTTTCTAAACATAATCTATGACTATACTATATGTAGTAGAAAATATAAAATTTCAACCTCAAGGTGAAACTAGGTGAGAGGATGCTTTTTTTTTTATAAAAAAAGAAGAAGAAGAAGATAGATATATACTTTTCTTTTACCTTCATTTCATGTGATGATAATATTTAATTAGACGCGAGAGTTATGGGAAAAAATAACTATTTATCACACACCCTTAATTTTAAATCAAAAAATTTCTCAACGTGTGTCATTCTTCAATTTCCTGATCACTCAAGCAAAGACACATAAAATAAATGAAGAGTATGTTAACTAAAAATCCTAGTTCACAATCTTCAAAATGACCAACGTATTATTTTGAAGAAATTTAAAGGACTTACATGAGCTTGGATCATGAACATGGTTCTAAATTGATCAGATGAAACTTAAGAAGACACTATCTCAATATTATGTTTCCCCAAAACATAACAAATGAAGGTAAATAGACCTAGTTTCTTAGAACAACACACACTAATATGTGCATCTTCCCCACAAACGTATAGTACCATATCTGGTGAACTCCATGTCATAAAACTTGTTGGAATATTATTATTCACCATAAGGGGACTAGAACCATGAGTTTTTGGTTTAATAGAAGATGAATTACTCGTTGTTCCTTAATCACCCAGATATTTCTCCCAACTATTACCAACATCTGTGAATTTCTGTGAACTCGTCAATCTTATGATATGTTCTTCAAGCCTTTCTAGCTTTTTCCGTTTAAGCTTCTCAAAAGTATTCTTCAGCTCTAGGATGTGGTTCACTGCTTTATCAATAATGGTACACTCATCAGCCTGCATATACAAAAAATATGAAATTAGTTTAATTTCTAATTCAGAGGGAAAGTTGGAATTTTCATTGATTAAGGGAAAGTAAATACATACAAAGAAGTAAAAGAAATACCATATCTTCTATATATATATATAGACACACAAATTAATTAGTTTCAAGTCATTTATTAGTGTCTGAAAAAGATTCATTTATTAACAAAAAAATTAATAAAAAGCTATAATTTGAAATCTTTAACCTTCAAACCCTGTCTATTAATACGCATTTGACCAATCTATACTTCTCATAAAATTAATTGTAAAAACAATTTATACATAAAAAGTGTGATTGGTGGTAAAAATAAGCAAGTTGTATTGGTAACAACAAGTGAAAATGCACTACTACTATTATAATGGTCCTTTATATGGTTAATTTATACAAATTAAATTGATTTAAAAATTGATATGAGTTACAAAGATCTTATGATTATACGGATTAAGAAATATTCTCTTTTTGACAAATTTAGAGTGGAATTAGAATAATGTTAAAAACTTCATATTCTTATGCTAGAAGAGAAAAAACAAAGAAATTTGTGGAGATTTTTTATAACTATATATGCAAAAAAAAAATGGAAGTTCCATATTGTTTTTATCATTCCCTTTTGTATAAAATAAAACATATCTTATTATTCTATTTTGGAATTAACATGTAGATAGTACAAATTAATAATAAGGTAAATATGTATATCACAAAAATGAAATTATAACATATAGAAAGGATTATCATATGTGATTGCCAAAACGAACCAACCAATGAACTAATTTTTTAATTCATATTATAAGTTTCTATTTGATTTTTAAAAAACTCATGTTTAATTTTGCAATAATTCTTGATGAGTTGATTCTGATTATTAAATAAGGTTGCGGAAGACAATAAAATGAAAATAACAAAAGAAAAATTGTCCAACTAATCATGAAATTTATTGAATTATTTTTCTTTTGATCGATAACATATCGGGTGATAAAAAATAAGGTATTTTCCGGAAAGAACTTTCTTTTTACCTTAGCGGAGATATTAGGAATCAAAGCACGGAGAGTCTCAAACAAGATTCCAATTTTCTTTGTTCTTTCTCTCTTCGTCCATATGGTTATCTCATGCTCTGTACCTCCTCTACCTCCGGCATCATCACTGAATTTTGGTTCAGCAATTTCCTTACCGTTCTATTTTTGGTTGGTGGACTTCTCTTCTTAGCAACATCAATACTCGATTCAACCACCTCATTAACAACTGTCAGCGGCAGATAAGTATCAAATCTAATTGGATCTGTCAACATGTCACCCTCAAACGTCCCTCCACTCCCAATATGATTGTCCTTCAAGTTCAGGTACGACCAGACATCATCAGTTTCCCATGGAAAAACATGATTATTCTCGCCGCCTCCATTCATTTTCTTTCTTTTTCAGGTGGTTTGATACTTTACCCTAAGTTACGCCTATATATAGAATTTTTTCTTATAGGGGACAAAGTGTAAAATTGAGAAATGATGGATTAGATATGATGAATATTGAATATGAAAAGAATATCCGGAAGGGTGAAAAAAAGAAAAAAAGTAAAATAAAAGAGAATATTTTTTTTTTAAAAAAGGTATAGATGAAAAAGGATGATTCATTTGTAATAAAAAAAAAATACAATCATAAGCCAAAATGTTGTTATTGGCTTCAAAACAAAATACAGTAGCTAAAGTACTTTTTGTTACAGATTTTATCCTCACTCAATTGGGATTCAATTGACACTTACATCTACTAAAAATAATTAATTAAAATTAATTAATAATACTAATTTACAAAGTTAATGAAGATATTATTCTCATCTATACAAAGAGACTATGTTTTTTTTTTCTATTAAAATGATTGTATATAAGTATAATTACTTAAGATTTTTTTTAATGCAAGTCTTAGTTCTGAAGTTATATGAATTAGGTGAGTCTGAGTTGTAGTCTTATAATATAAGAGGTTACATGACTAGCGTTCATGAGATTTTAATAATAGCTTATTCACATGATTATTAATGTTAATGAAACTTCATTAATAGATGACTCCGACTATATACATTAAATTATACACATCTTTTTTACACATTTATTCAAATTAACCACACTATAATTAATAATTAAGCAAGTATTTTTCCGTAAATAAAAGTTTTAGCATGCAATATCAGTTCCATATAAAAGAAAAAAGATCATCATATTATTTTATCTTCTGGCCAAGATGTTAAAATGCCTCTAAATTCTAATCATGAATTTTCCTTTATTAGAAGATAAAAAGGTATTGGTTAGGATATTAATTCCTTTGCTAATCCTCCACTAGTTTGTAGCTAGCAATTTTATTGATAATTTAGTGTTATAATCGTTTTTTTTGTTATTATTCATTGGTAAAAATATTTATTGATAATTTCTTTTCATGATGACAATAAAGAGTATCAAATGTGGGGAGGTGGATTGATTGGCTTGGTTCAGTTTTGAAATTTATCGGTTCGATTTATTGGTGGTTTGTACACATGCTAAATCGTTATAATATTATTGGTTGATTGATTATTGATTTGTCGGTTTAACCGTTAAGATTTGATTAAAACAAATCATTAAAAATCACTTAAAAACAAGGTGACAAATCAAAAGAATCATGCATATGAGTTGATAGATTGGATCTTGCTCAAAAGAAAATATATTGACATCTTAAAATATTTAACAGTTTGAAACAGTCACTAATACACGTTTGAAACTAAAGTCTAAGGCAAGAAATTTATATACTAAATGGTATAAATATAATTTTTTAATTTATTATGGGGTTATCGATAACTCGTTAATAAAACATCTCAACCCGTTGAAAAGTAATTCATGATAATAAAAAATTCAAACTGTTACCCAAGCCATCGAATAAATAACCCATCATCGATAACCCAATATTTTCTCTGTTTGATTTTGAACAACCCTAGTCAATGAACGAGTTAAATTAAATTTGGTCATGTTAAATCAAATTGAGTTAATAAATAAAAGAGTCTTGTTACTTAGATTGAAATGGACTAAATTCTGAGTAATAACCGAAACCGCCAAATTCTTGTTAAGTTTTAATTTTTTTATGAGGAACTTTTGCAAATAACCACTATAATAGACTTAACTATGCTCCATAGCAATAGTTTGCATAATTACGGGTTATACCTACAATTTAAGTTGCTTCGCTTGTATAATTCATGGATTTTTATAATTCACAAGTTTGTATAATTCGTGGGTACATTTGTATAATTCATTTATTTTTGTAAACTCAAAATAAAATTTTTATAGAATTACAAAATCAAAAGTGTAAACAGTTATACTTATTCCTTAAAACTTTTCTCACAAGCTTCAGACCATTGAATTTTCGATGTCTTCCGAGTCAACTTTGTCAACGGGGACAAAATAGATGAGAACCCCTCGACAAACATTCTATAATAACTAGCCAATCCCAAGAAAATCCTAATATCCGTTGGAGATATGATTCTAAGCCAGTTTTGCACTATTTCAATCTTCTTGGTCTCAACTTGTCTCCCTTCTCCAGATAAAATTTACACTTAGAAAATTTGGCATACAACTCTCTATCTTTAAGGGTTTGGAGAACTACTTTGAGATGATTAGCACGATCTTCCTTATTCCTGAAATGAATCAGAATTTAATCAATAAATAGCATAACAAACATATCAATATAAGGCTTAAACATAGAATTCATAAGGTTCATGAACGCTACAGGAGCATTAGCGAAACTAAAAGACATAACAAGAAACTCATAATGACCTTAGCGGGTCCTTAATGTTGTCTTTTGAATATCACTCTCTCTTACCCTCAACTGATGATAGCTAGATCTAAGGTCAATCTTATAGAAGTAAATGACACCCTAAAAGTTGATAGAAAAGATCAGCAATACTTGGAAGAGGATACTTATTCTTTATAGTAACCTTGTTCAATTGACGATAATCAATACACATTTTAATAGAACCATTTTTCTTCTTCACAAATAAGATGGGAGCGCCCCAAGGTGAGACACATTTTCAAATGAAACTTTTATCAAGAAGATCTTTTAACTACTCTTTTAACTCTTTCAACTCAGTCGAAGCCATTATATATATCAGAATAGAGATATGTCTAGTATTATGAAGAATATCTATACCGAAGTCTATTTCTCTCTCAGAAGGGACTCCTGGAAGATCATATTGAAAGACCTAAACTCACTCACAACTAGAACTGACTGAATAGGTTGTGTATCAATACTAGAGTCATTAACTCGGACTAAGTGATAGATGCACCACTTGAAAACTTTCTGGCCTTAAGGTATGAAATAAAACGACCCTTAGGGACTGCTGGACTACTCCTCCACTTAATAATTGGCTCATTAGGAAAGTGTAACTTAACTACTCAAGTTATACAATCAACTGAGGCATAACAAACATGAAGATAGTACATACCTAAAATAACATCAAAGTCCACCATGTCTAATTCGACTGAGTCAACCATGGTATCCTTTTGATTGACAGAAATGGTACAATCACGATAAACTCTCTCAGCTAAAATAGACTCAGCTATAGGTGTAGAAACACTGAAGGGCTCAGGAAGTTGCTCAGGAAGGATATCAAATCCCATAGAAATATATGGAGTCACAAAAGATTGACTCATACCTGGATCAAACAATACATATACATCAAAATGAAAGAGTTTGATCATACTAGTGACAACATCTGATAATTTCTCTTGCTCTTGACGATTAGTGATAGCATACAGACAGTTTGCTCATCCGCTTATCCCTGAAGTAGCTCCTCTAGGTGCAGCTTTGTTTACTCGAGTTGCTAAAGTAGATTGGACTCTATTTCCCCATTAGCATTACCCTGCATGTTCTTAGGGAACTCTCTCGTGAAGTGACCTATCTGACCACACTTTGAACTACCAATGGAGCCATCACAACACGCTTCTGGGTGGTTCCTACCACACTTAGCACATGCAGAAGTCCGATTGGCCCTTGTGCCACACTACCGTGAGATTGAGTAGGTCTAGCTCTAAAGTTTTGTGAATTCTAATTCATGAAGTCACCTCTGTTATTTGGTGCAGGTGCACTAGCAGATGATGGAGAAGGTCGAGTTGGATTTTGTTGAAAAGATGATCAGTTCGAATTACCCTTTTGTTGCCCATACTTATTACTTGTTCTCTTATCCGTCTTGTTGCAGAACTCTTTCCTAATACTCAACTCGTCTTCCTTAATATGCTTCCTAGGATCATTAGCCTTGTTATGTACATGTTCCATATCAACACAGCAGTCTTCCTCTTTTTGTTTGACAGAAGAGATAAACCAGAAACAAACAAGCTCATCATGCTCCTCACATAAGCAACCATCTCCGGAGCATAAGAGGATAGTTGAGTGAACTTGAGGTTGTACTCATGCACACTCATGAATTTTTGCGTAAGAGTGAGAAATTCTCTTACCTTGGCCTCTCCTAGCTAGCGGGAAAAATGAAGGCAATTTCAAACACAACCTAGCTCATAATTGATGTTCCTTCAACTCTACTCTTCTTCCATTGGTCATACCAGACCCTAGAATACCCTTCAGTTGGTATGAAACTAACTCCACACGCTCAAAATCTGCCAGATGCATCACCTCAAACACTTTATCCAACTATTCCACAAAGTTTTTTGGATCCTCGGTGACAGTTAAACCGGAGAAGTCTGGAGGATTCATCCTTAAGAACTCTTGGATTCTGGATGTATCAATAACATCCTCTCGAATCCTCTCTATTTCCCAGCTTGGTTTCTCACAACTTGACTCAACATCCGAATAGCATCCGGAAACTCAAAATTAGTGACCTCTCCTTGGGGTTGCACTTCTGGTGCATTGGGGACCCCTTGATCCAATGGATCAACATTTTTCCTAGAAGGAAAACCTCAAATAACTCTTTGTGGAGGCGTGATCTGAAAGATATGTGCAAGCATGAATTAGAAAGAGACTTTTATAGAGTTGAACTTTATTGCACGAAAAGAGAATGAAAGAAGTGAGATATTTTCCAAATGTCATAGCCTACTAATTATAGATGTTGCACACTTCACACCGATAATTAAGACTGTACATACACAACTTCATAGACATCCTAGGACTCTTGAACTTTGTGCTCTAATATCAAGTTTGTCACTCCCGAGCCTACACCCTGGGTGTAACTGGCACTCGAGAACCAATGTTGGCGTGGCTCAACTCTTGGCGTGGCTCAACTCTCAGCGGAAGACTTACTCAACAACATATGAACTCAATAATAAAGCTTTAACTCCGATGTCTCAACTATATAACTTAGAATATTTAAAGTATGGAAAAGGGCTAAACATACCCCTGTACTATTAGAAATAGTTTAAATATACCCCTCGTTATACTTTCGGGCCAAATATACCCCTTCCGCTATACTTTTGCTTTAATATACCCCTCTCATCATACTTTGACACAAATTTGCCCTTAATTTTAATGGTAGGACACATGTCAAGCTAAAAAGAAATTGACCTGCCCCAATTTTAAATACCTAATTCTCTTTTTTGAAACCCACCCGTTTAACTGGATCAAATTCATTTTATTTTCATCTCTTCTTTTTTTAATACCCAGACCTTCAAAAGGGCGTTTATGTTCATTAACTAAAATTCATTCCTTCATCGTTTGATCTTGTCATGAGCAGGACATTAACCTTAAACGACAACAAAGTCAAATTTTAAGGAAAATGAGCAGGTATCATGGCTAAGCATATCAGTACAGCTCTTTCAAAGCTTTTGAAGGTTTGGATATTGAAAAAGAAGAAGATAGAAGATGAAAATAAAATGGCTTGGATCCAGTTAAATGGGTGGGTTTCAATAAAAAAAATAGGTATTTAGAATTGGGGTGGGTCATTTCATTTTGAGCTTGACATGTGTCCTTCCGTTAAAATTAAGGGTAAATTTGTGTGAAAGTATGATGAGAGAGGTATATTTGAACCGAAAGTATAACATGAGGGGTATTTTTGGCCCGAAAGTATAACGGGGGTATATTTAAACTATTTCTAATAGTACAGGGGTATATTTAACCCTTTGCCCTTTAAAGTATTCAGCTAGCCTAAAAGGCAATTCGAGTCTCAAACATTAAGAATTGAAATGAAAAAGACTCCTGAGAACTTTATGAAGCCTCTAATAACTATGATAGACGTCGGGACAAGACCCACAACATCTTAGTAAAATTGAAAATAGAAGTGAAATCCTTTGGAAGCAAGGAGGCTGACCAAAGCAACTCTGGAACTGCAAGTGGTATCTGATGAGTCTTAGATTTGGACTCATTTAGAGATTTATTGGTATAGGTTTAAAGGTCGTTTGGTACAAAAATGAATAACACATGGATTAGTAGTGCAGGGATTAGTAATGCATGATTTATTTTTATCAAGTGTTTGGTTCATTGTTTCCAATCCAAACTTGCTTTTGTACTCAAATTCTAAAAATCTCTTTTTCAATTATACCCTTAAATTATTATGTAATTGGGTCAAGGTAGATGATTGTCGGAAAATATTTTTTTATGGCATTCTAACTAGCTATGAGAAGAATAATTCTATTGTCATGTTTCAATTTTCTACTTTAACTAGTAAACATATCCTCCTTCGTGCGGACCTCATTAGATTTATATGATATTATTAATTACCAATTTAAAATAGAAGTTACATAGATTAAAAAAAATGTGAATTATGGAGAATAATACTATTGAGTAATTATTTGAAGAGGAGATTTTTGCAATTATTTTTTAAAATATTACAATGGTGAAGAAAAATAAAGAAAATGCTAAAATATTTAGAAAGAAGATAAATGTGATTGGAGGTGATACGAAGGTACCACATCATCTTATACATATCTAATACTCTAACTTTATATGTAGATAGATATACTGATTATAATTAAATAATAAAAATAAAATAACTTAAAATATTTTTTTTTAAATGTTATTTTTAAATTTATAATTAGAAGAAGGTCAAAAAAATAAAAAATAATAATTTATGAGTGGAAATTAGAAAGATGTTATGGGTAGTTATTAGTTACTCTTTATAAATTAGTATGTGAAGAATTTTTGTTATAAATGTTCCTTTATTAATAAAAAAATGTCTGTAATCAATAGAGTAGACTACTTATACAAAAAATCAATTAATTTAAATAAGAAAAGGGCTTAAGGACCTACGAAGAAAGTGATCGAAGCAAATGTGACTAAGGAGAAATTTTTTCTTCATTCTTTTCATTAAATAATTTGTTGGGAAACTTACATAAATATACTATAATAAAAAATATTTACCATTTATAGCAATAATATTTTTTTTCCACTTGATCACTTTTAATTCATTTATAATACAAGTTTAATACATATTACAAAGAACAATTTATTATTCACATATAATACAAATTTTAATGATGAATAATACATTTATCACACATTTTAATACACTTATAATACAATTGTGACAATATTTTACCAAACAAACATGATATATTTCAAAAAACAATTATAATTCATATATATTGCATACATAATTCACTTTTAATACATATTACAGATTTAACAAAGCATTGCTATAAATGGTAATAAACAAAAAGTATCGCTAAAATCAGTAATTATTTTTTTAAAATGTATTAATTTATGTAATTCTTACTAATTTGTTTATTCAATAAAAAATTGAAAAATACTAAAAAGATTATTTATTTATTTATTTATTTATTTATTTATTTTGTCACTGTTTTTTTAATTTGATGAACCATATCATATATATTTTTAGGGGCATCAATATGCAATAGCTATGAGAAATGTATCATGTGCAATATATCTTTCATTTGTGACAGAAATTAAAATATTAATTAGAACTTTTCATAACGATAAACACAAAAATAAAACTGTATAACTTTTCATCTTCATTCATTCACATAATAATAATAAGAATAAGAGCAAAGTAAAATGAGTAAAAAAAAGTTAATTGAGCTTTCTAATGTGTTGATTAGTAGAGTTTCATAATTTAATTTTTGTTGAATAACATTAAATTATATATCTAATCAAAATAAAATAAAAAGGAAGAGAATAATATTAATTGAAATCAAAACAATACATGAATAAATCTTCAAAATATTTGGAAATCATTCAAACTTTTGTACTAATATGACCATTTTCTTGATAAAAGATTCAAGATAATTAAAATTCCTTCTTCATTTTGATAAACTTGTACGAAACTAATATAAACATCCATTTGATGAATCTTGAAGAATGTATCTATGATCTTTACAAATGAAGACCATATGGTGACATTATTAACTACATGATTGATGAAAAAGATAAAGAAGAAAAAAATTAAAAAAGGAAAAAACTATATTAATAAAAAGAAAGAATGAGAAAATGAAAATGATCATTGAACATTGAACATAGATAATTGTTATTTATAGATTGTGTAAACTATAAGAATAATTAGAAATAAGTTGAAGAGACATATTCTTTAAGTAGGAAATGTAAATAGATGGAGGTTTTGTTATAACTTATTAGATATAATTAGAATAATATATATAATTGAATTTTTAATTATTAAACAAATTATTTAATGAAAAGAAATGGAAAAAAAAAGGAGAAAAATAAATAAATAATTTTAATCTTAATAAATTGATCACTCATAAAATGTCAAATTTAAATTTAAAAAGATAAACTAACTACTTTTAAAATTATAAAGACTGTCAACAATGGTAAAATTTAATACACCATCTACATTTACACATAAAAGTTGCAAGTTACAGTTTTAATATGTATGTAATTTTTTAAATTGTTAAAAATACGAATAATTAGTGATATATTTGTCTTTTAATTAGTAAATGTTAAATAACTCACATTTCAAATCTGTATTGATTTTAATTAGATATATTTTAGTAACAAATAACTCTCTCTGAATAATTTGTAAGCTAATTTATTAAATTAAATTTACTAGTACAAATATATAACATAAATCGAGAATATGAAGAAAAAAATAATTAAAAAGATTTGAGGGATATTTCTGTGTTTATGTATTATATCCTATGTGTTACTAATACCTCCAAATGGAAGGTATTAGTAATACATCATATAATACCATGTAGGATGTATAACTAATCCATTGATTAGTTATACATAGGCTCAAATTCCTACCAAATATCGTATTAAATTATACCATATATAATACATGCATTATTTCTTTTAATGCAGCCTACTAAGCGACCCCTTAGTGCCTCAAAAGCTTATTTTGTGCCAATAACTTATGTAAACCCTTGATTTCTATGTGTGTGGATTGAGGAACAAAGCAAGGACACTAATTTGCAAAAAGAAACAAAATAGGTTAAAAGAATGAAGAAAGGCAAGCCTGGTGATCGTCAAGTCCACTTGGTGAGTCGTCGAATGGCTACTTGACCGCCTAAAGTTTCAGTGTCAAGCCCTGAAAAAAAACCAAGTTGGCGAGAGAGGAACAATCAACGGATCGGCGAGTGGTTCCACAATGTTGAGTTAGATCGCCCAAAGTTACAGAACATGAGGTTGCAGAAGGGCAATGGAATGATCAAAAGGGCAGATCGCCGAGTAGTTCGGCGAGCCCGTCTTACTTCGCCGAGTGACTCTTTGCAACATAATTTTTGCGACTATAAATACAGTTTTGAAATTAATTTAAAAATCTATAATCATATCGATTTTGAATTAAGTTTTTAACATTGAGAAAACGTTTTCTCTAGTTTTCCTTTAGCTTTGAAAAATTGAAGTTTTTCACTTTTGAGAAATTGGAATTGGGTCTTTGAAATTCTTTGACTATGGGATTATTTAGCTTATGGGTATTTCTAATTGTTAGTTTAAATGTTGTTTAGAAGTGATTTAAATTAACAATTGTGGTTTAATTTAAGAATTGCAATTGCAAATGCAGTTCTACACTTGTGTGTTTGGCTTGCTTGAGATAAATGTTTTAAAACTAAGTTTATTGATTGATGGTTAGTGGATATTGGGTTGACATGGGTTCAGCTCGAGAGAGTTAATCCTAAACCCAATTTCACACATTCAGCTCAAGAGAGCGAATGAACTAATTGTGGGCTGGTCTTATTTTTCTTACTTATTGAAGTTCGAGAAAACTAAACTTGATTTTGGGTAAATTTTTCAAGAGAAAATTATTGCCTCCATGGATTAACTTACTCACTAATATACAGTTACTTCCTAACAGTTGATTAGTTGTGTGTCTATATTAGCCTATAATCAAATTACATTCCAAGAACTCGTCTTATTATTGTTATTTCATATTGTTGTTTGTTGTTGGAGTTGATAATTTCAAACCAAAACCCCCATTTGACATTTGTGTCACCCACTGATTTGGATAATGTTCTTATTCAACAACTTCTATTCCTATGACTGATTTGACCATGTTCACATTTTCTTATTGAATCTTAAACACTTACCGCTCCCCGTGGGATTCAACACAACTCATTTAGTCGGGTTTTATACTGACTAGCGATCTTTGACACTTAGAATTTGATGAAGTGTCCTTGAAACGTTAGTCAAAATGGTTTCGCTGCCGGGGAGTGGTGTTGTTTGAGATTTTCTTGGTGAATTGAATTATGTTATTGTTAGTCATCGTTGAATCTACTTAATTTTAGTTTTGGTTTCTGTGATGATGTCTTAAACAAAGGAAATAAGTGTCAACAGAAACAATGGTATCCAAGTGGGCCAACAAGATAACATTGACAACCCCAACGGTGTCAATGAGCCAAATGTTAGTGACCCTAATGTAATGGGTGGAATTGGCTCCATTCGCTTGCCTCCGGCTGAAGGAAATGTTTTGTTCCACATTACAAGCACCATTTTGCAACTCTTGCAATTGAAAGAGTTAGGTGGTTTGGCTCATGAGGATCCCCATGAGCATATAAGAACTTTATTGATGTTTGCGGGCCGTTCTCCAACAAGGACATATCCCAAGAGTTATTCCGATTAAGGTTGTTCTTTTTCTTTAATGGGAGAAGCATGTAAGTGGTTGGCTGAAATGGCAAGAGACTCCATCATTTCCTGGGAAGATCTTGTCACCGCATTTCAAGTGCATTTTTCCCTCCTTAAATGATGATGACACATAGCGCAACATCAAGAGTTTCAAGCATCTAGAGGGTGATCCAATACATGAGAATTGGCTACGATTCAAGAAGTTGGTGCTGCAATACCCAACTCATGGTTTTCTCAGCAACGTGTTTCTGCAATACTTTTATCAAAGCCTTGATTCGATGAAAAAATAAGTAGCTGACTAACTTTCTCTGGGAAGTTTGATGCAACAACCTTATATTTTAGCAGCCTAGCTCTTGGATGGTATGACCAAAATTAACCAGACATGGTACAATCGAAGATCGGGTCTCCCCTCTCACTTTTAAATTGACAAAGGAACAGCTTGAGAAAGATTAAGAGAGGGACCAAAACATGGCAAAGATCATAACCCAACTAGACATTTTGTCCAAAAATGTCATGGGAGTTGGTGCTAGAAATATCAATGATGTGGATGTTTGGTGTGTATATCCCAAAGATGCCAGTTTGAAGCGATTTATAATTAGGAGGTGAACTTCATAGAAAACCAAGGAGGTGGTTATCGCGCAAACTACGTGAGCTAGGGTGGAAACAAAGTTTGGAACACGGATGAAGAGTCGAGAGATCATGATATAGAGTGGAGGGATTGTAACCCCATTAGGAAGGAATGAGATAGGGAGAAGGATAATGATGTTCCTCCCCACGAGCGTTAAAATCCAAAAGATTCTGAGGGTGGTCATTTTGAGGATATCTTCTTTCGTATTCACAACAAGGTTGAAGGGTCCGATAAAATTTTGAAAGAAATGAAGGAAGATGTATCGATTCTTAGCCAGACAGATACTTCTCACTCCGTCTCTATAAAGCAGTTGGATATCCAAATGGGTCAGTTTCGTCTCATTTAAACCCTAGAAAAGAATGGGGTTGCCTAGTGACACCATGGCCAACCCCAAGAATGAAGTTTGAGTGAGGATTTGTGTCACGTCCCGAGCCTACAACTTGGACGTGGCTGGCACTCGAGAACCATTGATGGTCCAAGCGAACCTTTGGTCTGGCTTACTTGCTTAGCAAGAGACTTAAATCAATAAGCAAAAAGTTTTGAAATAAACTGGAATTTTATAAAGGAACATTCAACTTGGCCCTTAAGGCAAACCAAAGTCTTAACATAAGATAACGACACTGAATATTCTAAAGTAACTAACATCTGACTGTCTGTGAAGCCTCTAAAACAACTGAGATGAATGTCGGAACATACCCCACAACATCCTAATGAACTAATAAAATAAATGAAATGCAATCAAATGAGTCCTCTGAAATGCAAGGAGGCTCACCAAGTGACTCTTGAATGCTCACTGGATCAATGGTGCACTGCGTGCTGATCCTGGTTACCCACATCTGCATAATAAGACGAAGCAGGTCAACTGGCATCCGTACATTGAATATAAAAGTATACGAGTTGGAATGCTAAATACAACATAGGCTTGAAAAGAATCTGGAGAACTTACCTTGCTCAACATAACTGAACTCATTTAAATATAAAGCAGTTTAAAACAAGTGAAATATAAAGAAAAGTTGTTTAAAATATGAAGTCAACTCGGGTGTATGCAAAGATATATAAATGTATGTAAAGTACAATAAACTATTTATAAAAAATACAATTACTTCTATAAGAGTTTCTCTAGCCGACAACCATCACGTTAGCTATTATGATGATATTGTGTTTTGCCTCATGCTGTCAGGCCGTCCTATACGCCATGAGTATGGAAACTAAACTTTTAAGTGGATCCACTAGTCTATGCTAAAGAGCACTAAAGGAATCATCTAAAAAGTATGACCCTTTTCTACCCATAATGGCTACATGGTTCATGGGGCCTGTAAGTTCTGAACTCTCCCCTATATCGGTGCTCAATACTACTCCTAAAATATGATACTAGCTCTTATCTTTAAAAACATATTTCTTTCTGTGATTTGAGATAATTGCTCAAAGACATAGCTCGAACACTATCATAGAAATAATAGTTCCCTCTCTTGCTTCATTTAGATAGCGATTACTCTTTTATGAAAAACTAGCTCAAAATCTCTTCGGAAAACTTAGTTTTTGTTCTTCTTTAAATGTGAAAACATTTTAAACTCTTTGAGAATACATAGTTCCCTTATACTTCTTTAAAGAAATGAACTTCAACTTTACTCCTTACTTAACTTGAATTGTACGTCTTTAGAGAAAAGTTAAAATGTTTGTATAAGACTTTGAAAACTTTAAATACTTTTCTTGACTTGCTTCTTAACTATTTGACTTGACTCTTAATTCTCTTGACTTGCCTTTTAACTTCTAGACTTAACTCTTACTTCTCTTTACTTTGATCTTAGCTTTACTTGAATTGAATAATGGCTTCAAGGTTCATGATCTCATGTTTATGGATGATTTCATGATGTTTAAATATACGTCAGAGTGTTGGAATAAACTAGAAAACATAGGAGCATTGCTAAGGAACAAGTACTAAAAGGTAGGGAAACAACGGGAAGAACTGGTGTCCCTGGTGCTCTGAGAGGCGTGGGACTCCGGTCCTCAAAGTTAAGAGCACAAGTTGGGGCGCGCTGGCTGGCGCGACGCCTCAAGGGTGAAACATCAGAAACACTTTTAGGGTGCGCTGGCTGGTGCGACGCCCCACCCCTATTCCCAACATTTGACGACTTTTCTTACTCATTTTTAGTCTCTAAACCCTCTAAACATCAATGATTTTTCCCCAAGAATTTAAAATCATTTATACCCTCAATATACATCAGATTCAAATCGAAATTACAACCGGAAACATGAACAAACCTCAAGAAACTTCAACAACACAACCCACAATACTTCAAAGGAGTATCATCAAGAACTCAAAGGATTTACTTTTAAATCAAACATATTTTGCTGAATTGAATCATGATTGGTACGTGGGTAAACTAAACAATGCTATATGATCTCACATACCTCGTAGGGATCACCCCTTGATGAAATCCATGAGCTAATCTCGACGATCTTGACAAATCTTGAATATTCTTCTCTTTTCTCCTCTTTTTTTTCTTTTCTTTCAAAACCCTAACTCTTTTTCCAAAAGCATAAACTGACTTAGACCCCAAACAATCACCTGAAAAATGAAATAAAATAATTGGATAAGGAAAATACCATAATGCCCCTAAAAAATCCGAACTGGACTATCCTTATTCAAACAATCCAACTTTCAAAGGGCATAACTCGCTCATACAAACTCGAAATCGCACAAACTCAGAGGAGCTGAAAATATTATCGCAAGAGTTTCCCAAAAATATATGGAAGTACACCTAACTCATCCTGAGCAAGTAGTTAGGTCCGTTTGAAGTTGACCAAAAACTCAACTTTTCCTAACTTAAACAAATTTCCAGATTTTCATTATTTTCTAAAAAATGACTACTTCTAGTTCTTAGCTTCTTCCTAGATATTTCAAATTGCAAGGTGTTACAAGTTATTTCTAGATATTTATGGTTCTTAGCTTCTTGATAGATACTTCTAGTTCTTAATTTTCTAATATGGACAGGAGTAATAAATTTTGTGTTACATCATGCACAAGTTTTTTTTATAATTTTTCAAGGTGATTATATTTAATTTTGGATTGAAAGATTATGTAAAACAACAATTTTGTCCTTGAATGAAAATGGAGGGTCAAATTTCAAAAAGTAGGTCATAATACAAGTTTTATGAGAAGTGTATTTGGCACCTAAGAGATCAATCATCAATCATATCAATAGTAATGAATGTACTCTATTAATTAATGCAAAACGATTTTCAATACATTAATTATTACTTTCTCTTTTAATTCATGTCTTATATCTTGTCCCTTTCACGATTTTAATCTAAAATAAACCTAAAGTCATTTTATGATCTTCATCCCAAATATGGAAAGTGATTAGTCAAACCAAGGCTTCTTTTACCTTCCCAAACGACCTTCTTCTCTTGATGGTTTCAGGTGATTTTTTTTATCGACTTTAAGAAATTATTTTCTTGATTCTAATTATCTGAATTCAACCATGCAATTTCAAGTTTCAGGGATCAAATTTAGCAAGCAAAAAAATGCCAAGACATCGTCCATTATACACTTGTGTAGCTTCAATTTTTTCTATAATCCACATTGCCAAGAAAATATGGATAGGGATGAGTTATATAATGCCAATTCTATACACAATGTATTTTCAATGGATATCAATCCTCTCTTTTATAAACAAATTATACTTAGTTCAGAAATTGTGATAGAAAAGTTGTTTCCTCCATCGTCTAGATTGTTTGATAAGATTGATGAGCTAGCTTACGTAGTAGAAAATCTACCAGAAAAATTTGCTGATATGATGGAAAAGTTTCCTATGATTATTCATCAGGTGCCATTTCTTGATTGGGCACTCGTTCATCTTATAGCTTGGTTGGATTTCATGTTTGGCTCGTTGGGGATCCAAGAATGCGAGGGAGAAAGAGATAAGGATTGATGTCAATCAAGAATCGACAATAAAAGACGTTACACTTAACTCTGATGCATCAAAAGAACAAATCATGATGTCAAATGAAAAATCAGAAATTGAAGAAGCAATAAACTCGGCAACATCATAAACGTGCGATCCATTTGAGGACGCAGTTTCATCTCCAATATATGGTTCTCCAATTTCTAGTTCTTAATATTTTTAAAAATGATTATTTCTAGTTCTTATTCCATATTAGCTTCTACACTCATCCTCGAATGATATTTCTCGTACTAGGCTAATGGTGGTAACATCAAGTTCAAACACCCAACAAGAAAATGCAAAGAAACAACATGCTCACTTATAATTTAAAGAGTACTAAGAAGAGAATTAGTACCTTGGTCTTCACTTTCTCTGGATTCAAAGACATGTGGGTATCTCTTCTTCATATCCTCGTCAGCTTCCCAAGTAGCTTCCTCAACAAATTGGTTCCTCCAAAAGACATTGACTAATGCAACCTCTTTTGTTCTCAACTTGCTAACTTGGTGATCTATAATATGAACAAGAACCTCTTCATAGAATAAGCTATCCTTGATCCAATTTTTTTTCCAGTTGGTATGATTAATGAAGGATCTCCCATGCACTTCTTCACCATAGAGATGTGAAACACCAGGTGAACCGCGACTCTGTGCCATTTTCAACCTATCTTTAATCACTTTTACCTTTTCCATAGCTTGATGTACTAAATATGGTCCTATCAACTCTGCTTCACCAACTTCAAACCATCCAATAGGAGATCTGCATCTTCTCCCATAAAAAGCTTCATAAGGAACCATTTGGATGCTCGAGTGGTACTATTGTTGTAATAAAACTCAATTAGAGGTAGGTGATCATCCAATATACCCTTAAAATCAATCACACATGCCCTCAATATATCCTCTAAGATCTTAATAGTGTGTTATGCTTTCCCATCTGTCTAAGAATGAAAGACAGTACTTAAGTTCACATTTGAACCCAAGCCTTTTTGGAAATATTTCAAGAACTATGCAGTAAATTATGCACCTCTATGTGAGATAATAGAGATCTAAACCCCATGAAGTCTTACCCTCTCTTGAAGATACAACTTAACATAATATTCTGCCAAATGGGTAGTCTTTACCGACAAAAAGTTGGCAGATTATATCATTCTATCGACAATCACCAAAATAGAATCATGTTGCATGCGAGATCTTGGTAAATCTATGATGAAATCCATATTAATGATCTCCCACTTCCATTCTTGAAGTTCTATGTTTTGGCAAACCCACTGGGCCTTTGATGCTCTATTTTAACTTGTTGGCAATTTGGACACTTACCAACAAATTCTGCAATGCCCTTCTTCATACTATTCCACCAAGAGACTTCTCTCAAGTCGTAATACATCTTTGTGGAACCCGGATGAATGGAATCTTTGGAGCTATGAGCTTCCTCCATGATCCTCTCTTGGAGTTTATTCACTATTGATACATATAATCTACCTTGATATCTCAAAACACAATCTCCCCTTGTTCAAAAGCTAATACTTTTTGCTTATGAACACTTGCCTTCAATTCAAGCAAAATTGTGTGTAGGTCTTGCTTTTCTTTCACTTCAAACACTAAAGAATTTTCAGCCCCATTCATCACTACTACTACTCCTTCTGTAGAATCCATTAGTCGAACTCCTAAGCGTGCAAGTCTATTGATACGCTCAAATTAAACCTCTCTACAGAGGTATAAGCGGTCATATCAAGTAAAGAACCCAACTATTAGGTTGCGTCGATCGCACAAGGAAAATGGTTTAGACTTAACTTCAATGTACGATTACTTCTATTTAGTCAAGTTCTTTTCGAAAACAGGTAATTAAAGGGGTTTTTTGTCATATCTCTAAGTAAAACAAGTAACAGGAGTAAATATTTGGTGTTTATCAAGTTTTGAAAGAAACTAGGGTGTAAGTGTTCCCCATAGGTTCATAACGCCGTATTTCTAGCTATAACAATTCTTCCCTAGTGTTTTTCTTGCAAAGTGATAAGTTAGGTATCTCTAAATCCTTGGTCTGGCATTTAGAGAATTTCACCCCATACATTGGTCCGGCTACGTGTGTCTAAGCTACTAACCCATACCTTTACTTAATATTAAGCATCATATTCGATGTATGACTTAGTTATTACCTCGCACCAATCGAGACTAGCCTATTAGATAATATCCCACTAATTCTATGTTGATAATTATTTTCCTATTAACTACCTCCTTGGTCCGGCATAGCAATAAAGCGAGTTCTAACGCGTGCACTCTTTAAATTTTGACTTCTAAGCGAAAGAATTATCAATACATGCAATAACCTATTTGAGAATTGTTATTAAGCTAGGTTAACTTTGTTAATCGCCCATGGTTACCACAACCCTAGTTGTGGATTAAGTTACCCATGTATAAAAGAACACAATTCATAGTTGATAAACAATAAATCATGACTTACTTTGACAATTCGAATAAAATCCAGAAATTCAACTTGAAACAACAAGAAATCACTTGAAAACCAAATCCGGAAATTTGAATTAATGTTAAAGTTGCAAAATCCAATCTCCAAAAACAAACTAAGAACAATAATAGTAGAATCCAACCCCAAAATGAGGTTTTACACCCTATTTATAGAAAACATTGTCCTAAATAAAAAATGATTTAAAATAAGGAAAGTTGTTCAAAAACGCGGTTGTAATCGACGACCCCCATAGACGGTCCGTCGATGAAATGACGGACCGTCGAATGACTCCGTCAGTCCAGAGTTAGCATTTTTTTTCATCCTTCAGCTGACATCTTCTCTGAATCAATGGACGGACCAATAACACGGTCCGTCGATGCATCTATGGTTCGTCGATGCCTTCCATCGTTCCATACTTATACTTTCTTCAACTTCGGGTACTGAGACTATCTCTGAACTTAATGAAGATTCAACAGGACGGTTCGTCGATCAATTGACGGACCGTCGATCCTTCCGTAGCCGCACACTTGGTCAGATTTCCTAGAGTTTATCTAGATGCCTGAACTATCAGTCGACGGTCAATATCTACGGTCCGTCGATGGGACGACGGACCGTCGATGGCCTTCGTGGGTCACCTCTACACTAAATCTCAGTTGCCTTCTGTGTTTGGGGCTTGGACACCTTTCCTGCAAAACAAAGATAAAAACAAGTAAAAACTACTACAAAAAGGATCTAGACACACAACAATCTTAAGGAAAAAGTATTGAAAGTACCGTGAAACCACGATACATCAACAACCTCAATTTAAATTCATTGTTTGTCCTCAAGTGACAAATTATGACTCAACACAACACTTTGTACAAAAGTATCCTCTTTTAAGCTTTCGCAATCACATGACTATCAATCCCAACTTTTTCTTTACTTTAGTGCATGCTTCTACTCTTAGGCTTGATAAGCTAACTCATGTGGATCATACCACGAAATAAACTCACCATGCACCGACACCTCTACTCTTTTGCCTCTCGCCAAGGTACCAACTTTCCGATATTGCAACTAGTGCCCTCACTTCAAAAGAAATCCTCCGTTTTCGCACAGTGATTTTAACTTTGGGTACAAGGATCATTATTCAACACTCACGCTCAAAACAAATTCACACCTAGTTAGTACTTGTCTCCATAGGATTGCCCTTATTTTCACTGCTTAAATTCACCACATTAGACTTTAGGATCACGATAGGACTTTCTTGGCTTGTAACGTAGGCTCAGGGTCAGGTATGGTACATATGGGTACATTTTAGTGACTTTTTGCCCTCCTTTACATTACGGCTAAGCGTCCTACCATTTTCATTATCTCTTATGCCCTACTTTTCTTTTCTTTTCATCTTTGCCTTGCTTCACCCTTTGTTCTTTGTGGAAGTGACTCTTTCTTCTTTTTGTTCAACTTTTTTTTTTTATATAATTCATTCAATTAATAATTTTGACTAAGTCACCTCTCTTGATCACTTTTTCTTTTCTTTTCCACATTACTCTTTTCATACACACTTTTCGGGTCCTCGCTCATAATAACCACCCTCAACTTATGGCTTTGCCATGAGTCGAGGTACACATTACCCAAGGTTGGGTCAGGGACAAGACGAGGTCATTTTCTGCATTAGTCACCCTCAACTTATGCTTTTGACCTAAATTGAGGTGCACATGTCCAAGTAGGGACCAGGCCTAACACATTATACCAGGGAATGTGAGTTGGTGAAGAAAAGAAAGGTCTATTATAGGCTCAACATATTTGGATCAAAAAGGAATAACAATTTCATTTGGTTCACTTTATTTTAGGCTAGATGTTTGCTAATTCGAACAAGGGCCTATGATACTTTCCTAGTCATCTAACACAGATTCCTTTTGCAGGACCAACCGAGCAAGTTCTAGCTAGGTACCAACAGTGGAACAATCAAACTTCCTCACACTCTCTTGACACCTCTTTACCCTATCAGATTATCAGACACCTAGTTTGAGTGTTCGTTTGAGGGTCATGCAGTGGGTTCATATCTATGTCCTTATTAGAGCCGACACATTCAACTTTCTTTATACCTATTCATGCAAGCATTTTCTTAGAACAGGATATCTATCATTCATGCTTAGCCATCATGCGTCATAGTTCATGCTTTCATACTTTGTACAAGTTACGATATGTCGGTTCAACAGTAAAGTAATTAGTCTCTTGGGGCAAAAGAACATAGGCAATAAAACCCCAAAGAGAGGATCATGAGTTGGGCTACTCAAACTTCACCCAACAAGCAAATGCAAAGAAACAACATGCTCACTTATAATTTAAAGAGTACTAAGAAGAGAATTAGTACCTTGGTATTCACTTTCTCTAGATTCAAAGACATGTGGGTATCTCTTCTTCATATCCTCGTCAGCTTCCCAAGTAGCTTCCTCAACAAATTGGTTCCTCCAAAAGACATTGACTAAGGCTACCTCTTTGTTCTCAACTTGCAAACTTGGTGATTTATAATATGAACAAGAACCTCTTCATAGAATAAGCTATCCTTGATCCAATTTTTTTTCAGTTGGTATGATTAATGAAGGATTTTCCATGCACTTCTTCACCATAGAGATGTGAAACACCAGGCGAACCGCGACTCTGTGCCGTTTTCAACCTATCATGAATCAGTTTTACCTTTTCCATAGCTTGATGTACTAAATATGGTCCTATCAACTCTGCTTCACCAACTTCAAACCATCTAATAGGAGATCTAAATCTTCTCCCATAAAAAGCTTCATAAGAAACCATTTGGATGCTCGAGTGGTACTATTGTTGTAATAAAACTCAATTAGAGGTAGGTGATCATCCAATATACCCTTAAAATCAATCACGCATGCCCTAAATATATCCTTTAAGGTATGAATAGTGTGCATTACTTGCCCATCTGTCTGAGAATGAAATAGAGTTCGTAAGTTCACATTTGAACCCAAGCCTTTCTAGAAAGATTTCCAGAACTATGCAGTAAATTATGCACCTCTATGTGAGATAATAGAGATACAAATCCCATGAAGTCTTACCACCTCTTGAAGATACGACTTAACATAATCTTCTGCCGAATGGGTAGTCTTTATCGGCAAAAAGTGGGCAGATTATATCATTCTATCGACAATCACCAAAATAGAATCATGTTGCATGCGAGATCTTGGTAAACCTATGATGAAATCCATATTAATGATATCCCACTTCCATTCTTGAAGTTCTATGTTTTGGCCAACCCAATATGCCTTTGATGCTCTATTTTAACTTGTTGGCAATTTGGACACTTACCAACAAATTTTGCAATGCCCTTCTTCATACTTTTCCACCAATAGACTTCTCTCAAGTCGCAATACATCTTTGTGGAACCTGGATGAATGGAATCTTTGGAGCTATGAGCTTCCTCCATGATCCTCTCTTTGAGTTTATCCACCATTGATACATACAATCTACCTTGATATCTCAAAACACAGTCTCCCCTTGTTCAAAAGCTAATACTTTTTGCTTATGAACACTTGCCTTCAATTCAAGAAAAATTGTGTGTAGGTCTTGCTTTTCTTTCACTTCAAACATTAAAGAATATTCAGCCCCATTCATCACTAATACTCCTCCTTCTGTAGAATCCATTAGTCGAACTCCTAAGTGTGCAAGTCTATGCACATATTTTGCTAGCTCTCTTTTTCCTTCCCTATCATGGGAGGTATTACCTATAAAAAAAACCTGCTTAATGCATTAGCAACTACATTAGCCTTATATGGGTGATAAAGAATACTCATGTCATAATCCTTGAGTAATTCTAACCACCTCCTTTGTCTGAGATTAAGCTATTTCTGAGTGAACACATATTGAAGACTCTTGTGATAAGTGAATACATCAACATGAACACCATACAAATAATGACGCCATATCTTCGAAGCAAATACCATAGCAGCCAACTTTGAGTCATGAGTTGGGTAATTCTTCTCATGAACTTTCAACTATCTGGAGGCATAAGTTATAACCTTGCCATTCTTCATTAAGATGCAACCCAAACTCACTCTGGATGAATCACAATACATCACAAACCCTTGGGTACCTTCTGGTAAGGTCAAAGCTAGTGCAGTAGTCAACCTCATTTTCAATTCCTAAAAGTTTTTCTCACAAGCTTCAGACCATTGAAACTTTACTATTTTCTGAGTCAACTTCGTTAAAGGAGATGAAATAGACAAGAATCCCTCTACAAACCTTCTATAATACCCAACCAAACCCAAGAAACTCCTAATGTCAGTTGGAGATGTGGGTCTAGGCCAACTCTGCACTGCCTCTATTTTCTGAGTATCAACTCTAATTCCATCACCGGAAACTATGTGGCCCAAGAAAGCTACAAACTCAAGCCAAAACTCACATTTAGAGAACTTAGAATATAGCTCCTTATCTTTCAAAGTCTAAAGAACTATTTTGAGATGACTAGAATGATCTTCTTCATTCCTTGAATAGATTAGTATGTCATCAATGAAGACGATAACAAACATATCTAAATAAGGTTTGAAAACTCTATTCATAAGGTCCATGAATGCTGCAAGCACATTATTTAAACCAAACGACATATCCAGAAACTCATAATAACCATATCGGGTTCTGAAAGTTGTCTTTGGAATATCACATTCCCTTACTCTTAATTGATGGTAGCCATATCCGAGGTCAATCTTGGAAAAACAAGAAGCACCCTGAAGCTGATTGAAATATTCATCAATTCTTGGAAGAAGATATTTATCCTGATGGTAACATTGTTCAACTAACGGTAATCTATACACATCATAAGGGGAAAATCTTCTTTATCACAAAAAAGACCAAAGCGCCCCAAGGTGAGACATTTGGTCGAATAAAACCCTTATCAATGAGATCATTCAACTGCTCTTTAAGCTCTTTCAACTCTACTAGTGCCATTCTATATGGTAGAACAGATATAAGACGAGTATCTCAGAGAACATCTATACAAAATTCTATCTCTCTCATGAGAGACTCCAGATACATTATCTAGAAAGACTTCTGGAAACTCTCTTACTACTAAAACTGACTGAATAGGACGTATATCAACACTAGAGTCATTAACTTAGACTAAGTGATAGACACACCCCTTAGAAACTAACATCCTTGCCTAAAGGTATGAAATGAATCGACCCTTAGGCATTGATGAACTACTTTTCCACTCTAAGACTTGCTTATTATAAAATTGGAACTTGACAACTCGAGTTCTACAATCAACTGAGACATAACTAACATGAAGCTAGTCCATACCAAAAATGACATCAAAATCTACCATGCTTAACTAAATTAAATAGTCCATGGTACTCTTGTGATTGATAGAAATGGTACAATCACGATAAACTCTCTCTACTAGAATTGACTCACCAACAGGTGTAGAAACACTGAATGGTTTTGTATCAGCCTTAAAAATGAACTAGGTTGAAATAGAGTTTCACTTGTGTTTTAAGGGCTGTTGAATAGTTTATTTAATGTGTAAATGAGTTTATAGGTCTCTCTGGTTGAGTTTGCAGTCAAACGTCAAGGGACGATCAAGACGTTCAAAAACTAGTTTTTTTCGTGTTGGCGTGTTCTAGTATGTTATGCATGTTTTTATGTGTTGTTTGGAGTCATAAATCAGTGGAGGTGACTCTAGGGTCTAGATGAACATGCTTTGGGTCAAAACGTTCAAGTACGACTCCCCGAGGACCACCCTAAGGGTCCTTGAGGAAGACCCAAACATGGGCCAAAAAAGCTGTCAGGGCACCCTGTTTTAGGGACTGCCCGCGCGACTCACAACTGTCACTTGGAAGTTAAAATATTGTATTGCAACGCAGACTTGTCACGAAACTCACTGCCTCAAAATTATTTCAAAATCAAAATATGGATTTGCCTCCGCGACGCGCAGTGACTGTCTAGTTTTGGTTGTGTCGTTTTAAGGTCAAGTTAGACTTAATTAAAAAGGGTCCAACTTAAGTAGGGTTGGTTTGGTTATTTTGGGGGTATATTAAATACTTAATTTAGGTAATTATACCCTCATTACCATATTAAAAACCCTAAACCCTCAATTAGAAATCTAAAATTTCAAATCTCTCTAAAGTTCTTCTCTCCCAAAATTCTCTCAAACCTCCATTGAAGGTTAAGGTCTTGGAGCTTGCTAGGAGGGATGGTTTCAACTGATTTCCTCTCAATTTTCGTTGGTTTCTTGAAGAATAAGATATGTGAGTTCTTTATCTATGGCTTGCTATCACCTTAGATCCAATTTCAAAGTGATTTTCAACGATCTCAAGTTTATGAAAAAGTCCAATTTCAACTCTAAGTCATGGGTTCTTTCATAAAATATTTTCAAATGATTAGATATGATATTATTGATGTATAATTGATGTTTTCCAATGAAAATCTCTATGAACCCGTGGTCCTCTCAAATCTTTAAATATGGGTATGAAGTGGGTCTATTGCTTATGATCTAATGATGATAGAATTGAGTTTAGATCATGTTGTAATGTTGATTTCTATGGTTAATTATGTTATTATATTGTGAATGGTTGGAGATGTTAAGGAATGATGATCTTGGCTATTGGAATAAGGTAAGTTGAACTAATTCCCTTAGTTAATATAGAATTGCTATGGTATAGTTCACTTATGGTGGCAGTGCTTATGTGTTGTATATAATGATGATCATGACCTTGTCGACATTATTATATGAATTGTTGTAGTATCATGTTAGGGTTCATGTGAAGGTATAATGTGTAGTTAGTTATATGAAGTAATGTGACTATATGCAAGGTGTTATGGCTTAGACTAATGTATAAAGTGAAGGATGGTGTGATACATGTGTGATCTTGTATAATGTGAAGGTATAAAGTGAAGGTGCTCATGTGATGTCTATATGATCTTGTATGGGTGCTATTATGGTATTATTGGATGTAACTCTTCTCTAATTGATGTTATATTATAATGAAGGACTAATAAGTGTCCTTATAGAATGATGTGGTATCTTGTGTTGGTAAACTTAGTTTTCCCTACTTGGTAATTGAATGATATTGAATAAATAATATGATGAATGTTGTGTCTTGATTGGTAGACTTAGGTCCCTCTTCTTGATAAATGAAAGTTATGTGAATATGTGATCTATTGACTTGGTAGGCTTAGGCACACTTGTCATGTATGTTTATGAATGAATGAAAGAATGAATGTAACTCTAGGATCGGTGGACCTAGGATGGTGCCCTTCTATGAAAGACTAATATAGAACCTTGAATATGAAAAGAAGGTTAAGAATGAGAGAACCTTGAATATGGAAAGAAGGTTAAGAATGTAAAACCTTGAATATGAAAAAAAGGTTAATATTGAAGCCTTGAAGGAACGACCGTAATGGTTCCCTTCTTGAGCGGGACTTAGAGGTAGGTTGGCTGGAACGACATTAAAATATCTCTAAGAAAGTCATAAGAGCTATCCTTATAGACCCTGAGTGGCAGCCCTAGTGGACCTGTCACATCCGGGGAGCACCCCTAGACGTAACCGGCATCGTCGTCCTCGAAGAGGACTAACACTAGCCTCTTAGCTTACATCATTACATTCATAGGTTAAAAATGCAGAAAATTTAAAACTTTTGTTCTATCTATCATGAGGTTTACATAGACCTCTCTCATACACATTATACATATTCATATCGAGTATACATAGACCCTTCGTATAAGAAGATTACATATATATATAAGATATAACATAGTCTTAAACGGTTGTTTCATCTCATAACCATCTAAACAAGAGTATAACAATTGGGCATAGCCCATACATCAATACAATAAAAGCCACATATAGGCTATATGATCTTTAGTACTCAAATGAAAGGAAATGAACATAGTATCTATAAGACTAATCAATATCCGATGCTAGAAAGTGGCATTGTCCTCGAAGTGGTGAAGACCTATTCAACTTGGAGAATGAGAATCCAAGTCTTCCTGCAAAAGTCGTCTCAAGCCCTTCAACGACCGGAACCTAAAATGTTGGGAAAAAAGGGAGAAATGGGATTAGTAGATCACTTGTACTAAGTATAAGACCATATGCACACAACATAAATCATGCTAAAAAGGGACATTTCATTAACACATATTATTTTACTTTGAAAAGCCTTATACACATTCAAGAACCAATACAAGTCAATACATATTCATTAAGTCAAGACCATGTACATTAAAAGACCAATAATGCTAAGTCAAGTCAAGTCAACATGCATTTCAACATACTTGAGCACATAATCAAGACAACTATATCATCAAGTTATAATATCAACAAACATGGATAAGAGTTTATAACATCATAACCAATGCAAGACCATTGTTCATGAACCCTCATTAAGTCCACTAGTGCAATGACTAAGCAACATGGATGAATTCTCATTCCTCTTTTCATTGATTAGAATTCATACTTCACTAGTCATAACATCATAACCAAAGCAATGGTCTTGCTTTGCTTTGATTATGATGTTATAATCAAGACAACTCTATCATCAAGTTATAATATCAACAAGCATGGATAAAAGTTTATAACATCTTAACCAAAGCAAGACCATTACTCATCCATTGATTAGAATTCATACTTCACTAGTCAAATACTTTTCATGGATAAGAAGATATAAAGGTGCATATGAGAATCATCCTTCCAATCAACACCCTATATATATCATACTCATAGCTATGCATGGTGTGTGTGTACATATTGATCCTCTTAATGACATAATAGCAACAACCTTGGTATTGAGGGAAACTTCCCTTCAAGGATAAAAACACATTTCCAACATCCCCAAGTCATGAACAACTCACATATAGAGCATTTAGGGATTCTAGACCACACACCCAAATTTCATCATAGGAGACAAGAGCACATTCAACATTTGAATATATAACTCCTAACATGCATAGGATCACATATTCATAAAGGGATCATATAGTTAGGGGTCATTCCACAATAGTACTTAACATAATCAATCATGTAGACCACACTTTATCCCTAATATTCTCATACCCATTATACTTCACATTATCAATACACCTTAATCATGATACTAACAATGAGGACTACATACATAACCTTCATGGCACACCTCATACTCATGTTCATTATCTTTACATCTATTTCCCTCAAGGCCGTGATCACTACATGTATACATAGACAAGAAGTAAACACCGCCACCATAAGTGGACCAAACCATACAACATTAATTCCAATACTATAGACTAGAAGTTAGCTCACTTACCAATTCTCCAAGCCATGATCAACATAGATCATTACTCCACAATTCATAATCAATGGCTATAGATAGTAATCAAATCTAACAATACAATTCAATCCAAGTACAATTCATTAACATAAAATCATATTCACGAAGACCCACATTATAGGCCAATTTAGAGAATTAGGAAGATCATGGGTTCTCTTAGAATTTCCTTAGAAAATCATCATAAAAACACTAACTTATCATTTATTCATCATTAGAATGACTTAGAAAATCATTTGACAAGGAACCCATGCTTAGATTGGAAATTTAGAAATTTGATCATTGGAACTCTTTGGAAATTTTTTGATAGAAATCCTTGAATGAAAGGTTATTCAAGAATCAAGAGTTACCATATTGATTGAAGACCCATGAAAATTGGAGAAGGATCAGTTTAAAATCCATCTCCTAGCTTGATCTTGAGCTTGACCTCCAATGGAGTTTTGAGAGAATTAACTTGGGAGGGAAGGGTTTAGTTTTGAAGAATGAATTCTAATTCTAGGTTTTAGGGTTTTAACCAACTTAAAATACCCAAAAATAGGTAAAATAAACCGTCCCCCAAATACCCAAAATATTCCTACACTTATTTGGACTTTTAGAAACGTCCAACTTGACTTTTAAACGGCGCGACCAAGTCTGGGACATGGTTACGCGTCGCGGACGCACATCCTAACCTTGTTTCTAGAAATTCATTTGAGGTAGAAAGGTTCGTGACAAGCCCGTGACACAAAGGCAGCTTTTTGCCTTTAAGTGTTGGGTGCGCGATGCACGAGCACCTCCTAAAAGGTGTTGCGTGCACGCTGCCTTGGCAGTGTCACAACCCGAAATCATACCCTAGAAGATAGGGTGCAATTTCGGATTGCGACCGGCGTCGTCGAACTCTTAGAGTTCTAAGATAAGCCTCATTCATATCATTCATTGCATATACATAGTGAAAAGTAGTGCGGAATTAAAAAATTTCACAAAACATAATATAGTCTTTAAAAATCTCTTTCATATAAAAGTAATAGAAAAGCTAAATCTCAATCTCATCATCTTAAGACACAAGAGTACTTTGGGACACGGCCCATACTTCAATACGAAAATAGAAAGACATAGTCTATTACAATACTTCAAAGAAAACAATAAAATGACATATATGCCCTCGAGTCAATTGAGGACATACTTCAACTTCTTCTTGAACGATCTTCTAAGTCCAAGTCTTCACTTCACAAGCTCTTCACCTACCAAGAACTATAGATAGAAAATAAAGCATGGAATTAGTACAACCACATGTACTAAGTATGGCTATATGCATAAAATCATGAAAATGGAATTTATTGGAAATATGCATCTTTTCATTTGGAAATCATAGTTTAAACATAAGATTGGGCAATTCACTTTAGAAAACTTTGTAAAACCTTTGAGGATTGGCTCATTGATGAAATAAGTTTCAAGGATCAAAAGTCATACCTCAAGGATGATAATTCTTCACTTTGATGAAGAATTTCCACTCAAGAACCCCTCACCAAGCTGCCTCTTCAATGGAGTCTTTGGGATTTCTAAGGGACTTTGGGGTTTTGATTTTAGAAGAATGAATTATTCTAAGTGTTAAACAGTTATATACTCATTTAAAATACCCAAAAGACCCTTAATAAACCGCCTAAACTCTTATTTGGAAGTGGGGTGAATTTACAAGTTCACCCCTGACTTGGCAGATTAATCTGCGCACAGGGACTAGGCTTGCGACGACCTGCTTGTGACGGGGCGTCACGGGTGCAACGGCCCGTCATGGACATCCGTTGCAAGATACAGTGGCTTGACAAGGGTCCCCTCTACACCCTTGGACAAGTTCCCCACGATTAGACCCTTGTGACGGGGCGTCACAGCCATGACTGGCCGTTGACAGCTCCGTCGCCAAGGCTGTCTGGGACTGCCTGCACACCAGTTTTGGGTCCTTCCTCAAGGACCCTTTGATGGTCCTTGGGGATAATTTCTGGACGTTTACAAACCAAATATGATCGTATATGAGTTTAACACCTCTCACATGAATTTCATCCAAAACGAACACGTAAAACTCAATGAAACTCGCCTAGACGTACAAGGTCGACTCAAGGCATATCTTTCGAATGCCTTGGACGTTTTGGTCGTTTGACCTCCAAACTTCACGAAACTTTAAACACTGCCTATACATGCTATATTAACTCTATTAAGAATCGTAAAACATCATGAAACACACATAAACACATAGAACCACATAAGAGACAATTAGGTGCTTAGTCGTCAAACGTCTTAGTCGTCCCTTGACGTTTGACTTCCAACACCTCTAATACTTTAGCTACTGCCTCTATACCACATATTAAACATGTTTAGGACCTTAGAACAGCAATACCAACATGTTAGTCTCTAGTTAACCTATGTCATTTTCGAGGTCTTACAATCTCCCCCACTTGGACAACATTCGTCCTCGAATGACACTTGCCACTCTCCGAACACTTCCAAGATTTGACATTCAACTAGCAGCACATAACCAAACCATACAACACATATCAAGAAGAAAACATCAATTTCACATAATCAAGAGATTCACAACACAACAAGAAACTAGAAAATAATTCTATAACTCATTATGCTACAAAACTCACATGCTTCAATCCAAATAGCAAAAACTCATTTTATATTCAACATCATACTCATATACATCAGTTCTAACCACATTACTACAATTTTAGACCAAAGAATCAAATAGCCATTTTTACAAATATATTACAGTGAGCAGCTTATAAAGCAACAGTGAATTTTGCAACTTTTCCAAAAATGAAATTTTTAGGCAATTCTCTATATAGACATGCTAATATGCAAGATAACATCATTTAAACACATCATACAATATGCTCAAAGTTTCATAAATCACACAATGCAAGAAGTAAATGAAATTCAATTTCAACCAAACTCCTAAACATCATGCACATGCAACAAATCAAGGAATTCTATCCCATCTACAAACCATACTCCCCCACTTAGAAGGAACTCATACTATCAAAAGAGAAACAAGAACTTACCAACATCATCATCACCATCACCCGGCTTCTCAATTCTAGTCCGGAGTGCATAGAAACGCTTCTTAGTTGGAGCATCTTCCTTCGGAACACTAGGCTCAACCCTCTTGCCCTCCTTCCTAGAAGCAATGTTTGGACAATCTCTCACTTTGTGCCCATCCTTTCCACATCCAAAGCAACTACCGGTACCCAATAAACACTCACCATAATGTCTCTTACCACAAGTGGCACATAAAGGTTTGTCATTGCTAGAACCACCTCTCTTCTCAAACTTCTTCTTAGGAACACTAGGTCCATCTTGAGTTTGAACCCTCTTTTTGAACCTAGGTTGCACTTGGTCACTAGCAACACTCATTTTCAAGTTCCTTGACATCCTCCTAATTTTAGACTCTTCAATTGATTGTGCATACACCATGAGTCTAGCCAAAGTCATATTATCATGCAACATAGCCGTACGGCATTCCTCCTTCACTAAATCGGCTACACCCGTCACAAAGCGACTCATTTCATCCCTTGAATTAGTCACTAGGGAAGGTGCATACCTAGACAAAGTCGAGAATTTCAAAGAGTACTCCTCAACACTCATATTGCCTTGCTTGAGATTGATAAATTCTTCTACTTTCTCTTCCCTCTTCTCACGGGGAAAGTACTTGCCAAGAAAAGCTTCCTTGAATTCTTCCCACTCAATAGGACCCGACTCCACCGATCTATTGTCCTTCCATTGAGTGTACCAAATTTGAGACACATCTCTCAATTGATAAGAAGCCAACTCCGCCTTCTCCCTAGATGTAACCCCCATAGCACTCAAAACTTTGTACACACCATCAAAAAATTCTTGGGGATCCTCATTCACCTTAGAGCCAAGAAAGATTGGAGGATTCAACCTCACAAAGTCTCTCAACCTAGATGACATAGTGCTCTCCATAGCATTAACCCTAGGCATCATGTTCAAGTTAGCTTGAGTCGTTACGGCTTGGGCTAAAGCAAGCAAAGCCTCTCCAATCACCCTATTAGACAATTCCGGCACCTCATCACTTCCTCCTACATTAGAAGCATGATCACCTTGAGGAGGCACTTGATCATCTTGAGCACCTTTAACACCTTGCCCACCTTGAGCACCTTGAGGAACTTGCTCAACTTGGGGAAGAACTTCCTCATTACCCCTTCTCTCTTCCATCCTTCTAGCGGCCAACCTTCTAGTATTCAACTCCTAGAAAACAAGGAAACACATTTAGAAGGATACTCATAATATAACTCTACCGCACGAACATAGGAGTAGAAATGAAGGGAAACACTATCGTCCTATAGCCTCTCGCCCATAGATGTGTCGCGACTCACACCGATGGTCAAGACTCTACTAGACGTGACTTGATGAGACTTTTTGATACCTAAAACTACTTTCACCAACCTATGCTCTGATACCAACTTTGTCACAACCCGAAACCATACCCTAGAAGATAGGGTGCAATTTCGGATTGCGACCGGCGTCGTCGAACTCTCAGAGTTCTAAGATAAGCCTCATTCATATCATTCATTGCATATACATAGTGAAAAGTAGTGCGGAATTAAAAAATTTCACAAAACATAATATAGTCTTTAAAAATCTCTTTCATATAAAAGTAATAGAAAAGCTAAATCTCAATCTCATCATCTTAAGACACAAGAGTACTTTGGGACACGGCCCATACTTCAATACGAAAATAGAAAGACATAGTCTATTACAATACTTCAAAGAAAACAATAAAAGACATATATGCCCTCGAGTCAATTGAGGACATACTTCAATTCTTCTTGAACGATCTTCTAAGTCCAAGTCTTCACTTCACAAGCTCTTCACCTACCAAGAACTATAGATAGAAAATAAAGCATGGAATTAGTACAACCACATGTACTAAGTATGGCTATATGCATAAAATCATGAAAATGGACTTTATTGGAAATATGCATCTTTTCATTTGGAAATCATAGTTTAAACATAAGAACATCATTTAGCAATTAGGAAACACATAAGATAACAATTAACCAAAAATACCATTTAAAAAACTCACTTTACAGTGAGCTATATTCACTGTACAGTGAATTAATCCACTGTTACAGTGAAACACTTTATCACTCACTTTAAGTCTTCCTAGCATGTAATTCCCTCACTTAAAGTCATCCTAAGATTCACTTAAGTCACACAAAGAGAGACCGCCCATACACCCTCTCTAGATGTGTCTAAACGACCCTTAATATTACCTACAATGAGTCATATACATACTTAGAAAACAATCATAAACATCTATGTAAGATTCATCTACCAAAGGTGATTTCCAAGGTTCACTTGAGTGAGTGTGGAGCGACCGCCCATACAATCTCTATCACACACACAAGAGATCCTATAGACTACCTCAAATAGAATCATTCTCACTAAACACACCTACACTTAGATTAGAAGACATTCTCCTTCCAAAGACTATCAAAAGACCTACTTAAGTAAATCGAGAAGATAATGTCCATAGTGCAGTGACCTCTTCAAGATTACCTAAATAGTCCTTAAGACTTCCTAAGGTTTAGATCATGTCAACAAGATTAACCAACTTCCCTAACTAGAGTCATCCTCAAGACTTCCAAAGATAAGACATGAAGAGACCATCCTTTCATGCCCTCCTCACACTTTAGCTAAGGAATGCTTAAGTCACTTTAGATTAGGTACTCATTCATTTACATAGTTACTAACATAGGTCATTAGTTCATTAGTTCATTAAGACTCATACATCACATAAGACACTCACATAAAGCATCACATAAGACACTCACATAATGGTCTTGGACAAGACCTAGGAACTCCACATAACACCTTCAAAGTCTATTGTGCAATGTCTAGATAGCGTCCCATACCACCACCTAAACCTCATAAACTTATCTAATGCTAATAGGTATTCCACATGATGAGAATAGGCAATAACCGACATAGACCATGGTAGCAAGACATGAAATCCGAAGTTCTATCCTACTCCGATGAGGTTGTTCTACTTGCCAATGGTAGAACTTGGACACATCCCATGTAGGCACATGGTTAAGGAATATGAAGGGCTTAAGAAGCATTCAATCTCTTCTTTAACTGAATCCACTTCCCCCTTACTCATACTCACTCGGTGCTAGCCTTAGTTCTCATAGATTAATTCACATTAAGGTTCATATAAATAGGTCCCATGTTCATGACCCCCTTTACATTCACCCTACCAAAGCAAGGTCCACTAGGGCATAACTCACTTTGGCGACAAGAAGCTCATAGCGACTTCCCTAAGGTATGATATGATGCCGTTCCAGCCAATCAACCTTAAGTCCATCACTCATCACATGAAGAATACCATTACGGCTAACTACTTCACAATTTATAACCTCGCCACTAAGTTCAAGGTTCCACATAAATGACCCTCTTATCATTAAGGTCTCACCTATATTATTATTCAAGACTAAGAGTTATAACACCCTATATCAAGACATCACATACCCATAACCATATATATATCGAGCAAGAGATACAAGTCAACCAAGACAAAAAGTCACATACTTCACCTTTAACACATAATACAAGACATTCTAGAAACACTTCTAAAACAACCTATCATCTTCAAGTCATCCTATATATCATCATAATATCATCAATATACTCCACATAGACTCATAAAGTCAAGTATGAATAACCAAGACTTAACCTAACACTACACTCATAATGTCAAGTCAAAGTCTAACATGATCACTTAAGGCAACATAACTAGAAGAATACATACATGACTATATAACTTCACATGTAGATAAGTAATGACATACTCACATCATCAACTACACAAATAGCCACATAACTTCAAGTAGTTGCCAATAAGGCCATGCTCATAATATTGCATAAAGTAACGCCGACAAGGCCACATCAATTGCAAGTAAAACACATAACACCGCCACAATAAGTGGACCATACCAAACACAATAGAATCGAAGTATAATTAATATCAAATTAAGGAAAATGGGGCAGCATACCTTCATCCCCATATCCACACTTCAATTCAATGTCAAATCAACCAATTCAACATCACAAGGCCCTTACCCGTGGCCATGAACAACAATTCAAAGCAATAACCATAGAACTCAATGAATCTACATCAATTCAATCTAGGTTTACTATCTAAGATCAATTATATATCAATTGAATACAATTCTTATATCAATAGAAAGCCCATAAGAAACTACACAATAATTCATCAATATTAACTTAATATCAAGTAACCCAAAAAGTAGTCAAAACTAGGGTTCATCAATTCACATGGGTTCATAGGTAATTTATGTTGAAATCATCAATACAATATCAATTAGATCATAATTCAATGTTTAGAAATCATTTATGCAAGAACCCATGGTAGAATCCCGAAATTGGACAATCCCCTTTAGAAAACTTTGTAAAACACTTTGAGGATTGGGCTCCTTGATGAAATAAGTTTCAAGGATCAAAAGCCATACCTCAAGGCTGATAATTCTTCACTTTGATGAATAATTTCCACTCAAGAACCCCTCACCAAGCTGCATCTTCAATGGAGTCTTCAATGGAGTCTTTGGGATTTCTAAGGGACTTTGGGGTTTTGATTTTAAAAGAATGAATTATTCTAAGTGTTAAACACTTATATACTCATTTAAAATACCCAAAATACCCTTAATAAACCGCCTAAAATCTTATTTTTAAGTGGGGTGAATTTACAAGTTCACCCCTGACTTGGCAGAAAAATCTGCGCACAGGGACTAGGCTTACGACGACCTGCTTGTGACGGGGCATCACGGGTGCAACGGCCGGTCATGGCAATCCGTTGCAAGCTCCAGTGGATTGCCAAGGGTCCCCTCTACACCCTTGGACAATTCCCCCACGATTACACCCTTTGTGACGGGGCGTCACAGCCATGACTGGCCGTTGACAGCTCCGTCGCCAAGGTTGTCTGGGACTGCCTGCACATCAGTTTTGGGTCCTTCCTCAAGGACCCTTCGATGGTCCTTGGGGATAATTTCTCGGACGTATACAATCCAAATATGATCATCTATGAGTGTAACACCTCTCACATGAATTTCATCCAAAACGAACACGTAAAACTCAACGAAACTCGCCTAGACGTACAAGGTCGACTCAAGGCATATCTTTCGAATGCCTTGGACGTTCTTGGTCGTTTGACCTCCAAACTTTACGAAACTTTATACACTGCCTATACATGCTATATTAACTCTATTAAGAACCTTAAAACACCATGAAATACACATAAACACATAGAACCACATAAGAGACAATTAGGTGACTTAGTCGTCAAACGTCTTAGTCGTCCCTTGACGTTTGACTTCCAACACCTCTAATACTTTAGCTACTGCCTCTATACTAAATATTAAACATGTTTAGGACCTTAGAACACCAAGACAATATGTTAGGCTCTAGTTAACCTATGTCATTTTCGAGGTCTTACAGGCAGCCTCTTGGCAAAAGCTCGGGTCATCCTCAAGGACCCTTTGGTTGGTCCTTGGGGATTCGTACTCGGACATTTTGACCCTAAACTCGACTATTAAGACACTATGGTCACCTTTACTAATTTTAGACTCCAAACGACACATTGAAACAAGGAAAACATACTAGAATACACTAGCACATAAAAGACTAGTTTCCGGACGTCTTGGTCGTCCTTTGACGTTTGGCTTCCAAACTCTTTGAAACTGACTTCAAAGGCTGTATATCATTATTTTAAAAATTTATTAGCTCGTAAAACTCATGTGAGGATCTAGTTCATCCTGTTTCATTTTTAGGGTCGTTACAAAAAATATTCTCTCGAGAAACCAGCATCGGAGAAGAAGGAGTCAAGCTTTGAAGCTCAAGATTTCACTTTCTTAACCAATTTTCTTGGGTTTTCTTCTATACATGTATGGAAGTCTTCATCCTTGATTAAGTTTCACTCAAGGAGCCCTATCAGAAGATGATTTCAAGTTTCCAAATTCCCCAAAACCCTAGGGTTTTCAATCTATGCATGGGTTCAATTCCAAAACCTTTTTAAAGGTTTATAAGTGATGAATTATGAATGAATTGTTGATTTAATGATCAATTATGGTGAATTGTGAAGGATTCCCATGAGCCCATGTTTCTCCCCAAAATACAAAAGTGAATGTATGTGATTTAGGTTGATTGATTATAGAACTATGTGAAGAGATTAAGCATATATTGATTTAATTTATGAATTATGTCACTATTCATGCCTAACTGTAGTATTTTAGGGTTTGTTGGTGAATTATGATTCATGGTCTTAATATGCGAAGTATGAAGAATTTATGTATGATCATAATGAGAAGTATATGTATGTGAACTAAATAAAAGTATTATGATCATGTTAAGAATAAAAGTTTATTGTCAATTAACACTCATAAATGATGCTGATAGAATGTGAAGGGTTTTCTTCAATGTATTGTACACTTGGAATTGGTAGGCTTAGACACCCTATTTTTGTGTGAATGAAAGTAATGTTGATTAATGTATCATGAATCGATAGGCCAATGACATTTCTTTCCTAATGAGTCAATGAACTAATGTACCATGAATTGATAGGCCAATGACGTTTGTTTCATGTGTGTAATAATTTTATTATGAATCATGAACCGATAGACTTATAACATTCCTTTAATGAGGATTCAAGAGCTATCCTAATAATGTACCATGAATTGATATGCTTATGTCATTCCTTTCATTTGTAATGATGTATCTTGGGATGATAGACCAATGGAATTCCTCTCAAGTACATTAAAGCAACGTGAATGAACTACTTTATGGGAATGAAGGCTATGTATCGAGTGGATATGGTAAGATGGAAGCTCTCCCTACGTTAGAATGGGTTTCAATGAACGTCTTCCTTATTCCATAACTATGTGCCCGTATAGGATAAACGAGTAGGATTTGAGAGGGATATTGTGAGTTCTCTAATGTCTTAATGACTAATGAATGAAAGTGCTCTTATCAAGCAATTGAAGAATGTTGACTTAAATGTATCACTTTTTATTTAGACACTTGACCATTATGAAGTTATCCACTTGGCCATGAAATGACACATCTCAAAATGGGTGACCCACATGATATCCATTTAGGTAAGTGATGACAATTAAAAGTGTGACCCCACATGACATTCATGTAGGTTTACAACAACTAACTATTTCTCCCTAAAAATAGTCACATATCTTAATCCTACACTGTCACTTTTTTATTGTTTATATACAAATTTGAAATTATTTTAGGTTAATAGTGGGGGTTTTAAAGTTGGGAAAAAATTATTTTATTTTAAAATGCCTATTTTTGAAGTAATAAGTAAAGTAAATAATTTGTTCAGATAATTAAGGCCATGGCCGATTATTTTTGTAAAGAACTACAAAAATATAAGTAAAATCATACTGAATAAATAGTAAAATCATCACTTATCACTAGTCCAGCCAACTAATATAAATCACTTTTCGAAAATGATAGAAATAATCTAACTCAACAAATTTGATCTTGATGAACTTAATGTTAAACATATATATATGAAGGACAAGAGGAAGTTGCTACATACGCCTCACTTCCAATTTTAAGGTTGTAAGTATGAGTTACAAAGCAAAAATGTGAGAGCTCATGAAAAGGGAGTAAAATAAATAAATAATAAAAACCACATACAAATGCATCACTTTTTATTTAGACATTTAAATTAAGAATTGTTCCTATTAAACATTTACAATATTCAATATTTTTTAAAAAAAAATTAGACACACTTTGTTGAGCTGACACATATGATGAATTTTACCCATTATAGACACGTGATAAGCCATTTCTTTTTTTACTTTCAATCTACCTCCATTTCCGCCATTGCCTCAACTCTCATCACTGTTGTGCTTTCACCATTTTCTCAATTATAAACAATTGTCCTTGTTAATTGAAATTAAAGTGAGACTCATGCTCTTTATTTGATAACAAAATATTGTTACTTAATATCTTTGAGAAGTTTGAAAGTTAAAAATAAGTTTCTTGATCTTTCTAAAAAAATAAAATAATGAGTTACTTGATTTGATAAAATGTTGAGAAATTAATGTTGGGATTGTCTTTGACTCATGAAAGAATCTTTAGCTAAAGTTATAACAAATCTGAAGGATTTTCCTCTTAAACCTTTGAATTAAAATTGCACACTCGAACAAAAACGCACATGATGAAGAATACCAGAACAATGGATTTTACAAAATTTCGACGTGTTCTATTTTTGTTAGAAATGTATCATTTTTCTGATTGAGTGTAATTATAAAATATATTTTATTCTTAACAAATATTATAAAACTATTTTAAAATAAATTAACCCAAACAAGCTCATTTAAACAAACTCTAAAACTTATTTTTATGAGCAACTTCCACATATAGTAAGCACAAATATGTATAATTCACTATACATATACAAATAAACCAATTGTATAATTCGCTGTATATATACAAAAGAAAGAAGTTATATACAAATTAATTTTATAATTTGTGTATGTATACAACGAGAAAGAGAGAAAGACAAAAAAAAATTTGGAATGGATATTTGTATTCAATAATTATAAGTGTATAACACGAAGATATATGTATTTGCATGTGTATATACAATTTTCTCTCGCTTTATACAAATGAAAACACAATTTATACATTTCGTTTCTGTTTGTATAAGCGATAAAGGCGAGGGTGGCAAGCGAGATCTGGGAGAGGGGAACGAAAATATATGTATACATACAATTTTTTCTTGCTTTATACAAACAGAAACACATTTTATACACTTGTGTTTGTATAAAAGTGAGAGGGAGCGAGCGAGCGAGGGAGAGTGGCGAGCGAGAGTTTGAGGGAGAGAGCTAACTGACAAACAATTTGCTACAGGGCACAATTAAATCAAAGTGTGGTTATAACATTTAATTGATATTAGTTTGCTATTATATACAAATTTTCCTATTTTTATTGCACAAGGGCCTAAAATTATATATTTAAATTAATTAAAAATAAATATATTTAATATTTCGTATTATAAGAACAAAATTAAAATTTATTATAATTGAAGGACCAATCAATGTTAAATTATCCTTAAATTCAAACTCAAATTAGATAAATAGGTGCACGTGATTTTCTTCTGTTTTTTTTTGGTATATATATATATATCAACAATAAAAGAAAAAATAAACTAAATTACTTCTTCTTTTTCCAGATACGCGCACACACTCATATCCCTTTCGTTTAGCCCTTCGTCTTCTCTGAGATTTTAGGGTTTCGATTTCTGCAAATTCGAGTTCTTCTGTTGCTTCAATGGAGTTCGATGGTGGTCGAAAACGTGGAAGGCCACATGGACCTATGAATGGCAATGGTGGATTCAAGAAATCTAAGCAAGGTAACTGTTTTTGCTGTACTAGTCTCTAAATTTCATACTCATTTTCTAGTCTTTGTTTTAGTTGCTTCTTATTCTCTTTGGTATTTTTCATCTATACCTCCTGTCAAATCTAGGTTTTGCTAATTCTTCTCCTGTTTTTTTGTTTTGAATTTGATGGTAATACATATCACTCTTTGTTGTTTTTATTGCTTTCTAGTGTCTTTTCACTTCATTATGATTTTTGATGGTTTTTCCTTTTTCATAGCTGTCATGTGTATTAATAGAGCTCATTTCGGCGAATATTTTTGTTGTCAGATGTGGTGGATGACAATATATAAGTAGTGGTTGTAACTTGTTAATATGGTTTGATAGAGAGAAATGCCACACCAAAGTGTTAAGTTTGAATATTTAAATGGATTTAGATTTTGGAAGTTCTAAATCTGAGTGAGTTTCTTATAAAGTATGGTATTTAGGTGAACTTGCAAAGTCAAATTTGAATTGAATGTAGTAAAATATGTTATCATGATTGAGCTGACAAAATTTTGTTTATATGTAAGCAAGAAGGAGAACTTAATTCCTTCTTGCCCTATTCTATTTTACCCTTTCCAGAAGTTAGGAATTAGTATTTGGTTCTGTCTCTTCAGTAACTCTTGATGGAGTACCACTACATTGTAGAAGTTGCTTATAAAACATGGTCTGTTAGATGGCACTGTATTTGACTTCGAATTCTCTTGTCGTCAAGTTTGTGTTGGTAAATTGCCGTGAAATATGTTCTGTGTTCACCTTTAATTGAATTGAAGTTTGAAGAGTTCATTTCATTTTTTCCCCGCGAGTTTGAAGGGTTGAAAACTTGATAACAAGTGGAAGTTCTTGTTTCTGGAGAAAGATAAAATCTTGTTATACAATACTTCTAAGGTTTATTGGAGAAACTTAAGGAGTTGGTTGAATTTGTTTTCATCATTGTTTATTAACTCCATGGTTTTATAATGATTATAAAAAGTAGAACTTCGCGATACTAGTGACAAATGACTTGTAGATATCTTTCAACTAGAAGGTTAATGACAAATTTATCTGTAAAACAATTGATTAATGTTATGCAACAGAACTGGAGTCAATTACAACTGGTATAGGAAGCAAATCGAAGCCGTGCACTAAATTTTTCAGGTTCTAATCTTAACTCCTCTAAAATATAAGTACTTGAAGTGTAGTTTATTATTTATTTCTAATTTCTCAAATCTAATCAAGAGTATTTTTATAGTTATTCCAATTATTCAAATCCATTTGGACTAATGTTTTGGTCATCTAAAGTTGTGTTACAGGAATAATAGTTGTTAAAACAGCTGTTGAAATGAAATGGGATGATATTGAGAAATGTTGAATTAAAAACTTGTGCAGGTTATGTAATGTTAAACTGATTAGCGGGAAAAAACTTCTATCTCGTCCGCCTTTACATAAACCAGTATAATGATTGTGCTACACTTCATATTGACAAGCAAATGCAGCGCTAATGTTGCTATATAATTTTTGTGAGTAACTTCAGTGAAATTATTTAGACGAAGTGGAATATTGATGAATTGGTGAGAATTGGTGAGCCGCAATGACTATCGTCGTTGTATTCATTAAAGTTACACAAGTAATTCACTGCTTCTGTGTTTGACATGCCTCAAGTTATTTCTGTTTCTTGACATGCTTTATTTTGGGTCTTTGGATCTCAGTCTAGTATCTGAAAGCCTTCAATGCACCTTGGTTGAAGGCTTGAAGCACAATAAAGATAAACAAGGTGGAAGATGTACATGCCACTAAATATGAATTATGAGAATCCAATACTTAGGTTCATTCTTCATTACGTTCGAGATTCTTTCATGTTGGACACAAAACTTGTGTTTTATGATCATTTAAGTAAATTACGAGCCACTTTTACCGCATCTTAAGAATCACTTATCTTGTGAGCAGACATGTTTTAGCACATTTATATTTAGAAATATCATGTTATTAAAAAGCCATCTCTTTGTTGCTTAAATCGAGGGACCTACAATTCATGGGTGAAGTAGTGTTCTTCCCTTAAGTGTCCACTTCAAAGTGCAATCAATGAGTTGCAAAGTGATTCCTATGAGAAACAATCTTTTCTTTGGATATTTTGAGGAGTTGGATTAATATCTACGTCATTGTATGTAAGATGTTGAAATTAATTATTTTAACTGAATTTGGTTATTCTAGAACTTAATTCATGTTTGTGTGGTACTTTTTTTTTTTTTTTTGATAAAGGTGGTACTTTTTTGTTAATCATTTGCTTCATGGTAAAGAAGCGTGTGCTTTACTTCCCCCTTTTCACTTCAAGCCCCATGAACCTTGTTGCGCGTGCCGTGTGGTTCTTTTCACTTTTTTAAAAATTGAGAAATAGTGTGTTATAAGTTTTCCCGGATTCACCAAAGTTTTAATTGTATGGTGTTTACTTTATCCTGTAGAATGTCAAAATGTCTGATGTAGCTTTCATGTTTGGTCAAAATTGTCTCAAGCATGTTCAAGATGACAAAATCTTGAACCTTCTCAGGCGACCTCACTACCTGCCTCCCAACTTCTTTACATTAATGAGTTCATTCTAAACCTTTTGCTCTTGGCATACTAGGTCTCAATTGGTTTGATTATCTTGTTTCTTTGGACGTTTCTGGCTAACTAGTTAAGGGAACTACTTCTTCAAAGAGTTCTATGATTGGATGGGGTTATAACTTCATAGGGAAAAACATGACTTTGGTTTTACTGTTACTTGTTTTTCTTTTGATATCAACATGTACCATCCAAAGTAATGTGATCTCTACCCGTTGGTTGGAAAGGAATAAGTTCGTTGGTTAAGTTGATTCTTTTAGGTACCTCGTGATGTAAAACTGCTGGTGATTTTTTTTTTTTTTGATAATTGTATCATTGCTGGTGATATTTAGGCATCGTTAAGTTTTTTGTCTATGCATCAACTGACAAGAGGATGTTATTTTTTTAATTCATCAGTTATTTTTGAGATTGGAAGGAACAAAATATTCCTTAGTTTGTTCATTGTTGAAGGTGGCCAACATATATCATAATAATGTCAAGTGACAAAACATAAATTAGTGCGGATTATTCAATCATCCAAATATAACAACATAAAAATAGAATAGTATACTGCTTCCTCCACCCTACCCCAACTCTTAACGTTTGCATGGGAAGATTAAGATTACCCTACATGGCGAAGGGAGTAGTTTTCGCTACCTCGACCATTGTGTTCCAGTTTCAAAAAAAAAAAAAAAAGAAGCAGCGAGATTATTGTATGCATATTAACATCTAGGTCAAGAATTACGCCGAATAAGATAGCAGAACTACAAACATTGTTCATATGTTAAGTTCTCCTTGATGAGTCTACTTACTAGAAGAATTTACGTGGAAGTTTGAAGATTAGGATTAAGATGTTGCTCTATGGTTTTTGAGTGTTCTATGGTTTCTGTTAAGAGGCATCAAAGTTAATTGTGCAAGACAACTGTGAGGTCAGACATATTTTATATGGTTAAGAATATAGCGGTAGTGTGAGTTCAAAATAGTTATCAAATATTTTATTGATCAAAACCTCACAGGTGCATTTTTGGTTGGAGGCTATTTTCACATTGAAGCGCACATGACTGTTTTTTTAAAAAAAGAAATGCAGCCACATGGGCTTTTTATTAATAAAAAAGAAGTCTAAAGAAGCTGCAAAAGGGAATCATATGTCCTTTTTATGGTAGCATGGGCTGAAGTTTTCTATTTTAATTTTTAGAAGAGCGACATTGATATAATCATGCTGGTTATTCACCTTATATATTAAAAAGGTTATAATCTCTTTGGTAAAGTTTTTGGTGCTCTCTTCTCTATCAAAAGATAAGAAAAAATCTAAACGAGGTGGGCTTTTATGAAGGTATCCATACTTGAGTTATGTTGAATATATGCCATGATTGCAAGTTTGCAGCTGTTGTGTCATATTTGCATGTATGCCATGTTTGCAAGTTTGCCGCAGCTTAGTCACATTGCATACATGCCATGATTGCAAGTTTGCAGCAGTTTTATGATCTTAAAGTTATTGTTTGAAGATGCAAGAAATCATACAAGGTGTTTAGGGTGGAAAGATTAAGTAGGATTCTGGTTAGATTAGCTGGTAACTTGTCAAGAGAACTTTGATGAACAATTTAAGATTTTGCTTTGGCTATGGAGCTTGTTAAAGCATAGATGGAAGTGGATACAATAGTTGGATTTAATTGTGTTTTAGAGGGTGGTCTAAAAGCTGCTGAAGTACCCCTAGTTTATCAGTGACTACTTGAGACAGAAGTAATAAGCTTTGGCTTTTTCTCTGTCTACAGGCACCAAATTTGTGAGAAGAATTTACTGGTGCCTTATTTTGGGTCTGTTGAAGAGTACATGCTTGACATGAACCAGGTACCATGTTTTGATATATTTCTGCTGTGGCTGTTTTGGTGAATTATGCTGTGTGCAAAAAATTGCCCGTAATCACCTGATGCATATTATTTTTAAAAGGAAAGTGCTACCAAATTCTTCTAAGTTAGATGATTGTTATACTCGTGGGTAATTTTTGAAGGGGCAGGACATTCAAACTTGAAATTGTCCGTATAGGTAAAGTGCATGGTTTGGTATCTTTCAAAAGATAGAAAGAACATCAATTTCTTGTAGTTGGCTGATTGTGTATGAGATGTTTGGTTTCTTCATGGCAATAAGATTTATGTCTGTTTTTGTTGAACTGTTGGGAATAGAAAAATTGATAGGTGCAATTTTGAATCTTGCGTTGGACTGATGGGAATATAAAATCAGTTGGTGCAATTTTGAATCTTGCTGCGGAGTGTGTTCTCTCCGAGTCTGTTTTAACTGAAACTTGATGATCTTGGTGATAATTTGACAATTGCGTAGAGTCAATTGTAGTGATCTGAACTCAGTTTCCCAAAAAAATGGCAGTGATCTGAAAATAAATTATCGGATTGTATGACATTTCTGTCTTCTTTCTCCTTTTGGTGCATTAAACATGCCATGATTAATATCTGTGAAAATCTTTTCTATCGATTCTTAGAATTGCAGATATTACTGTTGGTTGGAGAATTTCCTTTCAACTAAAGTTTGTATGACTACTTCACCACCTTAGTTTCCTTTCCATTTGGTTGTTTAGACCAAAAATCAAATGGAAAGAAGCGGCATGATATACTGTAAGCTAACATAAAAGTTTAAGTTGACTCTAGATCCCCTTTTTGTGGTTTGCCGGGGTAGTGGTACCGAAAGACGGTGTTAAAAATGTATATCATTCGCTGAAGAGAAGCTTGCATACAATTTCTTTGTATTGAAATCAGTCTAGGTAGCATTTCTATCATTTAGTGGAAATTGGTAGAGAATCATTGCCATGTTTTCCTCTACTTCCTTATTTTTCGAATATCATGATACTTGTGAAGTGATCCCCTTTAGACACTGTAAAGGAATTGATGGGTGTATCTTTCAAAAGGTAGAAAGATTTCCTTCTAGTTGGTTGCTTGTGTAATAAGACATTTGGGTGCTTCTTAGAAATGGGCTTCGTATCAGACACCTATTCATAAGGTAGGGAGCCTCCCTTTCAGTGATGAGATTTTCCTATTCGCAACGATGTGAGGATGCATTCATACTTGCTTCAAATTGAAAATGCTTAAGGAGGAGCTGAAGGTGTGAAACAAGGATAACAAGGGCAATTGGAATCAGAAGGAGATTCTAAATACATTGTCTGTATTAGAGTAATACAAGATCTGAGGAGCTTAACCATGGATGAAATGCTGCAGAAAGTTCACTTGGCCATTGAACTTCAAGAAACAGTTAAAGAATGAAGAGATAACATGGAGAGTGGTTGAAGTGTGGATAAGAACACTGAATACTTTCACAGAATGGCTACAACACATGAGAGATTTTATGACATTGATGTCTTACAGGTAGAATGCAGCACTATCACTGATCTTGAAGCTATGTTGCTTGGACTCTTCATAAATGTCAAGGGGTGCGTGTCGGATGCGCCAAAATTAGTGTATTTTTGGAGAATCCGGCACGGGTGTGGCATCAAAATGAAGAGTCCGCACAAGTTAGCCCTGAAGATATCAAATCACACATTCAAGACTTCTGTCTCAAATTGTATAAGGAATCAAAAAGCTGGATGCCTGATTTTATTGTGCAGGATGCCCCAGTTATTCGTTGGGAGGAACAAGACAATGCAAAAGGAATTTGAGGAAGAGGAAGTCCTAACTTCTGTCAGATTGTGTGCAGATTGTGTGCACGTGATAAGGCTCCTGGGCTTGATGGCTTTCCTATGCGTTTATCAATCCTACTGGGAGTTTCTGAGGGAGGGTGTTATGCTAATGAACACTATCCACCTCTTTCATTCCCACCAAGTCTTTGGAAAAGGCTTTAATGGCAGTTATGTGTCCCTCATTCCTAAGAAGACTGGTGCAATGGAGCTCAGAGATTACAGACCAATCAATTTGGTTAGTGGGGTGTATAAAATCATAGCCAAAACGCTGACTGACAGACTGATGATCTAAAATAAAGTGACATTCATCAAAGGGAGACAAATAATGGATGTAGAACTCATTGCTAGTGAGTGTGTGGACACTAGATTGAAAGGGATGACCCAAGCATCATGTGCAAAACTGTAAATGGATATAAAGAAGGTATATGACCATGTAAATTGGAACTTCTTGCTTGGTATTCTTAGATAGGGTTTGATGACATGTGGCTAAGATGGATTGGTTTTTGTATTAAAGCTGTTAGGTTCTCCATACTTGTCAATGGAGAACCTTTGGCCTTGTTTCTTAAGAGAAGGGGACTTAGCCAGGGTGATCTCGTATCGCCTTTCCTTTTCATCATAGCCATGATGGGCCTTAATAGTATGATGAGGAGAGCCATTAGCAATAGCCTGGATTAAGGGCTTTAAAGTCTGTAACAGGACATGAGAAAAGATGGAAGTCTGCCAGTTGCTCTATGCAGATGATACAATGGTCTTTTGTGAGGCAAAAGCAGAATAGATTACCTTTATCAGGGTCACTCTGATTGTTTTTGAAGCAGTGCCTAGGAAAAACAGCCTCTTTCCCATCAAAGTTGTGAACCAGATTAACGTAAGGGCTGGGCGTAAATATTGAAAAAGCGAAAACGGACCAGACCAGGCCAAAGACAAAATTGACAACATTCAGAAAGTCGAAGACAGATTTATTGCAACCTTTTACTTTTAGTTTAAAGAATCTTCTAAGCAAAACAATTAGTAGATTCCTTGGGCTCTTTGTAAGAAACCTAGGTCCTTTTAGCAACTTTTTGAAAGTTTTTAGCACGTCCTTAGTGCTGAGCAAAAAAACAAAGTAATTGCAAATGTAGTGATCTTATTTGAGGAATTTCTCCTTCACTGTGGTTTTCACCGTTAAATTCATTTTAATTTCCTGATGATTCAGTTATTTAAAACAAAAATTGAGTGGAATCGATAGGATGTGCCTGTTATGCTCAATTTATTTTCTTCTGTCATTATTGAGTACGTTATGAACGTTGGAACTAGTTAGAACTGTGGTTTTGTTATTCATTATAAAAGGAAGTGTTTGGTGATATGTATGAGAGAATTGCGTTGTTGAGACTGATGGATGAGGAATCCTTAGATCTTGAAACTAGCATACCACAACATTGTTTGGTTACCTTGTATAAAATCCAACATAGTTGTTGCCTTGTATAAAATCCAGCATAGTTGTTACGTTTGATCCTTTTTGCTGTTTCTAAATGATACCGCGTAAGTTATAAGGAAATCTGTATTATTTTATGCAGGATAGAATGTGAAATAAGAATGTGTATCAGTAATAAATGGATTGAATTTACAAAATGATATGAATACCCTTTGTCACTTCACACTTAAAAATTAAACAAACTCTTTCTATATATAAAAAATGAAAAAACATACATTAAATTATACAATATACTAATTTTTAATCCAACAAACCAAACATTCATTAAGAACTAATCCTTGCATTGTAATCCCTGCATAACTAATTTTTTGCATTACTAATCTTAACATAACTAGTTCATGCCTAATTGATCCTTGCATAGCTAATCCCTGCATACCGTCTTTGGACCAAACCACTCCTAATTTGATTGTATCGAAGTTGTTAAAACGTATAGATCTCCCTTTTCAAGTTGGAAGTCTTTACTTAGTAGGACGAATAATCAGTATAATCTGTGTTGATCTCGGATATGGAGATGTAGATTTGTGGAGAGAAGTGCAAGATTTATTGTTAAGTTTTTTTGGGATAGTGTTCCAGCTTATGGATACAGAAACAGTGTTCATCTGTTTTGCTGTTGTATTACATTGATGCTCTGGAGATTAATCTGTCTTGCTGCACTCTGAGACTATCATAATGGGTGATGGATTCTGTTTAGTTATGTCACGCAGTACTACATTTACTAGAGATTTGGAATGAGAATGCATCACTAGAAACTTCGGATGATGGTGCATTCACAGAGACTTGGAATGAGGGATACATTCATAGATACTATATGAAAAAATGTGACCCTGTTGTTGCCCATTGGTGGAGTATTACCATAGATGTGATGATTGGCATTTTGCTATAACGGTGTCAGTGAATCACTCCTGCTTTTGGTTCATGGGTAGAGATTTGTCTCGAGGAATAAATTTTGGATGTTGGATCTCGAGTCTCTTTTTTTTTGTTTGAGGTGATATGAACAGATGACTTTTCAAGGAGAATGAGATCAATGACAAAATTCAACGCCTGTTGTTGCAAGGTGCTCTCTTTCCGTCTGCATGGGACTAACTTAGAGCCACTTACTTTATACCAAGATGGTTATTTTTCTGATTTCTTGCTTCCTGTGGACGTTGATGGTTGTTCCACTGTAAAGTTAGTTTTATGAAAAGAGAAGCCCATATCCATTCCATTTGACTAATAGTTCCCAGCAGTAAATTTCTTTTTTTCCCCTTCCTTTTTGTTTGGGTTGTGGTGATTTATATTAGATATAACCCAGCTTTTCAAGCATTTTCATCTGGGCATCGTCCCTTTTAAATCCGTTATGCTGTAAATATTTGCAGTTTTCGGTTTCTAGGGTCTATTTCTTAGTTCAAGATCCCTCTTTACAGTTTTACTAATTGGAATCAAAGCATTAGTAGGTTTGTTCTGCCCAAATAGGCTAAATTGCTAAATATTGCTGATCCTTAAGTGATGTCATAAGTAATGAACTTGTGTTTGATGCTCAACGAAATCATCTTTCAGAGACTTAGCTAGGAAAATTACTATAAGTAAGATATTTGTTCACTTAATTTTATTGTTTTGTGTTTCTTGTCAAAAGCTTGCAGTAGTGAATACACAATGAGTGGATTTCAAGAAGTATGCGTGCATATTTGGTGCTTGTCTAATAAAAAAAGCCGTTTGATCACCTTTGGTTCATGCGATATTTTTCTGTTGATTCCTACTAACTTTGTTTCCAATTGATAAGCAAGGGTTGGGCAATCTCAAATATGACTTGTAAAAGCATTCTAAGACTCATAATTTGAGTAGTAATGTGCAGTTACCCTTATAGTAGGTGACCTATCGAGGTTTGGCTGATCTTGATATGTGCTGTTCTTTCTGGTTTATAATGTTGCAGAGCTTGGATTTTGGTCATTTTAGTGGATGGCCATGTTATTTCATGACAACAAAAAATGGGTTTGGTTGGAATGTTTTTATTTGACGCCTTAATCGGGAATTTAAGAAACAGAGCTGTTATTGATTACGCTTTTGTTGTTACTGATCTTCTTGCTGATAAGTTCGATCGTAATGGTTCATGATGTAACTTTGTTTATTTTTCCAAATTTATAGTTTTTTAATGTGTTGATTTAATTCTTCTGCAGTTTTTCGGGATGTCCATTTGGTGAAGGATGCCACTTCTTGCACTATGTGCCTGGAGGCCTTAAAGCTGTGACTCAGATGCTTGGTAGCAACCCAGCGCTTCCAGCAGCTCCTAGGAATTCAATAGCTCCGCCATCTTTCCCTGATGGATCATCTTCCCCAGCTGTTAAGACTCGTCTATGCACCAAATTCAACACTGCTGAAGGCTGCAAATTTGGTGACCAATGTCGTTTTGCGCACGGAGATTGGGAGCTTGGCAGGCCAGCAGCTCCATTGCATGAGGAGTCCCATGGTATGTTCCAGATGCATGGAAGGTATGGTAGTCGACCAGAGACAAATCCTGCTGGCCTTGGAGCAGCTGCCAGCTTTGGGTCCTCCGCGACTGCTAAGATTAGTGTAGATGCATCTCTTGCTGGACGTATTATTGGAAAAGGTGGCGTCAACTCAAAGCATATCTGTCGCGTGACTGGAGCCAAATTTTCCATTAGGGATAATGAGTCAGATCCTAACTTGAGGAACATAGAACTTGAAGGTACAATTGATCAGATTGAACAAGCCAGTCGAATGGTTCGTGAGCTTATTCAGAGCGTTACAACATCTGCAGCACCCCCAATGAAGAACACCAGCTCCTCCGTAACAAGTAACTATAAAACAAAAATTTGTGAGAACTTCACCAAGAGTTCGTGCACTTTTGGAGAAAAGTGCCACTTTGCACATGGAGCAGAAGAATTGCGTAAGTCAGGTCCGTGAGCTTTGCTGTATTTTACTGTTAGGGAGCATATCCCCCCCTGTGGCACTGTTATCTCTTTTTCTTTGGGTTTGTGAAAATAGTAGATAAGGTGTTTTTGCCATTAGAATATCTCGGTTTTGAGGCATTTTATTTGTTGAGATCGTTAATGTGCTCGATATCTCTCTTGGGTTCGTTATTTTTCATTTTTGATGTTCCTTTGATCATAACCTATCTACTACTGTCGATATGGATTTTAAAAGATTTAGTGGGAACTTTGCCAATCTAGAACAAATATGTGATGTGTGTGTGTTATTCTCTTGCTTATATCAACCCAGACTGCTGGAAAATTATCTCATCCGGTTCATCATGTTTCAAAACCTTTATTTACAGATGCTATTTACTACGTTTATGAGAATGCATACGTCTGATCGATCCGTGAAAGTCTTAATACCAGAATCAAAATACATAATTATTTTTCTTACTATTTTTTGGCTTTATCAAAATACTTTACTATTCATCCTGATATTTTTCTCTTGAATTGGTAAAGCATTAAAATCCTAATTGGGTGTTTGTGAATCCAATTCTCTTAATCACATTTAATTGTCTATTTTGGACTTCATTTGTTCTTTGAGAAATAATAATTAATGGTGAGATTAAAATAGAAAAAAAGTGATTATGCTTTTTTGATATAAATATAGGCTTCTACAATTTTATTTTTATATATATATATATATATATATATATATATATATATATATATATATATATAAAGATTCTACAAATATTGCTTGTATGTTATTATTTCAGATTTTTTAAAAGATAAATATGTACTAGTTAAAAAGACGTATAGTAGCAATAAGTTTGGTAAACCGTACAAAATAAGTTGAGTGGCTCCCAAAATACTATCCATCATTTTCGCGACTCTCCGCAGGCTTTAATTTGGTGTCTTCTGCGTTTTATTCAAAATCCCAATTGTAATATTACTTTTCTACCTTGGTACACATCTTTTTTATAGATTTATAAAGATTAATGCGCGTTCACATCTTCTTAATCCATAATGATTGAGGAAGGAAAACACTCTTTTTTTAAGGATTCTCTCCAAAAATAATATAAATAGTATTCTAATATTTATATTTACACACGAATCAGGTAATTATAAGTAACCTGTTAAATTGCATTAATAAAAAATAAATAACTTTTTAAATTAAAATAATTAGTGTACCGTCTATAACTTAGTAGTTACTGTGACGGGGTTGATAATTAGGGTTACTTCAGTAAAGATAAATGAGAGAGAGAATGCCCTTAACTTTTAGAAAAAACTGCACTTTCCCTTTGTTTTATATTACTTTCTTTTATTCCATGTTGCACACCTTTTTCATAAAAAATGATTCCTTTTATAATTAAAAATAATATATCTTTGTGGTACTTTCTCTATTTTAATTTAAGTTAAATCATTCGATTTGATGTAATTTTCTTAAAAAATTTTAAAAATTTTATGATCTAAAATACGTTTTAATCATCTGCGTTGCTATAAATTATTTCAGTTAGGATATAAGAATAATTTGAAAGTTAAGTTGTTTTCAATTTCAATTATAGAAATGTATATTTTAAAAAAGTGTGCCTTGAAGTAGAGGATGTGAGAGTATTATTTTATTAATATATATACTTAAATGGTATGATATTAAATATTATTATTTTTTCCGTGGTTTTCGGGTATCGCTTTGCGAATCCGACTAGTTGTACCCATCGGATCCCGCTATTTCAAGACGGGTTCACCACGGTTAGTTCCACGGGGCCCTGGAGACGCGGCTGGTTTGTAATGCCTCCAGTGGAGCTGCTGGGGCTCGAACTGGCGACCTGAAGGACTTTGTCCTCAGGCCTTTACTAGCCGAGCTACCCCTCATGGTTAATATTAAATATTATTTGTTTTACATTATAAATTTCAAGATGATTCTCTCTCTTAATCATGGGTATCTAGTCAAAGACCATGTAAAATGATACTCAAATCACTATAATAAATAAATAATTTAGCAGCATAAGTATTTATAATTAAGCGTCTATATAATATCGTTAAAGTATTTTAACAATTCTGAATATAATCACATAAAGCTAAATATTTCTAGGATAATAAATATTGTCACTAAATGAAATTCTATTGTCACTACATATTTCTTTTTTGGCTGTGGTAAATGAATATTGTCATGGACAATGTGAACATTGAAGTATCAAGGTATTTTGGTAGAATTTACCAAGAAGTGATAAAACAACTAAAAATACATATAGGCCTACATAAACAAAGACTTTCAACTTGTTTATTTATTACTCAAAGTCAACAAAGACTTAAGAAAGATTAATAAATATAGTGTCTTCAATACAACTTGAACACAATTATTTTCTTCATACAATGTCTTCTATTTGTCCACAAAATTGGAAGAATGATGTTTTCTTGAGTTTTAGAGGCAAAGATACGCGTAAAACTTTTGTTGGTCATCTCAACTATGCTCTAAAACAAAAAGGAATTCATACATTCAAAGATGATGAAAGATTGGAAAGAGGAAAAACCATTTCACCTGAACTTGTTAAAGCTATTGAAGAATCAAGATTTGCTATTGTTGTATTCTCTAAGAATTATGCATCATCCACTTGGTGTTTGGATGAACTTGTGAAGATCATGGAATGTAAAAAAGATTTTGGACAAACTGTGATACCTATATTCTATGATGTAGATCCATCACATGTAACTAAACAAAGTGAAACTTTTGCTAAATCCTTTGCTATACATGAGGAAAATTTGAAAGATGATGTTGAGAAGGTGTTATGTTGGAGGGATGCATTTCGTCAAGCAGGCAAAATAGCTGGTTATGATTTGCCAAATGGCTACAACGGGTAATAGTTATTATCTCAGAAAATTGCTTTCTTTGTTGAGAAATATTTGATTTAGTTGAGATAATAACGGTTAGTTGAGTAACTATTTGAGAAATCTGTTAATCTTTTTCTTACTCATGTCAGTCAGTTATACCTTAACTCCAATAGTCATTCAGTAACGTTGGCTCAAACTCTGTATTTATGTAGTACAGGGGCGGCTCAACGTAATTGGGGGCCTAAAGCGAAATTTCAATTCGCGGCCTAAAATATAAATACACTCTATATACGTATTTATTCAAAAAATATTTTCTTTACACTATTTAGATGGAAATTATTAGTACTTAATATTGTTTTTCCAGTTACTAGTTTTTGGTAAGATTTCATCAACTCACCCCTAAAAAACATCCTTGAAGTGAGACAATTATTATATGTATAATTGACATAATGCTAAAAGTAATAAATTGACAAATATTAAATAAAGATAAGAATTAGAACCATAGAATTTGACTCAAGAAGTTGATGACTTGGTATACCTCATTTTAGTATGTTTATAGTAATGTTTGAAACTAAAATTTTTAAAAAAAAATAAAAAAGAATTTGTAATTCACTTTATTCAACACTTTTCACTATTAATTCTTATTTTTAACAAAGTAAAAAAGATGTTAAAGTGAATAAAATAATTTATTATTAAAAAAATTATACATTTTATCATAAATAATTAATTTTTCTATAAAAAATATAACACATAATTTAATTTTAACAAAATTTGAGGCCCCCTAAAAATTGGGGGCCTAAGGCAAATGCCTAATTTCTTAAAGGATAGAGCCGCCCCTGATGTAGTATATATATATATATACAAATAATCTATTTTAGTACGCAGTAAATAAGAACTGTAGTACAAAATTCATTAACTCAAAATTCTGGCTTCGCTCTTGCCAATAGTTAGGGCAGACTATGATTTTCAGTATTGAGGGGGATTCATCATTGTTATTAGGTATTTGATGAAATAGAAAAATATTTCTGTAGTTTGGAGATATGTTCTCAATCAACCATATAAAAATAAGTTATTGGGAAGGAAATTTAAAGGCTTAGTTCATCATTAACTAAATAAATAGCTTCCAAGATATGTTTGAACAACACAACTATTATTAAAATCATATGTTAAAATTACTAAAAGTAGTTATACTATCCTTATGCAATCCAAAGGAGAGAAATAAAGGGTAGGACTCAAAATTAAAAAATGTTTTGTTGTGTGTGTCCTTATATGATTTTTGGCGATCCTTACTTCATTAGCTAGTTTTGTAGTTGAGTTAGGCCTAAGTTCTATAATTTAACATTTGAATAAGATCCACCCCTCTCCTCTAATGTCTAATTCTCGACTTGTGAGGGGTGTAGAAGTCTGACATTAGTTTTGGATATGAGTTAATGTTTTCCTCCTATGGTGTTGATCAATTTTCACCTCATGAACTAGGTTTTGGGGTTAAGTTAGACGTGAAGTCTAATTTCTTACAATATGGTCCTTTCTCAAAGGATATAGTTTCTGATTTCTCAGGGCCTCAAAAGAATTATAAATACTAAAAGTATTAACATAACTTCCAAATTAATTATTTTCTCATGATAATGCGCGCTGTTTGTGAAATCTTATTTCAAGTTGTTTTTGCAATTTCATGTACAGGTATGAATCTAATTGCATTCAGCATGTTGTTGAAGGCATATTGAGTAAATTATGTCAAGTTATTTCAACCATAGAAAATGATTTGGTGGGGATGGAATCTCGAGTGCAGGAAGTAAGTTCATTACTAAGGATGGAAACACTCGATGTTCGTTTTATTGGAATTTGGGGGATGGGAGGCATTGGTAAGACAACAATTGCAAGAGCTGTGTTTGGCAAATATTGGGGCCAATTTGAAGGTGTTTGTTTTCTTGATAATGTTGTGGAAATGCAAAAGACACATGGACTGCAATATCTGCAAGGTGTTCTCCTCTCGAAAATCCTCAAAGTAAGTATAACTATAGCAAGTGTGTATGAAGGCATGAGAATTATAAAGCAGAGGCTACGCTCGATGAAAGTTTTGATCATTCTTGATGATGTAATTCAAAAGGACCAATTAGAAATGTTAGTTGGAGGGCGTGATTGGTTTGGTATCGGCAGTAGAATTTTGATTACAACAACAGATAAACACTTGTTACATAATCATGTGGTGGATGAAGTGTATTCAGTCAACTTGATGACTCGCGATGAAGCGATAGAGCTATTCAGCCTACACGCCTTTAAGCAAAGAATTCCAGATAAAGATTTTGAGGAGTTATTACATCAAGTTGTACAGACTGCCGGTTTTCTCCCTTTAGCTCTGAAAATTCTAGGTTCGTCTCTCTGCGGGCTAGACAAGATTGTGTGGAAATGCACAGTGGAAAGACTTAAGGATATGCCAGATGATGTTCTTGCTAAGCTTAAGATAAGTTTTGATGGGCTGAGTCCTTCTGATCAGAGACTATTTCTTGATATCGGATGCTTTTATAGAGGAAAATTGAGGAGTTCTGTAGGGCAAATGCTTGAGAGTTGTGATATTGGATCTACAATAAGAGTCTTGATTGAAAAGTCTCTCTTATTTGTCTCACCATATGACACAATCGAAATGCATGATTTGATACAAGAAATGGCCTGGCACATCGTGAGACAAGGTGACACAATAAGGAGCAGAATATGGCTTCCCGAGGACATCGAGGATTTGTTTACTGGAAATTTGGTAAGATATGTCATTATCTCATGCATATGAACTGTATGGAACTCATGTCAATCTACTTGCAAGTATTAATAGAATTTTCGGCTATGGAAATGATTTCAGGATATGGTGTTCTTTAAAGGTTATTCTTTTGTTTCCTTTTTTTAGGAGGCAGAAGCTGTGGAGGGCCTATCGATCCCAAGGGATTACGTACGAAAACGGGATATATCATGTTACAACATAAATGAAACATTCAGGAAAATGAAAAGATTAAGGGTGCTTGAAGTAAGAGCAACAAATTTCTGCTCTATTGATCCGATCACTCATCTGCCTAGCAGCATAAGGTGGCTTGATTGGGAAGGTTGCCCTCTAAATTCATTGCCACAGAGTTTTGAACCTTCAAAGCTTCTCCGTCTCGATATACTTGAAAGTACTACAATTCAGAAGCTCTGGTCAATTTCAAAGGTACGATTGTTACTATCGCTTTCCTTCGACATTTTCACTCTTAATCAATCTACTTATGATAGGAGAACAACTTTTCATCATTTAAAATAGGATACCACACTTCTAAGTTTAATTAATCATTCGTATACTGTTCTTTATGACATGACCCTATCATTTAGTAGTATTAGTAGTCGTGTGGTTTCTTATTTTTCTATGTCTTACAGTCTATTACTTCATTTTCCTTATATCTTGCTTTTTCGCTGTCATATTTTCTTGCAACCCTGCTTCGATAACATTTCTTTTGAGCCGAGGGCATATCAGCAAACAACCTCCCTACCCCATAGAGATAGCAGTTAGGTCTCTGTACATCTTACCTTCCCCAGGCCCCATATGTAGGACCACACAAGATATGTTGTTATTGTATATCGTTCTTTATGAGTGGTAGTGGTGTCTTATCATCTTGGCTAACATTTTACCATTCTAAATAGGGGTTGGACAAACTTAAGACTTTGTACCTCAGCTACTGTGAGAAGTTGGAAGAAGTTCCAAGCTTCGATATGATGCCAAATTTAGAGAGAGTAAAGCTAGAGGGATGTAACAGTTTGAGAGAAGTCAGCCCATCTTTTGGAGTTCTCATGAAACTCACTTCAATGGAGCTAATTGATTGTCCGAGCCTCAAGAAGCTTCCAAGTTGTATTGAGATGGGATCCCTTAAGAGTCTCAAACTTTCTTGTCTTCCAAAATTGAGGGAATTGCCAGAAACCAAGGGGATGCACCGTTTATTGACGTTAGAGCTGACGAACTGTCAATACCTTGAGAAGCTTCCAAATTTTGATCAGATGGAATCCCTTGAGACTCTCAAACTTTCTTGTCTTCCAAAGGTAACTACATTTCCGCCACCAGACGGAATGCACTGTTTACAGGACATTGTTATCGAATATGTCCCAATAGTAGAGCTTCCAGCATCAATCGGGAATCTTCGTTCCCTCAAACAACTTAGATTAAGTCATTGTAAAGATCTAGTAAGCATTCCAAACAGCTTTTGTTGTCTGAAGAATCTAAGAGCCCTTCTGATCTACAATTGCAAAAGACTAATCTATTTGCCAGAAAAGATTGGTGACTTGAAACTGTTAAAGAAGCTAGTAGTATCTGGTACTTCAATTTCCCAGATACCACCTTCAGTTACAGATCTTGGTGAGCTAAACTTCTTATCTTTTTCTCGTTGGTATGGATACAGACAAGGTGCAACTTTTCTGTTCCCCCCTGCATCAGGTGTATCGTCGTCGTTGAGGGTGTTAAAGCTTAATAAAAACAGGCTATGTAGTGCAGAACATTTTCAGGATGTTGGAGATTTATCTTCTTTGGCTCACTTGGATTTGACTAGAAATGATGAGAGTACCAATCAACTCTTTCATTACTTAGACATAACATTTTGTGAGAAGCTTGCATTGCCCGAACTTCCGCAATGTATAAAGGAGTTATATGCATGTGATCCTTTAATCTTGAAAAGCATTCCTGATTTCCTTACCAAATATTCAGAGCTCTATGCAGTGTCATTCACGCGCCATATCGAGAACAAAGGTGAACTGACTAATATGTTGCTTTTTGTACTCCGCGTGATTAGTGTGGCATCTCAGGTATCGCCTCTCTCTCGTGATTTTTCTGCTTTTCCAATTATGTTTATGTTGGAGCTTATACCGGTTTCTTTCTTGTAGTTTGAGAAAAGGCCACCATTTAGCCTTTTCTTCCCTGGAGATATAAAATGGAAATGGTTCACTTATTATCGGAAAGAACAAACGAAAAGATTCTCCACTCAACTTGATCCACGTTGGTACGAAAGTAAATTCATCAAAGGATTTGTTTTATGCTTTCGTGTATTATCGGTGATTGGTCAGAACCAGAAATGTTCGGATGCTAAATCACAACGAGGAAGTAGTCGTAGGTTCGGATGCACTAAGGTTACTGCCAAGTTAGTGCAAAGATATAACAGGCAAGAACATGATGCACAACAGAAAAAATGTCTGATTGTTGCTCGCCAAACGTTTTGCTCTCATGGTAGTAAATACTCCATTTGTTTTAACTACATACCTTTTGTAGCATGTGAGAAAGGGAAGAAGCTGCTAAATGAGTATTGCTTCTTCGAGGCATCGATAGAACCAGACATTGCAACAAAATGGGGACTTCTTCTGGTGTATGAGAAGAAAATTCAACAGATAGATCAATCAACCATCGCGGTCCAGTGTGATGTTGATTCTCGGAATTCTGACCTGTTTAGAGAATGTAATGATGACCAAGGCCAGATAAAAGAGGATGTTTCTGTTAAGAGAAGACGTCTTGATCTTCGTCAAGTGATGAAGGATTCGTGCTCCACCAGTATAGTTCCTGATCAACAAATGGAAACACCAAGCTCTTCTGCAGCACAAAGCTTCCAGCATAGGGAAGAGTCATGCTCTTCAGGACAGCCCCAAACTATACAGATTCCTCAAGCTGATGATCCGCGAGTTGATGAAGCAATAGATGAGGCTACCTCATGCGTGGTAGTTGACCAGCCTGACGTTTTTGATGTCTCTCCAGATGAGCACAAAGATAATTCAATGACAACTGGTTCTGGCTGCTCTGAAGTATCCCAACAATTGGAGACACAATGCACTTCTGGACAATCTCAAACTCTCCGGCTCTTCCACGATCATTCATGACTTAGAAATATCGACGGACCACTTGGTTTGCATCCCAACAATTGGAGACACAATGCACTTCTGGACAATCTCAAACTCTCCGGCTCTTCCACGATCATTCATGACTTAGAAATATCGATGGACCTCTTGGTTTGCATCCCAACAATTGGAGACACAATGCACTTCTGGACAATCTCAAACTCTCCGGCTCTTCCCCGATCATTCATGACTTAGAATTATCGATGGACCTCTCAGTTTGCTGGCCCAAAGGCAACAAATGGCAGGATGTTCAAGGTTGGGGTGAAGCTTTTGGTGAAATCTTATGTTTTTCTGCATTCTGGTTAGGTGTGTCCATCTCCTCTTCTTTTGTTTTATCCTCATGCTACCTTTAAGGGTTGTTTAGTAGGATGTACAAGACAAGTACTGAATACGGTGTATTAGTAATGCTTGCATTAGTAGTGCTGATATTAGTTATGCTGAGATTATTTCTTATGGAGTGTTTGGTTTGATGTATTAAAAATAACATGCATTGCATAATTTTTAACTTTTTAAATATGTTTACAATAATACCCTCCACAAATATGATGGAAATGAGTTGTAATACTTGCATGTTGAACACATTGTTGAAGTGTTGTAGTTGCTATCCTCTTTCTATCTATTTTTTTTTTTGTACTTTTGTTACTTCTTCTTTTGGACTGCTTTGGATGATTTCTCCTTGAGTTGAGTGTCTATCAAAAACAAGCTCTCTATCTTTGAGGTAGGAGTAAAGTTTGTGTATACTTAACCCTCTTTAGACCCTATTTTGTGAAATTATACTGAGTATGTTGTTGTTGTTCTTGTAATCTAGTTTGCCTTCATGTTTTTGAACGTCAAGTTCAATATACAAGTCGACTTATATATTCTTTCTAAATTAGCCCACTTTCAAATTATTTTTTCAATCACCAAAACGAAATGTTGGCCACTAATTAAACTAACTAATCTTTATTTTGACTTTTCTATGATCTTAGTGGCTAACCATGAAGTTGTTACATTAATATCAAGGATGTTACTTTGCTACCAACTCAACTATGCAACACAAGTCTTAGCTCTATCCTTTTTTTCTTCCAAAAATCAAAATGAGAGAGCTTTGGAAATTTGGGGCAATTGCCTCTACTTGCATTTGCTTTGACAATTTGCATTGTAGTCAGCACTGTTGTTGCTGATTACTCTTATGACTGTACTTCTCATTCACCATTTTACAACTCTAAGAAAGACTACAAATCACCATCCCCATACTACAAGAAACCAGAAAAACATGTTGAACATCCTCCATCCCATTGCTATTACAAGACGCATGCTCCTTCAAACTACTACAAGGCACCTATTGTAGCAAAGTATTACAAGTCGCATGCTCCTTCAAAACACTATTACAAGTCACCTGTTGTAACAAAGTATTACAAGTCACCTGGTCCTTCGAAGCACTATTACAAGTCACCGGTGGTAGAGAAGTATTACAAGTCACAAACTCTTCAAAAAAGTACTACAAGGCACCCGTGCCTTCAAAGAAGTACTACAAGTCACCTTCGCCTTTAAAGCACTACTACAAATCACCAACACCTACAAAGCAATACTACAAGTCTCCAGCACCTGCAAAGTACTACAAGTCGCCTGCTCCATCGACACACTATTACTACAAGTCCCCATCCCCATCAAAATATTATAAATCTTCTAAATACTACACCATCACCTTCAAAATATGACAAGTCACCAGTTTACTACAAGTCTCCTCCTCCACCATCAACTTATTATGAGAAATCTCCTTCTTACTACAAGTCCCCTCCCCCTCCACCATACTACAAAGAATCTACTCCTTCCTATAAATCCCCTCCTCCTCCACCATACTACAAGAATCTACCCCTTCCTTTAAATATCCTCCCCCACCACCATACTACGAATAATCTATCCCTTCCTATAAATGACCTCCAACTCCACCATACTACAAAGAATCTACCCCTTCCTATAAATCCCCTCCCCTCCATCATACTACAAAGAATCTACCCCTTCCTATAAATGACCTCCAACTCCACCATACTACAAAGAATCTACCCCTTCCTATAAATCCCCTCCCCCACCACCATACTACGAATAATCTACCCCTTCCTATAAATGACCTCCAACTCCACCATACTACAAAGAATCTACCCCTTCCTATTAATCCCCTCCCCCTCCATCATACTACAAAGAATCCACACCTTCCTACAAATCCTCTCCACCTTCACCGGAATACAACCAACAATCACCTACAACTTACAACTCAACACCTCCGCCAAAATCCTATGAACAATCACCATCATACTACTCACTTCCACCACCCCTATCAGTCTACTAGAAATATTGTTCAAACCATTTCACTATTTCTTTACTCTTATATCCTTTTCTTCCTCCATAGATCATCTGCTATTTTCTTTTGAGTGCTTCCCCAAAGGATTGAATTTTCTTTGTTATGTGAGTTTTTGTACTAATAATTATAATATGCATTATTTTTATATAATTAGATATTCAACATTCTGGCTCAATTTATCGACTTCCTTTTAATCAGAAGAATTCTTTCCTTATAAATCAATGATGTTAATTGCATTCTAAAGAACATATATGTTTCTAGTCAATGGTTCAATATAAGGGTTCAATTAGAACGAATTATTGATTTTGATTTGCCAAACGATCGCAAGTCATTTTTCCACTACACATTTTAATGAAAAGATCAGATGACAAATATGGAAAGACATAAAATATCTAGATGGTTTATAAAATAATGTTAATAGTTCCTATAACAGTTGCCTCGCAAAAAGAAGTTGTTTCAAAATTAAAATTCATAGAATCTTCGTCAAATTGTTATAGAATATGTTCGATGGTAGAGCTTCCGACGTCAATCAAAATCTTCTTTCTGTGTGTTTGGTATGAAGAAAAATATATTTCATATTTGATTGGTGAGTGGAAAATTTTTGCTACAAAATATTTTCTTGAAAATAAGTTGGTTTGTAACTTATTATTTTCTCATGCTTGGTTGGTGAGTGCAAAATATTTTCTTGTGTTTAGTTGGTGAATGCAAAATATTCTCCAAAAACTACCTATTTTTTGGCTAGAGAGTATAAGATATTTTCTAAGAAAAAAAATTTGACCCAAAAATCAACTCCGTCAACCGATCAGATATTCGACCCGACACCAAAATCGGGATATGACTTCGAGATCTAACTCTAACACCGATCTGGACCTGACCCGGAATTCTGACCCGGAATTCAACATTCAAACTTGGACTCACACTGACCAATTTTTAAGGGCTTTATACTCTTTTTCTCCAATGGAATTATGCCTAAACAAGGTCGTTTTTATCCTAATCCTAGATCCCCTATATAAGTCTTTTAAGCCTAAAAGCTAACTATTCTAAATCATTCTTCAAATTCCCCCAAAACCCTTCAAGTTCTTTCCTCAAAATTTCTCTCTAAAGCTTGAAGAGGAGTCCAGGATTTCAAGATCAAGTCTCAAAGTTCACCATTGATTGTGGGATTTTGACATAAAGGTATGATAGTATTCACCTATGGAGTCCTTCCCCCATAGGGTTCCTAATTCTCCAATTTTACAAGTTAGAATCTCAAATTGAAGTTAGGGTTTTATTCAATATCATTAGTTCTTTTCAATTATGATTCAGTTGATTGTTTTATATCTTCTTATGCATATCCATGAATTGAGATAATTACATGATTCTAAGTTGAATTCACGTGAAACCATGAATGATCCATGATTTCTTGACTATGATCACATGATGAAGCTTATGCACTATCAAAGATGAATTTATGAGATATGCATATTTCTTTATGAAATTGATATACATGATTTAAGGTTGCTTTGAGGGTAAAACATTGATGTTGTTGTTGTTATTATGAAAGAATTTGTCTCACTCTACTCAAAACATGATTGTGAGAGGGCTTTCTCACAAAAAGGATTCATAAGGTTGAAAAATTTTCTCACCTAAGTTGAATCGAGATTAAGGAGTTATTCTAATGAAATCTAGCTTGGGTTGACTACTTAATTGTTCACTTCCATGGATAATAAGACAAGTTAAGATTAATAACTATATCGTGAGATTTAGGCTTAGCAGCGAGTGGACAAGCACGATTACCATGTCCCATAACTATGTGTCAGGTTTGTCTTAGATAGACATTAGCTAGTAGATCCACTTCAGTTCAAGTTTGTGGTTCTTACCTTGGCATGTAAAGACATCTCTTTTCGGTGTGGGATAGACACCGAATTTCCATATTATAAATCACATGGTCTATGTCGATTAAAGGCAAACTTTCCACAATAATGAACTAATATTTAAAGTATCTCACAAGTGTTTTCATAAGATGTTCAGCTTGCATTGATGATGATTATAACTTATGTTTTCTTACATGTTATTTTAAACATCCAATAGCCTCATATTCATAAATGTGGCGCGCTTCACATTTATGAACAAGACTCTACTAGATGTGGTTTGAGACAATCCTAGAACCATTCTAAACTTTGTGCTTTGATTACCAAGTTTGTTACGACCCAAGGGCACCCTTAGATGTAACATGATGTGCTTGACCCCGAAGGGGTCTCATAAGAGCCGTCAATATGGATTAGGCCCGTTAAACTGGCATGGCCTAACCCGAGATTTAATAGGGTTGGGCTAAGATTTTTGGAGCCCATTTAAGAAAAGGGTTTTTAGCCCGGCCTGAATAAGTCTGCTGATTTGTGGAGTTTGAGAAATATGCGTAGGGTCGGCCCATGGGTCAATAAAAATTAATTAAAAAATATAATATACTATTAAAATGGCTTAGCCACCTAAAGTTGTCCGCATTATTCACTTAGACACTTTAACTATGGCTCTTACCTATTAGACACCTAAAATATACAAAACATTAACCTATTAAACACAAAACGTGAATGTGGCAATAAATGTGGATCTCACGTATGTTAAGCGCGTGAATAGATCCAAATAATTTTTTTTAATTATTTTTTCTTATTAAAAACTTGGATATTTTTTCTTTTATTGACATTTGACAATAATGACTATTATTTTTAGTTTAAAAATGATTTCTTAATAGCAAAAGAAAGTAATTATAGTCTTCTTCTCCATTTTCTTTTTGAGTCAAACTTCTGCACTTCTTTCCTCTGCTGCTATTCTTCTTTCTCCGTTTTTTTTCTCAAACTTCTGTATATTTTTTTCATTTTTTATATCAAGAAAATCTGAATCTATGGATTAACTTTGTAAGAAGAAAGAAGATTTCGACATTGGAGTTTAAAAAGTTGGCCGACGTCCGTCTGTTTTCTATATCTGGTCATTTTAAGTAAACATCACCACTCAAGTTAAAATATAAACCCATTAAATTTATTAAAGTGATATTAGAGAATTCTACAGAAATAACTTGAGTACTCTGGATTTCTCTTCGCCGTCGTTCACTAACTTAATTTATTTTCATAAACGTCACTTCGTTAAACTACACATACGTTATAATATTCCACTATTTATATCATGCTTAATCCCATAGTTTATAAGAAGAAGAAAAAAATGGATCTTGCTGGAGGAGGTGAGAACGGGGTGACAGTGGTGAGAACAAAGAAGAAACACCAAAGGTTTAATTGTTGAAATTGTTTTTTATTTCTTAAAGTTGAAAATTTATTTTTTATGATTAAATTGGACCCACATGCCACATGTCATAGTTTTATTTGTGACTTTTTTAAGACACAGCGTGTGAATCACGCACACATTATTTTTAAAGTTTAGTTTTGATTTTGTTTTCAATAGATACATATTTATTAATATCAAAGTGTCTAATAGGTACTAGTCATAGTTGAGGTGTCTAAGTGAATAATGCGGACAACTTTAGGTGGTCGTAATTGACTTAAGCCTATTAAAATTTAAAATGAAAGAGAGTCCAAACTCAAAACAATTAGGTTAATATTTCTATTTAGTTATTTATACTTTTACTTGAAAAAAAAAAATTAATAAATATTATAAAGATAATTTTATTTGTGAATTTGATTAACAAGTAGTAACATTAACATCATGTAATATTGTTTTGTTGATATTTATGATAATATTTTTAAATAATAATTTATAATTTATAATTTAATTTCATAATTATAAAAAACATACTTTTTGTTTTTTGTTTTTAAAAAAAAGTGGGTTGGTCCAGCAAGCCTGTAGCCCACTTACTTGTGGGTTGGGTCGACCATTTTCTAGCCCATGCAAAAAATGAGCTAGCCCAGCTTGACTTGTAAAATATCAAAGCATGTATGGATTAGCCCGGATAGGGTGGGATAGCCCATATTGACAGCTCTAGACTGTCTCATACAAGCCCTTAGCATATCATAACAAATAATATAGAAAAGTAAGAAAAAAATTAAAACTTCTTTAAAACATACAATCGAAAACATTTTCACAAGCAAGCGGAAGTCTCTACTACACTTTTGTCTCAAACCATCTATTAAACTCTTGAATAAAACTCTTGGGACAACCCATACAAAGTCTAAAACATAAAGAAATGACATAAAGGAAATGATAGGCTTGTCCTCAAAGCTATGAGAACTCACCAATTCTTCAACTCTTCTTGATTCTTTGAATCCTAGCCTCCAAAAGAACTCAATCTCCGAAACCCTACATTTGATTAGAATGTAGGCAAAGTATGCGTTAGTACAAAATGTATCAAGTAGGATATCTAACATAATTATAAGAGCATAAGACAAGGGTTAGTCAATATAAGACATAAACCAACATCATATGGAATACTTCATGTAACATCAACAATAAGCGAAGTCTCCGACATAAACCTCATATACGCATCATTTGACTCCTAGTCATCTATACCATATTCTAAAGTAACCTCAAAAGCATACATGTGTAATGCACGAATAACATTCCATTATACTACCCAAGTCAAGTATCTCTTTTTGGTCATTTTAATCATAGTCTATATACATGGTCTAAGTCATTAAGCTTTTCTACCATAAGGGCATCATACTTCTAAGTAACCTCAAAGCACACTTGTACAATGCATGAAAAACATTCATACTATCCTTCACACTAAGAGCCTACTTTGATGGGCTTAAAAGCTGGTCAAACTGACTTAAAAGTCAGTTTTTGACTTACTTAGAGTGTTTGGCAATTATCAAAGTAATTTATTTTAAGTAAAATGACTTATTTTAAGCCAAAAGCTAAAAGCTAGGTGAGGGGTGCTTTTTTTTTTCAACTTAAAAGTCATTTCATGTTGACCATTTATATTACCTTTTACCCTTAATTCTTTTTTTTTTAATTATTTTTTTTATTTTATTATTATTATTATTTATTATTATTATTTTTTATTTTATTATTATTATTATTATTATTATTATTATTAGTATTAGTATTGTTAACATTTTATTTATTATTATTATTATTATTATTTATTTTATTATTCTTTATTATTATTATTATTATATATTATTATTATTATATATTATTATTATTATTGTATATTATTATTATTATTATTATTATTATTATAATAATATTATTATATTATTATTATTATTATTATTTTCATATTATTTTATTATTATTATTATTATTATTATTTATTATTATTTGTTATTATTATAATTTATTATTATCATATATTATTATTATTATTGTTATTATTAATAATATTCTATTATTATTATTAATAATATTCTATTATTATTATTATTATTATTATTTTTATTATTATTATTATTATTATTATTATTATTATATACTATTATTATTGTTATATATTATTATTATTATAATTATTATTACTATTATATTATTATTATTTTCATATTATTTGTTATTATTATTATTATTTATTATTATTATTATAATTATTATTATTATTTATAAATAATTTGTGATGATAAAGAAATATGTGAATGATAGCAAAATATAATTACTTATGGATGTAACATATAAATTAATTTTGTTTCATTTTTTTAAGTATAAAAACCTTAAATTTATCAATATTTATCATGTTAACAGCTTTTAAGGGTATTTCAGACATTTTGATAAAAAAAAAGTGTTTACCAGCACTTATTTGCCAAACACACCAACAACTTTTTTTAACTTTACCACTTTTATCTAAACACATAACTACTTATTTTAAAAATAAGTTCCAGCACTTTCAAAAGTACTTTTTAAAAGCTAATTTTTTAAGCCCATCCAAACGGGCTCTAAGCATTACCTTGAAGTAATCCTACTCATATTTACCCTACTTTGGTCTCAATATTGGATTACTTTCATAGCTAAGGGAATCTCTCACCTTTACTCAACTATATCAAGGAAGACACTTATGGCACAATCCTATCTCAAATCTCTTCTTTAATAACCCTAAGTCATACTTGTGCAATGCATGAATAGTACCCCATAATACTACTCATGCTAAGTACCACTTTTAGGTCCTCACACTAATACTTCTTGATTTGGAACCTAGTTCCTCTCTTTAACTTAAAAACACTATGAGGTACTCTCTAAACACATCTTAGTTCATCTCTCTTTAAACCTTGGAACACTATGAGGTACTCTCTTAAGCACATCTAAATTCACTATTTACATGGATCCTATGGGATACTTACTTAAGAATGTCTAAATTCATTTATACTTTGAACACTATGAGATATTCCCTTAAGTATGTCTAAGTTCCTTTTTCACATGGACCCTATGAGATACTATCTTAAGCATGTCTAAGTATTTTGCACTCTGAACACTATGAGTTACTTTATTAAGTAAGTCTTAGTTCCTAACTTTGGAAAAATTCACACTCTACTACGTAACAGTTCCCTCTTTAACTTGGATATGCCTCACATCAACTAGGTCTGGATCTCCTTTCTACTTGGAGCCCAGATTCTATCTTGTGTGACACTCCATCTCATTGTCAATATTCACTTGGAGCCAAGCATACACCCCAAGGTTTACTTGTTAAGCCTTTCTTAACATTCATGTCTCATGGAAGGATTTCCTTGACGATCAATCCATGTTCAAGTGATTCTATCACTTTCATCTATCAAGTATTTATAGTGTAGCTTAGGTGAGTATAGGACTTTCACCACAATTCTACCTATTAGACTTGTCTGTTCATTTAGACATTACTCTCAAAGCCTTAACATAAATAGTTAATCACATTAACTTCACCCTGAAGCCCTAGCTATTATGATCACAAGCCTTACTCTCAAGGTTTCTTTCTTAATCTCTTCTTTATACCTAGATTTCAAGGTATTTTGATCACATATTTCATTACTCGGTGATTCTAGTCACAGTTGATCATAAAGGTTCAAATTCAACTTTACATGCCAAGATTAATCATATACAATAGAGTCTAGTTTAATTCATGATTATATGATCCTAACTTTGATCAATTACTACACATGTCATTGATTTAGAAAGATCACTTATGAACCTTCAATTTCACCTCTAATGGCATCAATCATATTCATCAATTTAGACTAGGGTTTACCATAGAAATCACATGAATTCATCATAATATCATAAATTCAATGCTAATACAATCATAGTTGGGATTATCCACTGAAAGAGTTGGTTTTGGTTCTTGTGGAATCAAACTAAATGGAAGATGAATTAATATGAATATTTGGTAGGAAGATAATTAGTACAAAATACAAGTCAAAGATTGTATCTTGGTAGGTGAAAGTTAGGCAAACCATAAAATGGTTTGCTATCTTAACCTTGACAATTTTGACACATAGTGATGTCATGGATGACATCAATAGGATGAATTTATTCCTATAAATAGGTAGCTCTTAATTCATTTTCAAATCATCCTCTCACTTGCCTTCTCACCTTCTAAGGAATTTGTGTTCTCTCTCTTGTAGTATTTCACTTGTATTCTTTGTAGAGTGAAATAAATATTGGTGCAGTTGTTCTTTGGTGGACGTAGGATCATTTTGATCCGAACCACGTTAAATATTGTTGTTCTTCCTTGTTCTTTAATTTCACATTTCCGCTAACAATTGGTATCAGAGCCAAGGTTCTATCTGAGTATGCTCTGTGGTTGCAGCACAGTCTGAACTTCCACATCAGAAAAGGATTACTTTGGTTTTCTGTAGTTCCAAATACATTGTAGTAGAAAAGGAAGAACAAGTAAAAAAATGAGTTCTATGAAGTTTGAAATTGATAGATTTAGTGGGCGCAACAACTTTAATATCTGGAAAATCCAGATGATAGCGTTACTGCGGAGGCAAGGTTCAATCCATGCTATTGACGGAAAGTACCCCGATAAGATATCGGATTCCGACAAGGAAAAGATTGAAGGAGATGCATTGAGTGCAATCCAACTGTCCCTTGCACCTAACGTACTTTGTGAAGTGAGTACAAGTACCGAAGAGACGGCCAAAGAGTTATGGGAAAAGCTGGAAGGGCTTTATCAGGACCAGTCAGTGACAACAAGGATGTTGTTACAACGGCGTCTGTTATGCCGTAATTTTACTATCTTTAGAAAAATCACTTTTTGAAATATTTCTAAGTATAAAACAATTTGAGAAAACTACTTAGAAAAGAGTCGCCACTTAATTTTTTAAAGAAATTAAGAAAACTTAATTTAAAAAGATTTTAACAGATTAAATCTTAATAAATTTAGAGAAAATGGGTAAGAGGTTCTTATTTACGCTTCAAGAAGGTTTTTAAGGCATTTGAAGCGTCCGCTAACATGCGGTTATCCTGACTTAGGTTAATTATTTTGATTATTTTTTTAAAAAAAATATTTAATATAGAAATAATATTATTAATTTACAACACTCGAATAACTTGAAAAAATAATAAAGAGAACAAATTTTTATTTATTTATTTATTTTATTTTTTAGAAAATGGAATCTTAATTGAAACATTTGAATATAATGCAAGTGATTAGAATTTTAACAAGACTAGATTTGTTAAAACTTATTTGACGCGTTTTTTAAAATAATGTTTTAAACAAAATTGGTTAATTAAAGCATAGAGACTATTTTAAGTTAATTGAGGTCAAGTAAAAATTTCAAATAAACAAAAATCAAGTGTTAACAAAAAATGAAATTTATTTAAACATACTAACATAAAGAATATAGTTCATCTCTTGGGGAATTAATTAAGTTATTTAATAATTCTAAATTTAGAGTTAATAAAAAAGATAATAATAATAACAATTAAATAATAAAGGAGTAAAGGAGAAGATGAATTTGAGCCCCCTTTTGGGCCAATTTTGCTGGAAATTGGGGTTTTAACCCAATTCTCATTTTTGTATACACTTGTCGTATATCAGTGTATATCGAATGTATACGATTCATTTTTGGGCCTGCCAATTATGTATTTTCGCTGAAACGTGCCCCCTGTATTTCCTTCCTGCATTTTTATATTTTTTGCACCTGTATATTGTATTTTCCGACTGTATATCAGTGTATACAGCCGGTATATCGACCTGTTCTTCAACTTTTGGGGGGGCTGGAAAATTAATTTTCAGCAATGACTTTACTGCTTTCGACCTGCATATCATGTTTTCCAGGGGCTGGACGACTCGTAAATGCGAGGGAGATAAGTCCGTCATGGACTCAAAGCGGATCATGCAACAAAAAAATAATAAATAAATTAACACTTGAGATAAGGGAAACAATTAAAACAAGACTTAATTAAAATAGGAGTTACTAAGGCACTTCAAAAACCAAATGCAACAAAAACCAACCATTACACCTAAGATTAACAACCAACAAGCTTATGAAATTAAGAGCAACAAATACTTATGTGTGTTAGAATTTGACAAGTTAGAAAAGAGAATTTAAAGCATTTATGCTAAACTGAAAATATGCCCAGAAAAAATGAAAAAAGAAGAAGATGACGATACCTTTTTTCGGGCAGCAAACCGGGACTAAGAGCTAGAAAAAGCAGCAACTTCACTACCACAACGACATTCCGATGAACTCGAAAAATTGAAAATTATATTATTATTATTATTTTTTTTGAACTCTTGACCTTAAACTTTTGAAGACATTTGAGGCATGTATTATTAGATGGAAAAATCTCCCTATCAATTTCTTCTTTTCTCTTCTCTAAAAAAAATTCCCCTATCAATTTTTTTTTTTTTTTTCAAAAAGATCCGATCTCCTCTAACTTTTTTTTTCAATTTTTCTCTCTCTTTTTCTTCAATTTTCTCCTCCTTCTTTTTTTTTTTTTTTTTTTAGTGAAAAATAGGATGTATATATATATAGGGGAAGATTAAAGTCCCTTTTGGAGAGAAAAAAAAACGGATAGGAACATGGGGGCAAAATTGAGAATCCTCCATTCCCCAAATTCAAACTAAATCCCCCAAAATTCAAATTAAATCCCCCAAAATTCAAACTAAATCCCAAAATTCAAACTAAATTCCCTAAAATTCAAACTAAATCCCAAAATTCAAACTAAATCCCCAAAATTCAAACTAAATCCCAAAATTCAAACTAAATCCCCAAAATTCAAATTAAATCCCCAAAATCCGGATGGAGAAATATATTGGGATGCAGTAATTTGGAGGAATGGGCTGGAATTGCATTGGGCTTGGCTGAAAGTAAAAAAAAGATTTCTTGGCTGAAGAAATTGAATTGGGCCTATTTAAAAAATTGGATGGGCTGGAGGGGGTAATTTAAGTTTGGTCGGCCGGAAATATAAAATGGGCTACTGACAATTAAATTGAAGTTTGGCCCAATTTTTTCTCAAAGTTGAGTTAAGTTGGAAGTCTAGGATGGATTAAATTTAAGAAATAGCCAAATTGTGTTACATTAGTAATTTGGCTAAACCTTAAATAAGATAAATTAATATTAATTAATTAACGAGCTTCTTAATCTTAACAAAAAAAATAAAATAATTATTTAATCGTAAACTTAGTGATTCAAAAATATAACCATGATTTAAACTAATTTAAAAGACTACTCACTAAATTTAAAATGTTTTTGAGATGTTTTTTTTTTTATTTTTTTTATTTTTGAATAATCATAAAATATATTGATTATATACATAATTATGTAAAATATATATTATCTAAAACTTTAAGAAACGGCAAAGATTATTCAAAATAATGCAAACTTTATATTTATTTTTTTTGAAATTTACAAAACTAATTATTTTAAATTGTTTGAGAATTTAAGAAGCTCATTAATTAATTCCTACTGGGGAGGGTCAAAATTGGGTGTCAACAGCTGTCCCTCATTTTACTTGGATTGATGCAAGAAATTTGAGGAAAATGAAATTGACCAAGCCAATTTTGACCGACCACATATTCATCTTTTAAGAAAAGGGATCTGGTACGGACTTTAGAAATTATGGCCGAGCCCTGAAAATGTGTTTCCTACATATCTCAGACTATATGAGAATTCAGGTCACTTGTAGTTCGATACGCTAGATTTAACGCACGATTTTGAAAGAAATCAAAAGTCATCTCGATACCGAGTTATGAGGGAATCGGGATGCTTGGGAATAAGATTCGAGTGGAATGTTAGAATACAGCCGAGTTTTCAACATCGAGCCCGCCTACATATCCTTAAACCATAGGAATCAGGCTGTTTGTAGTTCGACTCAATCGGTTGAAAAGGAAATCTATTATGCTAGATAACATTTGGTTCTGGACAAGTGACAAAATTAAACGAGTATGAAAAGGAGGCTTGTAACCTCTTAGCCATGAATGTGGTGCACTTCACACCCATAATTAAGAACTCACATGGACATAATTTCCAAAGCTCTCGGTGCATTGTCACTCAGATTAGAAACTTGCTTCCGGTAGACCAAAATTTCCGAATGCGAGATCGAAACTGACGAAACCTAAAGAAAAACCCACATGCCTTCTGATAGGGGTGTGGTTTGATTGTGGTGGAAGTCGCTCCTCTGCTCGCGTCATAAGAGTTTGACACTCCTCTTTGGACTATATCCCAGTTCGCTGCTAAGAAAAGTTCCACGTTGTGCTGCATCCTTTTGATGTTGTCCGCACCTGTGGTTTGTTTTTGGAGAATTCATCCTTTCGGATGCTCTCGACAAACACTTCTGATAGGGGTGTGTTTGATTGTGGTGGAAGTCGCTCCTCTGCTCGCGTCCTAAAAGTTTGACACTCCTCTTTGGACTATATCCCAGTTCGCTGCTAAGAAAAAGTTCCACGATGTGCTGCATCCGTTTTGATGTCGTCCGCACCTGTGGTTTGTTTTTGGAGAATTCATCCTTTCGG
>CM040618.1:24818052-24887505 GCA_022817965.1 Solanum lycopersicoides | reverse complement strand
TTTGAATATAATGCAAGTGATTAGAATTTTAACAAGACTAGATTTGTTAAAACTTATTTGACGCGTTTTTTAAAATAATGTTTTAAACAAAATTGGTTAATTAAAGCATAGAGATATTTTAAGTTAATTGAAGGTCAAGTAAAAATTTCAAATAAACAAAAATCAAGTGTTAACAAAAATGAAATTTATTTAAACATACTAACATAAAGAATATAGTTCATCTCTTGGGGAATTAATTAAGTTATTTAATAATTCTAAATTTAGAGTTAATAAAAAAGATAATAATAATAATAATTAAATAATAAAGGAGTAAAGGAGAAGATGAATTTGAGCCTCCTTTTGGGCCAATTTTGCTGGAAATTGGGGTTTTAACCCAATTCCGTTTTTGTATACACTTGTCGTATATCAGTGTATATCGAATGTATACGATTCATTTTTGGGCCTGCCAATTATGTATTTTCGCTGAAACGTGCCCCCTGTATTTCCTTCCTGCATTTTTATATTTTTTGCACCTGTATATTGTATTTTCCGACTGTATATCAGTGTATACAGCCGGTATATCGACCTGTTCTTCAACTTTTGGGGGGGCTGGAAAATTAATTTCCAGCAATGACTTTACTGCTTTCGACCTGCATATCATGTTTTCCAGGGGCTGGACGACTCGTAAATGCGAGGGAGATAAGTCCGTCATGGACTCAAAGCGGATCATGCACAAAAAAAATAATAAATAAATTAACACTTGAGATAAGGGAAACAATTAAAACAAGACTTAATTAAAATAGGAGTTACTAAGGCACTTCAAAAACCAAATGCAACAAAAACCAACCATTACACCTAAGATTAACAACCAACAAGCTTATGAAATTAAGAGCAACAAATACTTATGTGAGAATTTGACAAGTTAGAAAGAGAATTTAAAGCATTTATGCTAAACTGAAAATATGCCCAGAAAAAATGAAAAAAGAAGAAGATGACGATACCTTTTTTCGGGCAGCAAACCGGGACTAAGAGCTAGAAAAAGCAGCAACTTCACTACCACAACGACATTCCGATGAACTCGAAAAATTGAAAATATATATTATTATTATTATTTTTTTGAACTCTTGACCTTAAACTTTTGAAGACATTTGAGGCATGTATTATTAGATGGAAAAATCTCCCTATCAATTTCTTCTTTTCTCTTCTCTAAAAAAAATTCCCCTATCAATTTTTTTTTTTTTTTCAAAAAGATCCGTCTCCTCTAACTTTAATTCTTTTTTTTTTTCTTCCAATTTTTCTCTCTCTTCTTTTTTTTTTTTTTTTTAGTGAAAAATAGGATGTATATATATATAGGGGAAGATTAAAGTCCCTTTTGAGAGAAAAAAAAAACGGATAGGAACATGGGGGCAAAATTGAGAATCCCTCCATTCCCCAAATTCAAACTAAATCCCCCAAAATTCAAATTAAATCCCCCAAAATTCAAACTAAATCCCAAAATTCAAACTAAATTCCCTAAAATTCAAACTAAATCCCAAAATTCAAACTAAATCCCCCAAAATTCAAACTAAATCCCAAAATTCAAACTAAATCCCCCAAAATTCAAATTAAATCCCCCAAAATCCGGATGGGGAAATATATTGGGATGCAGTAATTTGGAGGAATGGGCTGGAATTGCATTGGGCTTGGCTGAAAGTAAAAAAAAGATTTCTTGGCTGAAGAAATTGAATTGGGCCTATTTAAAAAATTGGATGGGCTGGAGGGGGTAATTTAAGTTTGGTCGGCCGGAAATATGAAATGGGCTACTGACAATTAAATTGAAGTTTGGCCCAATTTTTTCTCAAAGTTGAGTTAAGTTGGAAGTCTAGGATGGATTAAATTTAAGAAATAGCCAAATTGTGTTACATTAGTAATTTGGCTAAACCTTAAATAAGATAAATTAATATTAATTAATTAACGAGCTTCTTAATCTTAACAAAAAAAATAAAATAATTATTTAATCGTAAACTTAGTGATTCAAAAATATAACCATGATTTAAACTAATTTAAAAGACTACTCACTAAATTTAAAATGTTTTTGAGATGTTTTTTTTTTTTTTTTTTTTGAATAATCATAAAATATATTGATTATATACATAATTATGTAAAATATATATTATCTAAAACTTTAAGAAACGGCAAAGATTATTCAAAATAATGCAAACTTTATATTTATTTTTTTTGAAATTTACAAAACTAATTATTTTAAATTGTTTGAGAATTTAAGAAGCTCATTAATTAATTCCTACTGGGGAGGGTCAAAATTGGGTGTCAACAGCTGTCCCTCATTTTACTTGGATTGATGCAAGAAATTTGAGGAAAATGAAATTGACCAAGCCAATTTTGACCGACCACATATTCATCTTTTAAGAAAAGGGATCTGGTACGGACTTTAGAAATTATGGCCGAGCCCTGAAAATGTGTTTCCTACATATCTCAGACTATATGAGAATTCAGGTCACTTGTAGTTCGATACGCTAGATTTAACGCACGATTTTGAAAGAAATCAAAAGTCATCTCGATACCGAGTTATGAGGGAATCGGGATGCTTGGGAATAAGATTCGAGTGGAATGTTAGAATACAGCCGAGTTTTCAACATCGAGCCCGCCTACATATCCTTAAACCATAGGAATCAGGCTGTTTGTAGTTCGACTCAATCGGTTGAAAAGGAAATCTATTATGCTAGATAACATTTGGTTCTGGACAAGTGACAAAATTAAACGAGTATGAAAAGGAGGCTTGTAACCTCTTAGCCATGAATGTGGTGCACTTCACACCCATAATTAAGAACTCACATGGACATAATTTCCAAAGCTCTCGGTGCATTGTCACTCAGATTAGAAACTTGCTTCCGGTAGACCAAAATTTCCGAATGCGAGATCGAAACTGACAAAACCTAAAGAAAAACCCACATGCCTTCTGATAGGGGTGTGGTTTGATTGTGGTGGAAGTCGCTCCTCTGCTCGCGTCCTAAGAGTTTGACACTCCTCTTTGGACTATATCCCAGTTCGCTGCTAAGAAAAAGTTCCACGTTGTGCTGCATCCTTTTGATGTTGTCCGCACCTGTGGTTTGTTTTTGGAGAATTCATCCTTTCGGATGCTCTCGACAAACACTTCTGATAGGGGTGTGGTTTGATTGTGGTGGAAGTCGCTCCTCTGCTCGCGTCCTAAAAGTTTGACACTCCTCTTTGGACTATATCCCAGTTCGCTGCTAAGAAAAAGTTCCACGATGTGCTGCATCCGTTTTGATGTCGTCCGCACCTGTGGTTTGTTTTTGGAGAATTCATCCTTTCGGATGCTCTCGACAAAGACTGAGATAAAACTCGTCAGCATAAAAACTCAATTAAAAAGGGAGACAGTGTCTTTTACCATGTCGACACTTAATTGTTCTCCTCGACTTATAACATCAACTCAATCAGTTTGACGTAAAGCAAATAAAGCTTATGTCTTATGTATGTAATGCAATCTTCAATGTGTTCTTCATTTGGAAATAAAAACAGATGCAGTGCTGATATTTATCTTGATGTCGTCTTTGATGTTCTTCTTGATGTTTAATAAAATGATGCAGTTGATGCCGATGAGTGAATATTTTCTTCAGATGCACGATTTCCTTTCTGGCAGTGCATGATTCCTTACGGGGCAGGTGTATCTTCCCGCGATGTATGAATATTAACTCGCGATGCATGACTTTCCGCAATGTATGAATATTAACTTGCGATGCATGATCTTCTGCGGGGCATGAATATCTTCCCGCAGTGCATAAATTCCGCAAGGTATGAAATCTTCTTGCGATGCATAAATTTCAGCGAGGTATGAATTCTTCTCGCGATTAACTTGTGATGCATAAATATTAACTCGCGATGCATGAATATTGACTCTCGATGCATGATCTTCTGCGGGGCATGAATATCTTTCCGCAAGGTATAAAATCTTCTTGCGATGTATGAATATTAACTCGCGATGCATGATCTTCCGCGATGCATGAATATTGACTCGCGATGCATGATCTTCCGCAATGCATGAATATTGACTCGCGATGCATGAATATTGACTCGCGATGCATGATCTTCCGCGATGAATGAATATTGACTCTCGATGCATGATCTTCTACGGGGCATGAATATCTTCCCGCAATGCATAAATTTCGCAAGGTATGAAATCTTCTTGCGATGCATAAATTTCAGCGAGGTATGAAATCTTCTCGCGATGTATGAATATTAACTCGCGATGCATGATCTTTCGCAATGCATGAATATTGACTCTCGATGCATGATCTTCTGCGTGGCATGAATATCTTCCCGCAATGCATAAATTCCGCAAGGTATGAAATCTTCTTGCGATGCATAAATTTCAGCGAGGTATGAAATCTTCTCGCGATGTATACTTTTCTGCGAGGCATGAATATCTTCTCGCGATTAACTTGTGATGCATAAATATTAACTTGCGATGCATGAATATTGACTCGCGATGCATGATCTTCCGCGATGCATGAATATTGACTCGCGATGCATGATCTTCCGCGATGCATGAATATTGACTCTCGATGCATGATCTTCTGCGGGGCATGAATATCTTCCCGCAATGCATAAATTTCTGCGAGACATGACTATCTTCTTGCGATTCATAATTTTCTGCGATGCATAAATTTCTGTGAGGTATGAAATCTTCTCGCGATGTATGACTTTCTTGCGGGGTATAAATATCTTCACGCGATGCATAAATTCCGCAATGTATGAAATCTTCTTGCGATGTATAAATTTTTGCGAGGTATGAATATCTTTTCGCAATATATAAATATTAACTCGCGATGTCATCCTTGGTACCAAGCGAAGATGGTGCTTCCATTGAGCGACATAGTGATCTTCTGGGTGCCTTTTGGATAATCATATCGTCTCAATTGAAAATATCAGTAAAATGATTTTCCAGATAGTGCATTATCTTGATCGACAATAAAATAAATGGCCCCTCCGAGTAATGTATTGTCTTGATCGATAATAAATAAATAACCTCTCCGGGTAATGTATAATATTATGTTTGACATTACGATGCAACTGACGTCTTTTACGGAAATCATAAACTCTTCCTTGAGATTTCGTTTGATTCACCTTCGAATCCAGCTAGACGTTCCTTGCAAACTTCATGTTGTTGACTGAAATAAACAAATCATATTCCCAAGTTTCCGCCCTAAGCGATATAACATGATTCCTGCATTTAAGAAAACTGTCGATTTTGGGAGAGTTTTCTCTTCCTTTGACTTCCCCATATTCATCCATCGGAAGAAATCTGCTGGTATCAAAGCAAAGCTATCAACCTGCGTCCACCAAAAAATTGTTAGTTTTAAAAGGACTGATCTGTGTCGATTCTTCAGTTGTCTGCTCCTTGTCCTGCTATCTCCGGTTGATCTTCCTGATCTCCCAACTCTTGATAGATAAGACAAAATATTTTATGCCAAAACAAATGAAACATAAAAGGAAAAACTTTAAGAAAATAAATTTTCGAAAAGTAATTTTGAAAAAGGTCACTGCCAAGTGTTATGTCACGTCGGGCTTAGTGAACTTATTCGAGTCTGATGACTGGAGGTATATTTAATTATTCGCTGGGGAGTATTCAAAGTCACTCTAGACTTTTCGATAAACCCATGTTTGAAATTTTGAGGCCATCCTCAAAATTTCTGTCCCAGTTAATTGTCTTGTTTATCTTTCAACTGTAGCCAAGTAAATCATGGAATTTTCGAGGTCATCTCAAAAATTATGTCCCAGTTGCAATTTTGAAGTATTTTTAGTCTTAACTTGTTGAGGAAAAATCTTCTTCTTGAGAATTTTTGAGTCCCTCTCAAAAATTCTGTCCCAGTTTCTATCGTAAAGAGGAATAGAAATCTTACGGGACATATGACCGAACCCTTGTGGCGCCTACGTATCCCGTTGAGGCAGGAATCAGGTCAAACGTAGTTCCCCTCAAGGCTAACAACAAAAGAAATTTTTACAAAGAAACCGACCGAGGCCGACACAGGCCGCCTACGTATCTCATTCTTGAGAATTCAGGTCGAACGTAGTTCAAATACAAAGAAATATTAAAAGGGGTAAATGGGGTGACCGGAACAACATTTGGCAACCAAGTCGGGTATTGCGTCACCTCCACTAATCGACACTTAATCTGTTTGTTAATCTCCTCTTTAATCTTTAGACTCAACTCGGGCTTGAACTTCTAAACTTTTGCTTCACCGGATCGAACCCTGGATTAATCGGCAGTTTATGAGATCAACATCGGTACTCAACCCTTGCATGTCGCCGACTTCCCAAACGAACGCATCAATGTATTCATTGAGTAAGTGTATTAGATCCTTCTTCTGAGTTTCATTCTAGTGAACGCTGATTTTGGCATGTTTAACGTACTCTTGATCTCCCAGATTTACAGTCTCAGTTTCCTCTAAATTCGGCTTGTGCTGATTTTCATAAATTTTTCAGCAACATATTCCGGTACCTCATTTTCCTCTTCGTAATCATCCACCTCGTCGTCACCTACCTCACTTTGTTAGTTCAGCTCGTGACATGACATGACATTGGTAGATTTAAAACTTTATATTACTAAAACCATAAATAGACAAAGTTAAGTAAATAACCAAATTTTAAATAAAGAGGCTTTCATTCAAAAGGGAAATAATGCGAACTTTGGCTATGGCAAAGGGCCATTTTGCCTTTTTCAAACATCACGAGGGAAATTTAAAATGCACGCGATTAAGAAAATGCAAAATGTTGGGTCTCGGGCTTCTTCCGGACTACCACCGATTTAAATATGCATTAAATGATGCTCTTCTACCAAGGAGTTAGGGGAATCAGGATCGGCGTGGAGGTCTAATTCTGCAGCATCTCTCCTGGTTCAGCATCACGGATACCGGTTAGCTCGACCTCTTCCTCAATAACAACATCGATTTCCTCGAAAAGGCCGCAGATTCCTTCCCCAACGTCGTCAGGGACGATTGGAGTTATCACCTTTGTCATACACCAATCGTCGTCTGTCTCTATCATATTCACATTGCTGCCTCCGTGATTTGGCAAAGGATTGGTGTTCACATTAGGTGCAGCTGGTTGTAGAGAGACCACCTCTTGGTCGTTTAGATCCTGAATTTTGTGCTTGAGGTTGATACAGTCCTCAGTATCATGCCCAACGTTGTTGGAATGATAAGCACATCTCTGATCTGGCCTATAGAATTTCGAATTGATATCCACGGGCTTAGGCCCCACAGGATGGATATATCCGGCCGCAGCTAGTCGTTCGTACAGCTTCGTTCGACTTTCCGCGAGCGCGGTAAAATTCCTTGCAGGTTTCTTCTCGAACCGAGGTCTAGGTAGATCATAGCTTCCTTGTGGGGGAGGCATCTGTTGATAACCTCGGTTGTTCGGACGTGGAGTTTGACCTCTGGGATATGAATTGGCTTGGTAGTTTGGCAATGAAGCTTGGCAATTCGGGTTAGGATTTTGATATGGTGGAGCTTGGACTTGATATGCAAGAGGGGGTGCTTGGTAGCTCGACTGCACATTGGCACAGTTGGGAGCAATGCCTTGGTAGTGAGGAGACAGAGCTTGGTAAAGTGGAGGATGACTATGGTATGTGGGAGATGGATTTTGGTAAATTGGAGGTGAACTTTGGTAGATTAGAGGAGGATTTTGGTATACTGTAGGGGATTATTTTTCTGACCAGCTTGGTAAGAGTTTTGAGAAGGTCGAGAACGACCTTGGAAATGGGAGTACGAAGATCTTCTTGGGTTTTTCTCGCCCTCATATGAAACAGCAGCCACGTCTTCTCTCTTCTTTTTAAACAACCCTGAAGATCCGGGCGATGCGGCTACACGGGCTATCTTCCCTGATTTTAAACCGTCCTCGATAGTCTCACCAATCTTGACTATCTCGGCAAACTTTGCCCCAACAAGCAATATAATTCTGTCATAATACTCTGGTTCTTGCACCCGCACAAACACTTCAACGATTTCTTTTTCAGACATGGGTGGCCTCACCCTCGCCGCTTCTTTTCTCCACCTGTAAGCGAATTCTCTATAGCTTTCGGTTGATTTCTGTTTCATTTTCTCCAAAGAGTAACGATCAGGAACGATTTCTACATTGTAAGCGAATCGCTCGATGAAGTCCTTTGCCAGAGCATTCCAGCTGGGCCATTGCCGGGTTTCATGCGAGGTGAACCATTCAAGAGCTTCTCCGCACAGGCTTCGGCTGAAAAGCCGCATCAACAGAGCTTCATCCCTACCAACTCCAACAAGTTGGTCGCAGTAGGCTCTCAGATGAGCCATAGGGTTCCCCACTCCTCCAAAAGTATCAAATTTCGGAATTTTGAACCCTTCTGGAAGGTCCAGATTTGGATGAATACATAAATCTTCATAACTTAGGCCGGCATCAGGGACGCATTGCAGCTCCTTCATGGCTTTCTTGATCTCCTCTTTTATGTCTAATTTTGCTTCTTCCTTCGCCCTCCACTCTCTTTCATGTTCCTCATAGTGGTCCAGCTCAGAACCGTGCACGTCATGCTCAGCATGGACAGGGACTTGGAAAGTGATTCTTTTAGGCAAGGGTGGAGCTATGGAAGGACTCTGGGCATTTTGACCAGCTTGGTAATTTTGGGGATAAGTCTGAGGATTAGTATTTTGATTTAAGTGGTGGTGGGATGTTTGGGGATTAAGAGCGTTTTGATTTGTATTTTGACTTTGGTTTTGCGGTGGTGGAGTGGATTGAGGTTGGGTATTTTGAAGATGAGAGGACATTTGGGGGTGGTTATTCTGAGGAGGTGGTGGAGTTTGATAAGAGGCTGAAGCATATTGCGGATTCTGGGCAGTTGAGTCTATAACAGGGGAATTCTGAGTGAGCGGCACGCCTTGAGCTGGATCCATGTTGGAGGAAGGGAAGTATGTAGGAGGCCTTCCACCTACAGCATTAACATTATATCCTGACAGAGGCAAATCCTGCCTTCTCTGCATCTCTACCCTCATTTCTGCAATCTGTTGCATCAACTGCAGAATCAACTCGTTCTGGTCTGTCACGATGGGTTGAGCCACCACAACATCAGTGAGACCCACCTCTTCGTTATTGTCTCCCATAATCGTCTTTCCTTTATCAAAATTTTGCCTTAGGAAGGAATCTGCGGGACCCTTCGATCTGGTGAAGTAAGGATGATCTGCCAGCTTAATCAACACAGATCAGTTCAAAAGCCTGAGAGGGAAAACAACTCAAAGGCAAATTTGTCAGTTTGGATTCAAAATACAAAATGCATAATATCACACATAGAGAAGATAAACACACAAGTATACAGACAAATATCGCGTCCTAACATGCTTGTGACTCCTTTATGCCAAGGGTAGGCCTACCGATTTGAAGAATGTGATTATGATAGATTGATCTGAGCCATTAATTTGTGACAACTCGAGTTCGAACTCACTATGTCAAAATTAGGCTTGGGTCCGTCTATCATTGTCACTTTGCACAAAACATGCTCGTCAGTCGTTGGGTCGTGAAACCCATTGACATAAGGGTGGACTTCTTAAATGTCGAATCGATACCAGTGATCGATCCACCTAAGGCACATGCATGCATGACATAAATTGAGGGGTGGTTTAGCTCTATCTTATGTTTTCTAAGATTTGGCTTTCTAGACACAAGGTTCCCGAGTGGACAACTCGAGTGAGAAGGCTACGCGGTTACACGGAAAAAGATCCGGACACCCCGCGCATATGCCAACTCTCCTAACTTTAGGAACTTTGAAAGAAGTTTGCGGGTGCACAAAGCACACCTCGCGTGTACGTGTGATAGTGTGAATTTCCAATAAGTGGAGAAATATGAACGGAATGACAGTTTATAAAGCAATAACAAATATACAATTTATAAAAAAAATAATAATAGATAAACAGTTTATATCACATAATCATAAAAAAAAAATAAGGCATTAGGCATGCAATATAAGCAAACAAATAAGCATATGCTAAAACATTAATAATTAATCTAAGTCTATTATGGTTAGAACCTATTAAGTCCCCAGCAGAGTCGCCATTTCTGTTATGCCGTAATTTTACTATCTTTAGAAAAATCACTTTTTGAAATATTTCTAAGTATAAAACAATTTGAGAAAAATACTTAGAAAAGAGTCGCCACTTAATTTTTTAAAGAAATTAAGAAAACTTAATTTAAAAGATTTTAACAGATTAAATCTTAATAAATTGAGAGAAAATGGGTAAGAGGTTCTTATTTACGCTTCAAGAAGGTTTTTAAGGCATTTGAAGCGTCCGCTAACATGCGGTTATCCTACGACTTAGGTTAATTATTTTGATTATTTTTTTAAAAAAATATTTAATATAGAAATAATATTATTAATTTACAACACTCGAATAACTTGAAAAAATAATAAAGAGAACAAATTTTTTATTTATTTATTTATTTTATTTTTTTAGAAAATGGAATCTTAATTGAAACATTTGAATATAATGCAAGTGATTAGAATTTTAACAAGACTAGATTTGTTAAAACTTATTTGACGCGTTTTTTAAAATAATGTTTTAAACAAAATTGGTTAATTAAAGCATAGAGACTATTTTAAGTTAATTGAAGGTCAAGTAAAAATTTCAAATAAACAAAAATCAAGTGTTAACAAAAATGAAATTTATTTAAACATACTAACATAAAGAATATAGTTCATCTCTTGGGGAATTAATTAAGTTATTTAATAATTCTAAATTTAGAGTTAATAAAAAAGATAATAATAATAATAATTAAATAATAAAGGAGTAAAGGAGAAGATGAATTTGAGCCCCCTTTTGGGCCAATTTTGCTGGAAATTGGGGTTTTAACCCAATTCCCGTTTTTGTATACACTTGTCGTATATCAGTGTATATCGAATGTATACGATTCATTTTTGGGCCTGCCAATTATGTATTTTCGCTGAAACGTGCCCCCTGTATTTCCTTCCTGCATTTTTATATTTTTTGCACCTGTATATTGTATTTTCCGACTGTATATCAGTGTATACAGCCGGTATATCGACCTGTTCTTCAACTTTTGGGGGGCTGGAAAATTAATTTCCAGCAATGACTTTACTGCTTTCGACCTGCATATCATGTTTTCCAGGGGCTGGACGACTCGTAAATGCGAGGGAGATAAGTCCGTCATGGACTCAAAGCGGATCATGCAACAAAAAAAATAATAAATAAATTAACACTTGAGATAAGGGAAACAATTAAAACAAGACTTAATTAAAATAGGAGTTACTAAGGCACTTCAAAAACCAAATGCAACAAAAACCAACCATTACACCTAAGATTAACAACCAACAAGCTTATGAAATTAAGAGCAACAAATACTTATGTGTGTTAGAATTTGACAAGTTAGAAAAGAGAATTTAAAGCATTTATGCTAAACTGAAAATATGCCCAGAAAAAATGAAAAAAGAAGAAGATGACGATACCTTTTTTCGGGCAGCAAACCGGGACTAAGAGCTAGAAAAAGCAGCAACTTCACTACCACAACGACATTCCGATGAACTCGAAAAATTGAAAATTATATTATTATTTTTTATTTTTTTGAACTCTTGACCTTAAACTTTTGAAGACATTTGAGGCATGTATTATTAGATGGAAAAATCTCCCTATCAATTTCTTCTTTTCTCTTCTCTAAAAAAAATTCCCCTATCAATTTTTTTTTTTTTTTCAAGAAAGATCCGATCTCCTCTAACTAACTTTTTTTTTTTCTTCCAATTTTTCTCTCCTCCTTTTTTTTTTTTTTTTTTAGTGAAAAATAGGATGTATATATATATAGGGGAAGATTAAAGTCCCTTTTGGAGAAAAAAAAAACGGATAGGAACATGGGGGCAAAATTGAGAATCCCTCCATTCCCCAAATTCAAACTAAATCCCCCAAAATTCAAATTAAATCCCCCAAAATTCAAACTAAATCCCAAAATTCAAACTAAATTCCTAAAATTCAAACTAAATCCCAAAATTCAAACTAAATCCCCCAAAATTCAAACTAAATCCCAAAATTCAAACTAAATCCCAAAATTCAAATTAAATCCCCAAAATTCAAATTAAATCCCCCAAAATCCGGATGGGGAAATATATTGGGATGCAGTAATTTGGAGGAATGGGCTGGAATTGCATTGGGCTTGGCTGAAAGTAAAAAAAAGATTTCTTGGCTGAAGAAATTGAATTGGGCCTATTTAAAAAATTGGATGGGCTGGAGGGGGTAATTTAAGTTTGGTCGGCCGGAAATATGAAATGGGCTACTGACAATTAAATTGAAGTTTGGCCCAATTTTTTCTCAAAGTTGAGTTAAGTTGGAAGTCTAGGATGGATTAAATTTAAGAAATAGCCAAATTGTGTTACATTAGTAATTTGGCTAAACCTTAAATAAGATAAATTAATATTAATTAATTAACGAGCTTCTTAATCTTAACAAAAAAAATAAAATAATTATTTAATCGTAAACTTAGTGATTCAAAAATATAACCATGATTTAAACTAATTTAAAAGACTACTCACTAAATTTAAAATGTTTTTGAGATGTTTTTTTTTTTTTTTTTTTTTTGAATAATCATAAAATATATTGATTATATACATAATTATGTAAAATATATATTATCTAAAACTTTAAGAAACGGCAAAGATTATTCAAAATAATGCAAACTTTATATTTATTTTTTTTGAAATTTACAAAACTAATTATTTTAAATTGTTTGAAAATTTAAGAAGCTCATTAATTAATTCCTACTGGGGAGGGTCAAAATTGGGTGTCAACAGCGTCTTCATACATTTAAGATGGATTCAGGTACTTTGTTGCAAGACCATCTAGATGCGTTCAATAAACTTGTGATGGACTTACAAACTGCTGGAATTAAAAAAGACGAGGAGACGCTTGCATGTTCTTTGCTATTTTCATTGACTTCAAAATATCGTGATATTGAGAATTCAATGATGTATAGCAAACAACCTATTAAACTTGAGCAAGTGCGGCAAGCACTAAACTCTTGTGATGTGCGGATGCATTTTGAAGGAGACAAAAGTGACGAAGCTAGTGGACTCTTTGTAAGAGGTCGTACTAGCCAACAGGGAAGGAGCAAATCGAAGTACAGATCAAAGTCTCGTGTGAACAAAAAGAATGCGGAATGTTGGGGCTGTCACAAGAAGGGGCACTTTGAACGAGATTGCCCTATGTCGAAGTCCAAAGAAAAGGCGAGCGCATCCATTGTTGAGCAAGTACATGATAATGATGATGATTATGTACTAACAACATCATGCAATAGTGGAGTCTATGACAACAAATGGGTCTTAGACTCTGGTTGTACTCTGCATATGACATTCCGAAAAGATTGGTTCAGCAGCTATGAAACAAGCAGAGGAACTGTATTAATGGGCAATAATGCAACTTGTAAAATAGTTGACATTGGTTCAGTTCATGTTCGCTGCCATGATGGAATCGTGAGGACTATTACAGAAGTCCGTCATGTTCCTGATCTAAAGAAGAATTTGATCTCCCTGGGTACTTTAGATAAACAAGGCTATAAGTACATGAGTGAAGGAGGAACTATGAAAGTGACTAAAGGGTCTTTAGTCATGTTGAAGGCCAAGCTGGAGGATGGCCTCTTCACACTTACGGGAAGCACCATTATTGGCTCTGTACATGCATCTACAGTGCAGTTATCTAATGATGACAAGTCAAAATTATGGCACATGAGACTAGGCCATATGAGCGCACGAGGATTGGAGATGTTGAGCAACCGCAACCTTTTAAATGATGAGAAGATCAGCACACTTGAATTTTGTGAACACTGCGTCTTAGGGAAGCAGAAAAAGGTCAGCTTCAGCACTGGCAAGCACAAGACGGGAGGGGTGCTAGACTATATCCATTCAGATTTATGGGGTCCCTCTAAGCTTCCATCGAAGGGAGGAAAGAGGTATCTTCTCACATTCATTGATGATTTTTCACGAAAGGTTTGGGTGCGTTTCCTGAAGACAAAAGGTGATGCTTTTGAAGCATTTAAAGAGTGGAAGATTTTGGTTGAAAATCAAATGGAGAGGAAAATCAAGTATCTTCGCACGGACAATGGCTTGGAGTTTTGCAGCGAAGAGTTCAATGATTTCTGCAAGGTTCATGGGATCGCAAGGCATAAGACGGTCAGGCACACACCACAGCAGAATGGAGTTGCCGAGAGAATGAACAGAACTCTTCTTGAGAAGGCTCGTTGTATGCTCTTACAAGCTAAGATGTCCAAAGTATTTTGGGCTGAAGCAGTTCATACTGCTTCTCATATTGTCAATCGGTCTCCAGCATCAGCGATTGACTTTAAGACTCCGAATGAGGTCTGGTCAGGTGAACCCTCTAACTATGCATACTTGCGAATATTTGGGTGTCCAGCTTATTATCATGTTAATGAAGGAAAGCTTGAACCAAGGGCTAAAAAGGCCATATTCGTAGGGTATGTAATGGAGTAAAAGGGTACAAACTATGGTGTTTGTCTTTACTCAAATTTGTAGTTAGTAGAGATGTTACCATTGATGAATCCTCTATACTTGATCCTCGTAAAGTTTCTGTGGAGTTATTTAAAAACGAGAACAACGAGAAGGTGGAGCTACCGGTGAAGCTTACCAAGGAACGGGATCAAGAGACTCAAATTGATGAGTCAAAAGATGCAGATCTTAAAGAACTTGCTTCCAATGAACCATACACAATTGCGAAGGGAAGGGACAAAAGGCAGATACGGAAACCGGAACGTCTTATAGAGCAAGAAAATCTGATTGCACATGCGTTCGTAGCTGCAGAAGAAGAGATTAAGGATCTCGAGCCCTCTTCGTATGTTGAAGCAACTTCTTGCAAAGATGCTGCACAATGGAAGTTAGCCATGATGGAAGAGATGGAGTCTCTTCACAAAAATGAGACGTGGGTCTTAGTTAAAAGGCCAAAGGGGATGAGGACAATTGGATGCAAATGGGTCTACAGAAAGAAAGAAGGTATTCCAGAAGTGGAAGATGCTAGGTTCAAGGCGAGATTGGTTGCAAAGGGTTTCAGTCAGAAGGAGGGAATTGACTACAATGAGATCTTTTCTCCAGTTGTGAAACATAGCTCAATTCGCGTGCTACTAGCATTGGTTGCACAATTTGATTTAGAGCTTCAACAGCTTGATGTCAAAACTGCTTTCTTACATGGTGATCTAGAAGAGACAATCTATATGGATCAGCCTGAAGGTTTCCTAGCTGAAGGAAAAGAAGACCATGTATGCCAACTGAAAAAGTCTTTGTATGGTTTGAAGCAATCCCTTAGACAGTGGTACAAGAGGTTTGATGCATTCATGACTACACATGAATTTTCGAGGAGTGCATTTGATAGTTGTGTGTATCACAAGAAGATGTCTGGTAACTCTATGATTTATCTATTGTTGTATGTTGATGATATGCTTATTGCTGCTAACAACATCACAGAGATAAATATTTTGAAGAAACTGTTGAGCAAGGAATTTGACATGAAGGATCTAGGAGTTGCAAAGAAAATCCTTGGAATGAAAATTTCAAGAGAAAATGGTGTTGTACATCTTTCTCAGAAGAGGTACATCGGAAAAATTCTTGAAAGATTCAATATGCATATGAGCAAGCCTGTAAGTACACCGTTAGCTTCTCATTTCAAGCTTTCAGAGTTACAAATGCCTCAATCTATGGATGAGGTGGAGCATATGTCAAAGGTTCCTTATGCGAGTGCAGTTGGTAGCATTATGTATGCTATGGTATGCACACGTCCAGATATTGCCCAATCTGTAAGTGTGGTAAGCAAGTACATGGCAAATCCAGGAAAAAGGCACTGGGAAGCTGTCAAGTGGATATTGAGATATCTCAAAGGAGCTCCTGATGTTGGCCTAACCTTCCGGAAAAGTGAAGGTATTTCAATTCTCGGTTATGTAGATTCTGACTATGCAGGGGATCTTGATCGAAGGAGGTCCACAACTGGATACATCTTTACTCTCGTTGGCAGTGCCGTTAGTTGGAAATCGACTTTACAGTCGATTGTCGCTTTGTCTACAACAGAGGCAGAATATATGGCAGCAACGGAGGCAGTGAAAGAAGCTATCTGGTTGAAAGGTTTGGTGGCAGAATTGAGTTCGGCTCAGCTTGAATCAATTCTAAAATGTGATAGTCAAAGTGCTATTCATTTGATTAAAAATCAAAGATTTCATGAGCGCACCAAACACATTGATGTCAGATTTCATTTTATTCGAGATGTCGTAGAAAAGGGAGCTATCAAGGTTGAGAAGGTTATCACAGACGATAACGCTGCAGACATGTTGACCAAAATAGTCCCGCTTGCCAAGTTTGCACACTGCAAGGACTTGGCGGGAGTATGCATCAATTGATGCAACTCTAAGAGAACAACTGCTAGGTGGAGCTGGTATGTTCAACAAAGGTTTGATTCTTCTTGTTTCTTACAATGGGAATGCCCAGTAAGCTTAGAAGTTTTGGCCGGAGTTGTTTATACGCATGCTTGGAACACAAACCAAGGTGGAGATTGAAAGAGTTGGTTTTGGTTCTTGTGGAATCAAACTAAATGGAAGATGAATTAATATGAATATTTGGTAGGAAGATAATTAGTACAAAATACAAGTCAAAGATTGTATCTTGGTAGGTGAAAGTTAGGCAAACCATAAAATGGTTTGCTATCTTAACCTTGACAATTTTGACACATAGTGATGTCATGGATGACATCAATAGGATGAATTTATTCCTATAAATAGGTAGCTCTTAATTCATTTTCAAATCATCCTCTCACTTGCCTTCTCACCTTCTAAGGAATTTGTGTTCTCTCTCTTGTAGTATTTCACTTGTATTCTTTGTAGAGTGAAATAAATATTGGTGCAGTTGTTCTTTGGTGGACGTAGGATCATTTTGATCCGAACCACGTTAAATATTGTTGTTCTTCCTTGTTCTTTAATTTCACATTTCCGCTAACATCCACTAGATTGGAATCATACCCAAACCTTACTCGCAATGTAAGAACAAGCCCAACTAGAATTGGATTTTTGACTTCATAATTGGGGGAAACTAAGGGGCTCTATGGGTGGAGGTAAACTACACATACATTGATTCAAATCCCTAAAGGCTCCTCCTCCTCCTCTAGAGAGAGAATATTTGGAGAGTTATTTGGGGTCTTAGATGAATGAGTTAATGACTTAATTTTAGGGGTCTATGTGGTTAATTAACTAACTAATTGACCTCCCTTTAACCCCTAAGTAAAACAATCTTATCAAGTTCCACAACATTTGAAGCTTGGAAATTAATTTCTTAAAAAGGTTAACAATATTGTTTGATAGTTGAAGGATCATTTGAGATGTAATTTTGAGGAAAATCTACAATAAATATCATAATTTTTATTAACTTTGGAAAAATAATAATTTGGTTCCATCATTGATATTTTCTATAAATTATAGTTGTACTAAAGTAAATTGGTGTTTTAATATCATTAAAATTATGTAGAAACTTTAGTACACTAAAACACAAAGAATGTGTACAAAATTTAGATTAATCGTTAATCTTGTCTGAGAATTTCATTGTAAGTGCAAACTATGTGTACTTTTCTTTCTTTACATGCACATGATTATTTGGATAATTATATTATTGATTAGTGACATTTTATTGATCATAATTTATCAGGTACTTGAAATTGAAATGGTTACATGGTTTCGTTTTTATTACGTGAATATAAGTAGAAGAAATAATGTTGGACAAAAATATAAATTAAGATGGCTTGACAGAGAAATTCTAAGGCCATTTATTTCACTATTGGACAAAAAATAATTAGAACAAAAGTACATAATCTATCATTTTAAAAAAAAAAAAATTATCTCGTATTTGATACTCATATTAGAATTTAATTATTTTGAATTTGCACCGCGTAGCGCCCCATTCGGGGAAACCCACTCCTTATAAAAGATTTTTTCGTATTCAGAGCTTAAATACAAAATCTCTAATTAAGAAAAAAGCATGATCATCCAATACACCACATACCTCGGTCATTTTTTTCATTTTTATGTGTATCTACAGGTGTATCTATTTTCTCTGGACATCTTTTACAAATTGTCAGATAAACAAGAAGTTAAGTTAGTAGAGTCCAGAGCCTAAAAGGTATAAAATATTAACAAAAATTTCAAAACGGTATATGATTTTTTTTTTAAACGGCAAAATCGCTCACGTAGTAGCGATTCGAAAAAAGCAAAATCGCTGCTATAGCAGCGTGTCAAAAACTAGCTCACATCCATGGCTGATCATCCATGAATGCAACAACAAAGATGAAAGAAGAAGAAGAGAGTGTGGAAAGAATCAACCAACTGATTTACACTATGAGGAGACAATGTATTTATACAAGAAAAATAAAAAATATCTAACAAACTAATGAGCTGTCATTAACAGAATTAGCTAACTAACTATTCTAACTGATTAATTGAAAATAGCTAACTAAATGACTGATTAAACATAATTAACTAAACTAACTAAATCGTAACACCCCCCCTCAAGTTGGAGGTGTGGAGAACACAGACAACTTGTTAAGTGCTGCAGAATGCTTGATTCCAGTCAATGTCTTAGTTAGTATGTCTGCCAGTTGATTATCAGAACTTATGTGATGCAATGATATGAGACCCGTCTGAAGTAGATTCCTCACAAAGTGACAATCAACCTCAATATGTTTAGTACGTTCATGAAACACTGGATTTCGAGCTATATGAAGAGCTGATTGACTATCACAATATACTTCTATAGGTGTTTGCAGTGGCAGTGTAAGCTCTGTGAGTAGTCTGCTGAGCCAAACTAATTCTCCTGCAACTTTCCTTAGAGCCCTATACTCTGCTTCTGCTGAGGACAAGGATATAGTCTCTTGTTTCTTGGACTTCCAGCTGAGTGGACTGTTACCCATTAACACAATATAGCCACTTACTGACCTTCTAGTATCTGGACATGCAGCCCAGTCAGAGTCACAATAAGCCTTGATACTGTAAGACTGATCTTTGGACATAAAAATTCCTAGTGTGGGGTCTGCCTTAAGATACCTCAGTAGATGAAATGCTGCTTGTAAATGTGGCTCTCTAGGATCTTGCATGAACTGGCTGAGATGTTGCACACTGTATGAGATGTCCATCCTAGTATTGGTTAAGAAATTCAGTTTACCAATGAGTTTTCTATAGAAAAGTGGTTCTGTTAAAGGTGTTCCTTCCTTTGCTTGGAGTTTGAGTGCAGGATCAAGTGGAGATGAACAGCTGCTCATGTGTCCAATCTTGTAATCATTCAACATATCAAGAACAAATTTTCTCTGAGAAATGATCAGTCCATCATCTTTATATAGTACCTCCATTCCAAGGAAATAATGCAACTTGCCTAAATCCTTAATTTTAAACTTGTCATGAAGAAATGCCTTGAGATCATTGATTTCAGAAACATTTGTGCCAGTTAGGATCACATCATCTACATAAACAGCAACAAAAATGGTGGAAGTCTCAGACTTCTTATAGAACAAGGAATAGTCATTCAAAGAGTGTGTGTACCCTTTTGAATATAAGGCTTCAGTCAGCTTGGCATACCACTGCCTGCTGGCTTGTTTCAGGCCATATAGAGACTTATTTAATCTGCATACCATCCCAGGCTTGTGCACTGCTAAGCCTGGGGGAACTTCCATATACACTTCTTCATGTAAATCTCCATGTAGGAAGGCATTATTCACATCAAGTTGAAATATATCCCAGCCCTTCTTTACAGCTGTAGCTAGCAAAGCCCTCACAGTTGTCATCTTGATTACTGGTGAAAAGGTTTCTGTATAATCAATTCCAGCTTCTTGAGTATAACCCTTCACTACAAGTCTTGCTTTGAATCTCTCAACAGTTCCATCAGCTTTATGCTTCACTTTATACACCCATCTACATCCTATGGCCTTCTTACCACTAGGTAGACTAACAAGATCCCAAGTATGATTTGTGTGTAATGCTTCAAATTCTTGTGTCATAGCTTGCTGCCAGGCAGGGTTTATGGCAGCTTCTTCATATGAAGAAGGTTCATTATCATTACTGATGTTCCTCACAAGTGTCTGACTCTCAGAAGCCAAGATCTCAGATGGTATATGTTGGTGTTTTGAGAATGCAGTATTAAGGGAAACATGTGAATTATGTAACTGATTTATTATATTGTTAGGTAAAACATAATCATGTAGGTATGCAGGTAATCTATGTGATCTAGATGGTCTATTGGGAATCATAGTATCACATCTTTGGACAGAATTAGGATCAGGTTCTACATTATTGGGTGATAAACTAGTTGTAGTATTGGGTGATGTATGAAGTGGAGTGTTACTTGCACCATCTACATTATTTTCCACATGTTGCATAGAATATGAGACATTGTCATCATGCAAAATATCTATGAAGGGCACAGAATGTAAGACTGAAGGAAAGGAAGATACATCAGATAAAACAGCAAACGGAAATATACTTTCTTTAAAAACTACATCCCTGGAGATGTGTATTTTTCTTGTGGCTAGACTAAGAACCTTGTAACCTTTTGTCCCAAAGGGGTAGCCTATGAATATATGTGGTGTGGTCCTTGCTTGGAACTTGTCCCTATGAGTCTTTGGGAAAGTAGGATAGCATAGACAACCAAAGGATCTCATGTGTGAGTATGTTGGTTTGGTGTCATATAATAGTTCATATGGGACTTACCCTTTACATGGGAGGTAGGAAGTCTATTAATGATGTATGTGGCACACAATACACACTCACCCCAATACTTAAGAGGTAACTTGGATTGAAAAAGAAGGGCCCTGGCAGTTTCTAACAAGTATTTGTGTTTTCTTTCCACCACCCCATTTTGTTGGGGTGTGTAAGGACAAGTTCTTTCATGTATAATTCCTTTTCCCTCAAGAAATTTTGATGTTTCTGTATTCACAAACTCAAGTCCATTGTCAGTTCTTATGGTCTGAACACAGGTTTTGAATTGATTCTCAATCATGGATAAGAAATTTTTGATGACTACTAGAGTGTTACTCTTACATGTCAACAATTGTGTCCATGTGCATCTACTATAGTCATCAACAATAGTGATAAAGTATCTATGTTTATCATGTGTTACTATGTGATATGGACCCCATAAATCTATATGTAGTAATTGAAAATTTTGGTAGAAATGTGGATACTATGATGAAAGGGCATTCTTTCTTGTCTTGCCATAGGACATATGTTACAAAGGAAGTGTTGTTTTATAGAAAAACTCTCAGGTATGGACTTAATTTCCTTCATCTTTACAAAAGGTACATGTCCAAGTCTATTATGCCACAATACATTCACATCATTGCAGGTATGAGTCATAAAAGAAGTAGAAATATTAGGAGTTTTATTGATTGAAGAACAGACATAAGGTTGTGTATTATGTTTACATGAGTGAGTAGAAAAAGATACAAGCTTAGAATTGAAAACATCTGGTCTTGATAGATGATCAGAGGTAGAAGCAGCAGAAGCAGCACCAGGAGGAACATGTTTCATCAAGCATTTAGAACACAAAAAATAAAGCCCATCCTTTGCTTCACCAATTACCAGAGGCCTCTTCATTGAAGGGGCCTGCAGAATGCATGAAGATTCAGAAAAACACACAATACTTTTAGGCATGGATTTTGAAAGGCAATGAATTGAAACAAGATTATATTTGAATGAAGGCACATACAACACTTGATGCAAAATAATGTCTGGTGCAAGTATCACAGTACCAATTTTCATGACTTTTACTCTATAACCATTTGGTAAGGAAATCAACAAGGGACATGGAAGGTATGTAATGTTTGTTAGGACTGTTATATCAAAAGTCATATGGTGAGAGGCTCCTGAGTCAAGGATCCAAGATTCAGTTTCATTGTGAGAACATCTGTAAGACAATTTCCCAAAAACAATTGAAGAAGTACATGCTATCATACCTGCAAAATTCATACTACCATTGTCCATGTGTTTAGCATTAGTTTTCTCAGCTTGAAACTGCTGCAACAACTCCACAAATTGAACATACTGTTCTTTAGTTAGTTGATGACCTGTGTCTGCATGAGCTCCTCTATCATTCTCCTCTCCTGAACCACCATGAACATCAGCCATAAGGCCCTTTCCTCTGTTGAATCTAGAATTCTGATTATTGTCCCTGTACTCATTTTGATAATTGTTCCTCTGTGGATTGTTATTTGTCTGTGGGTAGTTCCTCTGTGGATTGTTATTTGTCTGTGGGTAGCCATGTAGTTTGTAGCATTTATCCCTGATGTGTCCAGGTCTTCTGCAATAGTCACATATCACACGAGGTTTGCTACTACCATAGGAACTGGTCTGAGAGTAATTGGTTTTGAACTTAACATTGTTGTTCCCTGTAGAAGAACCTGTTCCTCCTGAACTATTTGCATTGAAAACAGCAGACTCCATGACCTTTTTTCCTGAACTGCTTGCATTCAAAGATGTAGATTCCATGAACATTTGAGCACTAGGTTTAATTTCTCTCTGCTTCTCATCCTGTATTAACAGAGAAAAAGTTTGTGCTAGGGAAGGTAATGGGTTCATCATGAGGATATTTCCTCTTACTACAGTATAGACTTCATTCAACCCCATAAGGAATTGTATCAATCTTCTATCCTGCTCCACTTTGAACATATTATCCTTGGCTCCACAAGTGCAATTACAATTGCATTGAGTTTTAATGTGTAATGTACTCAACTCTTCCCATAACTTCTTCATCCTAGTGTAATAAGCAGTAATATCCAAAGTTCCTTGTGATAATTCATTGATTTCACGTTGAACTTGATACAATTTTGCACCATTAGTTTGATCATATCGATCCTCCAACTCTTTCCACAACTCACATGAATCAAACACATATTCTACACTTTCTGCAATTTCCTTAGTTAGAGAATTAAGAATCCAGGAAGTAACCATATCATCACACCTTTCCCATTGACGAAACTGTGGTGTTCCTATATCAGGTCTTTTACAATCACCATTGATAAAACCCAGTTTGTTCTTAACTGACAGAACTCTAAGAACACTTCGTCTCCATGATCTATAACCTATTCCATCAAAAGGATTTTGAACCAACGAAACACCAGGATTATCCGAAGGATGCACATACAGTGGAGAACTAAGATCATTACTGTTAACACCATTGTTATTCACAGAATTCTCAGTCGAAGTTGAAACATTCTCAATCGCCATAGTAAAATCAGATCAAACAAATACGCAAAATACGATTTGATCCAGTGAAGAAATCCAGCAGAAAAGAAATTGAAACGAAATAGATCTAGAATTCAATTCTAGCTAACAAATCTGAGATGCATACCAAAAACAAAACGAGATCGAAAAAGGAGCACGAAGAAGGCGAAATAGATGAATCGAAATACCTCCTTGCTCTGATACCATGTCAAAAACTAGCTCACATCCATGGCTGATCATCCATGAATGCAACAACAAAGATGAAAGAAGAAGAAGAGAGTGTGGAAAGAATCAACCAACTGATTTACACTATGAGGAGACAATGTATTTATACAAGAAAAATAAAAAATATCTAACAAACTAATGAGCTGTCATTAACAGAATTAGCTAACTAACTATTCTAACTGATTAATTGAAAATAGCTAACTAAATGACTGATTAAACATAATTAACTAAACTAACTAAATCGTAACACAGCGATTTGCGAAATTTCATTTTTTTTATAAAAAAAAAGAATTTCAAAGGAATCGCTGCCAAAGCAGCGATTTCCAAATTAACTTTTTTTTTAATTGTTGTTACTTTGAAATTTTTTTTTATTATTTGTTTGTCATTTTTTGAAAAAATAAAAAACAAAAATCAAATCGCTGCAAGTGCAGCGATTTTGTTTCATTTTTTCTTTTTAAATAAATTGCTGTCAAGGCAGCGATTTTAAATTGAATTTTTTTTTCAATTTTTTAATAAATCGCTGCAGTGGCAGCGATTTTATAACTTTTTTTTTTAAAATTTAGTTAAATCGCTCAAATGGCAGCGATATATTAAAAAAAATTATTTTTAAGTAAATCGATGTACTGGCAGCGATTTACTATATTTTTTTTTTTTTTTTTTTTTTTAAAATCGCTCAAAAAATAATCCTCCGTATTTTTGTGTAGTAAAATTTGTGCAATTTTTTTTTTCTCCAATTTTTTAGTCTACTTTAATTTTTTTTAATTTTTTAAAGTAGACATAATTTACTACCATTAAAAAAAATTAAAGTAGACTAAAAAAATTGGAGAAAATCGGAAAAAAAAATTACACAAATTTTACTACACAAAAATATGGAGAATTATTTTTTTGAGCAATTTTAAAAAAAATATAGTAAATCGCTGCCAGTGCAGCGATTTAACTAAAAAAAATTTAAAAAAAAACGTTATAAAATCGCTGCCATTGCAGCAATTTATTAAAAAACTAAAAAAAAAATTGATTTAAAATCGCTGCGTTGGCAGCGATTTAATTTTTAAAAAAAAATTGAAACAAAGTCGCTGCACTTGCAGCGATTTGATTTTTAATTTTTCTTTTTAAAATGACAAATAAATAATAAAAAATAATTTTCAAAGTTAAACAACAATAAAAAAAAAGAAGTGAATTTGGAAATCGCTGCTTTGACAGCAATTCCTTTGAATTTTTTTTTTAAAAAAATAATAAAATTTCGCAAATTGCTGCTATAGCAGTGATTTTGTTTTTTCCGGCGGAAGAAATCGCTCCTACGTGAGCGATTTTGCTGTTTTGATTAAAATAAAAATTCATATACTATTTTGGAATTTTTATTAACAATTTATACCCTTTAAGCTTTGGAGTCTAAGTTAGTATATATCATCCCTTTCCAAGGGGCGAGAGGAGGGGGGGGGGGGTTGAGAAGAGAAAGAAAGATATTGCTGAAGTTGTGTATTATCTAATTGCTTAAGTTGTGCATTATCTATGTATAAAATATTTATTCGTTAATTTTATTTGTTAGTATTTAATTTGATATACTTATTAAGAAAATAATTATTAGTATATGTATTTCACCATACTATACCTATTAAGTTATGTTTAATTAGTATTAAGTATTGATTTTTTTGGGAGAATATAGTACTTAATAATAACAATAAAACATGAAAAAATTAATTATCTTCTCTTGAAATGTCTAAAATTAACAAGTAAAATAAAAATTTATTTTTAAGAATAAATAACAAGTAAAAATAAACGAAACATTGAAATAATTATATATATATATATATATATATATATATATATATATATATATATATATATATATATATATTTTATAATTAAAAAAATATTGATAATTTAGTAAAAATATTACAAACATATAGAGGCGGCTCTAAAGGGGTTAGCATCTACAGGAAGTCATTGATAAAGTCAAAGAAAATCACAATCCACTCAACTATTCAAACTAATCTACACATTTATTTTTTATAAAATTTAAGACATTTATTTGATTTTCACTTTAAAACATTAATACAATATTATAAGTTAAATTTTATTGCTTCATTATCGTATACGTAATTTACAGTGAAATAGAAGGGAAAAAAAAGACATTATGATTAGTGTGTTGAATTAAAAGTGAGATGAAGAACCCAATTCAGCTGTAAAGGTAATTAGGGGAAAATTATTTAAGTAGCAATTATTGAGATCAAATTACATGTGCACCCTACATGGTATTTTGTGCCTGCCTCATGTTCATGTGCATCTTTATTTTATTTTATTTTATTTTATTTTTTACTTGAATTTTCCCTTTTTAGTTATAAATATTATAATATAATATAAAAATATGTATATACTATATGTTTGTGTTCAACATCTAACACCTTAGCACATGCAATGACATTTTCTTCCCTCTTTTTGTTCTCTCATTTTTATTTAGAAAATAAAAGGTATTACTCAATCTATTTCATTTTATGTGATATTATTTAATTTAATAAGATATTTAAAAAAATTAAAAAAATATGCTCTGAACAATTTTAAATATTTATAGATATAAATTATTTTTACTAACAGTAAAAAAGAAAATTGTAAAGTTTATTAATTATTTCTAATTATAGTAATGTGGTTCTTTTTGGCCAAAATTGAAAAGAAAAAAAACAGAGCCTCATAAAAAGTACTCCATCCTTGGGCAACAAGCTAAATAATCTCATGAGGAAACTAAGTAAATACCTTATAAAAACAAAATAATTACAAATTAAATATATATCATTTTATATTTATATCATGCTAAATAATTACAGTAAATACTTCTCAAACTAATTTCATTTAAAAATATTAAATCAGTATTATACAGTGTATTGATATCATTAAAGCTGATAATTTTTCTTAAATAACACTAAATTATATATATATATTTACTGTATTGATATCATTAAAATTTTTTGTTTATAAATTAGTCATTAGTCAATATACATATATTTTAATAGCATTATTGACCAATGAGTAATTTTTGAACAAAAAAACTTAATGATATCATAACAATATACATATATATTTTATAGTATTATTGACAAATGAGTAATTTTTGAACAAGAAACATTAATGATACCACAACAATATATATATATTCGTATATTATCATTGAATAATGAGTAATTTCTGAATAAGAAACCTTAATGATACCAATACTATATATATGTCTTAATGTGGATAAAGATCCGGTCAAGTATAATTAGGTCAATTAATGTTCAATGGCCTTATAGATTCATGCTATGTGTACTATATAATAATTTATGGTTGAGATCCATTTAAATTATATACTCATTAATTATAATAATAAAAAAACAAATTTGTCGACTTTTTTATTATTTAAAACTATCAAATAAAGCAATTATGTCTACCCAAGCTAATATTTTTTTGAAAATAACTAAGATTGACGGGAACATGCAAACTTTCTGACTTTTTACCCGACAAACTTGTTCAGGAGTAATTTCACACACGCTTTCTCCAAATTCTGAAGTAATCTCCAAGAATAGATCAAATTTAAAAATATAATTGAGTTCTAAATAATAATTTAACTAAAGAACATGATAATACATTTGTTTTTAAAAATTCTTAATTGGAGGTTTTCAAAAAATTATTAAAATATATTTATTCAGATTTTTCAAAAATGCCAGATTCTTTCAAATTAGTATAATATAAAAATCCAATACAGGTATGAGGTTTGGCAGGTAAAAAAGTCGAAAAGTCCACATATTTTCGTCAATCTTATTTTTTTCTTGAAAATATTAGTTAGGGTACACTTAATTGTTTTATTTGATAGTATTAAAAAAATAAAATAGTTGACGCTTTTGTTGTTTTTATTTTTAAGATGAATATATAATTTAAATCAATCTCAAGCATAAATTATTATACAGTACACATGACATGAATCTATAAGGTCATTTGAACATTACTTGACCTAATTATACTTGATCGGATCTTTATCCGTCTGAATGTTATCAATATAATATATGATTCTACTTTAGTATCAACTACGTGAAAATTATCAGCCTTAATGAATGAGACCACAGGGGTATAGACTGTAATTTTTATTTTTATTTTTAGAAAATAGATATTTCTTGAATTACTTTGCATTGAGATATGAACATGTAATTATTTTGAATTTCGTGATTCATTTATGTAGTTTTTACTAATCTTGAATATGTTTAAAATTTGAAAACATGTTAAGTGCTGCGTACTTAGAGTTATTATGTATAAATATAAAAATCAATGTTACTTCTTCCATCCCCAATTTTATGATCCAATTAACTTATTGAGTTCAAAGTTAAATTTAATGACTTATGTACATATTATATTAAATATGTTTTAAACTAAACTTTCCTTGCAAATTTCATAAGAAAAATAGCTTTAAGGTTCAATTTAAAGGTTAAACTTCAAATAAATAATAAATAAATTTTAAATAGTTCCTATAAGAACTTCTGGCTGAATTAATGGGAATTAATTATCAAAAGCAGCAGAATAAAATTGGAAAAATAGTCATTTCAGATAGAAAACAACTATGGCATACTTGGTAAATATATAAAGAGTGCACCAATAATTAAATATATAAGTTCTTTGTTCATATTCCCATTATTAATTTATTTAAGATTAAGAACAAGATCCAATATATATATATAGCACTATTGTTTACCATTTTTGCTCAACATGGTATAATCTGGACTTGATGTAATGAAAGAAAAAAAATTAAGGTAACATAATTTTAAAAAATACATATAAATGGATGAATACCATTTTTCTAGCTAGGGATTAGTTTTTATAGACAAAGAAATAATATAACACTTACATGAGAGGAAAAAAAGAGAAAAAAATTACAAAATTGTGAGAAAGAGCAATAATTCATTAAAGCAAATTATCACATTCAACTTACAAAAAGAAGAAAAAAAACATGTACAATCCAGTCCGTGCCACAAATGACGTAGCTTCCTAGCTCCGCCCTTTGGTTAATTATCAACTCAATAAATAGATTTTAGAGAGATTCTTTATCGATTTAATGAAGGGATTGATAATCACTAATAAAAGATCGAGCAAGCTGATACAAATTCAAAGATTTACTACGAAGAATATACAATCATTCGATCTGAATACATTGTGATTAAATTATTCAAAATGTCCACAAAATTTTGTGATTAAATTATTCAAAATGTCCACAAAATTAATTAACGATTCGTTGTTGGATCACCCCTTGCTATACGTATGAACTCACGTAACGAATTCAGAATTTTAACTCACATCCAATTATTCAAAATATATGTGATCCACTTCTTGGACCAAAAATATAAAAACATAGGTCTTGATATTAACCTTGACATTGAGGTCCTTGACCATGGAAGGAGCCATCTTAGGCGTAGGATGATCCAGTGCATACCTTTCGCCAGGACATGTTAAATTTAGTAAATATGAATGTATATTTACTTTTGCACAAACTTACCACACTTGAGAAGGAAATTTGCGCACCCTTCGTTAGATTCCTAGCTCCGTCTGTTCTTCATGGATGCAAATTATTTTGGATAGGATTCCAAGAACTAGGAGGTTTACTCCTTAAACTATTTCTAACAGCTTTCTCAGGTGCTACCATAATTGATTCATTCACTTTACTAGGATTAACAGAGAGTGATGTGAAAGAATCAATTAATAATCTTCTTGATTGTATACTAGGAGGGAATGATCTACCAAAAATCATCAACAATTGGGACAAAAACAAGAACAAAAGAAGAAATATGGTTCTATAATTATTTCTCATTCTTAGTATTTTGAGAGAGATGATGGATCATTAATGATGATGAGAGAAATAAATTTGATGAAAGTATATGAAGTTTGCTTTACTAGAAAAATAAGACTAATACTATATGGCTTTTATGAATGGGAATCAATAGACAAATTCATTTTTGATAACACATGTGTGAGTGTGACTATTCAAGTTATAACTAATAATAATTAAACATAGCATTTCATCTGTTTTAATTTATATAACTTATTTTTATTTTTAGTCAGTTTAAAAAAGAAAAACACATTTTTATATTTACTAATAATTTAACTTTAAAATGCTTATATTCTATCCTTAATAAAATAATTTCTCATCATATGAACATTTATCAAATACTTTTTAGACTATAAATTTTTAAATAATTTCTGTATTTTTAAAATTACATGTCAAATTAAACTAATTTAGATTAAGGGTAATCCATAGTTTTAGGTCAAAAGTTGCTTCCACACTGTTGATAAAAATATTCCAGCACAAAGCTAGCTCAACATAGACTAAAAGCTAGTACCCTTTTCTTAGTTTCATGATGGGTTTTTTTATCAGAAGATTTTATTTTATACATAATTTTTTAAAATTATTTTAAGAAAAAAAATTAAAGCATTATTTTCTAAAATTCAATGATAAGAAGGACAAAAATCTTATTTCCTTTAATTTTTTTAACCAAAGGATGTTACTTAATTAGATGAAGTATTGATCAATTGAGATGCTAGAGGTGAAGGAAATTTCTTGGCTTATATCACATTTATAGTTTTTTAATAGGTCAAAATTATTTACACCACCAATTTTATTTTAAAAATTCAACCCCCACCCCCACCCCCCCTCCAAATTACACACACAAAACTTTGAGAAATAGTCATTTTCCCTCTCTTTTCATGATAAACTTTTTTAAATGCATATTCTATCCTTACCTTATCAACCTTTATCCCATTTTATACCCATAATTATAATATTTTTATATTTAATTTAAAAATATGCTATATGAAAATATTAATTTCGTCCAAAAAATGAAAAATATTGATTGAACATATAAGCTAATGTCATTCTTGACTTAACAAAATAAATAAACATTTTATTTCTAACAAAATCTATAATGTGATAACCTTATGAATATATTTCGATGCGTTAATACAAAAATAATTAATAAAATTAAAGAGATATTTCATAATAATTTGTTAAAAGATTGTCTATTATATGGTAAATAAATTTAAATATTAGTTTAAAAATATGTTATCAATGAGAATCAAAATTCATTTATGTACATTGATAATAAAGTGAATAAAAGATAAATATAATGCATAAATATGCTTTTAACTTAGTTCAAATTTACATTAATGTTCAATTTTGAATATATACAAGGAGACACACGTGTCCTATATGTCAATTCACGTGAGATACATTCGAATTGATTTGTTGTATGTCACGTGGGGCACATATTATTTCATGTGTAGGACATGTGTATATACTTTTCAACTTTATATAAGTTTAAGTGTCTACTTGTGTACACCCAAAAATAGAAAACATCGATATCAACTAAAATTAAATTTAAAAATATGCTCAAGCATAACGTCTAAGAGAAAAGTGAAATTTAAATACGCATGCACATAAAACAAATACTTAATTCATGTAATATTAAAATAACAAACATTTAAATTAAAAGTAATATTAGATTTTGTAACAAATTTATAAAATGATTATTCTACACTTGTGATGTTAATGATTTCAACAATAATGTATAATACAAAGGTTAAAAAATAAAACATTCTATACACTGTAAAAATATGTTATATAAATGGAAGAATAAAAAGAGTAAGGATACAATAGACTGTATAGGACAAAGAGGGGGAAATGATTATTTTTAAAAGTTGAGGGGAAATTTTGATATTTAAACTAAAGTTAGGGTGTAAAAATGATTTACTTATCAATAAATTTTATTTAAATATCTAAACTATAAAAAAATTTATTTAATTGTTTAAACTATGACTTATTTCACTGGCACACATTATATAGTGTACCTATTACATATGTTCAATTTTTTTTGAACTTTCTTCACGTATTTTCATATATTATTATATAGATAAATTAACCACAAAAAATATGTCACTTTATTTAATTATTCACATATACCTCAATAAGCCGTACAAATCCAAATATCTAATTAGAGTAATATATATAATTAAAAGAGATGTCATATATTTTTACGATATAAGAAATATTTAAAGAACGTATTTTTTCTAAAAAAAATTTAATAAAAATACTCTATTATATTATATTTGCTTAACAGAAACTAGTCATATCTCTTAATAGAATTATTTATGGACAAATTCAAGGAATTGTAAATGAATTAAGCCAAATTAGTTTGTTGTTGTTTTTCAATTTGTTGTTTAATGGTAGTGGGATGTGAAGCATGTGAGGTGGTTTGACTAATGTCGATTAGATCTCTTTAATTCCAAGCAATCTTTAAAATTGAAAAGATTAAAAGGACATGTCTCATCATGTGACTTTTCAGAAGACACCACATTACTCACCTTCTCTTTGTCCTTTTCTTTCTATTATTAATTAACTTTTATCAAATGTAGTATAAAACACATACAGCTAAGGATAGCTGGGGTACCAAGTATGTTAGTCTTAATCTGTAGTGACACTCTCCTGAATCAGATTACCCCATGAGTACCATTGATTAAGATTCCTCAATAGGACACATGAGATTGATTAATTTTATTCTTAGTTTTGAGTTTGAAATTTGGATATGAAGATAATTCTATTAGGAGCGTCACCTCCATAATGATTTTCATAGTGCGTGATGCGTATTTAGAAGGAACTCCAATATTTAGCTACACTCTAGCTAGTTTCTAATATTACGAATCTTATCAGATTTTCGTGTGTCTAAATATGGATCTGATACATGTATCTGAGAATACATGTGATCAAAATTAAGTGTAATATATTCTAAATACACTGTATCCAAGTGGATTCGCATGTATCTAGGATACGTAACAAATCTCGCTTGACACTATCTCTGGTATCCCAGATACATGTAAATTACACTAGTATCCCACATATATGCAAATTACAGCTGATACATACGTATGCATATATCTAGAGTGTATCTAGTGTGATTCACATGTATCTAAGATACATGACTATCTCGCCCGCCTCCCTCCATGTCGCTCACCCTGCTCTATATTTTGAGTGAATCTGGTAGCAACAATACATGTATCTAAGTGTATTTTTCTCAATATATATTAAAAACTCTTAATCAATGATAAAATATGTAATTATTTGAAAATATAGATAGAATTAGTTTATATGTTATAATTATAGGTATGTCTAATAAGGTAGTTTTTTCTATATAAAAAGCAAGTTTTTACAATACAAAAACTGAAAACCCAAGAGACTAGGGCCAACATGAGTCCAATCCTGAAACAAAAAAACAATAGCTAAATAGGGAGTACCCCAAAATCGACCAAAAATAGGGAGCATCTTAGATAGGAAATACTCCAAAAATAATTAGGTGACATAGAATTGATTACTCTAAGGCAACAATTAAATGTGCATGGTAAATTAAGAAAAGAGCAAATATTCCCCTTTACTTTGATATTATAGCGGATATAGTCCTTGATTCCTCGTTAAAAAAGTGATATATATCTCGTATATATCCCGTCATTTAATAAATGATGCATATTTATCCTTTTTATTAACAAAATTATATTTATTGAATTAAAAAAGCTAAAATTATTTTCTTAATTCCGAAAATATCACACGACTTTAAAAGATTACCTCATCCATTTGGTTTACCCCTTCGGATCCGATCCAAATGAAAAAACCCAATCCATCTACTACTCAATCATAAATAGATTTGGATCGGGTAAGAACAAAAGAGAAATTATTTTTTAGTTGGATCGGGTTATGATGGATAAGAAAAGTAAAATTTTTAAGAATCAATAGTGTAATAGTGAAATTACCTCCTATCCTTGCTCTTTATCTAATTACATATCTTATGTTTTTAAGGCCATCTGGCTACATAACTAAGTGAACGGATATATTATTGTCGATACATTGTGTATCCGTCTATTGCATATAGTTAGGAAAAACAATTGAAAATCAAATTAAGATCCCATAAATTATGCTATTTTTAATTTCATATTATTGTCATTTCTTCTCCCTGTTCTACATTATCTCTATTTGATTCATTATTCGAAAATTTGATAAGAGACATGAATATTTCAATTTTGTCGAGGCAATGAAAAAGTGAGGTTCGATATGAATGATACCAAAAGTGAATGAATCGTTGTTGAGGAAAATACTTCCTCCATGAACTTAGTTTCGGTCATTGCAGCTTACTTGAATATTGATAATTAAGAAAAATAATTGAGATCCAATACATTGTAAAGGTAATTTGTCTCCATTAATTATTAGGAATGATACAAAAGTAAGGGTGTACGTCTATGTGAAGAAACATAAGGTTTGATTTATATGTATCCACTTTGTATTGACAACAGAAAAAAGATGATGTAGAGACGCAAAACTTTGATTTATCAACTAGCGCAATTGTCTATGTTGAAGGTGCTGAAAAGGACGTCCATGATCTAAACTTTGTTGATTAAAAACATTGATGATTCCTGTTGTATACAAGAATTAGATGTCACCACTTACATAGCTGAGACAAAGAGGACCCCGAAGTCTAAAGGGCAAAAAAAAAGTCAAAAAATTTAAAGGGATACATTAAATTTCTTTTTAATCAAAAGGGCAAAATCACTATTAATATAGCGATTTTGCTTTCATGTCGTTTGCTCAAAATCGCTGCTACGTCAACGATTTTGGCGAAATTTTTTGTCCAAAGAAAATCGCTTCAAGGGCAGCGTTTTTGGCAAATTTTTATTTTAAAAAAAATAAAATTGCTATGACTTCAGCCTAAAAATTTTTAAAAATTTAATATCGCTGCCTAGGCAGCGATTTAAGTGAGAGACTTTTATTTTTTTTTGGGAAATCACTGCCAAAGCAGCGATTTCTGTGAAAGTTTTTTAAAAAAAAAAAATAAAAATCTTGGCAGCTATTTTTGTGTTAATTTTTATTAAAATATTGCTACCAATTGCTTTAAAAAATTTGTATTAAATGTTGGTGAATAAATTTTAAAAAATAATTTTACGATTTTAAAAGAATTGGCACTGATGAAATATTTACTAAAAGTTGTAATGCAATTTTTATTTTGATCAAAATTAAAAAAAAGAATTACAAACATTTAATACGACTTTTTTCTAAAAAGAATTGGCAATGATATTTTTAAAAAGAAAAAATTACTAGAAGCAATTTTTTAAGTAAAAAATTTTTTTATAGAAACGCTGATTTTAATTATTTTGTAAAAAAATTAACCAACATTAAATAATTTTTTAAAAATAATTGGCAGCTACATTTTTTTAAAAATAGTTTATGCTGCCTAGGAAGTGGTCTCTAATAAAAAGGAAAAACATTTCCACACCCTAAAAAAAAAACTTTCCACTAAAATCGCTGCCTATGCAGCGATTTTCTTTTAAAAAAAAAATATATGAACAAAATCACTGATAATCGCTCCATTATTAGTACCGTTTTAGTTTAAAAAAATAAATGATGTACCCTTTTAAAATTTTTGATATTTTTTTTATCTTTAGATTTCGGACTCAGACAAAGAGTATAGAAGTGAAAGTGAAGCAACAGTATATGAATAAAACAACTTTGGTGGTTTGTGATGACAAAATACAATTAAAGTATAATTTCAATTTTCGAATTAAAATATGTGATAAAAAAGATATGTGATGGGTAATCAATTCATCAATAGTAATTTTTTCTTAGCTTAAATTTGTGATTTGTAATCTACCCCATCAAAATTATATATTCATCCATCACATTTATTAGTGGTTCACAGTATATTTATCTACTCATACTTAATGAATCAGTTCGACCAAAAGTTGAAGTCATTTTCAGTTAGATTATTTTTTATCTTTATATCAAGGTCTATGCATCGATTAACACGATCTTATCCTAACTAAACAAACTATTTTAAAATTTTCAACTCAAATATTTTTGTTAAGGACCATACATCACCTTATACTCCTATCGACTTTTCTTTTTTCTTCTAATAAATAAATTGATTAAATGATTATTTCCTACTTGACCACCATTAAATTGTCAATTATATGCAATGAAAGTTTCCTAAAGTTCATTCAGCCTACACATACTTTATAAACAAATTCTTCGTATGTTCGTAGTTTATTAACACATCTAGTACCCTTGAAAATTAAATGTTCATATATAAGTAAAATTGAGTTTATATAGGAATCTTATTTACGTAGATTTCTTTTTTTTAAGTAAAAAATTTAGCAAATATTATGTCAATTTTTTTTTTTTTTGAGTGTTTGATATAGCTTACTAGCTTTCTTGAACTCGAAACTTCATATCATATAAGATATCATTTTTCCAACTTTGTTTTATAGTAACTATATTTTTGTGGAATGTGTTCAATATAAACATTCCAACTATCAAAGTCTTAAGAGTTGGTTCATGTCTGAACAACTATTTGATTGTTTTTTTTAGGGAAATTTTCACATATAGCCACTTAAAAATAATTAATTACTCTCCATAGCTATAGTTTGATAATTACAATATGTAGCTATATGTTATATGGAGGAGAGAGGCGAGCGAGACTGGGAGAGAGAGGAAAGAGGCGAGAGAGAGGGGAAAAGAGTGGGAGAAAAGTGAATTGTCTATGTATATTGGTTAGATAATTGTATATTATACATATATAATTGTATATATGACAAGAGAGATTGGGATAGGGAGGAGAGAGGCAAGCAAGACTGGTAGAGAGAGGAGAGAGGCGAACGAGATCGAGAGAGGGAGGAGAGAGGTGAGCGAGAGAGTGCAGAGAGTGGGAGAGAGGTGAATTGTATATGTATATAAGTGTATATAACTGTATATTATACATATATATTTGTATAAATGGCAGCGAGATTGGGAGAGGGAGGAGAGAGGCGAGCGAGATTGAGAGAGGGAGGAGAGAGGTGAGCGAGAGAGATAAGAGAGAGGGAGAGAGGTGAATTGTATATGTATATAGGCTAAAAAATTGTATATTATGCATATTTATTTGTATATTCTGGCGAATTATACATATACAAACATGACTAATTATACAAACTTGAAGTCAGCCCATGTAATTAATGTATAATGTTAGTCGTGAGTGGTAATTATAGCAAACTATAGCTATGATGAGTAATTAAATAGTATAAGTTTACTTATCCGCGTAATTTTCCCTTTTTTTTATAAACTTATATATACATTATTTGTGAACATATACAACAACAAGAAATCCAGTGTAGTCAAACTGGTAATTCCAGGGACAAAATATGCCGTAGAAAAATGAATGATCTATATATATTATTTTTTTCCCAAAAAATAATCATCTTGGATAGGCCATTTCAATAAGTTTAAGGGTCTAAAGCAAACTTCATAAGATGTCTTATTTTTTCTAGGCATATATAAATTGAATAACTATATATATCATACTCAAAGTAATGTAAAGAGTTTGATCATTTGAAAGACTTTAGAATATTGAATAATGAGAGAATACAAATATTGAAAGGAGAACAAAAAGATTTATATAAGAATAATAATATTGATGCATGACAATAGTCAAGATATAAATGAGCAAAAAATAACAAAATAATAGATAGTAACAAAAAAGGATGCTACAATAATTATTACAACAAACTCTAAATTGAGTCAAATAAGAAGTTACCTGATTACTTTTTTTAAAACAATATATTATATATCCTTAGAGAAAAAAAGGGATCCCAAAAATATTGGGGATCCAAAAAATTGTTTTAATAGTCTTGTGATTGAAATGATCTTGATCTTATAGACCGTGTAACCATTTCTATAGCTATTATTGTCAATTAATTTCTTTACTTGTGTCTTTCTCTTATTCCTTAATTTTATAATTTCTTTCTATTTTTGCTTATTGTTATTGTATGACATACCTTTATGAGCTAGAAATATTATTTTTAATACACTCTAAATTCAAAATAAATGAAATCATATTATTAATAACTAACACCCAGAAGGTATCAACAACATGTCATCATGTTGTTTGTAGATATTGTACTATTGTCTACTGTTTTCAAAGAAAAAAAAGTGATAATCATACTTGTGGATGCTAGGCATATGTTACTTTAATAATTAATTGATTAGCTATATTATTTATGATCTCATGGTGATATTGTGACCACATAAATGAGTGCTACTTTTTAGAATTTATTCTTGATTATTATAAGAATAAATATGGTTGACGTGGAAGTATGCAAATTAGAAAAAATGTACCAATTATTTTCCCTTCCTATATGAAAGAAGGAAAATAGTAATTTTTGTTCTTGAATTATTACCATATGCCAATTTACGTCTCTCTAAGAGTACTATACATCATTTTTTCTCTCTACATTATCACATAAAAAGATATAAGTTATTTTATATATATATATATATATATATATATATATATATATATATATATATATATATATATATATATATATTATAATATTGGGATCATGCTAACATATGCAATCGTCATTTAGTGATTAAAATAGATGGTATAAACTGAACAAGTTTTTATTGTCATAATTTCTTTTATTATAAAGTATTTTCTTTAATTTAATCAACATAAATATTTTAGTTAGAAATTGCCGGTTAACCACTTTTTGGGGATAATTAATTTCAAATGTTTAACACCTTTTTGAATTATGATATGAACCCCCTATCTAAATCTTTAAAAACAATTAAAGAATTATTCTGTTAAATCTTTTAAATAAATAAATAAAATTCTCAATTTGTTTTTTCAAAGAGTAAGTGACGACTTTTCAAAAATCATCATAACAGTAAATATTCTATTTTGTCTTTTACAGCGGAAAGCTGCCCTAATAGCAATCTTCTCTTAGAGCTCCTGGGACATTATTGTTGAAATACCAGAAACACATACTTTGAGAAAAAAATTATTAAAAAATTAAGTATTTGACAAATTAATAAAAGTGTTTCGAAATGAAAGCAAAAAGCAATTTTTTGCTATTGAAAAGAAGCTAAAAAAATTTACTTTTAAAAAAAAATAGAAATGGAGGCAAAAAAATATTTTCTCAACACTAAAATATCCTTTTCAGACATAAATATTTACGACTATATTTCTTATAAACCAATTAACACATTTTATGAGTTTGATCAAATATCATTTAAGAATTTTATTTTTATTTCTGTATAATGAATTTTATAATTTATCTCACGTTTATATAATATTATTTTATATATTGTATATTATTTAACGTATTATTTTGTAGAATTAGAAAAGAGGCAACACCAGTATTTTTATAAGATTAGAAAAAGAAAAATATAACAGTTAAAGATTTTAGCCTCCCAAAAAGGTATAATATTGATTGAAAATTTAATCGTGTAAATTTTAATTTTAAAAAATAAAATTTGATTATTTTTTATGATAGATATTTGAAATAGTTTCTCTCTATAAAATAATTTTAATATTACTAATAGTTATCTTTTTCTTTTTTTTGTAATTTGACTCTTAAAAACAATTTTTTTTTTTAAAAAAATAATTAGCGAAACACAAGTTGCTAATTAGAAATATTTCAAATGAAATAGTCAAACACAAATTCCTTTTTTTTAAGAAAAATAAAAACACTTCTAAAAAATGCTTTTACAAAAAAGCTATTTTTAGCACTAAGGCCAAACAAGCTCTTAAATGATGATGTATGAAGTTTGAAATGTCAAATTCAAATGGCATAATACATAAATGTGTCATTTAACTTGACCTTATATGCTTTTTAACTTTGGATATGCATAAATAGACACTTAAACTTGTATAAACTTGAACAAATAGACAGATGAGTCCTACGTGACACAATACATGTAGGACACCACGTAGAACGAAAAATGACATGTAATATGCAATGTAGGACACACGTGTCTATTTGTTCATCTTTATACAAGTTTAAGTGTTTACTTGTGCACACACAAAGTTGAAGGATATAAATGTGATTTAAAACCAAATTAAAAAATATATTTATGTATTATGCCAATTCAAATTCTAACTTTCTTTCGCAAAGGAATCTATTTAGATTAAGAGAACAAGTGTCAAAACTTATCCTCTAATTAAAATAATCTATTCAATCTTTAATTATGTAACTAATTTCTTTTCTAAATAAGGGTAACTTAGGATATAGGGTGTGTTTGGTTTGAAGGAAAATATTTTTAATGAAAAATGTTTTCCTGAAAAACAAGTAGACTTTTTATTTATTTCATGTTTGGTTGATGAGTAGAAAATATTTTTTGGAAATTTTCTTAGTGTTTGATTTCTGAATGAAAAATGTTTTGAAAAATATCTTTTATTTTTATTAGAGTAAAAAATATTTTTTAAAGTTAAACATATTTTTTTAAAACATATTTTTTTGGGGGGTGGGGGGGGAGGGGAGGGTAGGGGTGAAAACTAAAATTCGATGTTGAAAATATATTTTAAAACAAACTTAATTTTTTTGCGGGGGCGTTGAGGGTAGAAGTGAAAAAATGAAAATAGTTTTTAAAAACGAACTTATATTTTTTGAGGGAGGGGGTAGGGAGTCGAGGGTAGGGGTGAAAAAATAATTTTTTAAAGTTGAAAATATTTTTAAAAACAAACTCAATTTTTTTTAGGGGAGGTGGGAGGCTGGCGAGGGTGGGGGTGTGAGGGTGGAGGTGGGGTATGGAGTTGTAGACACATAATTTTTGACCGAACTTGAATTTTTACATCATTTTTAGAACTTAAATATTTTATAAAAATCTGAATTATATATTTTTATTTTTATTTTACAGAATTAGAAAACAACAAAAACATAATCATATTTTTGTGTAAGTTTTAGTATTATTATTCTTTTTAATTGTTTTAAAAAAGAAATGAAAAGTTACAAATTGTATATATTTCGTTTATTAAGATTTAATAAATAAACTTAGTGTTTTTTAACTTTTCTTAAATTTAATCTAAAATAATTAAGTAACAATTTAATTATTATATTTATATTTATATATACCTACACACAGGGGCGGATCTATGGTACCCGTGGGAGTGCATGCCACGACACTCACTGATCTCGAAAAAACTTTGTATATATATGTACATATGTATAAGAAAGTTAATATATAATTGCTTTGCCACTGTCTAAACAATATGGTGAATAGTCCAATTGGCAAAGCAGGTCATTTGCCTCATGCGCAGCGCGGGATCGAACCTCGTTTGAAATGTTAATTGTTTTTGGAAGCTGAAGCATTTTCTTCCTTTCTTTCTTTTTTTTTTCATTTTTATTCAACTTTTTTTTTTGTCATTTTTATTAATGTGTGAAGGTTTTTTTTCTTTCCATTCATTCTTATTCATTTATAAGTATTTTTTATTAATTCGAATCGACTCTTATTCACATAATTAATTCTTAAGTTTTTTTACTTTCTCTTTCATTCATTATTATTAATCTTTTGATATGAGTGTCACGTGTTTATTCTTTTATCAGTTAATGAATACTGAATTATGAATGTGACATAAATATATTCATAGTGGTTTTAAAAAAAATATAAGTTTTAAAGAATGGTGAATATTATTATTAGAGTTTTTTAATTTGAAGGTTTCGATCTTCACCAACGTTCTTGATAAGTAGGATGACTAGATTGAACTAAAATTTGTTTTCTCTTTGTTATATTTTGTAACAACACATAAAGTCAATATATTAAGTTAACACTATTAAATAGTGTATAAAAGCTCAAATTTTAGTATGAAATTTTTTTTCCTCAAAATTTCAGCGAATAAAGCCACTAATTCCTAAAAAAAATAAACACTGAATTTTAGTTAGTATCTAAAAGAAAATATTACTAACATGCATATTAATCGATTTGTTTATAAATATCGAAAAAAGATAAATAACTCGATTATAATCTAAAATTAAAAAACAATCGACCCGCTTTACTTGAACAATGTGACACTCAAGACCTCCAAATCCTAGATCCATCTCTGCTTACACACTACTCCACTTCCCTACCATCCACTCTACCCCACTCACCCATTTACCCAACTCACTACTACACATCTGCACATATATACACGACACAACAAAAATTAAAAGAAAAGAACAAAAAATCAACACACACAAAAAAAGACGATAAGAAAAGGGAAAAAAAAGAGATACATCAGAAACACCAAAAAAGATCAGCAAGGTAAAAAAAGAAAAAAATTCAGCAATCACATCAGCTAAAGGAAAAAAAATCACCAACAATACCAAGAAAAATATACCACCACACACGCTAAACAAAAGCTTTGTGAGCGTTTCAATCAAGCTTCGATCAAAATAATGCGGTATTAAATTTTATCTTATTTATTTATTCATTTATTTATGAAATTTGATATAACTATTTAATATGTTTTCTTATAGTTTTTTTTGATTCATTATTTAATTTAAATGAATATTTGATTAATCGTTATGTTTAATCAATGAGTAAAGATAATCATAATTGGTGATTATTTTCCCTTGTCTATTTTTCTTCCTTAGTTACTATCTTGATTTATATGTCAATAATAATAAAGTATATTTAGGCTAAAAGGAATTATTGTCATTTTTATTCTTATAAAAGATAATGAGAATTATTTTTGTAATTCATTATTATTTTGTTAAATTGAAAAATGTAAGTTTAGTTTTGGCGTTAATTTAAGAGTAATACAAATATTAAAATAAAAATAAAAGGATATAGAAATGATGTAAAAATTATATATTGTATTCTCAAAATTTATTTATTTTATTTTGTTTGGTTTTATTTAGAAGGAATAAATATGTTCTTTTAATGTTAGAACGAACATTTAGGCACGGGAAATTTGCTTATCTCAACTAAGAATGAGGCTCCACATGTTTTTAGATACTTAAGAAATTCAAGGATGCGGTTACGCACCTTGGTTAAACTATTTTAATATTATTTTCATTAATTTATTAAAAAGAAAGTTGTTTCAATTAAGAATGTGGTTGCACTTTTTTTTTTTTTTGAAATATTTAAAACATTTCAAGGATGTGGTTACACACCTTGGTAAAATTATTCTGACATATTTTATTTAATTAAAATCAAGACGTGATGCATAGAATATTAGGTAACACACTCGAGAGAAGAAAACAGTTATGCTCTTAAGTTATTTATATGTCAAAAATCGAGAATGTAGTTATGCATCCGATTCGAGATTAATAAAATTTCAACAATAAAATAAGTAAGAGCAAATTTATGGCATGTAATAATATATTCAAAGAATAATAATAATTTAAGTATAAGTCAATAAAAGCAACCGTGCTAGAACCACGGGACTCGAGAAATGCCTAATATTTTCTCCTCAGTCAACATAATTTCTTAACCGAATTTCTGGTTCGCAGACCAAACAAAGAGTCATATTCTTTTGATTAGGGATTAAACAAAAAAAGGTGACTTGGAATACCACAACTCAATTCCAAGTGACGACTCTGAAAAAATAAAATCATCGCTAATTCAATAACGTCACTTAAATTGGGAAAAAACCTTACGCCGCGTGCGCAAAAGGGGTGTGACAGGGGGTGGAGAGAGGGTTGATGATCGGGGTGAAAAATAAAATTTGAAGTAGAAAATATTTTTTAAAAACAAACTTAAAATATTTTTTTAAGGGGGAGGGGGGCTTATGGGGGTGGGATGAGGGGGGGGGGATAATAAAATTGAAATTAAGATTATCTTTTAAAAACAACTTTTAATACTTTTTTGGTGAGGGGTGGTCGTCATGGAGGTAGGGGTTTGGGGTAGGGGTGAGAGTGGGTTAATATTTGAAGTTAAATTTTTTTTTGAAAACAAGCTTTAATTAACTTTTTTTTTTGTGGGGTTGGGGGTTGGGGTTGAGGGGTTGGTTTAAAGGTAGGGACAAAATAAATTGATTTTTTTCAAAAAGAATGTAATATGAAAATGTATTTCTTAAGTTTGAAGGAAAGTCGTTTTCCTTAAATTTGAGAAAAATAAATTGATTTGAAAAATATTTTTCAAAATATTTAACCCAACCAAACATGAAAAAATTGAAAAATATGTTCCTGTATACCAAACACACCCATAATATATAATTACTATTTTTATTGAAAAGATGACGTAAGAACGCAAATATGTGACACTCCATGTGGTTACTATACATTTTTTTTCTGGGAAAAAGGATAAATATACCCATGAACTATCGTAAATGGTATGCATATATCCTCCGTCATATTTTTCGGACACTTGTGCCCCTACCGTCTAAAAACTAGAGCATATATACCCTTTAATCTAACGGATATACACGTGTCATAATCTTATCCATAGATCCGGCAGTTATTAAATATATGATTGACGAATAAGATGGCGCCACATGTCCTTATTTGGTTTTTTGGTAGAGTGAAGGGCACATATGTTCTAGTTTTTAGACGGCAGGGACACCAATATCCAAAAGTGTGACGGATAATATCTCCCCCCCTCCCTATTTCCTCTCTTGCTTGCCTCTCTCATCGATTTGCCCTTCTCTCTCACCTCCTCCTCTCAAAATCTGCAATACAAATAAACTATTAATAATCAATAATAAAAATATAAATAGTAACACAAATGCAATAACGATACACAAGGTAACAAATAATTATATTCGTGATACAATTGTCAATTAGATATATAATTATCGATCATATATACAAATCAATTGTATCTCTCTCACCTTTCTCTTCCATCTCCCAGATATCGTTTTCCTCTCTCCTCCTCTTGTAATCTTGCTAGTTTCTCTCCTCCTTCTAGTAGCTAGTTTGATACAAATCAATCGCATCAATTGTATTCGTGATACAATTCGATCAAATATACAAAATAATTGTGTCTCTCTTTTATCTCTAGATCTCGTTCGATTTTTTCCTTCCTCTCGTATATAGCTACGAATCATAATTAAACAAACTATAACTGAGGTATGAGAAGTCTGATTATGTTTTTAGACTTAGCATTTTTAAAAATTTCCTTTTTTTTATTTGCCGTCTTCGCCAGTTCTGCAGGCCATTTGCATTCTTGAATTAATGATTAAATTTCATATATTGTTTTTGGCCTTTCTCTTCAATGATTAAGATAAAATGAGTTTTCTTTACTATGTTTTCATGTAAGAAAAACCAATATATATTCTTGTAAGTCAAAGTTCAGGAAATTCCAATAATTCTTACAATAATTAAAAACTACTCTTTCCGTTTTATTTTATATGACACTTTTCGTATCTCGAGATTCAAACAAGTTTATCTTTGACCGTAATTTTTTCATAAATCCTTTTAACATTTTAAATTATCAATTATTGTGACTTATAATACTCTTTACGTAGTTTACAAATATATAAATTTCATTTCAAAAAATTTGAAAATTCATACACAAATGTCCGGTCAAAGTTAAACTGCTTGACTCTCGAAAAACGAAAAGTGCACATAAAATGAGACATAGAGAGTAATTAAACTAGTAAATTAACTATTATTTAAATTCAATAACCAAGAAATATTTAATTTAACAATATATTATTTATTTATGTTAACATAAATTAAGAACTCATAAAGATTGTGATGAGATGAATGGATAGAATTCATCCATTCTGAACTAGAGATCAACGATGTGAGATCTAGGATTAAAAAAGATTACGTTAGGGAGTACTGTTTGCCCCTCAAATAGGTCTTAAGTGGCGCCAATTCCAATTATTCAACACCAATATCATAAATCTAATAAATAATTCAAAAACAATAATTATGAACTAAACTAATATTTCTTAACTTGTTTCATAATTACTCAATAGAACATGTTTTTAGTGATCTTTTTATTTTTCATTCGTATCTATACATTTATGGAATCCATAAGTCGAATGACAAATAATGCATGGATGTGTTCTCAAAAACGATATTCCCTTTAATATGTACTTAATAATTTTGCTTTCTTTAATTTTCTTCAAAGTTGACATTTTTAGTTTCCGTTAAATATTTAATAAAACAATTTAGATTTGTTAGATTTGAAAAATAATAAAATTTTCTTGATTATAAATATCAAGAACGTCTCCTAAAATAAGGGACACAAAAAATGTCACTAGACACTAAAAAATTATATAAATATAGAAAAAATTATACGTCAAAAACTACACTAAATTTTAAAAATAAATCAAAATATCAAAAAGTAGTACAAACAATATGCTTCCACATGGCACTAATTTCCTTTTAAGTTTTTCATTGTTCTATCAAATCTAACAAACAGAGTTGATAAAATATTTAACGAAGACTAAATATATTAAATTTTAACAAACTTATAAGACCAAAACAATTTAATGCATACGTAAGAAACTATATATTTTGAACCTACTAACCATTTTTTGTTATTTTCTCAACAAAACATGCTACCTACATATCCTATAAAGTCCTTGTAATTAACTAAGGAAAAAAGGAAAAGATTAGGAAAAACAAACTATTAAAATTGTGTTTGATTTTGTAACATGGAAAAATCTTTCAAACTTCCAACCCTAGATTTCTACAATAATACAGATTTACTAAAGCCAGGATCTCATGAATGGGATTCATTGAGAGATGAAGTTTTCAAAGTCTTTTAAGAATATGGTTGTTTTGAGGTTATGTTTAACTACATTATTTTATCTTCTTAATTCAACATTTCGTACAGAGGCTCAACTTCATCTATTTCATTTTTTTGGAAAAATTATTTTTCAAAAATCTTACATTTCGTGATACAATTTTTATAATACTTTCATCCTCCAGTTCATCGATGAACACATATCCTTTGGAGCGTTCAAAGTATTTTATAACGATACATTTCTTTTTTTTTGGACTTAGTTTACCAAACTCACCAAAACAATCTTTAATGTATGCTGCACAATTTCACGGTCGTAGATCATTCAGGTTTATTTTATGACCAGTTCAAAGTTCAAGGAGTGTAGGACACTGATTTAGAAGGCACTTTGCTCAATATGTTAGCCGCGGTCAATAATGCATCTCCACAAAAGAGATAGACACATTTACCTGCGCCATTATTGATCTTGTCATGTCTAATAATGTTATATTTCTTCTTTCAACTACATCATTTTGTTGAGGTGTATAAGGACAAGTTAGTTGTCTGATAATACCCTTTTTCAGTACATAATTTTTCAAATTGTTTTGACGAATATCACGTCCTCGATCGGTTCTTAAAACTAATTTGTTTTTATGTAATTGATTTTCACCTTCATTCATATATATTTTAAAGCACTCAAGTGTTTTAGATTTATGAGATATCAAATAGACATAACTAAAGTGCGCGAAATCATCAATAATTGTAATGAAGTATGTAGCACCAGACCTTGCCCTTACATTCATTAGACCACAAAGTATCAGAATGAATTAACTGAAGTGGAAACTCAACTATCTTAGCCTTCCTAAATGGTTTACGCATAATCTTTCGAGCAAGACAATTTTCACAAGTTGGCATATCAATTTTTGTTAAAGAACCTAAATGTCCTTCTTTTTTCAACCTATTCATTCGATCTTGCCCTAGGTGACCTAATCTTGCATGTCATGTAATAACATCTATATCATTGTTACTTGAATAACCTGTTATTACACAATGATCAACATAATAGTCATAAGTCAAATTATTACAATCTAAAATGATAAAACGATCATAACGTAGTTTGAGACCATATAAAATATTATCTAGAGTTATTCTAACACCATTACGACTAAAAACAAATCAAAATCAACGTCTAAAAGAACAGACAAAGATACTAAGTTTCGTCAAATCTCTGGAGCATATAGGATGGCATGCAACATCAAGGAATGGCCATCACGCAAGTCCACTTTGCAAGTGTCTATACCTTTGACTTCAAGCCTAGCATTATTTCCTATGTAGATCCATTTTGATTTAGATGAAGCTCGACGAAACTCCACAAACGCGTCTTCATCTCGACTCACACGATCAGTGCATCTTGAGTCTACAATCCACATATGATAAGATTCAGTTTGTAAAAAAGTGTTGGAAACATACGTAGCGCTTAGAGATGCGTTTAGAAATTCTACCTTTTTGGGTTCGGTACAGTCACGAGCAAAATGCCCCAATACTTGGCAATTGTAGCCCTTCATTTTACTCTTGTCTCTTTTCTTGAAAAATTTATTTTCCTTTCTTGGAATTTGGATTCTTCTTTTCCATAGGGTCTTTCCCCAGTCTCTTTTTTTTTTTTATATATTTCTTTTCCCATTTTTGTTGCGCTTGAAGTCTGAAGATTTTGTACCACTTGACTCTGCTGCAAAGGCATTAGAAGCAGATTTAAGAACACCAAGGCGCTCATCTTAAAGTTCAACCAACGTGCATCATAAGAAAAAGTTTTGATGTTATTATTATGGGTTAAGTTAACCTTCAAATCTGTCCAATTATTTGGAAGAGACCGCTTCACTGCCTGAACTTGTTGCTCATATGAAAGAATATGACCAACACTCTTGAGTTGAGCTATCATGTTTGATATCACCCTAAGGTGTTGTTTGATATTCTGATCATGACGCTTTTTGTAAATGTCAAATTTGATAATCAACTGTCAGAGGCATGTTACAGACGTATCCCCATACGTTCCCGCAGATGTGCCCACATAGCCTGGGCAGTTGAGAATTCCTCACATTCGTGTATGAGGTTATCAACCACATAACTAACTATTATTCCACGTGCACTGAAATTAGCTTTTTTTCAAGCATTGTAAGCTTCAAGATCCCTTCTGTGTTGTACAGAAGTATCCTTTTCTGGTTGATTTAAAACATGATTTATACCGTTCAGAACATTTTTCTCTGCCAGTACATATCATATTTTATGAATCTAAATGTTGTAATTGTCACTTTTAAGTGTTTCACCTTTGTTGAAGTCAGCAATGACTTTTTGATGTCATGTTTGTTTTGAGATATAATCAAGCAAGAATTTTTAATCAATTATGCAGGTGACATCACATTAAAGAAAATCAATTTTCATAAAGGTTTCATATTTAGTATAAAATTAAAAATATATGTAAGCATCCAATCATCATTTACGAACTAAACATTTAACCAAAATTTGAAATTAAGTTCTAATGTGTACATCAAGGATTTTTAAGTCTAATAACTTATATTAAAAACAAACAAACTACATAGTTCATATATTGAAAAACAAATAAGCAATAACAAATTACTAATTTTTTTAAAAGCTAAAATCCTCCACGAGTCTTCAAGGCAATAAATATATACCCAAAAATATTGACTGGGCCAAATGTCATGACAAACATCAGTCAATATACTACCCAAGGTTAACGGAGAGCGTATGTTAAATAGCTAAGGTTCTCTAATCATAAAATTTCTTATAATCATCTAGTTCAGCCCATTTAATTTATTTATTTTTGGAATAAAATCACGTGCTGAAACATTATGGGACATCTTCAAAGACTCAAACTCTTTGAAACCTTCGAATGACCATTTGATTCCTTGAAAGATTTTGTAACACCCTTGGACACCAATCTGTATGATTTCAAGCCCTCGGAAATATGTATTACGATGACTTGTTCTTCTAACTAGTCCCTTTGCTCGACTTTGAGAACTCCACTTGGAGTAATTTGAGCATGTTCCCGTTTAGTCATATATGAAATGAAAAAAAATAAAAATATTGTTAATATCATTTAATACGACATCATATGTCACAAATTTCTCGTAAAAGGTAAGAAACTGCTTAAGGAGCATAAGGACTAAACAAATTTATCGAGATCAATTTTAATGCACATAATTAAAAATATAATTTAGTCAAAATAATTGATCAATAATATTTATTAAATAAAGAAGATAAATCATGACTTCATATATATTAAACTGCCCAAAAATAAATTATAGATCTGTCAGAGTCATAAATAATTTTCCTCAAAATATTAAAGTAAGAGATATTATTAATAATCCAAGTACAACTTACTGCAAATTAATTTCAATAATAAGCACAATTATTAGCGACTACTCTTTCATATGAATAAATATTTAATTTAAGGTACATGCACTTTCTGAGCAATAAAGTATCAATAGTACTTGATATTGTCTTTATTTATAAAAGAACAAAATAGTACTAATACTCGTAAGGAACAACTTTTTGAGAAAATAAGGGAAAAAAGACCTTTTAAAAATCTAATAAAGAATAGTAGTTGATTTTTTAAATCATTTTTTTAAAAATGTGGCAACCAAAACTTTTGAGCCTTTTTTTAATTATAAGTAGTCTTATATCCTCTTAAGAAACAAAAAAACTTCATAAGAAAAATTCCACGCACAATTTGTTTTCTTATCCTTTAAAGAACAGTTGATAACATTATATATGTTGGGAAAAAATTATCTACACCTTTCTTTTTGTTTTTCGAATCAGATTTTCAGCATGAATTGTTTCTACTTTTCTGGAAATTCATGAAAGAAATAAAATAAACCCCAAATTCGCGGGCTCAGACAACGTATCTAATTCAAAATGAAAGACATAATAATGAGTTCAATTCTAATTTGCAATCAATATATGTTCTCCTATGCTTTTTAACAAGTGAGTGATTTTCTCTCTTAATTTATTTTAAGAGTCTTCTTTGCACAAAATTTGAAAGATATTATTAACAACTATCTTATAATAACAAATTACAAAAAACAATATTCAAATAACATGGCTCTGATACCATTTGTTGGATCTATAGAAATAAATTGATGAATTTTGTACCTTATATTATGCAACGAAAGTCGTTGATTTTGCTACTTTAACAAAATTGCTACAAAGTCCTACTTTGAATCACTAGTAAGCAAAGTTTGGTTCATAAACTAAATGTCTATCTTCAGACAAAAAAAGTTATTCTTTTTTTTTTTTTTCTGATTTCTGTTATCTTTTGTTGTTTATTTTACATTGTCTTTCTTTTGATTGTAAAATAATAAAATCATTTACCAAGAAGGGTTTGGAAATTTTCAATTTAATAATTGCCCCCCCCCCTCCCTCTCTCTTTTTTTTTCTCAAATAAGAGATAATTAGTTCCTATCTCTCATCATACAACTTCTTGAATCGGGTGATTCACGACCCAAAACTTAAAGATAAGATTGTGTTGTAGCTGTCACTTAATTACATTTCTATTTGATGACTTGAATTAATAGTTTAAAACTTTTGATATATTTTAGCAATCATCTTGATTCTTGTGCAATGACTCGTGCATCAACTTGAGAATATAAAGTTTCCTATTCAAAATTTGACTAAAAGTGACTAGGTGATCTCAAAATTGATTGTTCCAAAGTAACAAAAGTAGATTTTTCTTTGCTTGATTTGTAGTTTTCAGCATACTCCATAAAAATTATATACATCCATTAGTGGTTCACGGTATATTTATTTATCTAGACTTAGACAATCTCCAATCCATCTTTATTTTACTCTCATTCTCTAATTTGATGAGTAAAATAGAAAATATGCACTCAAACTCGTCTCTACATCACTCTCTATTCTTCATATATATAGAGGTGAATAGTAGTTCTCCAAATTTGGATAACTATCTCTATTTCACTTTTTGACTATTCTATTATTACTAGATAATTGAAGGCCCGTTCACGGGCCCAATATAATCAATTATCTTTTCAATTTCAATTTAAAAAATTTACCTAAATTCACATCTTATTTTCCTATAGTTTCTAAAATTTTCTATCATTTAGATAATTACAAAAATTCCCTCTCAGCAACATTCGTATCTTTGTATACATTACTATCTCCTCTCGGATACATCTCTATCCTCTCTCGAATACATTTTTGTCTTCTCTTGAATACATCTCTATCCTGCCTTGGATACATCTTTCTCCTTTCAGATACACCTATATTCCCTCACGAATACACTTTTCCCCTCTCGGATACATCTGCGAGATATGTTTCTGCAAATTTTCTGAATAGTATCACTATCGATATGTTTCCGCATATCTTCTAATGAATCTATGATTTTTTTGTAATTTAAAAAAGAATAGGGATATAATGTAATTAACTTTTAACACTATGAAAATTTATGTGACATATTTTTCTTAGCAATCAATTTCAAAAGAATGATGTATCAATATATTTAATAACACTTTGACTTCAAAATATTTATTTTATTCTTCATAAGATGATTTATAATCATATGAACATCTATGGTTTGTTTTAAACCACAAGTTCTAAAAGTTTTTTTTTAAAAAAAAAATTCATGTTAAGTCAAATAAACATTACATAAATCAAAATGGAGTGAGTACAAACTTTAGATTAATTTATATTTATGAAATTTAAGTTTTTGTAATTATTTTGCCTTTTAATAAAATTTAAAATGAAAATAATAAAGTTTTTTCACAATTACTTTTATAGTATTTTTTGTAGATAATATCAAAATTCTAATAAAAATAAGGTAATAAAGTAACTTAATTTTGAAATTCAAGTATTGATATCAATTGAGAAAATATTTATTTTTAAGTTGTAAAGCATTCATTTTAATATGCTCCTTACTCTCGACGAATGACACTAATTTATCATAATTTAAGATTGTAAGAAGTAGAAATCAAAATTAAAAAGTGCAACTCACTATTATATGAAGGTCATTATGAGTTAATTGTCACTCGTTAGAGATATGTCATATGTTAATTGTCATAATGAAACAACATGAAAATTATTAGAGATAATTTATTTATAGTTGAAAATTATTTATGAAAAATGGAGTACAAATTATATATTTAAATATGTTTATGTCATATATATATTACTGTAAAGAAATTTTACACTATAAATTTATTTACTTATTTTAATATGTAATTTGTTTTATTATAAAAATTTAAAAATGTAATGTTTTATGAAAAATTGGTATGAGATTTTTATATGTCCTCATAGTAAGTAGTTCCTTACTTTATAATATAGAGGAATATACTTAAAATAAGTTATCACGTCAATTAATCATATTAGTTGTAATATATTGATATAATTTTTTTTAGAAAAACATCACGTAAACCAGTTTTCTAGGTCTTACAATCATTAATTTAGAATTACCTTTAGACCTATAAAAATCATTAGTTATGTTGTAAAAACAAAAATTTATTCTACATTTGCTTAATAGATATTTTTGGTTTAATGAAAATTTTATACTATATAGAAAATAAATCTATAAGTGTAATATCTCATTTTTTTTTATAAATATAGTAAATTTTGTAATGATATAAAGAGAATGAGCCAGGGCGGACCCAGTAAGTCAGACGCGGGTGCTCGAGCACCATTGATTTCCGAAATTTTTTGCGTATATATATAGAAAATATAATACATATGTTATTATAATTTAAATGAGCACCCATAGAACAAAAATAGTTGTGGGTGAGCTGGTTTAAACCCTGCATTAAGAGGCGCGCGAAGCCACTGGCGAGGGTTCGAATCTCGCCAGCAGCATTTCTTTTCTTAAATTTTTTCCAGCGAATTTTACACCTTTTTTTTTTAAAAAAAATCTCTTTCTAATTAAGGGCTTATTTAACTCTTCTTTTTTAAAAAAAAAAAATCCAACGAATTTTACGACTTTTTTTTATTTTTTTTTTTCCTTTTTCTAATTAAGGGCTTATTTAACTCTCAATTTTGTACTTGTTTTGACTTTTCCTATTCTTACTTGTTTTGACTTTTCCTGTTATTAATTAGTTTAGGTAGCATAATTTTTCTTTCTTTTTTATTTTTAACTTTTCCTATGCTTTAAAACCTTTTGCACTACTCATTTTGTGGGAATTATTCTTTTAGCAAACTACGAAGTCATTCATTCGTCTTCTTCTTCTTGTTTCAAAGAGAAAACCGTCAGCGCAACTGCCCAACAACAAACTTCAACCTATTTTCTTTCAAAATCAAAATACAAAAGTAAGGTAATAAAATTTGATGTTTAATTAAAGTTAGTTAATGAAAAAAAGAATTTGGAAAATTAGGTTTTGAGATTTAGATTGCTTATGGATGGTACTCTTAAGTCTTAATTCTTAAAATAGATTCCACATAAATATTTGTTACTTGATAAATAGGTTTAGACTTTAGATTAAAAATATATTTTTTGAATACTTTTGAAATGTTAGAGCGTAAGATATTCGCAAATGTAAGTAATGATGCAATTATTTATCGTTTTTCAACATCTGAAAAGTCGTCGAGCACAATTATGACTTGACCAATTAGTAGTAGGTCATTGTGACTTGTAGATAGAGGTTATTTTTTTATAATGATAATATTGATCGTTTTATTTTTTTTTACTTTTTTTATTAAAGAGTTTGAGTTAGTATACATTTACTTTTTTTATTAAAGAGTTTGAGTTAGTATACATTTACCGTTTGTGATTGCTAACAAGTTTATGTTAAAGGAAGTGAGCACCCACAACCTTTAAATCCTGAATCCGCCACTGGAATGAGCCCACATTGTTACACATGTTTAAAGGCTTTTGATGAGGTAATAAGACAAGGCTAAGTACATAGTACAATTTGTATTGCTCATCGTACAACTCTTCATAGCCATGGTCATCCTTCCATGACTCTTCTATATAATAAANTTTAAATTATCAATTATTGTGACTTATAATACTCTTTACGTAGTTTACAAATATATAATTTCATTTCAAAAAATTTGAAAATTCATACACAAATGTCCGGTCAAAGTTAAACTGCTTGACTCTCGAAAAACGAAAAGTGCCACATAAAATGAGACATAGAGAGTAATTAAACTAGTAAATTAACTATTATTTAAATTCAATAACCAAGAAATATTTAGTTTAACAATATATTATTTATTTATGTTAACATAAATTAAGAACTCATAAAGATTGTGATGAGATGAATGGATAGAATTCATCCATTCTGAACTACAGATCAACGATGTGAGATATAGGATTAAAAAAGATTACGTTAGGGAGTACTGTTTGCCCCTCAAATAGGTCTTAAGTGGCGCCAATTCCAATTATTCAACACCAATATCATAAATCTAATAAATAATTCAAAAACAATAATTATGAACTAAACTAATATTTCTTAACTTGTTTCATAATTACTCAATAGAACATGTTTTTAGTGATCTTTTTATTTTTCATTCGTATCTATACATTTATGGAATCCATAAGTCGAATGACAAATAATGCATGGATGTGTTCTCAAAAACGATATTCCCTTTAATATGTACTTAATAATTTTGCTTTCTTTAATTTTCTTCAAAGTTGACATTTTTAGTTTCCGTTAAATATTTAATAAAACAATTTAGATTTGTTAGATTTGAAAAATAATAAAATTTTCTTGATTATAAATATCAAGAACGTCTCCTAAAATAAGGGACACAAAAAATGTCACTAGACACTAAAAAATTATATAAATATAGAAAAAATTATACGTCAAAAACTACACTAAATTTTAAAAATAAATCAAAATATCAAAAAGTAGTACAAACAATATGCTTCCACATGGCACTAATTTCCTTTTAAGTTTTTCATTGTTCTATCAAATCTAACAAACAGAGTTGATAAAATATTTAACGAAGACTAAATATATTAAATTTTAACAAACTTATAAGACCAAAACAATTTAATGCATACGTAAGAAACTATATATTTTGAACCTACTAACCATTTTTTGTTATTTTCTCAACAAAACATGCTACCTACATATCCTATAAAGTCCTTGTAATTAACTAAGGAAAAAAGGAAAAGATTAGGAAAAACAAACTATTAAAATTGTGTTTGATTTTGTAACATGGAAAAATCTTTCAAACTTCCAACCCTAGATTTCTACAATAATACAGATTTACTAAAGCCAGGATCTCATGAATGGGATTCATTGAGAGATGAAGTTTTCAAAGTCTTTTAAGAATATGGTTGTTTTGAGGTTATGTTTAACTACATTATTTTATCTTCTTAATTCAACATTTCGTACAGAGGCTCAACTTCATCTATTTCATTTTTTTGGAAAAATTATTTTTCAAAAATCTTACATTTCGTGATACAATTTTTATAATACTTTCATCCTCCAGTTCATCGATGAACACATATCCTTTGGAGCGTTCAAAGTATTTTATAACGATACATTTCTTTTTTTTTGGACTTAGTTTACCAAACTCACCAAAACAATCTTTAATGTATGCTGCACAATTTCACGGTCGTAGATCATTCAGGTTTATTTTATGACCAGTTCAAAGTTCAAGGAGTGTAGGACACTGATTTAGAAGGCACTTTGCTCAATATGTTAGCCGCGGTCAATAATGCATCTCCACAAAAGAGATAGACACATTTACCTGCGCCATTATTGATCTTGTCATGTCTAATAATGTTATATTTCTTCTTTCAACTACATCATTTTGTTGAGGTGTATAAGGACAAGTTAGTTGTCTGATAATACCCTTTTTCAGTACATAATTTTTCAAATTGTTTTGACGAATATCACGTCCTCGATCGGTTCTTAAAACTAATTTGTTTTTATGTAATTGATTTTCACCTTCATTCATATATATTTTAAAGCACTCAAGTGTTTTAGATTTATGAGATATCAAATAGACATAACTAAAGTGCGCGAAATCATCAATAATTGTAATGAAGTATGTAGCACCAGACCTTGCCCTTACATTCATTAGACCACAAAGTATCAGAATGAATTAACTGAAGTGGAAACTCAACTATCTTAGCCTTCCTAAATGGTTTACGCATAATCTTTCGAGCAAGACAATTTTCACAAGTTGGCATATCAATTTTTGTTAAAGAACCTAAATGTCCTTCTTTTTTCAACCTATTCATTCGATCTTGCCCTAGGTGACCTAATCTTGCATGTCATGTAATAACATCTATATCATTGTTACTTGAATAACCTGTTATTACACAATGATCAACATAATAGTCATAAGTCAAATTATTACAATCTAAAATGATAAAACGATCATAACGTAGTTTGAGACCATATAAAATATTATCTAGAGTTATTCTAACACCATTACGACTAAAAACAAATCAAAATCAACGTCTAAAAGAACAGACAAAGATACTAAGTTTCGTCAAATCTCTGGAGCATATAGGATGGCATGCAACATCAAGGAATGGTCATCACGCAAGTCCACTTTGCAAGTGTCTATACCTTTGACTTCAAGCCTAGCATTATTTCCTATGTAGATCCATCTTGATTTAGATGAAGCTCGACGAAACTTCACAAACGCGTCTTCATCTCAACTCACACGATCAGTGCATCTTGAGTCTACAATCCACATATGATAAGATTCAGTTTGTAAAAAAGTGTTGGAAACATACGTAGCGCTTAGAGATGCGTTTAGAAATTCTACCTTTTTGGGTTCGGTACAGTCACGAGCAAAATGCCCCAATACTTGGCAATTGTAGCCCTTCATTTTACTCTTGTCTCTTTTCTTGAAAATTTTATTTTCCTTTCTTGGAATTTGGATTCTTCTTTTCCATAGGGTCTTTCCCCAGTCTCTTTTTTTTTTATATATTTCTTTTCCCATTTTTGTTGCGCTTGAAGTCTGAAGATTTTGTACCACTTGACTCTGCTGCAAAGGCATTAGAAGCAGATTTAAGAACACCAAGGCGCTCATCTTCAAGTTCAACCAACGTGCATCATAAGAAAAAGTTTTGATGTTATTATTATGGGTTAAGTTAACCTTCAAATCTGTCCAATTATTTGGAAGAGACCGCTTCACTGCCTGAACTTGTTGCTCATATGAAAGAATATGACCAACACTCTTGAGTTGAGCTATCATGTTTGATATCACCCTAAGGTGTTGTTTGATATTCTGATCATGACGCTTTTTGTAAATGTCAAATTTGATAATCAACTGTCAGAGGCATGTTACAGACGTATCCCCATACGTTCCCGCAGATGTGCCCACATAGCCTGGGCAGTTGAGAATTCCTCACATTCGTGTATGAGGTTATCAACAACATAACTAACTATTATTCCACGTGCACTGAAATTAGCTTTTTTTCAAGCATTGTAAGCTTCAAGATCCCTTCTATGTTGTACAGAAGTATCCTTTTCTGGTTGATTTAAAACATGATTTATACCGTTCAGAACATTTTTCTCTGCCAGTACATATCATATTTTATGAATCTAAATGTTGTAATTGTCACTTTTAAGTGTTTCACCTTTGTTGAAGTCAGCAATGACTTTTTGATGTCATGTTTGTTTTGAGATATAATCAAGCAAGAATTTTTAATCAATTATGCAGGTGACATCACATTAAAGAAAATCAATTTTCATAAAGGTTTCATATTTAGTATAAAATTGAAAAGATATGTAAGCATCCAATCATCATTTACGAACTAAACATTTAACCAAAATTTGAAATTAAGTTCTAATGTGTACATCAAGGATTTTTAAGTCTAATAACTTATATTAAAAACAAACAAACTACATAGTTCATATATTGAAAAACAAATAAGCAATAACAAATTACTAATTTTTTTAAAAGTTAAAATCCTCCACGAGTCTTCAAGGCAATATATATATACCCAAAAATATTGACTGGGGCAAATGTCATGACAAACATCAGTCAATATACTACCCAAGGTTAACGGAGAGCGTATGTTAAATAGCTAAGGTTCTCTAATCATAAAATTTCTTATAATCATCTAGTTCAGCCCATTTAATTTATTTATTTTTGGAATAAAATCACGTGCTGAAACATTATGGGACATCTTCAAAGACTCAAACTCTTTGAAACCTTCGAATGACCATTTGATTCCTTGAAAGATTTTGTAACACCCTTGGACACCAATCTGTATGATTTCAAGCCCTCGGAAATATGTATTACGATGACTTGTTCTTCTAACTAGTCCCTTTGCTCGACTTTGAGAACTCCACTTGGAGTAATTTGAGCATGTTCCCGTTTAGTCATATATGAAATGAAAAAAAATAAAAATATTGTTAATATCATTTAATACGACATCATATGTCACAAATTTCTCGTAAAAGGTAAGAAACTGCTTAAGGAGCATAAGGACTAAACAAATTTATCGAGATCAATTTTAATGCACATAATTAAAAATATAATTTAGTCAAAATAATTGATCAATAATATTTATTAAATAAAGAAGATAAATCATGACTTCATATATATTAAACTGCCCAAAAATAAATTATAGATCTGTCAGAGTCATAAATAATTTTCCTCAAAATATTAAAGTAAGAGATATTATTAATAATCCAAGTACAACTTACTGCAAATTAATTTCAATAATAAGCACAATTATTAGCGACTACTCTTTCATATGAATAAATATTTAATTTAAGGTACATGCACTTTCTGAGCAATAAAGTATCAATAGTACTTGATATTGTCTTTATTTATAAAAGAACAAAATAGTACTAATACTCGTAAGGAACAACTTTTTGAGAAAATAAGGGAAAAAAGACCTTTTAAAAATCTAATAAAGAATAGTAGTTGATTTTTTAAATCATTTTTTTAAAAATGTGGCAACAACTTTTGAGCCTTTTTTTAATTATAAGTAGTCTTATATCCTCTTAAGAAACAAAAAAACTTCATAAGAAAAATTCCACGCACAATTTGTTTTCTTATCCTTTAAAGAACAGTTGATAACATTATATATGTTGGGAAAAAATTATCTACACCTTTCTTTTTGTTTTTCGAATCAGATTTTCAGCATGAATTGTTTCTACTTTTCTGGAAATTCATGAAAGAAATAAAATAAACCCCAAATTCGCGGGGCTCAGACAACGTATCTAATTCAAAATGAAAGACATAATAATGAGTTCAATTCTAATTTGCAATCAATATATGTTCTCCTATGCTTTTTAACAAGTGAGTGATTTTCTCTCTTAATTTATTTTAAGAGTCTTCTTTGCACAAAATTTGAAAGATATTATTAACAACTATCTTATAATAACAAATTACAAAAAACAATATTCAAATAACATGGCTCTGATACCATTTGTTGGATCTATAGAAATAAATTGATGAATTTTGTACCTTATATTATGCAACGAAAGTCGTTGATTTTGCTACTTTAACAAAATTGCTACAAAGTCCTACTTTGAATCACTAGTAAGCAAAGTTTGGTTCATAAACTAAATGTCTATCTTCAGACAAAAAAAGTTTTTTTTTTTTTTCCTGATTTGTGTTATCTTTTGTTGTTTATTTTACATTGTCTTTCTTTTGATTGTAAAATAATAAAATCATTTACCAAGAAGGGTTTGGAAATTTTCAATTTAATAATTGCCCCCCCCCCTCCCTCTCTTTTTTTTTCTCAAATAAGAGATAATTAGTTCCTATCTCTCATCATACAACTTCTTGAATCGGGTGATTCACGACCCAAAACTTAAAGATAAGATTGTGTTGTAGCTGTCACTTAATTACATTTCTATTTGATGACTTGAATTAATAGTTTAAAACTTTTGATATATTTTAGCAATCATCTTGATTCTTGTGCAATGACTCGTGCATCAACTTGAGAATATAAAGTTTCCTATTCAAAATTTGACTAAAAGTGACTAGGTGATCTCAAAATTGATTGTTCCAAAGTAACAAAAGTAGATTTTTCTTTGCTTGATTTGTAGTTTTCAGCATACTCCATAAAAATTATATACATCCATTAGTGGTTCACGGTATATTTATTTATCTAGACTTAGACAATCTCCAATCCATCTTTATTTTACTCTCATTCTCTAATTTGATGAGTAAAATAGAAAATATGCACTCAAACTCGTCTCTACATCACTCTCTATTCTTCATATATATATAGGTGAATAGTAGTTCTCCAAATTTGGATAACTATCTCTATTTCACTTTTTGACTATTCTATTATTACTAGATAATTGAAGGCCCGTTCACGGGCCCAATATAATCAATTATCTTTTCAATTTCAATTTAAAAAATTTACCTAAATTCACATCTTATTTTCCTATAGTTTCTAAAATTTTCTATCATTTAGATAATTACAAAAATTCCCTCTCAGCAACATTCGTATCCTTTGTATACATTACTATCTCCTCTCGGATACATCTCTATCCTCTCTCGAATACATTTTTGTCTTCTCTTGAATACATCTCTATCCTGCCTTGGATACATCTTTCTCCTTTCAGATACACCTATATTCCCTCACGAATACACTTTTCCCCTCTCGGATACATCTGCGAGATATGTTTCTGCAAATTTTCTGAATAGTATCACTATCGATATGTTTCCGCATATCTTCTAATGAATCTATGATTTTTTTGTAATTTAAAAAAGAATAGGGATATAATGTAATTAACTTTTAACACTATGAAAATTTATGTGACATATTTTTCTTAGCAATCAATTTCAAAAGAATGATGTATCAATATATTTAATAACACTTTGACTTCAAAATATTTATTTTATTCTTCATAAGATGATTTATAATCATATGAACATCTATGGTTTGTTTTAAACCACAAGTTCTAAAAGTTTTTTTTTTAAAAAAAAAATTCATGTTAAGTCAAATAAACATTACATAAATCAAAATGGAGTGAGTACAAACTTTAGATTAATTTATATTTATGAAATTTAAGTTTTTGTAATTATTTTGCCTTTTAATAAAATTTAAAATGAAAATAATAAAGTTTTTTCACAATTACTTTTATAGTATTTTTTGTAGATAATATCAAAATTCTAATAAAAATAAGGTAACAAAGTAACTTAATTTTGAAATTCAAGTATTGATATCAATTGAGAAAATATTTATTTTTAAGTTGTAAAGCATTCATTTTAATATGCTCCTTACTCTCGACGAATGACACTAATTTATCATAATTTAAGATTGTAAGAAGTAGAAATCAAAATTAAAAAGTGCAACTCACTATTATATGAATTTCATTATGAGTTAATTGTCACTCGTTAGAGATATGTCATATGTTAATTGTCATAATGAAACAACATGAAAATTATTAGAGATAATTTATTTATAGTTGAAAATTATTTATGAAAAATGGAGTACAAATTATATATTTAAATATGTTTATGTCATATATATATTACTGTAAAGAAATTTTACACTATAAATTTATTTACTTATTTTAATATGTAATTTGTTTTATTATAAAAATTTAAAAATGTAATGTTTTATGAAAAATTGGTATGAAGATTTTTATATGTCCTCATAGTAAGTAGTTCCTTACTTTATAATATAGAGGAATATTACTTAAAATAAGTTATCACGTCAATTAATCATATTAGTTGTAATATATTGATATAATTTTTTTTAGAAAAACATCACGTAAACCAGTTTTCTAGGTCTTACAAATCATTAATTTAGAATTACCTTTAGACCTATAAAAATCATTAGTTATGTTGTAAAAACAAAAATTTATTCTACATTTGCTTAATAGATATTTTTGGTTTAATGAAAATTTTATACTATATAGAAAATAAATCTATAAGTGTAATATCTCATTTTTTTTTTATAAAATATAGTAAATTTGTAATGATATAAAGAGAATGAGCCAGGGGCGGACCCAGTAAGTCAGACGCGGGTGCTCGAGCACCCATTGATTTCCGAAATTTTTTGCGTATATATATAGAAAATATAATACATATGTTATTATAATTTAAATGAGCACCCATAGAACAAAAATAGTTGTGGGTGAGCTGGTTTAAACCCTGCATTAAGAGGCGCGCGAAGCCACTGGCGAGGGTTCGAATCTCGCCAGCAGCATTTCTTTTCTTAAATTTTTTCCAGCGAATTTTACACCTTTTTTTTTTAAAAAAAAAATCTCTTTTCTAATTAAGGGCTTATTTAACTCTTCTTTTTTAAAAAAAAAAATCCAACGAATTTTACGACTTTTTTTTTATTTTTTTTTTCCTTTTTCTAATTAAGGGCTTATTTAACTCTCAATTTTGTACTTGTTTTGACTTTTCCTATTCTTACTTGTTTTGACTTTTCCTGTTATTAATTAGTTTAGGTAGCATAATTTTTCTTTCTTTTTTATTTTTAACTTTTCCTATGCTTTAAAACCTTTTGCACTGCTCATTTTGTGGATTATTTCTTTTAGCAAACTACGAAGTCATTCATTCGTCTTCTTCTTCTTGTTTCAAAGAGAAAACCGTCAGCGCAACTGCCCAACAACAAACTTCAACCTATTTTCTTTTCAAAATCAAAATACAAAAGTAAGGTAATAAAATTTGTTGTTTGATTAAAGTTAGTTAATGAAAAAAAAGAATTTGGAAAATTAGGTTTTGAGATTTAGATTGCTTATGGATGGTACTCTTAAGTCTTAATTCTTAAAATAGATTCCACATAATATATTTGTTACTTGATAAATAGGTTTAGACTTTAGATTAAAAATATATTTTTTGAATACTTTTGAAATGTAGAGCGTAAGATATTCGCAAATGTAAGTAATGATGCAATTATTTATCGTTTTCAACATATGAAAAGTCGTCGAGCACAATTATGACTTGACCAATTAGTAGTAGGTCATTGTGACTTGTAGATAGAGGTTATTTTTTTATAATGATAATATTGATCGTTTTATTTTTTTTTACTTTTTTTATTAAAGAGTTTGAATTAGTATACATTTACTTTTTTTATTAAAGAGTTTGAGTTAGTATACATTTACCGTTTGTGATTGCTAACAAGTTTATGTTAAAGGAAGTGAGCACCCACAACCTTTAAATCCTGAATCCGCCACTGGAATGAGCCCACATTGTTACACATGTTTAAAGGCTTTTGATGAGGTAATAAGACAAGGCTAAGTACATAGTACAATTTGTATTGCTCATCGTACAACTCTTCATAGCCATGGTCATCCTTCCATGACTCTTCTATATAATAAAATACTAAATAGGTTAGCCTGTGTTAAGCACAGGCCCAACATTATATTTTGCAATGTTTTCAATAACTCCTTCAGCTTCAGTTCTCTAATTTTCTTCATCATACCGCTTTTCAAACAACTTATAAACTTCATTTTAGAATAAAACTATAAAAAAAATGAGCAAGTATATAAAAAGCTTGAGACTAATTAGTTCTATTGGTATATAATTTACTATTTGCTGAAGCAACAATAAATTGTAAAATAAGAAGTTACGGTTAAAGAAAAAAAATCACAAGCTTCTACTGAAATTTCTTAACATAATTTTTTGTTACATAATTGTAACTTCATTGGTTCTTCCGGTAGTTATTTGGTTTATATAATACAAGATATTCAACTCAAATGATACAATGAATATTGATCTTGCATTTCACAATTGAACATACTCATCCTGCTTTACTTAAGCTTGATATGATAAACAAATTTATAATAACTTCAGCTGAAGTACATCAACAACCTTTGCACTATTTTGAGATTGGACCCCAAAGAGAGGATTAAGTAATGAACTCCCAATTCAAAATGGAGTCTGACGAACTGCTCAAATATGTGTCAAATAACATTGAATGGAAAATTCTTTTTTATTCTGTTACTATTCCATGGAATGTGAGCCACATTTCATTACTAATATCTTTCAAAGCAAGTTTCAAAGCTGCAATAAAAACTACGGAAAAGGGTCAAAATTGCCCCTGAACTATGTGAAATAGATCACTTATACCCTTCGTTACATTTTGGGATCAAAAATACCCTCGCTGTTATCCTAAGAGACCACAAATACCCTCAAGAGTTAACACCCCAATTTTTTAGTGACGTGGCATGCCACATAGGACTAATCCCTCCACCTAAGCGTTGCCAACTAGGATTCATTCAAAAGAACTAGACCTTTAGCGGCGACAATAGTTGTCACAAAAGCCCAAAAAATCGTCACTAAAAGTTTTTAACATTAAATTCTAATTTTGTATTTTTTTTCTTCATTATTTTTTTATAAAAACGCAAATAATATCGATTAAGTAGGAGTTTGAAGACACTGTTTTATTTTTATGTTGTACAAAATGTACAATGATGCATTATATAGTAGGAGATGTGAATCGAGAAGTAATTTTCGTGATTTTTCGTGATAATATTGGGTGCTTTTAATATTAATATTGCAAGTTATTTATTTTAGAAAATTAGGTTGCGATCGAAAATTAATTATCATATTATTTTTTTTGAAAAAATAGGTTTTACTATTAGTCGTCACTAAAAATCACTCATAACCTTAACCTTTAGTGACGATTTTTTGGGCTTTTGTGGCAACTATTGTCGCCACTAAAGGTCTAGTTCTTTTGAATGAATCCTAGTTGGCAACGCTTAGGTGGAGGGATTAGTCCTATGTGGCATGCCACGTCACCTAAAAATTTTGGTGTTAACTCTTGAGGGTATTTGTGGTCTCTTAGGATAACAGCGGGGGTATTTTTGATCCCAAAATGTAACGAAGGGTATAAGTGATCTATTTCACATAGTTCAGGGGCAATTTTGACCCTTTTCCGTAAAAACTATAACAAAAGATAATATAGGACATGCATAAGTGCTATATTTTTGAATCAATTCAAAAAAGAAGTATGAGAAAACTTTAAATTAGCAGAGCAGTTGTATAGTAAAAAACACATTTCATTACCCAATTAGACTTGTTTTACCAATCCCTGCATAATATATATTTCATAGAAACTTCAGTTAGTTTCAAGCTGTAACTTCATATAATTATCAGTATTTCGACAGAGCAATAGTTTCTAAAAGTGAGAAGACAGTGGGTTGTTTCCTTCCTGATCTGATCTTCTCTGTACATGCAACTCCTATTGTATAAGTTGAAATATTTTATTGTAGATTACCTCGTGTTAAACAGATTAAAAGGCTACTAACCATGTGAAACAAGCAACCTCATTTCCTGCTAGAAATCCTTCACACTATTATCTCCTTTATCTGGATTAATTTATAAGCATCATATTAAGTCCGTGGTATTTTCAATAAAATATCATTGATGGATATTAAGATATAGTGCAGGCTACTTGAAACAAAAGACCTACTATTTAAGTAGAGTAGGATAATTTAATAATAGTCTTCAAGATTTACTTGTTTTTTTTTAAATATCAAAGAACATTATCGTTGTAAACATGATTTTGACCGGCAATTACCTGAAAGGCAGCAACAAAAGCTCTTATTTAGTGTGACGTTAGATGAATGAGTTATGATAAAAATAGAGTGTCACCTTAAAAAACATATTAAAGTCTAACCTCGAGTAAATATCCATCAAATATCATACTAATAATATAATTTATCACAATACAATTAAACAACATGTCAGTTGTCACACATGTACTTTGTCCAACACAAAGCTTAACGAAAATGAAATCCGGTAGAATACAACATGTTAGCCATATAAGATCACAAAGAAAAACAAACAATATTGTAATCATGCAAATAACGTAACTTCAATAAAATGATTGTGTTAAAATGTTACAATATATACATACGAAAATAATCATGCTAGCAATAATACAGATACATAGATGTAGCTAAACTATTTATAGAAGATGCGCTAGTCTAAGAAAAGACAAGAGAAACACTACTTGAACAACTCAAAATTTACTTAGGAAATGACTAAAATCGCAACTCATATAGTCAAGTTCGGTCAGAAACTGACACTCAAACATTTATTTCTATTATACACATAAAGGTACTACCAAATATACCACATTCAATAAATTATTATATCTATTTTCACATTTTAAATATCTTTTTCACCTTTAACTCCACTCAAAAATCAACAAATAAGTTACCTGAATCTCTATTTGAATACAAATAATTTAGAGATAATGTCTATTTGACTTCAACTGTTTTCAAATAACAAAATTAAATTTGATGAAAGATTCAATAGGTATAGTCATAGATTTCTACATTGTTCTCAACATCATTTCATCTAAGGGAGCAGACGAATTACAAAACAAAAATAAAGGTATCAGATAGAAAAGACAACATAAACTCAAAATTATTCTAGAATAATGAAGTAAGCTCATAGCATGAATAAGACTATCCCATATAAAGATCCACATTATACAACACTCTTAACTGAATTTTTTTTTTTTTTTTTTGAAGAATTTCATTAGCAACTGCATTGAAATTACTTTCAACTAAAAGAAAAATATATTCATTAGTGAGGTATCAAACATTTTACAATGTTCCAAAACTTTACTTAAGAGAAGAAAAATGAAAAGTTAGTCGATGTAGCTTGGTAATGATAAAAGTATAAGAAATAATATATTTAACACTCCGGTAAAATAATATGATACCATTCTCGGGGCTTTGCACCTGATCCAAGTAATCATCAGATGTGACATACCTCAATGAACTATACGTGTATCTTGATTCTAACATATGATTTGATATCGAAGATACTGAAGCGAAATCGTTATTTTAAGTTGAATTCGCATGACCGCATTTAAAAATCATAGAGCATAATGAAAGAAGGCAACACAAGCATCTTATTCATATATTACATTCTATTATTCTAAGCCAATTGAATGTTGTGCAAATCCAACCATCTAACAAAGCATCTTTTGATATTCTAAGAGACACGATGAGGTAATCATGGATCTCCTCGTGAATGAAACAAAAGAAATTAAAAGCATGACAAAAATTGAAAAGATTGGGGATATCTCAAGAGAAAAAAGATATGCAAATATTACCTTTAATAATGTAATAACCGATTGATCATCAAATATATCAACACTACAATCAGCCAAACAGTTTACCTGCAAATGGGAGTAAGCAAGTAAAACATTGCAAAATGATTCTCAAGTATACGTAATTTTAAATGGCTCTAGAAACGAATAATCATATTATATCTGCCAATAATTAGAAGCCAACATTAACTGATCAATATTTGTTCTTTATTTTTATCCTTTAACACAACAAGTCAACAATATACTCTCTTTATCTCAATTTACATGGGACCTCTGAAATTTTTGAGATTCAAACTTCTATTTATACATCTCAATTTACCGTAGGATTCAACTCCTCATCAAGTACCCTTTTTAGTGACAATGAATAAGAATCAAATCATTTTTCGAGATGCTACAAATTATACTATATAATACTGGCAAAGGAGTAGAGTCGTACAAATTCATCCATGCACTAAATTACTTGCAATTAACTCTTGAACTCACTATTGAAATAATTTAGAAAAAGAAGAAAAACAACATTTACTCATAATGCAACAAAATAAAATAACTGAAAGAAAAGAACACCCCCTTAAGCTGATCGAGCAGCTGATTTGGGCAAAAATCGATACAAAAGTTAGACAAGAAACGAAAACACCAGCTTGAGAAGGTGAAGAGCGATCTTTATAAATAATTTTTAAAAAACTGGTACTAAATCAGGAAGGTGAAATGGAGATGTTTCTAGAATTATTTTATTTTATGATAATTAAAGATACATCCATTTGGAGGAAAAAAAACATACCTAAAATGAAGATGAAGAGAATTTAAAGAAGATACATATATATATATGCCAACAAAGGTTCCACTCAATTCTCTTCCTGCAGTGTTAGTGTGGAATATTTATAAAGAAGAATGGATGGTTCTAGAGTAATGCATAGAGTGTATTTGTCAGTATATATTTACATTTTTACCTTTGATATTCTACATAGTAAAAAAGAAATAAATGGATGGTTCTAGAGTCGGGCAGAGAGTGGACTACCTTTGATATTTCTACATAGTAACAAAAGGACAAAACGTATTTAAAATGAGAAAGGATAGTTTCTGATTTGCTTAAATAACATTATATTTTACCCTTGAAAATGAGTATATTTACATTATTGTCAGTGGTCGTCCATCCATTGGCTCTTCTATATAACTAGATAATTTAAGTCCCGTGATACGGGCTCAATATAATGAAAAATTCATTTACGGGCTCAATATTACAATATTATATATATGGAAAAATTATGTAACAAAGCAAACTTATACTATTTAATTACTCATCATAGTTATAGTTTGCTATAATTATCACTCGCGACTAACATTATACATTAATTACGTGAGCTAACTTTGACTTTGTATAATTAGTCACGTTTGTATATGTATAATTCGCCAGGATATACATATACATATGTATAATATACAATTATTTAACTTATATACATATAGAATTCACCTATCTGCCACTCTCTGCCCTCTCTCGCTCGCCTCTCTCCTCCCTCTCTCAATCTCGTTTGCCTCTCTCCCCCTCTCCCAATCTCGCTTTCCATATATACAAATGTATATGTATAATATACAATTATATATAATTATATACATATACAATTCACTTCTCTCCCACTCTCTGCCCTCTCTCTCTCGACTCTCTCCTCCTCTCCCAGTCTTGATCGCCTCTCCCCTCCCTCTCCCAATCTCTCTTGCCATATATACAAATACATATGTATAACATACAATTATCTAACCTATATACATATACAATTCACCTTTCTCCACTCTTTTTCCCCTCTCTCTTGCCTCTCTCCTCTCTCTCCCAGTCTCGCTCGCCCTCTCCTCCATATAACACGTAGCTACAGATTGTAATTATCAAACTATAGCTATGGAGAGTAACTAATCATTTTTAAGTGACTATATGTGAAAGTTTCTATATATATATTTATAATAGAAATTAATTTTCAAAAAGAAAATTATTATGACATTTTCAAATAAACATGATAAGAATAATAATAAAATATCACATGCTTCAGTGTTTATTTTAACATCGTGTCAAATAATATATTCCAATTAAATAATTATTTTAATGATTTTTTTTTGATATTTTTATTTGAAAATCATCAAGAGAATAAATTAAAATTATGAGTCTCAATATTTTAACAATTTTCATAAACTATCTGAAGATAGAATCTATTGATCCATCTATAGATCAATTCTGAATATATTTAAACTTTTTTATAGGTGTTTAACAAATAAACATAATGACCTACTTTTAAAATATATATTTTAAATATTGAAACTTAATTTTTTATTTTTTAATTTCAATTTAATATATATTATTAATTTATGATCACACTTATTTCTTTTCAGGTATATTAATTAGAGCCAAAATAAAGTGACAATAATTATTATATTTTTAAATAATGAATTTTTATATGGAAGATAGACATTTTTAATAAGTATAATGAATAGAAAAATATTAAGAAATAAATTAAAGTAATAGTAAAATAGAGTAATGAATAGATACACA
>CM040618.1:24778521-24817052 GCA_022817965.1 Solanum lycopersicoides | reverse complement strand
TGTGGCAACTATTGTCGCCACTAAAGGTCTAGTTCTTTTGAATGAATCCTAGTTGGCAACGCTTAGGTGGAGGGATTAGTCCTATGTGGCATGCCACGTCACCTAAAAATTTTGGTGTTAACTCTTGAGGGTATTTGTGGTCTCTTAGGATAACAGCGGGGGTATTTTTGATCCCAAAATGTAACGAAGGGTATAAGTGATCTATTTCACATAGTTCAGGGGCAATTTTGACCCTTTTCCGTAAAAACTATAACAAAAGATAATATAGGACATGCATAAGTGCTATATTTTTGAATCAATTCAAAAAAGAAGTATGAGAAAACTTTAAATTAGCAGAGCAGTTGTATAGTAAAAAACACATTTCATTACCCAGTTAGACTTGTCTCACCAATCCCTGCATAATATATATTTCATAGAAACTTCAGTTAGTTTCAAGCTATAACTTCATATAATTATCAGTATTTCGACAGAGCAATAGTTTCTAAAAGTGAGAAGACAGTGGGTTGTTTCCTTCCTGATCTGATCTTCTCTGTACATGCAACTCCTATTGTATAAGTTGAAACATTTTATTGTAGATTACCTCGTGTTTAACAGATTAAAAGGCTACTAACCATGTGAAACAAGCAACCTCATTTCCTGCTAGAAATCCTTCACACTATTATCTCCTTTATCTGGATTAATTTATAAGCATCATATTAAGCCCGTGGTATTTTCAATAACATATCATTGATGGATATTAAGATATAGTGCAGGCTACTTGAAACAAAAGGCCTACTATTTAAGTAGAGTAGGATAATTTAATAATAGTCTTCAAGATTTACTTGTAATATTTTAAATATCAAAGAACATTATCGTTGTAAACATGATTTTGACCGGCAATTACCTGAAAGGCAGCAATAAAAGCTCTTATTTAGTGTGACGTTAGATGAATGAGTTATGATAAAAATAGAGTGTCACCTTAAAAAACATATTAAAGTCTAACCTCGAGTAAATATCCATCAAATATCATACTAATAATAATAATTTATCACAATACAATTAAACAACATGTCAGTTGTCACACATGTACTTTGTCCAACACAAAGCTTAACGAAAATGAAATCCGGTAGAATACAACATGTTAGCCATATAAGATCACAAAGAAAAACAAACAATATTGTAATCATGCAAATAACGTAACTTCAATAAAATGATTGTGTTAAAATGTTACAATATATGCATACGAAAATAATCATGCTAGCAATAATACAGATACATAGATGTAGCTAAACTATTTATAGAAGATGCGCTAGTCTAAGAAAAGACAAGAGAAACACTACTTGAACAACTCAAAATTTACTTAGGAAATGACTAAAATCGCAACTCATATAGTCAAGTTCGATCAGAAACTGACACACAAACATTTATTTCTATTATACACATAAAGGTACTACCAAATATACCACATTCAACAAATTATTATATCTATTTTCACATTTTAAATATCATTTTTCACCGTTAACTCCACTCAAAAATCAACAAATAAGTTACCTGAATCTCTATTTGAATACAAATAATTTAGAGATAATGTCTATTTGACTTCAACTGTTTTCAAATAACAAAATTAAATTTGATGTAAGATTCAATAGATATAGTCATAGATTTCTACATTGTTCTCAACATCATTTCATCTAAGGGAGCAGACGAATTACAAAACAAAAACAAAGGTATCAGATAGAAAAGACAACATAAACTCAAAATTATTCTAGAATAATGAAGTAAGCTCATAGCATGAATAAGACTATCCCATATAAAGATCCACATTATACAACACTCTTAACTGAATTTTTTTTTTTTTTTTTTTGAAGAATTTCATTAGCAACTGCATTGAAATTACTTTCCAACTAAAAGAAAAATATATTCATTAGTGAGGTATCAAACATTTTACAATGTTCCAAAACTTTACTTAAGAGAAGAAAAATGAAAAGTTAGTCGATGTAGCTTGGTAATGATAAAAGTATAAGAAATAATATATTTAACACTCCGGTAAAATAATATGATACCATATCTCGGGGCCTTGCACCTGATCCAAGTAATCATCAGATGTGACATACCTCAATGAACTATACGTGTATCTTGATTCTAACATATGATTTGATATCGAAGATACTGAAGCGAAATCGTTATTTTAAGTTGAATTTGCATGACCGCATTTAAAAATCATAGAGCATAATGAAAGAAGGCAACACAAGCATCTTATTCATATATTACATTCTATTATTCTAAGCCAATTGAATGTTGTGCAAATTCAATCATCTAACAAAGCATCTTTTGATATTCTAAGAGACACGATGAGGTAATCATGGATCTCCTCGTGAATGAAACAAAAGAAACTAAAAGCATGACAAAAATTGAAAAGATTGGGGATATCTCAAGAGAAAAAAGATATGCAAATATTACCTTTAATAATGTAATAACCGATTGATCATCAAATATATCAACACTACAATCAGCCAAACAGTTTACCTGCAAATGGGAGTAAGCAAGTAAAATATTGCAAAAATATTCTCAAGTATACGTAATTTTAAATGGCTCTAGAAACGAATAATCATATTATATCTGCCAATAATTAGAAGCCAACATTAACTGATCAATATTTGTTCTTTATTTTTATCCTTTAACACAACAAGTCAACAATATACTCTCTTTATCTCAATTTACATGGGACCTCTGAAATTTTTGAGATTCAAACTTCTATTGATACATCTCAATTTACCGTAGGATTCAACTCCTCATCAAGTACCCTTTTTAGTGACAATGAATAAAAATCAAATCATTTTCGAGATGCTACAAATTATACTATATAATACTGGCAAAGGAGTAGAGTCGTACAAATTCATCCATGCACTAAATTACTTGCAATTAACTCTTGAACTCACTATTGAAATAATTTAGAAAAAGAAGAAAAACAACATTTACTCATAATGCAACAAAATAAAATAACTGAAAGAAAAGAACACCCCCTTAAGCTGATCGAGCAGCTGATTTGGGCAAAAATCGATACAAAAGTTAGACAAGAAACGAAAACACCAGCTTGAGAAGGTGAAGAGCGATCTTTATAAATAATTTTTAAAAAACTGGTACTAAATCAAGAAGGTGAAATGGAGATGTTTCTAGAATTATTTTATTTTATGATAATTAAAGACACATCCATTTGGAGGAAAAAAAACATACCTAAATGAAGATGAAGAGAATTTAAAGAAGATACATATATATATATATGCCAACAAAGGTTCCACTCAATTCTCTTCCTGCAGTGTTAGTGTGGAATATTTATAAAGAAGAATGGATGGTTCTAGAGTAATGCATAGAGTGTATTTGTCAGTATATATTTACATTTTTACCCTTTGATATTCTACATAGTAAAAAAGAAATAAATGGATGGTTCTAGAGTCGGGCAGAGAGTGGACTACCTTTGATATTTCTACATAGTAACAAAATGACAAAACGTATTTAAAATGAGAAAGGATAGTTTCTGATTTGCTTAAATAACATTATATTTTACCCTTGAAAATGAGTATATTTACATTATTGTCAGTGGTCGTCCATCCATTGGCTCTTCTATATAACTAGATAATTTAAGTCCCGTGATACGGGTTCAATATAATGAAAAATTCATTTACGGGCTCAATATTACAATATTATATATATGGGAAAATTATGTAACAAAGCAAATTTATACTATTTAATTACTCATCATAGTTATAGTTTGCTATAATTATCACTCGCGACTAACATTATACATTAATTACGTGAGCTAACTTTGACTTTGTATAATTAGTCACGTTTGTATATGTATAATTCGCCAGGATATACATATACATATGTATAATATACAATTATTTAACTTATATACATATAGAATTCACCTATCTGCCACTCTCTGCCCTCTCTCGCTCGCCTCTCTCCTCCCTCTCTCAATCTCGTTTGCCTCTCTCCCCCCTCTCCCAATCTCGCTTTCCATATATACAAATGTATATGTATAATATACAATTATATATAATTATATACATATACAATTCACTTCTCTCCCACTCTCTGCCCTCTCTCTCTCGACTCTCTCCTCCTCTCCCAGTCTTGATCGCCTCTCCCCTCCCTCTCCCAATCTCTCTTGCCATATATACAAATACATATGTATAACATACAATTATCTAACCTATATACATATACAATTCACCTTTCTCGCACTCTTTTTCCCCTCTCTCTTGCCTCTCTCCTCTCTCTCCCAGTCTCGCTCGCCTCTCTCCTCCATATAACACGTAGCTACAGATTGTAATTATCAAACTATAGCTATGGAGAGTAACTAATCATTTTTAAGTGACTATATGTGAAAGTTTCTATATATATATTTATAATAGAAATTAATTTTCAAAAAGAAAAATTATTATGACATTTTCAAATAAACATGATAAGAAATAATAATAAAATATCACATGCTTCAGAGTTTATTTTAACATCGTGTCAAATAATATATTCCAATTAAATAATTATTTTAATGATTTTTTTTTGATATTTTATTTGAAAATCATCAAGAGAATAAATTAAAATTATGAGTCTCAATATTTTAACAATTTTCATAAACTATCTGAAGATAGAATCTATTGATCCATCTATAGATCAATTCTGAATACATTTAAACTTTATTTTATAGGTGTTTAACAAATAAACATAATGACCTACTTTTAAAATATATATTTTAAATATTGAAACTTAATTTTATTTATTTTTTAATTTCAATTTAATATATATTATTAATTTATGATCACACTTATTTCTTTTCAGGTATATTAATTAGAGCCAAAATAAAAGTGACAATAATTAATTATATTTTTAAATAATGAATTTTTATATGGAAGATAGACATTTTTAATAAGTATAATGAATAGAAAAATATTAAGAAATAAATTAAAGTAATAGTAAAATAGAGTAATGAATAGATACACAATAACTCATAAAAAAAAAAGTGAAGTAATAACAAAATGAGTTAATAGTAATAAAAATAACTAAAGATGTTTCTAGAACTATTTAGTTTTCTTGTTATCATTCTTGTTAGATTTTTGTTAGCGTGAAGTTACATTTTCACCTTCGATCATCATTCACTTCATATATAGAAAGATATTTCTAGAATTATTTGTTTTCTTGCTATATCTCTTAATAAATTTTTGTTAGAATGAAATTATATTTTTATTCTTGATAGTTTTAAATTAAAATATATCATCCTATTCATTTTTATTTGTAAAGTTACTTTTAACATTTTAATCTACTATATATTATTAATTTTATTACACTTATTTCTTTTCAAGTATATTAATTAGAGCCAAAATAAAGGTGAAAATAATTAATAATAAATTTATATATTTAAAGTAGACATTTTTTATAAGTATAATGAATATAAAAAATATTAAACTAAATCAAAGTAAGTAAAATAGAGTAACAAAAATATATATCACAATTCACAAAAGAAAAGAAAAAAAGGTGAAGTAATAACAAAATAAGTTAATAGTAATAACAGTAACTAAAGATATTTCTAGAAATATTTAATTTTCTTATTATCATTCTTGGTAGATTTTTGTTAGCGTGAAATTACTTTTGTACCTTTGATCATTATTCACTTCATATATAGAAAGATGTTTCTAAATTATTTATTATCTTTATTAATAGATTCTTGTTAGAATAAAATTACATTTTTACCCTTGGTCGTCCTACCACTTCACTCTTCTATATATATCTATATAATTAAAATTAAAATTAAAATATAAATAGAATATCAATAATTAAATTAAAGTGATAGTAAAATACAATAATGAGTAAATATCACAATAAGTCATTAAGAAAAATGAAGTAATAACAAAATGAGTTAATGGTAATCATAATAACTAAAAATATTTCTAGAACTATTTAGTTTTCTTGTTATTATTCTTGATAGATTTTTGTTCGCGTGAAGTTATATTTTTACATTTGATCATTATTCACTTCATATATATAGAAAGATGTTTCTAGAATTATTCATTGTTCTTTCTATTTTTCTTAATAGATTTTTGTTAAAATGAAATTATATTTTTATTCGTGGTCGTCTTAAATACAAATATATCATCCTATTCATTTTATTTGTAAAATAATTTTTAACATCTTTTTCTTTATTTCAATCTAATATATATTATTAATTTATCACACTTATTTATTTTCAAGTATATTAACTAGAGTCAAAATAAAGGTGATAATAATTCATTCATAATGTATTTTTACATTAAGTAGGCACTTTTTATAAGAATAATGAATAGAAAAAATATTAAGAGTTAAATTAAAGTAATAGTAAAATAGAGTAATGAATAGATAATATAAAATGACTCACAAAAAAAGTGAAGTAATAACAAAATAAATTAATAGTAATAACAATAACTAAAGATGTTTCTAGAACTATTTGATTATCTTGTTATCATTCTTGGTAGATTTTTGTTAGCGTGAAATTATATTTTTACCCTTCATCATTATTCACTTCGTAGATATGAAAGATGTTTCTAGAATTATTTACTATCTTTCTTAATATATTTTTTTTAGAATGAAATGACATTTTTACCCTTAGTCGTCCTACCACTTCACTCTTCTATATAATAGAAATTCAATCTAATATATATTATTAATTTTATCACACTTATTATTTTTAAATATATTAATTAGAGTCAAAATAAAGGTGAAAATAATTAATTCATAATGTACTTTTATATTAAAGTAGGCATTTTTTATAAGCATAATGAATAGAAAAAAATATTAAGAGTTAAATTATATTAAAGTAATACTATAATAGAGTAATGAATAGATATTACAATGACTCACAAAAAAAAGTGAAGTAATAACAAAATAAATTAATAGTAACAATACCTAAAGATGTTTCTAGAACTATTTGATTTTCTTGTTATAATTTTTGGTATATTTAGCGTGAAATTACATTTTTACCATTGATCATTATTCACTTCATATAGAAAGATGTTTCTAGAATTATTTACTATCTTTCTTAATACATTTTTATTAGAATGAAATTACATTTTTACCCTTGATCGTCCTACCACTTCACTCTTTTATATAATAGAAAAATTTCTATTACTCTCTAATTAACATATTATTTTTGCATATAATGTCATTAGTTAAATATCTACTATCAATACTTCTTTTTAAATGTAATATAATATTTTAAAATATATATTATTTAATATATAATACTTTTATCTGAATTAATAGTATTTTTTTGGGAAACTTTCACATATAGCCACTTAAAAATAATTAATTACTCTCAATAGCTATAGTTTGATAATTAAAATTTGTAGCTACATGTTATATAGAGGAGAGAGGCGAGCGAGACTGGGAGAGAGAGGAGAGAGGCGAGAGAGAGGGGGAAAAGAGTGGGAGAAATGTGAATTGTATATGTATATTGGTTAGATAATTATATGATATACATATGTAATTGTATATATGACAAGAGAGATTGGGAGAGGGAGGAGAGAGGCGAGCGAGACTGGGAGAGAGAGGAGAGAGACGAGCGAGATTGAGAGAGGGAGGAGAGAGGCAAGCGAGAGAGGGCAGAGAGTGGGAGAGAGGTGCATTATATATGTATATAATTGTATATAACTGTATATTATACATATATATTTGTATAAATGGCAGCGAGATTGGGAGAGGGAGGATAGAGGCGAGCGAGATTGAGAGAGGGAGGATAGAGGCGAGCGAGATTGAGAGAGGGAGGAGAGAGGAGAGCGAGAGAGGGTAGAGAGTGGGAGAGAGGTAAATTGTATATGCATATAGGCTAAAAAATTGTATATTATACATATTTATTTGTATATCTTGGCGAATTATATATATACAAACATGACTAATTATACAAACTCGAAGTTAGCCCATGTAATTAATGTATAATATTAGTCGTGAGTGGTAATTATTGCAAACTATAGCTATGATGAGTGATTAAATAGTATAAGTTTGCTTATCCGCGTAATTTTTCCTATTTTTTTTTTATTTCGTCAATAATATAATTTGATTTTATTATTAATTATCACTATAAAAAATACACAAATTAAGATAAAATGAAGAATTCCAGTTAAAAATACAACACGTAATATGATTTTAATTTAAATACAATATAACAATTCAATACATAACAAAAAAATTTAAATACAGATAAAATACAATACATGCATAACATAATAATTAATTCGCGATGAAACAAAAATCATGCCGAAAAGATGTTGAACCTGCATTCAGAGTTTTGCAATCACATTATACAAATTTTGCAGGACCGTTACATTTTTTTGAGAAAAAAGTGCTACATGATATAATGACTACATATATTATGTTGTACAACATAATAATTGAGGATAGACGTGATCTTAATGCACCAATTCAAGTTGTGTAAAGACTCCAACTCCAACGATAAAAATGATGGTAGATGAGATTCTCCAGTTTGAACAACTTTTAGGTAGACATTAAAAAAAGAAAGGATAAAAATCCTCATTTTGAGCTCTGTAATGCAATAATAGAGCATTTATTGGAGCAACATAATAATTTCAAAAAATTGAGTGTTTAGATAATTATATTTCACTTTTATTTGAATTTGTCAATTAATTTGTAGCTTATATAATATTTTATTACAATTTATGTTATTTAAAATTAAGAATAAAATATATGTTTGTATCAAATTAAAAAATTATTAAGTGAAAATTATATGAAGTAATTATTTGGGAAAATGAAATAAATGAAATTATTATTGTCACGCCCCTTTTTTTTCCTCAAAAATTAAAAATTTATTTGAAAGAAAAAGAGTTTTCCCAATTAAAGTGACATTTTTGAAAGGGGATAATTTTATTATTCAGAGTCGCCACTTGAAATTGAGTTTTGGTGTTCCAAGTCACCTTATTTAAATCTCTAATCAAAAGAAATTCGACTCTATTTTTATTGGTCTGCGAACTAGAAATTCTGTTGACCGAGGGGAAGGTGTTAGGCACCCCTCGAGTCCCGTGATTCTAACACGGTTACTTTATTAACTTTAATATAACTTGACTTAATTTTTGGATATTATATTATTTAACTTAACAAAATTGCTATTTACCTTTATTCTCTTATTTATTTTTAAACCTATTTAAAACTGTCTTATTTATTTTTAATCTATTTAAAATTGTCTTTTTTTTTTAGGAAAAATTACATGAATTGGTACATTTTAATAAATAATTACTGATTTTAGCAATACTTTTTATTTATTACCATTTATAGCAATACTATGTTAAATCTGCAATATGTATTAAAAGTGAATTATGTATGCAATATATATGAATTATATATGAATAATACTTGTTTTTAAAAATATATTATGTTTGTTTGATAAAAATTTAACACATTGTATTATAAGTGTATTAAAATGTGTGATAAATGAATTATCTATCATTAAAATTTGTATTATATGTGAATAAAAAATTGTTCTTTGTAATATGAATTAAACTTGTATTATAAATGAATTAAAAGTGATCAAGTGAAAAAGAAATATTATTGCTATAAATGGTAAATATTTTTTTATTTTAGTATATTTATGTAAGTTTCCCTTTTTTTATGTGTCCATTAAATTAAAATTTGAGAATCTGTCTTGTTAAAGTTTGGGTAATTTTAGAATTGTATTTTTAATTAGATTAAAAATAGGAGATAAAATTTTATGCTATTTAATATAAATTTTAGCAAGAAGTTCTAAGTAGGTTAGGACTATTTCTCGAAAGATTTTTTTTTCTTTCTTCTTTTTCACCTTTTTTTTTCTTATCCTTTCTTTGTACTTTTTATTTTATATATTTTATATTTTTCCGTTCTATTTTCTTCTTATTTTATTTTTATATATATTTTTAAGCTTTTTTTTTCCTTATAAGTTCTGTTTTTGTTTTCTTGTCCTTTTTTTTTTCATTCTTTTTTTTTAATTACTTTTTGTTTTATTTTTACGCTATGTTTTTTTTTACTTTTCTTTTTTCTTTTTTGGTTACACGTTATTTTCAAACATTTTTAAAAAAAAAAACATTCTGTCTTTCTTTTTTTAAAAAATAATCATTATTTTTAGGGAAACTTTCACATATAGCCACTTAGAAATAATTAATTACTCTCTATAGCTATAGTTTAATAATTATAATTTGTAGCTACATGTTATATGGAGGAGAGAGGCGAGCGAGACTGGGAGAGAGAGGAGAGAGGCGAGAAAGAGGGGGAAAAGAGTGAAGAAAGGTGAATTGTATATGTATATTGGTTAGATAATTATTATACATATATATTTGTATATATGACAAGAGAGATTGGGAAAGGGACGAGAGAGGCGAGCGAGACTGAGAGAGAGAGGAGAGAGGCGAGCGAGATCGAGAGAGGCGAGAGAGAGAGGGCAGAGAGTGGGAGAGAGGTGAATTTTAAATGTATATAATTGTATATTATACATATACATTTGTATAAATGGCAAGCGAGATTGGGAGAGGGAGGAGAGAGGCGAGTGAGAGAGGGTAGAGAGTGGGAGAGAGGTGAATTGTATATGTATATATGTTAAAAAATTGTATATTATACATATGTATTTGTATATCTTGGTGAATTATACATATACAAACATGACTATTATAAAACTCGAAGTCAGCCCACGTAATTAATGTATAATGTTAGTCGCGAGTGGTATTATAGCAAACTATAGCTATGATGAGTGATTAAATAGTATAAATTTGCTTAACCGCGTAATTTTCCCTTATTTTTAATCCTTTTTTTTACGTTTTGTTGCCCTTTTTTTTTATCTTTTATTATTTCTATATTTTTATGTATATTTTGTAAACATTCTTTTTTTTTTAATTATTTTTACTTTTTAGTTTAATTTTTTTATGCTTTATTCTTTTATTATAATAATAATAATATTATTATTTTCTTTCTTCTTCTTATGTTTTTCTTTTAAATAAATCTTTCGATTTATTTATTATTTTTATTTTTATTAAAAATTTCTAAATAATATTCATGTATCCTCTTAACAATATACCTCAATTATTTGAATTAAAGTGATAATCATCTTAAGCTTATTCTAAAGACAAATTATTTTCATCATAATAATATATAAAAAAAATACTAAAACGTGTTCTGCATAGCCTTTCTAAATCACTAATGATTAAGCTTTAGTTTATATCCTAATCTCACGAGTCTATAAATATTTTTAGTGAAAAACTAGGCTCCAATAAAAGAACATTAACTATTTAAAATTAAGTATCACGATAGCAATTTCGATATGAATTATATCTTAAGGCCATAAGACAATAATAATAACAAAAATATATAATACATCTTTTATTTTTTATTTTTTTCTTAGCAATAAGCATTTTCGATTATGTTTTTCTAATCATTCATAAATTCTAAAATAATCGCAACATACATCACAAATTGATATTACATAATAATAATAGTAACATGCAATTTAAAGAACTTCATATCATTGAAATCGAATCTCGTACAATCATTCCATTTAAATCATGCGAGAATTTAGAGTTACCTCGCTGTGAATATTGATACCACAAAAACAACTTTAACGATCCACAAATTTGGAACCACGAGCAAAACCTCTAACTCTAGATCTAATTCTCAAAATAAAAACACGATTTTCTTTGACTTTGCTCTTGCCATTTTTATTCTCTGTGTATTTCAATCTCAGTCTGTCTTCTTGAGTTTCTGTGTATTTCTGTCTCCCTCTTTTTCTTTACTGAGCGTGTATTTTATAATAGTTTTGGGTGAGAATTTGATGCTAATTAAAAGGAATGTGATAACGTGGGACTAGGATTTAATTTGAAATTTAGTTGAGAACTTTAGGGATGAGATAAAGAAAAAAATAAAATAAATGGATAAATAATAATAATATTAATAAAGCAAGACAAAAGATAAAAAAAAACAAAAACAAAAACAAAAAAAAACGTGTAAGTGAGAATTTTTTAAAAAAAATATCGTGCAACAAAATGTGGAGAAAAAAAAACAAGAAAAACAAAATGGGAAAGATTTTTAGGAAAAATTAGTTATAGAAGTTTGATGGTAATTAGGATAAAAGGTAAGATGATTAGAAATTTTTATCTTTTTTTCCCTACTTTTTCATAATATATAATATCATTATTTTTTTAGACTAATTAAAAGTTGAAGGATTAAAACACATACAATAAATTCACAAAGCTTTCTTTATTAAACATAAATTGAGCTTATAATTTGTTGTAGTTTTTAATTTTATTTTTTTATTTATTTTAAATATAACCCTTTAAAATTGGTGTAAAATCTTTATGTTTTGGTCAAAAATTAGGTGTTCACAATTATGAAATAAGAATATAAGAATGAAATATAAATAATAATATAATATTGAACAGAGAGAAAATGATTCTAATAGAGAATTGAGTTGGAGTTGATTGTTTGAAAAAATAGAGAACTCTATATTTTGAGTGTAAAATGAGGAGTATTTTGATCTCTTCCTTGCCCCATCAGATTTAAACGTTCTAGTAATATTTTAGGGTTCAAAACTAATTTGTGTCAATTTTCATCATTCAAAATCACGCTTAGGATTTTGAGAAGAGTTAAACAGGAGGAAACTAGAAGAGTTCAAGTGTTCGCCTAGATTTCTTCGAATCGAGGATTTGTTTTGCCAAATTAAAGTATGTAAGTTTTCATAATGTTGAAAAAATATGATTTTCTCATACGAATTTCATCTGTAAGATTGGGTATGTTAAGTTTCTTGAAACTTTCTGCTTCATTCTTTAATATGAGGTTTCATGGAGTTTTTGAGATGAAGATCTTTTGTGTAAGTATTGTTCTTCAGAAATTTTGAGTGGATGTCGTTGTAATTATGTTGGTCTAAGAATCTAAAAGAGTTTGAGGGAAATGTTCGATTCTAATGGAGTTAAACAGAATTTGAAGCAAAAAAAATCGTCAAAAACTTGGGTACATGGGTGGAGCGTCGCGCTACTCAGTGCGCCCTAAACCACTTTTAGTAATTTAATTTATTGATTAGTATATGTAATCTTAACATGTGAAATTACATAAGTGTTGAATTGGATATTTCAAAATATAAATAGAGGAACGCAATCACGAATTTCTAGTGGAATGATTTGTAATTTATTATGGTAAGAATAATTCAAATTACTTATTTGAAATTATTTCCATAATATGAAGACTCAGTAATTAATTTTGGGTCCCTACTATCCCCATATTTAACTAGAACTCAGAATCTAATTTTTTAATGAAAAATGAAAAGAGAAGTGTTTTTCTTGTTTTTCAAGAAAACTGGGTTTTCTTCTCCTCTTTGAATTGAGAAGAAATCTCCATAAGTAGGGATTCTCCTAACTATGAAAAATATGAATCAGTTTTCTCTATGATACTATCATAGAGAGTCGGAATGTGAACTTAGGGTCATTGTAGAAGACTACAAAATTGATGTCTATCTTGTGGATTCGCTTGAAGGTCTGTCTGACTTGTGGATTCGCTTGAAGATATTTGCCCACACTTCAAGAGGTAATTCTTGAATTAAATTTCTGCAAGTATATATGAATAAACATGATTATGTGTGTACTAACATAAACGAATTGGTTATCTAAAATTCATGTAAGGAGTATAATTCGGGTATGCTTCGATTGTGCATATAGTTTTCCAATTACAAAATTATTTACGAATTACGATAATACTAAATGAGTGATAAAATATTTATAATCTATGAGCATGAAAATATAATTTCGAATGATATTGACAAATAAATAGTTCAAACTAACGGTGTTGGTTTGTCTTCCCGGTCATATGATCGAGAAATGAAAGTTCAACGAACAAAGATCGTCCATACTATGTAGGAGAATAATATTAAAAACTAGTACAGTAAAATGATGTTCAATTTTTTTATTAAATTAAAGTTTGATCAATTAAAGTTAGATTAAATAATTGATTAAGTGAAGAACAAATAACTTTGTAATAATTTATGTTATTTATTTGATAAGGTTGAATAAACAGTTGGGCTAATTTAATAGTTTTACAACTTATGAAATTTTATGTTTATTAGAAAAAATATACAACACAAAAATTTCATATCGCTTGTTTGATGAGTCCTAGATTTAGACTTATTTAGGGATCTATTTGGATAGATTTAGTGTACTCAAATGCTTATTTGTGTCAATAAATATTGTAAAACCTTGATTTCCAGGTATTTGGATTCAGGAACAAAGCATGAACACTAATATGCAAAAGGAACGAAGAAATGAAGGCCTGGTGATCGCCAAATCCCTTTGGCGAGTCACAGAATCGTCATTACCTCGCCTAAAGTTTCAGTGTGTCAAGTCCTGAAGGAGAAAATCAAGTTGGTGAGAGAATGAGCAGTCGACGTGTCGCCGAGTGGTTTCACGATGTAGTGTTCGCCCAAAGTTACAAAACTTGAGGATGCTGAAGACCAAAGAAAAAAGGCGATGGAACTGAACAAAAGGCAGATCAGCAAGCCCGACTTAGTACGCTGAATGGTCCTTCACAACATATTTTTGGCAAGTATAAATACATTTTTGAACATTTAGTTTAGGAGCTTTCTAGTCATTATGAAGTATCTTATTTCTGAATATTGAGTATTCTGAACTGAGAGACAAGTTTTCCTTAGCTTTAAAGAATTAAAGTTTTTCATTTTGAGAAATTGCAAGTGGGTCTTTGAGATTCTTCAATTTAGACCTTTGTAAAGACAAAATAATTTACGAGTTGATGGACACTCAATTTGGTAACAATTTTTTTAAATTTTTTTATGACGTCTAGCTAACACCCCAACTCTTGGGATGTGATTATAGATTGATTTAACTTATGAGTATTGCTAGTTGTTAGTTAAAATCTTGTTTAAAAGTGATTTCAATCATTAATTGTGATTTTAATTTAAAGAATTGTTGTTGCAAATGCACTTTTACCTACGTCTTTTTGGCTTGATAGAGAGAGGATTTTAAAACCAAGATTTTTGAGTGATGGTTTGTGGGTATTGGGACGTCAAAGGTTCATTCAACTGGAGTAAGTGAATAGACTAAAGCGTAGTCTGGTCTTATTTGATATGCTTGTCGATGTTCGAGAGAAATCGACATGATTGGTGCACATTGTTCGAGAGAAATCCTCTTAAGTCTAGTTTATTCACTTATTTACAACTATTTTCTAACAGTTGGCAATTAACCATTTGTCTATATTAACCTATAATCGAATTTCATTCAAGAATTCGTCTCGTTATTGTTATTTTCGTATTATTTGTTGTTGTTGTAGCTGATAGTTAAAACCAAAACCCCCTTTGTTTGACATTCGTGTCACCCATTGATTTGAATTATGTTTTTGTTCGATAATGTTTATTCCTACGACTAACTTGAACATGTTCACACTTTAATCTTGAATCTTAGATACGTGCCACTCCTTGTGGAATCGATCCTAGCCCAATTGGTTGGGTTATATTCTGAGTAACGATTGTTGACTCTTAGAATTGAATTAAGTGTCTTTGATATAGTTATTCAATCAATGCCCAAATAAACTTCAACTTTACCTCATGATTTCATATTATGATATCATATTTTATATCACATTCTAAAATGGAAGCAGGAGTAGTTTTTTGGCCGTTGGGTTGAAGCTAAATTTTTTTGCTTTAAATAAAGCAGAAACAAAAAATATTTTTGTCAATACTAAAATATTCTTTTCATATACACATATTTACCGATATATTTCTTATTAATTAACTGACATACTTCATAAGTTTTGTTATATTTCCTTTAGAAATTTTATTTTATATTTTTATTTAATAAATTTTATAATTTATTTCATGTTTATGTAATATTATTTTATATATTATATATCATTTTACGTATTATTTAGTAGAGCTAGGAAAAAAAAAAATATTTTTATAAAATTAGAAAAAAAGAAAAAGAAAATAACAATTAAAGATTTCAGCCTTCCAAAAATGTAAGTATTGATTAAAATTTGGTAAAACTTTAAGCATGTAGATTTTAATTTTAAAAATAAAAATTTCATCAAATTTTTATAATAGATATTTAAAATGATTTATCTCTATAAAATAATTTTAATATTTGAAGTATATTAGTAGTTGTCTTTTCTTTTTGTAATTTGACTCTTAAAACACTTTTTAAAAAGGATAAGTGAAACATATTTTGCTTATAAAAAATACTTTTTTCAAATAAATTATCCAAATATAAATTGCTTTTTTTCTTTTTTTCAAAATCACTTTTTTAAAAATTGATTTTGAAAAGTTACTTCTAGAAATAAGCTATTATTAGCAGTAATGCTAAAGAGAATCTTAATGATACTAGATATAATATGCCCGTAGCTTCGTTGTATTGGCCTGGATAATAAATATTTTTATATAAAAATCTACATAAAATTAAAAAGAATACTAATAATAAGTATAAGTTTTTATAGTGATCAACAATCTTGTGAGCTTTGGCTTTGAATCGATCAAAGAAATTTCTAATTTCTACTAACCTATTTTTGTTCATAGCTTTTGTTCTTGCACTTGAACTCCATTTTCAGTAGTCTTTACCCACAGTACAAATATAGTTCTGAACTACCAGGACATTGTGGGAGGGACCTTACAATCAGAAATTTTACAGAAATTTCCACCAATATGTTTATTACTCTTCATCTTGATCACACTACATACAAAAGTTAGTACATTTTCATCTTTGTGAGTGAGCAACTGAATTACAAGAAGAAGAAATATTTTTCATGATAAAATATTATTGAAATACCTGATATTTAGTTCATACAGACATTGCAACAGAGAACCATACATACTCAATTTATATTTATATAAGATACCTTCAAGTGATACTGACTCAAGATTGAAAAAAACGAAGAAGATGATTTCCTGAATCATCAGTCATTTCAAGCCTTATAACATTTTCATTCAAATCATTAAAAAATAATCAAGCGCAAATAATTGATTGGGGGCATGATCTGAACTTTCTTTTGTTGTGTCACGACCTAAATCAAGTCGTGAGTGGCACCCACACTTAACCTCTAGGTGGGAGAACCAACAAATTTAATCCAACTTACAAAATACAAGCATAATACGAAAGCTTAAAATCTTACTAAATATCGTTTCCCAAAACCTGAAAGTCATCACATCAAGGACATCTAATCTCAAATACTAAGTCTAAAAATATTAAATACACCAAAATAAAAGAATAAAATGGTATGTGTCCGAAATATAGGACATCATGTCATGACCGAGAGAATCTAACACGAGCTTGAATGAATAGCTCACCCTGGAACCTGATAAGCCGGAGGCTCGCTAGAGTTGAGGGAAATTCAAAGTCATTGATACACTAGATGCACTCAATAAAAGGAAAACAAAGAAAAACACAAGTAGGGCTCAGTACAGAGCAACATGTACTGAGTAGGTATCATCAGCCAATCCAAAATAGAAACTAATATACAATGAATAATAGTATGAACTCAACTATGATACTTAACAGATGGTAAGCAACAAACAACATGAACAAGTGACTACATAATCAATCACAATATCAACCACACCCATGAGACTCATGCCTCCACGCCAGGCTCATTTGAGAAATAGGTTCTTTAAGATTGAGTACCTTAAGTTAATTTCATATCTTTTTCCTTTAATGTTTCTGTGTCAGAACGTGACACTTCGATCCAATTATATCGTGTCAGAACGTGACACTCCGATCCAAGAATATCGTGTCGAAACGTGATACTCTGATAAAATAATACCGTGTCGGTACGTGACATTCCGATTCAAAAATACCGTGTCAGAACGTGATACTCCGATCCAAGAATATCGTGTCGGAACGTGACACTCCGATCCAAGAATACCGTGTCGAAATGTGACACTTCGATCCAATTATACCGTGTCGATACGTGAAAATTCGATCCAGTTATACCATTAATTTATCATTTATTATCACCACTTTCAATTTATTGATAATATTTCATCAAGCCTTCTTTATCAAGGCATCACTTCGATAAAGAGGGTTCAAGAATATAAATTCCACGGTCTCAGGATTTCAGACAAATCACAAAACACACATCCAAGCCACACAACCACACAATCAAGTACATAGAAAACTTCATAATATCATTCAATGCATATCAATCACTATTAAGAGTTTACTATCAAATAACATAAACCATAACCTACCTCCACCAAAACCGAAGTCAAGCAAGCTACTTCTCCAATACTTTTCCTTTCCTCCATGCCTCTGAACATTTTCCATCTATCAAGTATATATGCATAATTTATAAGTTAATGAGTCTATAAACACTCATATTATTTTATGTCCAACCTAGACCCAACAACTCGCCTAATTTATAATCAAATTTCCTAAAGTTCAAACCTATAAGTCTTAATTCCACCAATTAGCATAACTTTAAGAAAATTTAAACAACCCGATACACCTAATATTTATTTACCTATCTCAATAGATCAAAATTTGGTAATCAAACAAAAATCCCCATAATCAAAAACCAAACAACAACAAAATGTTCAATAACTTTAATCGTAACATACAGAACATAAGCCTAATTGTGTTCTTGTTCCATATATAATTTCCAGTAGTTGACTATTCAAAAGCAAATTTTTAACATCATTTATGGCTATCAATGCCAAATGAAACTTTTCTCTTTAAAATAAAAATAATATAAAATAAGAAAACAAACAAACCGTACTTACTCTTGTGAAACCTTGTCAATTTCAACATTAAAGTCCTTAATTACTCATTTTTAGCAATCCACTTTTACCTCTTCAATTTAATATATTTAAGTTGTATTCTTTATAAACTATTTAAATTTGTCTCCTATATATATATATATAATATATATATATTATATATATATATATATATATATATATATATATATATATATATATAGCAAATCACGTGTGGCACACTAATACTTAAAGAAACAATGATTCCCAGAAACTATACATTACTATTCATCCTACCAATAAGCATACATCCTAATTGTAATTATAATCCCGTATAATTTATTAAAGGCAATTGAAAGTTACCTAAGATCGTCTTCTTCTGTAAACGCCGCAACATTTGTTCTCCAGCCTGCTTTTCCATCTTCTTTCTTTTTAACAGATTATATTTTTTTTAAACCCTAATTATTATAGTAATCAATTATAAAAATAGTAAAAGTGATTCATTATTAATTTAAATGTTGTTTTATTTAACCACCAACTATATTAATTATTAAAATTACCCCGTTACTTATATGATTATAGTTACAAATAGTCCAAAATGTCAATCTAGAATCTATCGAAGGAGTCTTTTACGAAATAGAAATCTCTAGTATTCAAACGACCAAATAGGTCGTTACATGTTGTTCCTGTTAAGTCATTTAAAGGGCAGATTGGAGTTTATGTGAGTTCATTCTCTAATGCTTTTGTATTTGGTTTGAGAGTCATTTTGAAAGTGCCTATCCATTTTTCTTTCTTTCTATAATCTATTGAATTTATCAGTTGCAAAAAGATCATTTTTTGGATACCTCATTGTCATCAATATCTATAGCTGGCTACTGATACTGTTTCACCATATCATCCTACACTCGCTTCTAAGTTAAGCTGAATTATCAATATTTTACCAAAACATGTTTACGTCTCTTCTTTCGGTACTTTTAAATGGATACATGTGTTGAGAACTTAGTTGAAGTACCCTTCTTGGTTGTTTGGTTATAGATAGAGTTTTGCAGCAAATATATTCTCTACTCTATCATCTCTAATGTTATGTGTTGAGTTTTATTAGATTTTAGAATTTATATTGTGATCTGATTTTTTTTGTTCAAGGGTCCTTGTTAATATTGTACTTTTTATTTTACTATTATAAGGATATTATATCTCTAAAAGAGAGAACTCCAATGTTTATGTGCATTTTTCCAGTTTCCTAAACACGTAGTAAGGACTTCTCTATGGAAGATGATAAAACTACATGACAACATAACAAAAAAGATTTGAAATAAAATGCATGATAGCTTAGCAACCTAGAATATGAATATAAGGTACAAAGTTGTCGAGCAGACAAAGTCTATTTAATTCAACTCTGCTTACTCGCTGTCGAGCTAAAAAGAGGTATTTTTTCTCTGGTGGTATTAGTTTAAATAACTCACTCGTCCAGAATTTTGGTTCAATGCATACATTTTCAGAGGTGTGATCATAATTATTAACTTTTCTATTCCAACAAATATTCTTCGGAAAAAAAAATCCACTGAACCATAGTCCATATGTTTAATACTATTTATATGGTGATATAATTTCAACTTTAAAGACACATTTTATAGGTAAAAACAACTTAGATAAATGTAAACATAAGATTTTTATACATAGATAATAAAATCAGTAAAAGAGGAGATAGGCATATCCAAGATGATCAAACAAATCTTGACATTGACATATTACCAGTCAAAAGAGCACCATAGACCTAAAAAAACTTGACATTTTAATGTGAAGAAGCTAACTGGATATTTAAATCCTGCAAGAAATGACACTTGCCAAAGTTAATAAGGTTGAACACACACAAAGACAACAATCACCACAACACAGACCTAAAGACTACCAAAACAACTTAGGCTTCAAAATCGGAGGAATATAAGAAAATGACTAACCAAACTAAAAGCAAGGATTGATTTAGATGAAATCCAAGCATCTCAATGTGTTCTAAGTGGAGTCTCAGCTGAAATTCTAAAAAAGATCTAAAATCAGGACAACTCAAATAGACAAGATAGTCTAAAAAAGTTCACAACAGCTGATTTCACATATTTTAACATATGTAAGATTATTGAGATTATTTATGCTAAATGATGCATTGTTGTCACTCTTTCTGTGATTTAGAGAAATAAAAAAATAGCTAAGAGAAAAATGAAACTGAAGAGGAGAACTAAAATGACTCGCAATTAAAAATGAAGCCTGTCCGTCGGTAACTAACCTTCTCTTTTTCTCCAATGTATTTTCAACTCAAAGTTTCAGTAGTTTCGTCCATCAATAGACAAAAAATGTTGAGCAAAGACCTGGAAACAACCATGAAATGAGAGAGTCTGAAGATGTCACATCCAGGGAGGGCCCCTAGACGTAACCGGCGTTGTCGTCCTCGAAGAGGACTAAGAATAGTCTCTTAGCTTACATCATTACATTCACAGGTTAAAATGCGGAAAATTTAAAACTTTTCTTTTATATCTATCATGAAGTTTACATAGACCTCTCGCATACACATAATATATTCATATTGAGTATACTTAGACCCTTCGTATAAGAAGATCACATAGTCTTCTACTTTAATGGCACACATATATATAAGATACAATATAGTCTTAAAACGGATGTCTCATCTCATAACATATACACAAGAGTATAACAATTGGGTATAGCCCATACATCAATACAATAAGAGCCACATATAGGCTATACAATCTTAGTACTCAAATGAAAGGAAATGAACAAAGTGTCTTTAAACTAATCAACATCCAATGCTAGAAAGTGGCATTGTCCTCGAAGTGGTGAGGACCTACCCAACTTGGAGAATGAGGATCCAAGTCTTTTTCAAATAACCTCAACCTCGTCAACGATCGGAACCTAAAATATTGGAGAAAAGGGAAAAAATGGGGTTAGAACATCACTTGTACTAAGTATAGGAACAACGCACACACAACATAGAGATCATGCTTGAAAAAGGGATAATTTGTAAAGATATGCCAACTTACTTTAAAATCCCACTTTTATGCACAATTAAGAATCATATGAACCAATAACCACATAATCCTCAATACAATATCATATCCAACACAAGACCAACAATACAAAGTCAAGTCAACATAGATATAATCAAACAACCTATACATCATAGTATAAGCACAAGGCATATATAAGAACTTCATAACATTTGAACATAGACAAAACCCTTACCGATAGCCCCTTATCAAGTCTACAAGTGCAATGACCAAGCAAAGCCCCATAACCTCAATTAATCAAGTAAACAAAACGAAGGACCATAAGCAATGCCTAATCCTCACATAACATAATATCAACATAACATAACATCAAGAGTAACCATCACCATACTTTAGCAATATCGACCAACAACATGCTCATAAATGAAACTAACATCATATAGAGTCAATAACATGAAAAGTCAACATATACATAACATATACATTATAGAACACAAAAACAACCTCCTAAGGCTTCCCTCAAGACAAACTAGTGCAAGGCATAGGTAGAGTCTCATACCCCTCCCTAGGCTAAGTCAAACCTCTTAAGTCACCCTAGTTAGTGTTTACTTCATTACTTCTATTTTACTTCAGGGAACACTTGCCTTAACCGACCTATACCACAAGAGATAAGTGTGGAATCTGGTGTTACAAAACCTTACACCGATGGAAGGTGGTCTACCGGCTAAAGTAGAACCAAACATGAAAATAGCATCTAGGTGGATCCACTAGCTAGTATTCCTATGGAGGCAATATAGTTCAAGAACTAGGAGATGTAGTTGGGACCCACTTTATGTACATCACATTATAGTCTCCAATCTCTTTGAGTACATTGGTGAACCCTACCTTCCCTCCTTGGGAAGGTGTCACCCCTCACATCTAGTTCACTCGGTGCTAAGCTAGAGTCCCTTTTTGAAATGTCTTTCATTAATAATCATAACTTAGTTTAGGTCGTAGGAGACTACTCCTTGTATATCATCACAATTAGCTCATTAGGAAGTGTATGAGAATCAACTTTCAATACATCCCTCATAGTGAGATCAACACCATATATCATACCATAGTAATGCACACAATTGAATCAACATCATCCTTATATCATTACAACCTTAACATGATCTCACAATTCATAAGATAAGACATTTCAAAACCAACATCATACCATCCTAATCAATCCAATCACAACACATATACTTCAATTGAATCACCATCATTAGGTATATGTCATCACAATAAAGTTAAGGTTTGAAGATCACAAAGTCATACCTCTTCCTCTTCCAAAGCCATCATCATGGTCTTACCATCAACCAATCCCAATTCACTCATCAATTAGCATAATAACAACACATAATAGTAATTCACACATTAACCAAGCCAAATTGTATCAATACTACATAATTCAATTCAAGATCACAACCTAGGGTTAAGGGGAAAAGGTCATCTTCCACAAACTAGGCCAATTCATCAAGAATTAATATAATTGATTCATAATACATGTTAATATACTCATAATAACCAAAAAGAATCGTAAACAAAGCAATTCACAAGATCAATTTCGTATTGGAAGGAAACCCACATGAAAGGTTCCCATACCTTGGTATTTGATGAAGATTGATGGAGAAAAGTAGCCTCCTTGATGCTCTAGAACCCTTAGACCTTGTATCCAATGGAGTTCTTCTTCTTGGGAGAGAGATAATAGAGAGAAGGAAGACTAATTTGTGTTTTGGGAATTATGAGGGTTGAGTTAGTTTAATTAGGTTGGGGTCTTTATATAGGTCATTAAATAATTTAATTAGACCTCCTTTAACCCCTAACTAATTAACTAACCACCTAATTAATTTAATTAACTAACCTAAAACGTGGCAGGACCTACGAGACCTCGATCGACAATCCGTAGGTCGACCTATGCCCCTGCCTCCCTCCGTGCTGTACATATGTAGTTTGCGACAGAGATTGCTCCAAATGTGTCCTTGGACAAAATGTCTAAGTGTTGGTCGACAGAGGAATCGATGCCCCGTCGATCCAACCACGCCTCGTCGACTGTGGTCGTAGGTGAGCATTGTCCAATTGACAGCTTTTTGCCAAATTGCAAGGGTCCTCCTCAAGGAACCTTGGTTGGTCCTTGGGGGGTCGTACCCAGACGTTTCGACTATAAACCAACTCTAATACGTATTAGACACCTTACCACCAAATCTCATCGAATTCCGACTCCTAAAACCTAGTCAAATAGGCTAAGACACACTAGCACCTCTTGAACTAGTTTCCAGACGTCATGGACGTTCCTTGACGTTTTGATTCTAAAACTTCCTAAATGACTTTTGTACACTATTATTGACCCTAAAACAGTATCCTAACCCTTAGACACTCATGTTAGGCTCTAGATTACGTCTTAGACTTTCGGAGTGTTACAGAAGAGACTCTGAAAAAGCAAGAGAAAATACTTACAAAGAAATCTTGTTTTACTGTCGATAGAATAACCTAACTGTTGCTTCTAGAATTTGAGCAGAGTGAATAAACGACAGAGCTAGTATTATACTCCCTCCGTTTAAAAAATAATGACTCTATTTCCTTTTTAGTCTATTTAAAAAAAGAATGACCCCTTTCCTTTTTTGCTTAGATTTTAACTTTAACTTTCCACGTGGCATGTTTAAGACCACAAAATTAAAGGTCATTTTGGTACATTTGACATAACTTTAATTTAGAACCACAAGATTAAAAAGTCCTTTTTTTTTCTCTCCGTTCCAAGTCAAACTAGATCATCTTTTTTAAAACAGAGGGAGTATAATATAATAGAGCTAAATGATTGATAGAACTAATGTCAATGCTCTATATAATTTATGTAGATTTTTTACCAACTCTTCAAACTCCGCGTCTCCTATAGCTATGATTTAGAAGAGACATCTTATATTAACATCATGTCTTTTTTGTACTACTATATGAACAAGCAAATAAAACATATGTCAATTCTCTATAAAATTATGTTAGATTTTTCTCCAACTCCTCACCCCCGGCCCATCCTCTTCCATAAAAAAAAATACAATGTAAATCTTCAAATGTCGCAGTCCACTTAAAATTATATGCAAGTATGAGATAACATTTACAAATAACTTACCTTTCCTGGGAACTAAGCCAAATTTTCGTACTTAAGAAATGAACTCTTTGTCCACACTTTTAAATGCTACACTTACACACCATAATTGAAATTTATCTTCACAAATTAAGACGGCAGAGGCAACAATTGATTTTTATTATTTATTTGAAAGAAGAACATGAAGACATATGTAAATTATAATTGTTTTTTTTTTCCTTTTCATATGTTCTTTGCCAGAAATCATTCGTTAGGCAACCAAGATCAAACAACATAGATTACATTACAATCATACAAATCATTATTTTCCAAAATTGAAGAAACATAAAGAGTGAGAGAAGAGAAAGGAGAGAACTTACCGGCAGGAGTAGGAGTGGCTCGACAGTGTTAAAAAAGACATGTGCCTTAGGCCCTCAAATTTAAGAGGCCCTCATTTTTTATAATAATAGGTTATAAGTTATTATTTTTTAACAAATATTGAATATTATTTGTAGAAAAAGTAAACATTTCATGAAAAAATGAATGGATTATTAAAAGAAATTTGACATATTTGGAGTACTATGTCTAATGAAAAATAATTTAACATAAGAATAGTTATATTATCAGATGAAAACTAGAAGAAATAAATTATATAAAAGATATTAACAATTAAATTTAAGGCCCGTTTAATTTTTGCTTTAGGCCACTAATACGCTTGAACGCTCCTGCTTACCGGTGGTGTGAGTGACAAGTAAACTCGGTTAATGCCTATTTATTTGTGTCAAACACCTAGTTATTCTAGAAAAATCACGTAAGTTGTGGCTTCTAGAAAAATCAGGTGATTTGTGGAGGAAATATACCACAAATTTGATGAGTAGAATTTTTAAAAGAAAATAGATATGAAATACCAAAATTGCCCTTAATGTATTGTTCATCCTTTTACCAGAATTAGACATCATTGCTTCGGCATAATTTAAATCACATTACATCACATCCAAATAAACATCAAACCCTAGATGATCATTGACATTAAACTATGTTCTTAAATGGATCATCACAAGACTCATTCTTTAAAAAAAAGAAGAAATAAACCCCATAATTTATGCTGAAAAATAGTTGGTTCTAACAATATCTCAAAATATAACCTTAAGATCTTAAATTTCTCATAACCGAGGAAGCACATATTATCACGATCCAAAATAGACGTGATGACACTCGTTTGATCCCACCAAGACAAGTCAATCTAAAACTAAACCATTACAATAAAATGCGGAAATTTTATAATCAACTCAAAATACTCCCAAAACCTCGTTGTCACGTGTACAAGCCTCTAAAGTATTACAAATGAATCAATAAAAAATATATGTCTCATATGAAATTGTTTCTAGAGTAGAACAAGATCATAAACAGGAGTAAGGAGGTCTGCTGAGATGACAAACAACTACCTCATAAATCTCCAAGAAGCCTCGAAAAGGAAGAGAATATATCACAAAGATCCGGGCTAGTAACCTACAAAAAAATTGTAGAAGCCAGGGGGTGAGTACCAAACTACACGGTACTCAGCAAGTAAACCTCTAAACACAAGTTAAGGGGATAAAATACAGGTACTCCTTACACACCAACCGAACCTCCACAACTACAACCTGCATAAAAATCAGCCCAACCTAACAGTTCACAGTTTTCATAGCACTCATCTCATCAAAATCATTTCAAAATATTACACATCCTCAACTACAAACTCAAAATTCAACAATCACAACTTTCACAAAAAGACACTCACAATATCAGCAACACACAAAGATCAAGTTCATCAAATAGAGGTAATCAAATATTAAGTACTTTCCAACCACCAATAAAACACAAACTCATCAAGATGAAGGAAGTCATACGATGCAATGCAATATGACACCATGAAATGATATGGCTCAGAATACCAAATACTCTCTCAATCGTATATACATGATACTCCTCGGAAATACATCGAGAGTTCATGACCCATGGAGGACTCGCGAGGTCCATATACCGACACGGACGATCTCCACGTGTCTATGCGGACGATCTCAACGCACTATCATAAATCAAACATATTTCGCACGGACGATATCCACGTGCCCAAATTATAATCATAACTTCTCCATCGCACGGGCGACCTCCACGTGCTCAAATAATCATAACTCGATCTCAACACGGACGATCTCCACGTGTTAGACCTTTACTCATACCCAATCTCATGTCAATGCATGGGCACAATATGATATCAGATAAAGGGGATGATGCAACATCTTAATAAATCAAATGTCGCTATGACATATAATCACCTCAGTTATCACAATTATACGGTTCAGTAAAGAACATAATCACACATAATAAATCAAGTCAATAATATATCAGGTAATACCCATTTGTTTTGGCATTCTCGTATTACAATCCACATTCTATAGTAATAAACTTCGCCTTTATACCACCGGTACTCGTATCATTCTCAACCCATCACAGACGAACAATTAATCACATTGCCCTTTTATAACCCCATTTTCATCATTAGTTAGAATAAATAAATGTGGACAAGTTAACCAATCACCAAGTCTCATTACTCCCAAACACATACCACAAGGAAATACACGAATTTCATACACTTAACAAGAGTTTAGAAATCCACTTGCCTCGATTAATTCACAATTCGCTCCGAGACTTGAGCCTTCCCTTTTCGTTGAGCTTCCAAATCAATGCAATCTATTCAAGTACATAGTCACAATAAGATTCCAAAACTAACAACACTAATGTTACTATAGGTTTAGCCTAGACCCAAAAGCTTACTCAAATGTATAGTAAAATTCCTAAATCTTGATTCCAACCAATAGGTTAAATCTCATATTTCCTAAATGTCAAGTCTAGGGTTAAGTCGTAGTTTCTCAAAAACTATAACCTTAATAGTTTTCATATAATATAATATACCCATAATATTTAATCACATTTATTAATCTATTAGAACTTAAATCGAATTTGTAATACTATACTTTAATTTTTAACACAAACTAAGTTAAAAGGAAATTATTAAATTCCACTTATAGAAAAGACCGAACAATTATACACATGATCTAACCAATAAATCAATTAAATTCTCATATACTCTACCAATCATTATCTAATGATTGTTCATCATTGCCCAATTACACCTATAATTGCCATAAACAATTTTTTTTTCAAGTAAGAAGGAGAATACCTTTTTCCTTTTACAAACAACATAGAAATGATAAAATATAATAATATGACATTATGCAAATACACCAGTGCTTTAATTTAAGATTGATTAATGCTTACATGTTGAATCTTTGGCCGCCGATCTGATTACGCCTGAGGCTGTGATGTCGCTCTTGGAGGTTTCTTATTTTATTTTATTTTTTAAATAAAAGAATGAATCTAAAAAAGATATAGGATATTAAATTTAATATTTGGACTTGACCCATTAACCATCAATTAAATAAATTAAATTATTTAATAAATTCTCATCAATTAAATTATCACTCACCAATAAATAATCGTAGCTAAAAAAATAGTTTTAAAACTTTTCAAACCAACTTCTCCACTAATTCGAAATAACTCGGGGTAACTATCGAGAGGAGTAAAATAGTATTAAAAATTTACGAACGTAACCTTTCGGGTCATTACATTATCCACCACTAAAAATCATGTTCGTCCTCGAACATAAAGAAGAAGAAAGAAGAAGAACCGATATTACCAAAATCCTGAATTATGATCTTCTAGAGTTGGTATTCTTCTCTACAAGTGAGGTTCTCCTTAAGACCATTCCATCTAGATCAACTACTAAGAATTGAACTTTCGAATCAAGATTTGACATATCCTAATCAGGAGTGATAACCAAGCCACAACTAACCCATGATGTCAATCTGAACTGAAATCCTCTAGTCCATAATACAATCACTAAGACTAATATTTTCCCACATAGCCACGATAAAATTCAAAATCAATATATGACTTCATCCAGATATGAACTTAAACCAACCACCACACGCTCATAATAAACAAATCATTACATAGCTTATCAAGATTTCCTTCTCACAACATAATATTTTCATGACTTTAAGTGATAAAAAAATTTCGATCTTTAGACATCAAGTACTAATCAAAGGAGAATCTAACTTATCTAACCCAAAGAAGAACAAGATCAAGCAAACACCCAACAAGTGATACACTTTAAAATGTAGAATCTCTAACAACACTTTTAGACAATTTTAACTTTTCATAGTTCTTATATAAATTCTCATAGGCAAGGATGAACACGTAGAAATACTGGTATACTTCAACCATATCAAACAACACCAAGTCTATCATAACTAAAATGACCAACTATACCCAAGATTGTCACCCTACTAATAAGACAATCACAGGATCGGTACACCCGATCCACCACTAGGAATTCACCCAAAGATGTGAAAACACAGGTGACATAGGCAGTGAATCAAACTCTAAATAATGTTCAAAATAAGGAGGGTGGTCACATAATAACATACGAAATCAAAGTCGAATAACTCAGGATACTCCTTCCATAATGCCCATATCAAACATTTATATCATTCTAACTCCATCTCCTTACTTTTTAGCCACCCACAATCAATCAGTCTGGATTCCATTTATAATTGCTCACATACTTATTTTATCGAATTCCACATACTCTTCACATCATTTCACTAAAGCTCATACATCTCAATAGTAAGAACCATCATAATCATTATGGCCATCCACCTTACTCTCAAACCATCACTAGTATCAAAGTCTTCTTAGAAAACACATTGTAGCCTTTAAAATTTTTGAACTATGGCTCTCTTTCTTTCCATTTAAGTAATTTATGACAAGTACGAGTCCCAAACCCAAGGCTGATAACACAAATTTTAAAAATAGAAGTATTTTCTTATCAATATAATGTTATTGAATCACGTACAATGTCAACTCCACGTAATCTTTCAAATCCTAAAATAGATCCTAAATTTTGACTAACATTCAAAACCATCATATACCTCAAACCAATACTTAAGAAATATTTTTGTTTACTCCAATAATTCTATATACTATAGGCTCATAACCTCTACTGACCATCATTTCTTATGTAACACATAAAACAATCTATATCATTCCACGACAAAGTAGTTTCAGTCCTCTCGAAATCCTTATTAATCATGTAGAACTATAGGTCCACACCGTTGAACATCAATAAGTTACTTGTCATAATTTGAACAATCTAGCTCGACATAACAACACATAATCTTACACACCTCACAAATTTTCACCCAAATCAAAACTCAATCTTCATAAAAATTGTTGATAAATTCCTACTAAGTCTATACCGAACCAATTCACAACTATAGTCATATTAGAACTTATATATGCAAATACATGCATCCTTCAACTTCGAACCAAGAGTTTATATTAGAGGTCTTATTCCTTCATATCTCTTAAATTCTTTCCATGATGCAACCTTTAAGTACCTTGAACTCTTCAATACACCAAAATTTTTTTTTCTTTTGCGGACTTACTTATTAATCTTATTCTTTGATCAACAACTCCTCATATTTTTACCTTATCCTTTGAATCAAAACATTACGTGAAACCCCCTTTAGGTATAACAATAAAAAATAATCAAATTTACTACTCAAATTATTTTTAAATCCTTTCAAATGCTTCATACTCAATGCGATCAATCGTTTCTTACCTTCCTTATTCATGCCTTGACAAAATATACTACCACATACCTAAACTCAGAATGAAAAACTTGAATGTTGAATCCGACTGTGTAACCTGTGAGAAATATTGGAGAAAATATTATTGAATTGTGTATCTAAATTGTTACATTGAGACCCTATTTATAGACACTACATTGGAATCCTTTTTCAAATAGAATTCCTATTCCTACTAACTAGAATTCCTATTCCTACTAGAATTCCTATTCCTATTCTTATTTCTACTCCTATTCTAAGTAAGAAATACTTATTCCTATTCTAACACTCCCCCTCAAGCTGGTGCATACAAATCATATGCACCTAGCTTGTTACAGATGTAATTAATACGAGGACATGTGAGAGACTTGGTGAACATATCTGCAAGCTGATCATTTGACTTCACAAATTTTGTAACAATATCTCCGGAGAGTATCTTTTCTCTGACAAAGTGACAGTCAATCTCAATGTGCTTAGTCCTTTCATGAAACACTGGATTTGATGCGATATGAAGAGCCGCTTGATTATCACACACAAGTTCCATCTGATCAATTTTGCCAAATTTTAGTTCTCCCAGTAACTGTTTGAGCCAAACTAACTCACAAATTGCTGTCGCCATTGCTCGATATTCTGATTCTGCACTAGATCGAGCAACCACATTTTGTTTCTTACTCTTCCACGACACCAAATTACCTCCAACTAAAACACAATATCCGGATGTCGAACGTCTGTCAGAGGGTGATCCTGCCCAATCAGCGTCTGTATATCCAATGATATGCTCATGACCTTGATCCTCAAAGAGTAGTCCTTTACCGGGGGCTGACTTTATATATCGAAGAATACGAACAACTGCTTCCCAATGACTATCACAAGGGGAAGTCATAAACTGACTTACAACACTCACGGGAAAAGAATGTCTGGTCTAGTCACTGTGAGATAATTCAACTTTCCAACAAGTCGTCTATACCTTTCAGGATTACTAAGTGGCTCCCCCTGTCCTGGAAGAAGTTTCACATTCGGATCCATCGGAGTGTCAATAGGTCTACATCCCATCATTCCTGTCTCCTCAAGAATGTCTAAGGCATACTTGCGTTGAGAGATAACAATGCCTGATCTAGACTGAGCAACCTCAATACCTAGAAAATACTTCAATCTGCCAAGGTCTTTAGTCTGAAAGTGCTTAAAAAGATGTTGCTTTAAATCGGTGATACCATCTTGATCATTACCGGTGATAACAATATCATCAACGTAAACAACCAAATAGATACATCGACCTGGTGCAGAATGTCGATAAAACACAGAGTGATCAGCTCCACTACGAGTCATGCCAAACTCCTGAATTACTGTGCTGAACTTCCCAAACCAAGCTCGAGGAGACTGTTTCAGACCATAGAGTGACCTACGCAATCGACATACAAGGTTACTAGACTCCCCCTGAGCAACAAAACCAGGTGGTTGCTCCATATAGACTTCTTCCTCAAGATCACCATGCAGAAAAGCATTCTTTATGTCCAACTGATAAAGAGGCCAATGACGAACGGCAGCCATAGATAGAAAAAGACGAACAGATGTTATTTTAGCCACAGGAGCGAAAGTGTCACTATAATCTAGCCCAAATATCTGAGTATACCCTTTGGCGACAAGGCGAGCCTTAAGTCTATCAACCTGACCGTCTGGACCAATTTTGACTGCATAAACCCAACGACAACCAACAGTAGATTTACCTGCAGGAAGGGAGACAAGCTCCCAAGTACCACTCTTATGTAAAGCAGACATCTCATCAACCATAGCCTGCCTCCATCCAGAATGAGAAAGTGCTTCACCTGTAGTCTTAGGAATGGAAACAGAGGACAAAGACGACACAAAGGCATAATGGGGTGATGATAGACGATGATAACTTAAGAAGGTATAATGCGGGTTAGTATTTCGAGTAGATCGTATACCTTTTTGAAGTGCAAGCGGTGGACTAGGTAGAGGCAAGTCCGCAGTAGGAGCAGGGTCTGGCGCATGACATGAATCATCTGGGACTAGGGTGGGACGGCGATGATAAGTTAGTAGTGGTGGCACTGCAACTGGAGATGTAGACGTAACTGTAGATTCCTCAAATGTTGGCACAGGTAAAACTTGAGGTATGGGTAAGACCATAGATACATCAGTATGATCAGAAGATGTATAGTAAGGTTGAGACTCAAAAAATGTAACATCAGCGGACATAAGGTATCGATGAAGATCATGTGAATAACAACGATACCCTTTTTGAACTCTAGAGTAACCAAGAAAGACACATTTGAGGGCACGAGGAGCTAATTTATCTTTCCCTGGGGCTAAATTATGAACAAAGCATGTACTCCCAAAGACACGAGGGGGAATAGGATAGAGATGTGACTGAGGAAACAGTATGGAATGTGGAACCTGATTCTGAATAGACGAAGAGGGCATTCTGTTAATTAAATAACAAGCTGAAAGGACTGCATCGCCCCAAAAACGCAGCGGAACATGGGATTCAATGAGGAGAGTGCGAGCAGTCTCTATGAGATGCCTATTCTTTCTTTCTGCGACACCATTTTGTTGAGGAGTGTATGGACAAGATGTTTGGTGCATGATTCCGTGATGGGACATAAATTGCTGAAATTGGGATGATAAGTATTCTAAGGCATTATCACTACGAAAAGTACGAATAGAAACACCAAACTGATTTTGTATTTCAGCAAAGAAACTTTTGAAAATAGAAAATAACTCAGAACGATCTTTCATTAAAAAAACCCAAGTACATCTTAAATAATCATCAATGAAACTAACAAAATAACGAAATCCTAAAGTGGAACTGACTCTACTAGGACCCCAAATATCAGAATGAACTAATGAAAAAATAGACTCTGAACGACCCTCAGTACTACGAGAAAACGTAGCACGAGTGTGTTTCCCAAGTTGACACGACTCACAATCTAATGTAGATAAACTAGACAAACTAGGCACCATCTTTTGCAGTTTGGATAGACTCGGATGTCCCAAACGTTTGTGAATTAGATCTGGGGAATCTGTAACGGAGCATGCTGTCAAGGATTTTGAAGAGGTAAGATAGTAAAGGCCTTGTGATTCATGTCCTGTTCCAATCATCTGTCCCGTACTGCGGTCCTGTATGAGAAAAAAATCATCGAAAAAAGTTATGCTACAATGTAGGGATTTCGTCAAACGACTAACAGATGCTAGATTAAAAGGAGAACCAGGAACATAAAGAACAGAGTTTAGGGTGACAGAAGATAGGGGTTTGGCTTTTCCAACCCCTTTTGGTTTGTCTGGATCCCATTGGCTAAAGTAAAAATTCGGCCAGTTTTTTTTTTTTTTTTCCTCACAATTGCTCTGATACCATGTGAGAAATATTGGAGAAAATATTATTGAATTGTGTATCTAAATTGTTACATTGAGACCCTATTTATAGACACTACATTGGAATCCTTTTTCAAATAGAATTCCTATTCCTACTAACTAGAATTCCTATTCCTACTAGAATTCCTATTCCTATTCTTATTTCTACTCCTATTCTAAGTAAGAAATACTTATTCCTATTCTAACATAACCCAATCTTTTTATCTATCAACATTAGCTTATACCTTGAAGATTTTTTTTTTATGAATTCACATATCTTAGCTTGTCATTGATTGTCTCTACTTCGACCTTATCATATCTTTCGCTAAAAAATTATACCACTCATTATAGAACTCAAAACCACAAATAATTTAATCATCATACTCGAGCTTAATGTCCTTACACTTATTTCTCAAGTTTTATCCAATAATTTTTTTTAACCAATCTGATAATCATGTGACACTATATATTATCATAACCTAAGCTAAACGGATGAAATTATGTATCTCTGAACCCAATTCTCAAACCCTCTGAAGATACCTCCTTAGCCCTCGCAATAATAGAAAGCATTCTTACTCTCTCACCCCTTTCTGAAGGCTACACTATATCCCACTAAATTAATATTATTTTTTATTATGACTCTAGCTCCTTTAAATTCTATTCGAGCGGTGTTTCAACACCTCCCACAACTTTCCTTGCAACCACGCTACTCACCAATTAATAGCAAATCATAACATTAGATACTCACAAATTGTCATTATCATACAAAAATCTATTTAACCAACAATCTTTATCATATAGTTCACCCCAATCACAATCCATCACAAACTCTTATTACCATTATGCTCAGTTAGCCCTTGTCATCACCACAAAGTCAACTTTGTCATCGAGATGACATCTCAAATAAACTATACTAATCAAATTCAAAAGACTAACACAATTTTATACGCACTTTCTTACTAAAATTCTCAATTACGTTCACACTAGTATACTTGTTGAGACTTCCTTTACTTATAAGCTTATCCTCCTAATGTCGGTCCACTTCCATGGAGCTTACGATGAAATCAACACTAATTTAAAATTCACAAAATACATTTCACAACATGAACACATCAAGATCATACCAAAGATCCACCACTAAAATATTTCGTATAAATAATGTTTAACTCATCCATCCGTAGTAACAAGCTAGTTGGTTTCTCAAATATGAATTCAACACCAAATATTATTATATGAGCATGTGATACAATAGATAACTTCTTAAGTAGTTATTATTTGCACTTAACAATTGTTGTATCCATTTTTATATACCACTAGTACCACATCGTGAAACTCTGTTAAATCCACCACTAGAACACATCATACCTATCTAAAAGATTGTATCCAAATAGTCCATACATTTCTGCCCATTAAGTAACTATATTACACTACTAAATTCGTTCGGTCTCTCATCCAACGTGATACACATTCCTTTGTAGATCAGGTTCATAGCAAGAGTGACAAAATACATAACTCTAACCAAGTAAGAATTGGTACCATTGTAATAGTCATATTATAACCATCTTTGGTATACACTCAATCTGTGAAATCACAAAAGAGAATCTGACCTCAATTGGTGCAACAATATTTTTATCATTCGCTAAGCAACTCATACATATTATGACAACTTTTCTTACTGTGTTTTCTCAAGTTGCATTGTTCATTATCTTGCCATCAATTTAATTCGTCCACTTTAAAATATTGAATCACACATGTACTATTCCTTTCACTAAGCTAACTAACCTTACACAACCCTTTCAAATTGTTGAACATTCTAAATCTAATCACACACCTTTTCCATAAGTACGTTACTCCCGTTGTAATATCAGATTTAAGATTAAAACCATACAGGACATCAACTACTCACATGAGGAACCACACACGAGTCATCAAATAATATCGAGAGAGTAGAATGAAGCAATAAGAACAAAATCGGACCAAGGACGCACGATAGAGATTCAAAAATTGAAGATATTTTCTAAAAATCACTATAGCCTCTCGAAGATAAGTACAAACGTCTCCGTACCTATCCTTGAGACTCTACTTAGACTCGGCTTGTACACACGTGAGACTTATGAACCTGGGGCTCTGATACATATATTGTATCAATATAAACAATCGAAAAGAAAAAAAAAGTACACACCTTCTTACTTGAAAACCTTCGCAGTTGAATGCGACTTGCTCAGAAGCACTTTTCTTGGAAGCTAAAATTGGGATATATTAAAGATTATGAGGAGATTTGACAACCAAAATTGTATATTTTTCTTTTGAAACGTTAAAAGAGCCATAAGAGAGTTGACGAAGAAGAATAGGATAGATTCTAGAAAGCAATATGTCATTTTCAATGTATTGGACAATCAAGGAATGTATTCGAGAGTAATGAAAAATTTGATATTTTTGTAATTGAAGAAATTTCCCAGATATAATGTAATTAGCCTCCAAAGATATGAGATTTTTGTATTTAATACTATTTTTTTCTTCAGTAAACAATTTCAATATATTAATTTATAATCTATTTCAAATGGTCATACGACATAAATGTGTCGTTTACAACCTAAATTAAAAAAGTTGAATTCTAAAAAGTTTTATGCAGCAAGGAAATAGAGAATTGTGTTAGATTATGAGTTAAAACATTTCGTGTGCGAGGAATATATAAAATGTTGATATCTTTGAAAAAGTTCATCGCTCTTCATATATATTCACAAGTGGTATTTATTTTCCACAATATTATTATCTTTGTTTTGTAATATTTGCACCATAAGCTTTGCATATTATAAAATATTAATCATTGGTCAATCAATTCGTAAAGATCAATTTAAAGTCTTTCAAATCTCTATTGCTTCAACTTAAGTATACTGTGTTTGTATTTGAATTTGTCGATAATTTTGTGATACATTTTGTCATTGTCTTCCATAACTAGAAATACTAAAAAAAATGATCTCTAACTTCACAACAATAAAAACAATCAAGAAAGTAACTTTATTTCTATATACAATAACAATTATCGTAATGTTATATTCTGAATATTGAAAGTATTTATTAAAAATATAATTTTTAACTCCACAACAATAAAAACAATCATGAAAAAAACTTTATTTCTATATACAATAATAATTATCGTAATGTTATATTTTAAATTACATTAATAATTTTTTTTTAATACTACAGTCCTAATATTATGTCATAAAGAAAACTCTAAATCTTACCCCCACAAAATAACCAATATACTTTTTTCAGGTTGTTTTTTCCTAATTTATTTATATATTAGTTTTTTCTTCCTCTATATTTCTCAACAATTTTTTTTATTGACATTTTATTTTATTATTATTTTTTTAACTATTCATTTTTCTTTAGTATGAATTTTAATATTCATAAGAATTTGAATGTATATTAACGTTTTTCTTGTCAAATTTTCTCTGTTAAATAGTTTATCATATATAATATTAAGAAAATATAGAAATGAAAATTTTATATTTTTTAGTCTTTCAATGAATACATTATCAAATTATTGATTTCTTGATAGTAAGACATTGTTCATTCTTTTAATCACGAAATTTGATATTTTCTTCAAATTAATTAAAAAATACTGATACGTCATTTAAAGACTATTTTAATATAATTAAAATATGAATTTAGTGTTCATATTATGTAACGTAATATTCAAAATATCTTTACGCAATAATCCTTTAAAATATTTCTAGGAATAAGATATTAACTATTCAAACACATTTTATTTTAATTAGTTCAAAATTTTCTTTCAAAAATATGTAAAAGCTTAACATTTATTATTGTTTGTAAGAAGTTAATTAATAAAAAACTCTTCATTTAACAAAATTACAATAATATTCTTATGGGTCTATAACAAAAATTAAGACATGTATGGATTCTTTTAGATTTTTTATTTTGACAATTAATTACACAATTATTATTTTGCCCTTAAATGATGTTAAAATTACTAAAATGCCATTGGTCGTCCTCAGCTTGACTCTTCTATATATATTAGATGGTTCTAGCCCGTGCTTAGCACGAGCTCAACATTTTAAACTCTATATAATTTTGTTTGTTTAAATCTTTTTTAGAAATATGATTGAGATTTGAAATAGTAATAAATATTTCTTAATAATGTTGGCAGCAACATTGTCAAGTTTACAGGAATATATTGTGAATGGTTGTTGTACATATTACTATGCATTCATACCAAGCCAAGCAAATCAACAGTGTAAATTTTCCAAATCAATCACAATAATTTAAGTCACAAATTTTAATTTAAAAAATCAAAAGTGATACTTTTATTATGATAACAAACTATTTGTGTTCACCCAAATGGCTAGAGAGTTGCCTTTGGCTTCTACATCTCTGAAACTCGTTTGGAGCAAGCTATCGAGTTCCTCTTCGCCCTTCATCACTCTCTATCTCCAACCCTTGACATTAGAGTTAGTTTTCAAAATATATATTTTTTCCGTCTCAAAAAAATATAAAAATCATATTCACACGAGTGGATAGAATTTCATCATGAGAAAATTATTCTCTAATAATGGTCAAGTAGTGGA
>CM040618.1:24725048-24777521 GCA_022817965.1 Solanum lycopersicoides | reverse complement strand
AGTCTCTTAGCTTACATCATTACATTCACAGTTTAAAATGCGAAAAATTTAAAACTTTTCTTTTATACCTATCATGAAGTTTACATAGACCTCTCGCATACACATAATATATTCATATTGAGTATACTTAGACCCTTCGTATAAGAAGATTACATAGTCTTCTACTTTTATGGCACACATATATATAAGATACAATATAGTTTTAAAACGGATGTCTCATCTCATAACCATATACACAACAGTATAACAATTGGGCATAGCCCATACATCAATACAATAAGAGCCACATATAGGCTATACAATCTTAGTACTCAAATGAAAAGAAATTAACAAAGTGTCTTTAAACTAATCAACATCCAATGCTAGAAAGTGGCATTGTCCTCGAAGTGGTGAGGACCTACCCAACTTGGAGAATGAGGATCCAAGTCTTCTTCAAATAACCTCAACCTCGTCAACGATCGGAACCTAAAATATTGGAGAAAAGGGAGAAAATGGGGTTAGAACATCACTTGTACTAAGTATAGGAACAACGCACACACAACATAGAGATCATGCTTGAAAAAGGGACAATTTGTAAAGATATGCCAACTTACTTTAAGATCCCACTTTTATGCACAATTAAGAATCATATGAACCAATAACCACATAATCCTCAATACAATATCATATCCAACACAAGACCAACAATACAAAGTCAAGTCAACATAGATATAATCAAACAACCTATACATCATAGTATAAGCACAAGGCATATATAAGAACTTCATAACATTTGAACATAGACAAAACCCTTACCGATAGCCCCTTATCAAGTCTACAAGTGCAATGACCAAGCAAAGCCCCATAACCTCACTTAATCAAGTAAACAAAATGAAGGACCATAAGCAATGCCTAATCCTCACATAACATAACATCAAGAGTAACCATCACCATACTTTAGCAATATCGACCAACAACATGCTCATAAATGAAACTAACATCATATCGAGTCAATAACATGAAAAGTCAACATATACATAACATTTACATTATAGAACACAAAAAACAACCTAAGGCTTCCCTCAAGACAAACTAGTGCAAGGCATAGGTAGAGTCTCATATCCTTCCCTAGGCTAAGTCAAACCTCTTAAGTCACCCTAGTTAGTGTTTACTTCATTACTTCTATTTTACTTTAGGGAACACTTGTCTTAACCGACCTAGACCACAAGAGCTAAGTGTGGAATCCGGTGTTACAAAACCTTACACCGATGGAAGGTGGTCTACCGGCTAAAGTAGAACCAAACATGAACATAGCATCTAGGTGGATCCACTAGCTAGTATTCCTATGGAGGCAATATAGTTCAAGAACTAGGAGATGTAGTTGGGACCCTCTTTATGTACATCACATTATAATCTCCAATCTCTTTGAGTACATTGGTGAACCCTACCTTCCCTCCTTGGGAAGGTGTCACCCCTCACATCTAGTTCACTCGGTGCTAAGCTAGAGTCCCTTTTTGAAATGTCTTTCATTAATAATCATAACTTAGTTTAGGTCGTAGGAGACTACTCCTTGTATATCATCATAATTAGCTCATTAGGAAGTGTATGAGAATCAACTTTCAATACATCCCTCATAGTGAGATCAACACCATATATAATACCATAGTAATGCACACAACTGAATCAACATCATCCTTATATCATTACAACCTTAACATGATCTCACAATTCATAAGATAAGACATTTCAAAACCAACATCATACCATCCTAATCAATCCAATCACAAACACATATACTTCAAGTGAATCACCATCATTAGGTATAAGTCATCACAATAAAGTTAAGGTTTGAAGATCACAAAGTCATACATCTTCCTCTTCCAAAGCCATCATCATGGTCTTACCATCAACCAATCCCAATTCACTCATCAATTAGCATAATAACAACATAGAATAGTAATTCACACATTAACCAAGCCAAATTGTATCAATACTACATAATTCAATTCAAGATCACAACCTAGGATTAAGGGGAAAATGTCATCTTCCACAAACTAGGCCAATTCATCAAGAATTAATATAATTGATTCATAATACATGTTAATATACTCATAATAACCAAAAGGAATCGTAAACAAAGCAATTCACAAGATCAATTTCGTATTGGAAGGAAACCCACATGAAAGATTGCCATACCTTGGTATTTGATGAAGATTGATGGAGAAAAGTAGCCTCCTTGATGCTCTAGAACCCTTAGACCTTGTATCCAATGGAGTTCTTCTTCTTGGGAGAGAGATAATAGAGAGAAGGAAGACTAATTTGTGTTTTGGGAATTATGAGGGTTGAGTTAGTTTAATTAGGTTGGGGTCTTTATATAGGTCATTAAATAATTTAATTAGACCTCCTTTAACCCCTAACTAATTAAATAACCACCTAATTAATTTAATTAACTAACCTAAAACGTGGCAGGACCTACGAGACCTCGATCGACAGTCCGTAGGTCGACCTATGCCCCTGCCTCCCTCCGTGCTGTACATATGTAGTTTGCGACAGAGATTGCTCCAAACGTGTCCTTGGACAAAATGGCTAAGTGTTGGTCGACAGAGGCATCGATGCCCCATCGATCCAACCACGCCTCGTCGACTGTGGTCGTAGGTGAGCATTGTCCAATTGACAGCTTTTTGCCAAATTGCAAGGGTCCTCCTCAAGGAACCTTGGTTGGTCCTTGGGGGGTCGTACCCAGACTTTTCGACTATAAACCAACTCTAATACGTATTAGACACCTTACTACCAAATCTCATTGAATTCCGACTCCTAAAACCTAGTCAAATAGGCTAAGACACACTAGCACCTCTTGAACTAGTTTCCAGACGTCATGGACGTTCCTTGACGTTTTGATTCTAAAACTTCCTAAATGACTTTTGTACACTATTATTGACCCTAAAACAGTATCCTAACCCTTAGACACTCATGTTAGGCTCTAGATTACGTCTTAGACTTTCGGAGTGTTACAGAAGAGACTCTGAAAAAGCAAGAGAAAATATTTACAAAGAAATCTTGTTTTACTGTCGATAGAATAACCTAACTGTTGCTTCTAGAATTTGAGCAGAGTGAATAAACGACAGAGCTAGTATTATACTCCCTCTGTTAAAAAAAGAATGACTCTATTTCCTTTTTAGTCTATTTAAAAAAAGAATGACCCCTTTCCTTTTTTGCCTAGATTTTAACTTTAACTTTTCACGTGGCATGTTTAAGACCACAAAATTAAAGGACATTTTGGTACATTTGACATAACTTTAATTTAGAACCACAAGATTAAAAAGTCTTTTTTTTTCTTAAACTCCGTTCCAAGTCAAACTAGGTCATCCTTTTTAAAACAGAGGGAGTATAATATAATAGAGCTAAATGACGGATAGAACTAATGTCAATGCTCTATATAATTTATGTAGATTTTTTACCAACTCTTCAAACTCCGCGTCTCCTATAGCTATGATTTAGAAGAGACATCTTATATTAACATCATGTCTTTTGTGTACTACTATATGAACAAGCAAATAAAACATATGTCAATTCTCTATAAAATTATGTTAGATTTTTCTCCAACTCCTCACCCCCGGCCCATCCTCTTCCATAAACAAAAATACAATGCAAATCTTCAAATGTCGCAATCCACTTAAAATTATATGCAAGTATGAGATAACATTTACAAATAACTTACCTTTCCTGGGAACTAAGCCAAATTTTCGTACTTAAGAAATGAACTCTTTGTCCACACTTTTAAATGCTACACTTACACGCCATAATTAAAATTTATCTTCACAAATTAAGACGGCAGAGGCAACAATTGATTTTTATTATTTATTTGAAAGAAGAACATGAAGACATATGTAAATTATAATTGTTTTTTTTTTCCTTTTCATATGCTCTTTGCCAGAAATCATTCGTAAGGCAACCAAGATCAAACAACATAGATTACATTACAATCATACAAATCATTATTTTCCAAAATTGAAGAAAAATAAAGAGTGAGAGAAGAGAAAGGAGAGAACTTACCGGCAGGGGTGGCTCGACAGTGTTAAAAAAGACATGTGTCTTAGGCCCCCAAATTTAAGAGGCCTCATTTTTTTATAATATTAGGTTATAAGTTATTATTTTTTAATAAATATTGAATATTATTTGTAGAAAAAGTAAACATTTCATGAAAAAATGAAGGGATTATTAGAAGTATCAAAATTACTACACCTGCAGATGAACTTGCAGGTGACCTAATCTAAGAAGCCATTAGAGAGCATGAGAAGTTTTAGAATAGGAAAATGATTTGGGAATGAATTCAACTGATTCATTTAGATGAAGAGTGTCCTATTTATACACGATACAATTGCACCTAATCTATCTAACTAATCAACAATTAACACGTGCACTGACTGAATTAATAAATTCATCTAACTAACTCATTAACCGACTTAGCTAACTAATCGATATGACAAACGTGATCTGACTAACTAAACAAGAATTAACTATTTAACAAACTCACATCTCAATAAGAAGAAATTTGACATATTTGGAGTACTATGTCTAATGAAAAATAATTTAACATAAGAATAGTTAAATTATCAGATGAAAACTAGAAGAAATAAATTATATAAAAGATATTAACAATTAAATTTAAGGCCCGTTTAATTTTTGCTTTAGGCCACTAATACGCTTGAACGCTCCTGCTTACCGGTGGTGTGAGTGACAAGTAAACTCGGTTAATGCCTATTTATTTGTGTCAAACACCTAGTAATTCTAGAAAAATCACGTAAGTTGTGGCTTCTAGAAAAATCAGGTGATTTGTGGAGGAAATATACCACAAATTTGATGAGTAGAATTTTTAAAAGAAAATAGATATGAAATACCAAAATTGCCCTTAACGTATTGTTCATCCTTTTACCAGAATTAGACATCATTGCTGCGGCATAATTTAAATCACATTACATCACATCCAAATAAACATCAAACCCTAGATGATCATTGACATTAAACTATGTTCTTAAATGGATCATCACAAGACTCATTCTTTAAAAAAATAAAGAAATAAACCCCATAATTTATGCTGAAAAATCGTTGGTTCTAACAATATCTCAAAATATAAGCTTAAGATCTTAAATTTCTCATAACCGAGGAAGCACATATTGTCACGACCCAAAATAGACGTGATGACACTCGTTTGATCCCACAAAGACAAGTCAATCTAAAAGTAAACCATTACAATAAAATGCGGAAATTTTATAATCAACTCAAAATACTCCCAAAACCTCGTTGTCACGTGTACAAGCCTCTAAAGTATTACAAATGAATCAATAGAAAATATATGTCTCATATGAAATTGTTTCTAGAGTAGAACAAGATCATAAACAGGAGTAAGGAGGTCTGCTGAGATGACAAACAACTACCTCATAAATCTCCAAGAAGCCTCGGAAAGGAAGAGAATATATCACAAAGATCCGGGCTAGTAACCTACAAAAAAATTGTAGAAGCCAGGGGGTGAGTACCAAACCACACAGTACTCAGCAAGTAAACCTCTAAACACAAGTTAAGGGGATAAAATACGGGTACTCCTTACACACCAACCGAACCTCCACAACTACAACCTGCATAAAAATCAGTCCAACCTAATAGTTCACAGTTTTCATAGCATCCATCTCATCAAAATCATTTTAAAATATTACACATCCTCAACTACAAACTCAATATTCAACAATCACAACTTTCATAAAAAGGCACTCACAATATCAGCAACACACAAAGATCAAGTTCATCAAATAGAGGGAATCAAATATCAAGTACTTTCCAACCACCAATAAAACACAAAATCATCAAGATGAAGGAAGTCATGCGATGAAATGCAATATGACACCATGAAATGATATGGCTCAGAATACCAAATACTCTTTCAATCGTATATACATGATACTCCTCGGAAATACATCGAGAGTTCATGACCCATGGGGGACTCGCGAGGTCCATATACCGATACGGACGATCTCCACGTGTCTATGCGGGCGATCTCAACGCACTATCATAAATCAAACACATTTCGCACGGACGATATTCACGTGCCCAAATTATAATCATAACTTCTCCATCGCACAGGCGATCTCCACGTGCCCAAATAATCATAACTCGATCTCAACACGGACGATCTTCACGTGTTAGATCTTTACTCATACCCAATCTCATGCAATGCATGGGCACAATATGATATCAGATAAAGGGGATGATGCAATAAATCAAATGTCGCTATGACATATAATCACCTCATTTATCACAATTATACGGTTCAGTAAAGAACATAATCACACATAATAAATCAAGTCAGTAATATATCAGGTAATACCCATATGCTTTGGCATTCTCGTATTACAATCCACATTCTATAGTAATAAACTTCGCCTTTATACCAGCGGTACTCGTATCATTCTCAACCCATCACAGACAAACAATTAATCACATTGCCCTTTTATAACCCCATTTTCATCATTAGTTAGAATAAATAAATGTGGACAAGTTAACCCATCACCAAGTCTCATTACTCCCAAACACATACCACAACACGAATTTCATACACTTAACAAGAGTTTAGAAATCCACTTGCCTTGATTAATTCACAATTTGCTCCGAGACTTGAGTCTTCCCTTTTCGTTGAGCTTCCAAATCAATGCAATCTATTCAAGTACATATCACAATAAGATTCCGAAACTAACAACACTAATGTTACTATAGGTTTAGCCTAGACCCAAAAGCTTACTCAAATGTATAGTAAAATTCCTAAATCTTGATTCCAACCAATAGGTTAAATCTCAAATTTCCTAAATGTCAAGTCTAGGGTTAAGTCGTAGTTTCTCAAACACTATAACCCTAATAGTTTTCATATAATATGGTATACCCATAATATTTAATCACATTTACTAATCTATTAGAACTTGAATCGAATTTGTAATACTATATTTAATTTTTAACACAAACTAAGTTAAAAGGAAATTATTAAATTCCACTTATAGGAAAGACCGAACAATTATACACATGATCTAACCAATAAATCAATTAAATTCTCATATACTTTACCAATCATTATCTAATGATTGTTCATCATTGCCCAATTACACCTATAATTGCCATAAACAAATTTTTTTTTCAAGTAAGAAGGAGAATACCTTTTTCCTTTTACAAACAACATAGAAATGATAAAATATAATAATATGACATTATGCAAAAGATTAATGCTTACATGTTGAATCTTTGGCCGCCGATCTGATTACGCCTGAGGCTGTGATGTCGCTCTTGGAGGTTTCTTATTTTATTTTATTTTTTAAATAAAAGAATGAATCTAAAAAAGATATAGGATATTAAATTTAATATTTGGACTTGACCCATTAATCACCAATTAAATAAATTAAATTATTTAATAAATTCTCATCAATTAAATTATCACTCACCAATAAATAATCGTAGATAAAAAAATAGTCTTAAAACTTTTCAAACCAACTTCTCCACTAATTCGAAATAACTCGGGGTAACTATCGAGAGGAGTAAAATAGTAATAAAAATTTACGAACGTAACCTTTCGGGTCATTACATTATCCACCACTAAAAATCATGTTCGTCCTCGAACATAAAGAAGAAGAAAGAAGAATAACCGATATTACCAAAATCTTGAATTATGATCTTCTAGAGTTGGTATTCTTCTCTACAAGTGAGGTTCTCCTTAAGACCATTACATCCAGATCAACTACTAAGAATTGAACTTTCGAATCAGATTTGACATATCCTAATCAGGAGTGATAACCAAGCCACAACTAACCCATGATGTCAATCTGAACTGAAATCCTCTAGTCCATAATACAATCACTAAGACTAATATTTTCTCACATAGCCACGATAAATTCAAAATCAATACATGACTTCATCCAGAAATGAACTTAAATCAACCACCACACGCTCATAATAAACAAATCATTACATAGCTTATCAAGATTTCCTTCTCACAACATAATATTTTCATGACCTTAAGTGATAAAAAAAAATCGATCTTAAGACATCAAGTACTAATCAAAGGAGAATCTAACTTATCTAACCCAAAGAATAACAAGATCAAGCAAACACCCAACAAGTGATACACTTTAAAATGTAGAACCTCTAACAACACTTTTAGACAATTTTAACTTTTCATAGTTTTTATATAAATTCTCATAGGCAAGGATGAACACGTAGAAATACTGGTATACTTCAACCATATCAAACAACATCAAGTCTATCATAACTAAAATGACCAACTCTACCCAAGATTGTCACCCTACTAATAAGACAATCACAGTACACCCGATCCACCACTAGGAATTCACCCAAAGATGTGAAAGCACAGATGACATAGGCAGTGAATCAAACTCTAAATAATGTTCAAAACAAGGAGGGTGGTCACATAATAACATACGAAATCAAAGTCGAATAACTCAGGATACTCCTTCCATAATGCCCATATCAAACATTTATATCATTCTAACTCCATCTCCTTACTTTTTAGCCACCCACAATCAATCAGTCTGAATCCCATTTATAATTGCTCACATACTTGTTTTATCGAATTCCACATACTCTTCACATCATTTCACTAAAGTTCATACATCTCAATAGTAAGAACCATCATAATCATTACGGCCATCCACCTTACTCTCAAACCATCACTAGTATCAAAGTCTTCTTAGAAAACACATTGTAGCCTTTAAAAATTTTGAATTATGGCTCTCTTTCTTTCCATTTAAGTAATTTATGACAAGTACGAGTCCCAAACCCAAGGCTGATAACACAAATTTTAAAAATAGAAGTACTTTCTTATCAATATAATGTTATTGAATCACGTACAATGTCAACTCCACGTAATCTTTCAGATCCTAAAATAGATCCTAAATTTTGACTAACATTCAAAATCAACATATACCTCATACCAATACTTAAGAAATATTTTTGTTTACTCCAATAATTCTATATATTATAGGCTCATAACCTCTACTCACCATCATTTCTTATGTAACACATAAAACAATCTATATCATTCCACGACAAAGTAGTTTCAGTCCTCTCGAAATCCTTATTAATCATGTAGAACTGTAGGTCCACACCGTTGAACATCAATAAGTTACTTGTCATAATTTGAACAATCTAGCTCGACATAACAACACATAATCTTACACACCTCACAAATTTTCACCCAAATCAAAACTCTATCTTCATAAAAATTGTTGATAAATTCCTAGTAAGTCTATACCGAACCAATTCACAACTATAGTCATATTAGAACTTATATATGCAAATACATGCATCCTTCAACTTCGAACCAAGAGTTTATATTAGAGGCCTTATTCCTTCATATCTCTTAAATTCTTTCCATGACGCAACCTTTAAGTACCTTGAACTCTTCAATACAACAGATTTTTTTTTTCTTTCACGGACTTACTTATTAATCTTATTCTTTGACCAACAACTCCTCATATTTTTACCTTATCCTTTGAATCAAAACATTACGTGAAACCCCCTTTAGCTATAACAATAAAAAAATAATCAAATTTACTACTCAAATTATTTTTAAATCCTTTCAAATGCTTCATACTCAATGCGATCAATCGTTTCTTACCTTCCTTATTCATACCTTGACAAAAACACACTACCACAGACCTAAACTCACAATGAAAAACTTGAATGTTGAATCCGACTGTGTAACCCAATCTTTTTATCTATCAACATTAGCTTATACCTTGAATTTGTTTTTGTTTTTTTATGAATTCACATATCTTAGCTTGTCATTGATTGTCTCTCCTTCGACCTTATCATATCTTTCGCTAAAAAATTATACCATACTCATTATAGAACTCAAAACCACAAATAATTTAATCATCATACTCGAGCTTAACGTCCTTACACTTATTTCTCAAGTTTTATTCAATTATTTTTTTTAACCAATCTGATAATCATGTGACACTATATATTACCATAACCTGAGCTAAACGAATGAAATTATGTATCTCTGAACCCAATTCTCAAACCCTCTGAAGATACCTCATTAGCCCTCGCAATAATAGAAAGCATTCTTACTCTCCCACCCCTTTCTGAAGGTTACACTATATCCCACTAAATTAATATTATTTTTCATTATGACTCTAGCTCCTTTAAATTCTATTCGAGCGGTATTTCAACACCTCCCACAACTTTACTTGCAACCACGCTACTCACCAATTAATAGCAAATCATAACATCAGATACTCACAAGTTGTCATTATCATACAAAAATCTATTTAACCAACAATCTTTATCATATAGTTCACCCCAATCACAATCTATCACAAACTCTTATTACCATTATGCTCAGTTAGCCCTTGTCATCACCATAAAGTCAACTTTGTCATCGAGATGACATCTCAAATAAACTGTACTAATCAAATTCAAAAGACTAACACAATTTTATACGCACTTTCTTACTAAAATTCTCAATTACGTTCACACTAGTATACTTGTTGAGACTTTCTTTACTTATAAGCTTATCCTCCTAATGTCGGTCCACTTCCATGGAGCTTACGATGAAATCAACACTAATTTAAAATTCACAAAATACATTTCACAACCTGAACACATCAAGATCATACCAAAGATCCACCACTAAAATATTTCTTATAAATAATGTTTAACTCATCCATCCGTAGTAACAAGCTATTTGGTTTCTCAAATATGAATTCAACACCAAATATTATTATATGAGCATGTGATACAATAGATAACTTCTTAAGTAGTTATTATTTGCACTTAACAATTGTTGTATCCGTTTTTATATACCACTAGTACCACATCGTGAAACTCTGTTAAATCCACCACTAGAACATATCATACCTATCTAGAAGATTGTATCCAAATAGTCCATACATTTCTGCCCATTAAGTAACTATATTACACTACTAAATTCGTTCGGTCTCTCATCCAACGTGATACACATTCCTTTGTAGATCAGGTTCATAGCAAGAGTGACAAAGTATATAACTCTAACCAAGTAAGAATTGGTACCATTGTAATAGTCATATTATAACCATCTTTGGTATACACTCAATCTATGAAACCACAAAAGAGAATTTGACTTCAATTGGTGCAACAATATTTTTATCATTCGCTAAGCAACTCATACATATTATGACAACTTTTCTTACTGTGTTTTCTCAAGTTGCATTGTTCATTATCTTGCCATTAATTTAATTCGTCCACTTTTAATTATTGAACCACACATGTACTATTCCTTTCACTAAGCTAACTAACCTTACACAACCCTTTCAAATTGTTGAACATTATAAATCTAACCACACACCTTTTCCATAAGTACGTTACTCCCGTTGTAATATCAGATTTAAGATTAAAACCATACAGGACATCAACTACTCACATGAGGAACCACACACGAGTCATCAAATAATATCGAGAGAGTAGAATGAAGAAATAAGAACAATATCGGACCAAGGACGCACGATAGAGATTCAAAAATTGAAGATTTTTTCTAAAAGTCACTATATCCTCTCGAAGATAAGTACAAACGTCTCCGTATCTATCCTTGAGACTCTACTTAGACTCGACTTGTACACACGTGAGACTTATGAACCTAGGGCTCTGATACATATATTGTATTGATATAAACAATCGAAAAGAAAAAAAAAAGTACACACCTTCTTACTTGAAAACCTTCGCAGTTGAATGCGACTTGCTCAGAAGCACTTTTCTTGGAAGCTAAAATTGGGATATATTAAAGATTATGAGGAGATTTGGTAACCAAAATTGTATATTTTTCTTTTGAAACGTTAAAAGAGCCAGAAGAGAGTTGACGAAGAAGAATAGGATAGATTCTAGAAAGCAATATGTCATTTGCAATGTATTGGACAATCAAGGAACGTATTCGAGAGTAATGAAAAAATTGATAGTTTTATAATTTAAGAAACTTCCCAGATATAATGTAATTAGCCTCCAAGGACATGAGATTTTTGTATTTAATACTATTTTTTTCTTCAGTAAACAATTTCAATATATTAATTTATAATCTATTTCAAATGGTCATACAACATAAATGTGTCGTTTACAACTTAAATTGAAAAAGTTAAATTCTAAAAAGTTCTATGCAGCAAGGAAATAGAGAATTGTGTTAGATTATGAGTTAAAATATTTCGTGTGCGAGGAATATATAAAATATTGATATGTTTGAAAAAGTTCATCGATCTTCATATATATTCACAAGTGGTATTTATTTTCCACAATACTATTATCTTTGTTTTGTAATATTTGCACCATAAGCTTTGCATATTATAAAATATTAATCATTGGTCAATCAATTCGTAAAGATCAATTTAAAGTCTTTCAAATCTCTATTGCTTCAACTTAAGTATACTGTGTTTGTATTTGAATTTGTCGATAATTTTGTGATACATTTTGTCATTGTCTTCGATAAATAGAAATACTAAAAAAAATGATCTCTAACATCACAACAATAAAAACAATCAAGAAAGTAACTTTATTTCTATATACAATAACAATTATCGTAATGTTATGTTCTGAATATTGAAAGTATTTATTAAAAATATAATGTTTAACTCCACAACAATAAAAACAATCATGAAAAAAAACTTTATTTCTATATACAATAATAATTACCGTAATGTTATATTTAAATTACATTAATAATTTTTTTTTAATACTACACTCCTAATATTATGTCATAAAGAAAATTCTAAATCTTAACCCTACAAAATAACCAATATACTTTTTTCAGGTTGTTTTTTCCTAATTTATTTATATATTAGTTTTTTCTTCCTCTATATTTCTCAACAATTTTTTTTTTATTGACATTTTATTTTATTATTATTTTTTTAACTATTCATTTTTCTTTAGTATGAATTTTAATATTCATAAGAATTTGAATGTATATTAACGTTTTCCTTGTCAAATTTTCTCTGTTAAATAGTTTATCATATATGATATTAAGAAAATATAGAAATGAAAATTTTATATTTTTTAGTCTTTCAATGAATACATTATCAAATTATTGATTTCTTGATAGTAAGACATTGTTCATTCTTTTAGTCACGAAATTTGATATTTTCTTTAAATTAATTAAGAAATACTGATACGTCATTTAAAAGACTATTTTAATATAATTAAAATACGAATTTAGTGGTCATATTATGTAACGTAATATTCAAAATATCTTTACGCAATAATCCTTTAAAATATTTCTAGGAACAAAATATTAACTATTCAAACACATTTTATTTTAATTAGTTCAAAATTTTCTTTCAAAAATATGTAAAAGCTTAACATTTATTATTGTTTGTAAGAAGTTAATTAATAAAAAACTCTTCATTTAACAAAATTACAATAATATTCTTATGGGTCTATAACAAAAATTATGACATGTATGGATTCTTTTAGATTTTTTATTTTGACCATTAATTACACAATTATTATTTTGCCCTTAAATGATGTTAAAATTACTAAAATGTCATTGGTCGTCCTCAACTTGACTCTTCTATATATATACTAGATGGTTCTAGCCCGTGCTTAGCACGAGCCCAACATTTTAAACTCTATATAATTTTGTTTATTTAAATCTTTTTTAGAAATATGATTGAGATTTGAAATAGTAATAAATATTTCTTAATAATGTTGGCAGCAACATTGTCAAGTTTGCAGGAATATATTGTGAATGGTGGTTGTACATATTACTATGTATTCATACCAAGCCAAGCAAATCAACAGTGTAAATTTTCCAAATCAATCACAATAATTTAAGTCACAAATTTTAATTTAAAAAATCAAAAGTGATACTTTTATTATGATAACAAACTATTTGTGTTCACCCAAATGGCTAGAGAGTTGCCTTTGGCTTCTACATCTCTGAAACTCTCTAACCCTTGACATTAGAGTTAGTTTTCAAAATATATTTTTTTTTCGTCTCAAAAAAATATAAAAATCATATTCACACGAGTGGATAGAATTTCATCATGAGAAAATCAAATTATTCTCCTAATAATGGTCAAGTAGTGGAAACATTTTCAATTTGAGCGTAGACACAGTCAAATCAATTGCAGTATCAAAAGAATTCGATTCCATATGAGTTGTATGTCACATTTGACGACCTGAAGATATGCAAGTTTTTTCAGATATGGAATCAAAAGTGAAATCATGAAATCTCTCTCTATATATAGCTGATTAAGCAACAAAAGATAATCTCACTCTTTTATAGGAAAGAGTCACGATCTCCGTACAACAATAAATATATGTGTAGATTATGCAGTATAATAAGTTGCTTATAAAATTTTAAAATACAATATGGTCTACTCTCAACATTAAGTAGTTAATGTTTTTCTACATACCAATGACTCTATATAAATCATTTATGATATCCGTGCAAACACAAGAGAGTAAAAATATAAAGAGTATAAACGCTATCAAACTTATACATAGCTAAATTAGTGTACCTTAGGAAAAGACTCAGTAGCAACTCAACAGGAAAACTCTGAGTTGATAGGCATTTTAGAACCTCCAAAGATGATATTGGAAGCTGAAAATTGGATTTAGTGTGGCATTACACGTCAAATCAAAATTTCTTTGGTAGAAAGCTATGAAATTCACCAATTTGGAAGCTTGGAACTCAGATTTATATTTTCCATTTTGAAGTTTTCTGAATGATTAAAAATTAAATCTGACTTGGTGATTACAATTTAACATTAAATTTGTCAACACTGGTGATAATTGTTCAAGTCTCGAAAAATTAAGGTACATTTTTTATTGATAAACTTTGAGTTGGATATTATTGATAAAGTCGACAGAGCGACGCATGTCAAAATAAAATGATTGAGAATTTATATATGCTTTGTTATTTGTTTCAATTAAAATAATTTGGCACAACTATATAGATTATTTGTTGCAAAAATCTATTATAGAAGATGAAGTTGTTATGTCCTTTGTACTTGCTGTGTGTCAATGTTCACTATGCTTAACATGATGGCGATGTATTAGCTGGTCTACACTGTTGTTAGCCGCTTCAATTGATTCCATGAATAGGTTCGGATGGAATATTTGTGTTGGTTCATCCACATTGTAGGAAGAATACCATTAAGGTGTTTGATTATTTGATCAAAATGAATTTAGCAAACCCGCTTGGTTTGTTAAATCAAGTTGACATTAAGACAATCAAAATGAATTTGAATGGAAAGCATACCTGATATCACAAGAATGAGGAGAAGACGAAGAGAAAGTTCTTATTTGTCGTGGAGTTCTACAAGTTCTTGGCTTCTCTTTATTTGTTCTCTTGGGAAGAGAAAGAGAAATGGATACTTCTAGACTCTATTTCTAAGTTCTAGATTGCACTTAATCTTATGACACAATTACCATTATGACCTTCAATTATATCAGATCTTACCATTTTTTACAAAAGAAAGAAAACATACCTGAAATTATGAATTGCAAATCGATTAATGGTTGTTAAACAAGAGAGATGGAAGAACTAATGTTTTACAATCATGTTTGAGTAAGTATTTGTGCTTGAAATGAATTGAAATCTTTTGTTTGGATGAAGACGGATGGTTCTAGAAAGATGGAAGAGAAATGGATCTAGAAATCTTGCTTTTAAAATTTGAAATTTGTCCATTTGTTAATAAGAAATTACATATTTGCCCTTCTTGCTTTTGGAATTGAAATTTGTCCATTTGTTATTAGTATAAAATGACAAGTATATCCTTGGTCGTCCTCTCATCACTCTTGTATATAGTAGTAATAATAATACTAATAAAAAAAATCTATATAATAGAAATAGATAAATATATGAAGTTTGGAATGTTAAACTCAAATCGTGCCATATGCGCATAAACTTTACTTTTTTCCCTTTTTTCTTTCCGATAACTTTCTGCGCAAATCAATCTATTAAGATAAATAAAAAAAGAACACGTATTTGCAATAAATTATCCTCTAATTAAAAATAATCTATTTTAATTATGATTTCTAATTATCTCAACACTAATTTCTTTTCTGAATAAGGGTAAATTAGGATATAAGATACAATAATTATCTTTTGTATTGAAATAATTACATAAGAAGCAAATATGTGATACTCCATGTGTTTACTATATATACTTATGGTTTTATTTCAAATATCTCTCATCTCCATCTCTCCCTCCTTCCTCTCTCGCCTGTCTTTCTCATATCTTTGCTCTTTCTCTCTCAGCTCTTCCTCTCTAATTCTTCAGTAAAATTACAAATGCTAATAGTCAGTGATAAAATTATAAAGGGAAATTGTATAAAATAGCAAAATATTAATTCAAAATAAATGTTATAACTACAATTTCATTTAATTCTAATTCGTCGTAAACACTTTGCCATTCGTCTCTCTCCCCAGAATATCGCTCGTCATTCTCCCTGAATCTTGATCGCTACTCTGCCCCGCTTCTCTCACTTTATACAAACATAAATGTATAAATTGTGTTTGTGTTTGTAAAAAGCGAGAGAAAATTGTATATACAAATACAAATACATATCCTTTCGCCACTTATAATTATACAAATACAAATCTTCGCCTACCCACTTCTCTTTTGCGTTTCTGTCTTTCTCACTTTATACAAACACAAATTATACAATAAAGTGAGAGAGAGATTTGATATATAAATACAGTTGTTTAGCCCGATTAAAAGGTATATGAATTCAATGCAGATATACAAACACAAATAACATATACATATACAAACACAATTTTCATACACACAGACACACAATTTATAACAAATTAGATGCCTGCAATTTTATGCAATCAGATGCTGCCTGTGATTGTATACAACCCTGATGCTCCATAACAAACATAGTTTGCTATGGAGCGCAAATAGTCAAACAGTACTTATAGAACACTAATTTAACTTTTATGTTTGCTAAAACTAAAATGTACTCAAATATAAATTGTAACACAATTGTAATAACAATACACACGGCAACAAATAATTGTATTCTTGATACAGTTATCGATTAAATATACAAATCAATTGTATCTCTCTCACCTTCTCCTCCCTCTCGTAATCTTGCTTCTCTCTCTCCTCCTTCTAGTAGGTAGATTGATACAAATCAATCGTATCAATTATATTTGTAATACAATTATCTTCTAGATCTCGCTCGTCTCTCTCCTCCCTCTAGCATATAGTTACAAATCGAAATCAACAAACCATAACTGAGAAGTCTGATTATATTTATATTCTTAAGCTATTTTTAAAATTTCCACTTTTTTATTTGCCATCTAAAAAGTGCCTATTTATCCAACTTAATTGGTCTTCCCCAGTTGTGAAGGCTATTTGAATTTTTTAATTAGTCATTATCCAATGTCATTAAATTTTATCTATTAGTTTTTGGCCTTTTTCTTCCATGATTAGATAAAATGGACTTTTCTTTACTATGCTTTCATGTATAGTGAAGAAAAGCCAATATATATTCTTGTGAGTCTTCATCTAAAAACTCCGTTCTTTTTCTACCTATTATTTTTAAGTTCATATTATTATAATTATTTTTTATTTTAATATCATTGTAGCTTCTATTTCTATTATTTTTAAAAAAAAAAAAACAATCATATATCTATATATATCTATCTATCTATCTATATATATATATATATATATATATATATATATATATATATATATATATATATATATATATATATATATATATATATAAAGCTAGATAAAGAAAAGTAGTGATGTGACACTTCTCAATGGCTAAGGATTCCATTTATCTTTTTTTGTGGTTTTTTTGACATTTTCTCTAATTTTCTTCAATTGTTTTATTTTATAAAATCATCTCTTTAATTCATACCTTTTCAATTACATAAATTCAAATCTTAATTAATTTAACAATATAGGTAACTCCTAACCTTTTAATATTATATATAACTCCTAACCTTTTAATAATATATATAACTCTTAACTTTTCATATTCATAACCTTCAAGTTATTTAATATAAAAATTTATAACTCCTAAATATTACACCTATAAATACCTACTTTGAGACATGTATGATGATCATTTTATTTTTATTTTTCTTATTCTTCATTTTTTGTTTCTTTGATTGATTATTTTTTTGTCTTCTTTAATCTAATTTTGCAGGAGAGGGATGTATAATGAAAAATGTTAGATATTTTGGATAGTCTGATTTTGCGAGGTAAAATAATTTGACATGTCTAATTATTACTATCACTTTTTTTCAATTGTAATTATACATTTACTATTATTATTTTTGGATTTTTGATGACACAAATCATGATTCTTTTGTGGAAAAAATAATTTGTTCATTTTCTCTTTTGCTTCTCCTTATAATTTTTTGAGATTTTTTTCTTATTCTTGTAGTTTATAAAGACACTGATTGTTTTTATTCTCTTTGTCTCTTTGTAAATTTTGGAGAATTGAATTATGTTATTTTGAGAACATGACCCTTCTTTCCTCTTCAAATCACAACCAAATATTTTTATTATTTTTGCTTGATTAGCTAACTATAATTTTATTTCTTATTGTTGTTATTATCGTAAGGATTGTTTATAATTCTCCAGTCAAATCTCCAATGCAACAAGAGTTGATTGGTTCCTTATCAACATAATTAGCTAATTGAAAAATCGTCATTGTATCTTATTTTTATTAATTTGATATTCAATTTTGTCTAACAATATCTCCCTCCTCATTAGTTTTTTTTTTTGGTAATTAAAGTATTTTCCAAGTGAACATTACAAATCGGAAAAAATTAGCAGGCATGGACATAAGCTCCAGCCTTGCGACCTTCAAACAACATTCTCACTCTACCTATTACGGATATATATTCATAGCATGTAGCCTATTTGCTAATTTAGGAAATCTACTCCCTCGTCCATGCACCTCTTGGATAATAAGCCTAATCATTGTGCTTGTCTGCTGCTTCTTTTGTGTGAATATCCTGCTGTTACGCTCTAGCCATAGATGATATACAGAACTAGCCATTGCTAGTTTGTATACAAGAGTTGTGCTACTCCTTCCTGTCATATATTTAATTGCCCATTGGACTTCAGCTGTCCAGTGCATCATGCTTCTGTTAATTCCTTGCCAATTTAGGACTTTCCTCCACACTTCTGTAGCATAATATATAATAAATTTAACAAACAAAAGAATATAATATTTCATATCTCAATATACAGTATAATAAAATACTAAATATTAAATTCAAACATGTTCTATAGCTAAGAATCAAATAAATCGATTTCTTTTACTATTTCGTATCTCACAATCACATAACAATGATATGGTCAAAATACATAATTTTAACGCTAAATTCTTAATTATAATATTTATATAGAGAAATTATTTATAAGCCAAAAAGTTCCGTCACGGTTTTGAGAATTTAATCAACAAAAAAATAATTATTTTTTTAATTTTATTTTATGACACCGTAGCATTACTTTTCTTGGCAATTTTTAAATTTTTTCCATTCCTTTTTATTAACTTATTGATTCTCTGTCCCTTTTTAAATTTGTTCTTAATTTTTTTTCTTTTAATAGTTTTCTCTCCTCTAATATAAACTAAGAGAAAAAGTATATATTGTTCAAAATAATAGTAATTATTTAAAATAATATTTATTAGTAGAAGCATATTTAGAGACTTTTAATTAATTTAAAATTTCTTAAGTAAGGTAAAAAAAATGTCATATAATAAAATTAAATCATAAAAATGGTGGAGGATTTTACTTAAACATAGTTTTGCTTATTAGAAAAATATGTTTTTTTTTTTACTTTTTTCTCTTATTTTTATATATTTATTGATATCATAAACTCACATCTCTTCATCTTTCATAACCTCTATACTTAATTAATACTTATTAGTTATAACTTTCAACTTTATACCTTCATAAGCCTCAATTACATAATGTTTAAATTTGTGACATCTTAAAAGCACATCAAAAAAAAATTTCTAACCAAATATATTTTTATGTTTAGCTTAATTTTCCTCCACTCTAATTTTGCAATGCAAAACCTGTCGACAAAGACTACTTTATGTAATTATTTTTACTTCTAATAAGGATGATACAAAATAAGATCTATAAAATAGAATGTTTGATTTTATTTTATTTTTTTGTATGAAATTATAAGAGCAAGATCATTAATAAAAGTTAGCATAAAAAACAATCCTTTAAGACATTAAAATGTATTTGTGGATACACTTAGCGGCGGGTGATATCAAAATTATTATGAAGTTATTTTTAAATTTTCAATAAAATATGAATCATGAAAAATATAAGAAAAATTAGTTAAGAGAATGTATTTTTAATATTTTGCATAAATTAGTAAAAAGCTAAAGACAAGCTAACTTAATTATGTTAAGATACGATTCTAATTGTTATTGTTTTTTAAATATAAATTAGTAAAATTTTTAAAGACGAGCTAATTTGATTCTCTTAAAATACGATGCTAATTGTTACTGTTTTCTTAGTGGATTAAATAAGCCAAGACAAAAAAAAAATGAAAAATAAAATAAAAATAAAGAGAGAATAAAAAAATAACGTTGAAATATATTTTAAAAAATGTGAATTATAGGAGAGAATTTATTAAGGGAAAAATTAATAGCGATAATTATTTCAAATATACTTATTACCTAACCATTCATCCTCCATTATAATTATTCTAAAATTTACTTGACTTTTTCTCTTACACTTTAATTATATAAAAATATTATTTATCGTTAATAATTATAAATATTCTTATTGTTTGCGAATAATTTTTTTTATATTTACCTTATTTAGAAAAAATCCTAAAGTCTAATTATAAGTTTTTATTAAATATTATAATAATTATTCTTTGATCTTTATAATCTAAAACCTTTTATCATTCTTTTATAGTTTCTCATTTATTACTTATTTTATTATGTATTTTAACAATAATATATTATTTTTTTGTTAATTCGACATCACCAAAATTTATTTTGCAGAACTAAAATCATGTATCACCCATTTCCTTCCAAAGAATCAACATATAGAGAAGAAGCTTTAAATTTTAATATACAAATATTGAAGTACTTTTTTAAGTCTTCAAATTATAGGTAGCTTATCTATTGCAAATAATTTTCATATTTCTAAGACCGTTTTTAAATGTGTTACTATTTTAATTCTTTTGATATTTTTAAAAAAATTTAAAAGACTAAAAATTCCACTTTAATTTTTTTATAAAATATCAAAGATGAGTATATTTAATTTTGAGAACTCATTCAAATTGATAATAAAGTCATAAATTCTTAATTATATATTATAACTAGGCCTAATTTAAGGATATTATTTTTTTGAGAAAATCAATTCATAAATTGAGTTGAAATTACAAATATATATGTTAAAATTTATTGGCTAATCTATTTGAATTTGAAAATTAAAAAAAAATAAAAAAATTTATACACCGAGCCTAGCGTGGGCAAGTTTACTAGTTCTTAAATAATTTAAAACTAATTAAACTAGTAAGTTAACTATTATTTAAATTCAATAACAAAGAAATATTAGTTTAACAATATACAGTGTTATTTATTTATGTTGATAAAAATTAAAAACTAATAAGAATTATAATGAGATGAATAAATTTCTCCGTTCTAAACTACAAGTCAACATTTAGCTCTAAGAATAAAAAAGATTATGTCAGAGAATACGCCCCCCTCCCCCTCCCCCCTCAAATAGGTCGTATGTCACACCCATTCCAATTAATCAACATCAATATCGAATAAATAACTCAATACTAATAATTAAGGACTAAACTAACATTTCTTGACATCTTGTTTCATAATTACTCAATAGAATAACTGTTATTTTTCATTTGTCGCTATACATTTATGGAATCCATAAGTCGAATGACAAATGTGCATCAGTGTGGTTCTCAAAAACGATATTCCGTTCAATATGTACCCAACAATTTTGCTTTCTTTAATTTTCTTCAAAAGTTTGACATTATTTGATTTCCGTTAAATATTTATAAATCAATTTAAATTTGTTAGATTTGAAAAATAATATAAGTTTCTTAATTAAAAATATCAAGAACAACCCCTAAAATAAGTGACACAAAAAATTGACATGAACCAAAAAACGGACGTGATGACACTCGTCTTATCCCACCAAGACAAGTCAGCGTAAAACACAACTTTATAATAAAATGCGAAAATTTTATAATAAACTTAAAAATACTCCCAAAATCTGATTGTCACTTGTACAAGCATCTAAAGTATTACAATTGAATCAAAAGAAAATATAAGTTTCATATGACATTGTTTCTAGAGTAGAAAAAATTCATAAACAGGAGTAAGAAGGTCTGCTGAGATGACAAACAACTACCTCACAAATCTCCAAGAAGCCTCGGAAAAGAAGAGTATCACAAAGATCCAGGCTAGTAACCTACAAAAAATTGTAGCAGCAAGGGGTGAGTATCAAACCACACGGTACTCAGCAAGTAAACCTCTAAACACAAGCTAAGGGGATGAAATACGGGTATCCTACCACCCCAACCGAACCTCCACACCTACAACCTGCATAAAACTCAGGCCAACCTATCAGCTCACAGTTTACATAACACTAGCTCAACAACAACACTTAGACAAATTACGTATATATCCTCAACAACAACACTTTGACAAATTACATATCCTCAACAACAACACTTATACAAATTACATATTCTCAACAACAAGCTCAGTATTCATCACTCACAAGTTCCACAGAAAGGCATTCACAAGATCAACAAAACACAATATGAAGTTCACTAATGATAAGTATGTGTAATGCCATGGAATGCAATGTCAAGTATAATGATGCATGTCTGGCCTAGTGATACACACCCGCTGTCTCTCAATCCGGGACCCATGGGGGGACATATTTTTCCATGCATTCATCGTGGCGTGCGATAAGACCCTCGATAATAGTAATCATCGCGGAGCGCGATACATCCCTCGATATATAGTATCCATCGCGGCGTGCGATACGTCCCTCAAAATATAGTATCTATCGAGGCGCGCGATACGTCCCTCAAAATGCTACATCCTCTTTAATTTCTTATTCTTTCTCAATGCACATACCACTTGTCACAATCATGTCTCAGAATAATGCAAATGACACGTTCACACAAATAGTAAGGAGATAATCATTTTCATAACAAGGAACAATTCACAAAAATACAACTGTGATACAACATCAACAAATAAGCAATAAGCTTTCAAATCATTCTCAAACATCACACACCAACAATTTATAACATTACTTTTTCTTATTACCCTTTTTCATCATTAAAATTACTCAACATGAACAAGTCAACCCATCACCAATTCTCATTACTCCCAAACACATATTATAAGGAAATATACGAATTTTATACAGTTAACAAGGGTTTAGAAATTCACTTGCCTGAAATAGTCAAACAATCACTCTGGGACATTGAGCCTTCTCATTTCGTTGTACTTCTAACTCAAAGCAATTTACTCAAGTAAATAATCACAATAAGATTTTGAAACTAAAGACACCATATTGCTATATGTCTAGTCTAGACCCAAAAACCATAAACCACGATTGTATAATCAAGTCTTGATGTCAATTACTATGCCAACTCTCATATTTCTCAAATTCAAATTTGGAGTTAAGTCATAATTTCTCCAAATACTACAACCCTAATAACTTTTATCTAACGTAATACACCCAATATTTAATTATATATCTCAATATCTCAAAACTTAATCATAATGTGATAATTATAAAAAAAAATTAAAGGGAAAAAGCATAAATCCCCCCTCAAACTTGTACCCAAAAGTCAGTTTCACACTTCAACTATTATAATGACCTATTACACACTTGTTCTTGTTCAAAGTGTAATTAATATCACCCCGAAACTGACGTGGAAATAAAATTAAAATTAAAAATAAATTAGGCGCGTTTGATTTGAAATAAGTCAAAAAAGTAATTTTGTAAAATCCCCCCCCCCCTCCGTTTTCTTCTTTCTCATGTTCTTCTTCTCTTCTCTTATTTCCTTCATAAATGTTCTTCTTTCATTTTCTTCTTAGCACATTTTTTCAGATTGTCACTCAATTTCATTTTCTTCTTATCATATTTTTATAATTTTTCATTCAATTTCATCATTATACTTAGAAAAAGTAATTTTTTAATTTAAATTTCACAATGATTTTAGGAATTTGAGACTTTGTTGTACTAATCTTTCCACTTTCTCCTTCAAAAATTTGTACAAAGCACAAAGCTTACTCAAACACCATGGAACATAAATGGGCCGAAAAATAGAACAATCTATCCTAGAAACGCCATAGATCTGAAAAAACTTCTTTTGTACTCAAGTTGGAGGGGAAAAGCTAATTGAAACGAAACTCATGGATCTTAAATATGTCGAAAAGGGATAAGGTAAAGGGGTTTGATTTGGTGTTTGTCAATGACCGACTTAGTATTTTGGGTGGCTGAGGTGGTTGTTTGGTGGTGGTGGTGGCCGTTGGTTGTTCCTTGCCGGTAAAGACAAAAAAAATTGTGATATAAATTCAAATGAATAATTTTCTAGTTGAGATAGAAGTGGATAGGATTTAGATTGGAAGAAGATATGATTATTAGAGAATTTTAATAATTAATTAGGAATTAATTAGTGTAAAATAGAGTTAATAAAGGAAAAAATAATTAATAAAGAAAATAAAAAATATATATATAATTTCTAACGTGTTGCTGACATGGCGGCTGACGTGATGCTGATGTGACAGCGAGTGTAACAAACCACATACCGTGAGAGTGGTGTTATGCATCTCAAGGTGATATTAAATTTACTTTTAAATAGTAAGAATGTATATAGATCGTCATAATAGTTGAAGTGTGAAACCGATTTTTGAGTACAAATTTAAAGGGGAATTTATGCTTTTATTAAAATCTAAACAAAATAAACTATCCATAACTTGAAGCACGAAAAAAACGACAAAACCCAATATTGCAATCCCAACATCAACAAAACGTTGGTTTCAAAATTACCATCAATGTGCCACTTGATTTTATTTTCCCAATGATTAAGCTATCATTATTTAAATAGTAACTTTCACCAATAATATATTATATTATATAAAGAATTATAACAATTCTATGATTTTCAGTAACTTACGGCTCAATCTTATATTTGTCAGGTCTATTACTAAATAAGAAAATATATTATTTTCAAACTACTTTCCTTCCAACTACAACAACGTAATTGGCACTGACTTAGCTGCTTCCTCAAAATAAATTTGTATTATATTAGTATACGTTTGAATCTTGCAATTATACATATTAGAAGTTTACAAAATCGAATCGAAAATGAATCAAATTGTAAATTGAGTCAAAAAATTTGATTAGTAGTTTGGTTTGACTTAATTTGATATTGAAAAAAAAATTCGATTATATTTGTCAGGTCTATTACTAAATAAGAAAATATATTCTTTTCAAATTACTTTCCTTAACTACAACAACGTAATTGGCACTGACTTAGCTGCTTCCTCAAAATAAATTTGTATTATATTAGTATATGTTTGAATCTTGCAATTATACATATTAGAAGTTTACAAAATCGAATCGAAAGCGAATCAAACTGTAAATTGAGTCAAAAAATTTGATTAGTGGTTTGATTTGACTTAATTTGGTATTGGAAAAAAAATTCGATTATATTTGTCAGGTCTATTACTAAATAAGAAAATATATTCTTTTCAAATTACTTTCCTTAACTACAACGTAATTGGCACTGACTTAGCTGCTTCCTCAAAATAATTTTGTATTATATTAGTATATGTTTGAATCTTGCAATTATACATATTAGAAGTTTACAAAATCGAATCGAAAGCGAATCAAACTGTAAATTGAGTCAAAAAATTTGATTAGTGGTTTGGTTTGACTTAATTTGGTATTGGAAAAAAAATTCGATTATATTTGGTTGGTTTGGTTTTAAATAAAAAAATTAACACGAGATCAAATTAACCCGACATTGTATATGTAATTTTAAAATTTTATTTTATACATAAAAATATTTACTTTGATATCATTTTAAAATATTTGTTATACTATTTCATAGTTTTTATCTTTTAATATATTATTTCAAGTTTAAAACTTAGAATTTGGAATGGTCCAATAAAGATTACAGTTCATCAATGTTGATAACTATAATAAAACTTAAATCAAAATCAAATTAATACTAATGCAAAAATAAAATCAATTCAACACGAAGAATGACAATAATATTGAATATTTGTTCTTTAGTTTTACATTGCTTTAGACAATTAAAATACATAATTTAATTTTAATTTTCCTTAAATATTTAGTAATGTAATTAATACTTATCAAACTTATTTTAGCATAATTTAGTACTTTTAAATTACGATTATTTTTATTATGACTTTACAATATTTATTTTTTATGATGATGTCATTACTATTTTTTATTGATTATTTTTGTGTCATCAATACTCATCTCATATTGTGTTATTTTTTTAAGAAACACCTTAGACAATTGTATTTTGGTTGGACTAAAGAAAATATTTGGAGCATAAGTTTATTATATGTTTGTATGCAAACTTTACAGAAAAAATCTAAAAATCTGGAAAAATCCGAAGTTTATTAGTTTGGTTTGATTTATAAATTTAAAAATTTGACACAATGGTTTGGTTTGGTATTTGAAAAACCCAAACCAACTCGAGGTTGAAAACCCCAAAAAAATCCGAATTTTATTAGTTTGGTTTGATTCATAAATTTAAAATTTTTACGCGAATGATTTGATTTGATATTTGAAAAACTCGAACCAATCCGGTCATGTATACCCATAATACATATATACATCACAAGAGTTGGAGTTCTCTTACCTGAAAAATAAATTGAGCAACTACAATATACGTCGGCCGCCACGGAACTTTGTGCAAGCAAATTTCTTTCTTTTGTTTTCTAAATATTTTTATGTACTAAAGTGACAAACCCTATTTACTTAGTTTAATATGATTTAAGTAGTATAAGTATTAAATAAATTATGACATTGTCCATTAACCATCAATTAAAAAAATACATTATTTTATATATACCGATTAATTAATTAATTAATTGTAGTTATCGAATAATTTAAAATTTTCAAACTAATTTCACTGACTGAGCATAAATGACTCTATTCAACTATCAAGAGGGATGAAACAATAATTTTTATGATAATTTCTAAAAATAATTTTTCGAATCATTACAATGTCGCTACACTTAATATATATATATATATATATATATATATATATATATATATATATATATATATATATATATATATAATATCAAAAGCTACACAAAATTTTATAAATAAATCAAAAATATCAAAAAGTAATACAAACAATATGCCTCCAAATGGCATTGACGTTGGTGTAGTATACTACAAATATAATAAATTACACTTGAAAATAAAATGACAAAAAATGAATAAATAATCTTTAGGTTAATGCGCAAATATCTCTCTCTTTAAGGAGATTCAAGCCCACTGCGACATAATCTACACCGATCCAACAGTAATACTCTAGACTTGTCCCCTTTAGGATACAAAACCAAACAACGTGTATAACTTAAGCAACTCCGCATTAGTTGAAGAGTCCAAAACCCCACAAAAAAAAAACACCTTCCTTCAACAATAAACACTATCTCAACTCTCTCTTTCACTCTCTTTTGTATAGTGAATATAGTTGAAGAGTTAGAATAATTTTCTATGTTTTAACTCTCTCTTTTGCTACAGTAATCTCAATATAAACACAATACAATACTATTCATTTTTTTCACTCTCTATTTTCTTGTATATCACTTGTTGTTTCTACTTCGACCCAACACAAGGAAGACCACACTGTTTATAGGTGATGAATTCTTCCTTGCAATGAATAAGAAGATAGTGGCTAGTAAATTTGCCAAATGAATGACCCAAATGTTACATAAGTTACAAGACATAAAGATAGAATAATAAATGAGATGAAGAGTTGGTGGTTACTAACAACTAAGGGCCACATTGTTCCATTATTGATGAGAGTAAAGGGCACAAATATAATGTCAACCCATAGACATAACATGATGTATAACATTACATATAATGTATTTTTATTAATATTAAAATGTCACACCAAAACATGCCACCTTCTTATAAATTAAAGCCCTTGTAATTAACTAAGGAAAACAAGAAACAAGGAGAAGAAAAAAAAGAAAAACAAACTATTGAAATTGTGTTTGTTTTGTAACATGGAAAAATCATTCAAACTTCCAACTCTAGATTTTTGCAATACAGAGTTAAAACCAGGATCCCATGAATGGGATTCATTGAGAGATGAAGTTTTCAAAGCCTTTGAAGAATATGGTTGTTTTGAGGTTATGTTTAATAAAGTTAAACCAAGAGCCTTACATGAAGAAATTAAAGAGATTTTCAACTTTCCATTAGAATTCAAGATGAGTAAATCATCTACTATGATTGGTTTGGGACGAATTCCAACATTGCCTCTCTTTGAAAGATTGACAATTCAAGATGTTCTCTCATGGAGTTGCTCAAAAATTTGCTCAACTTTTCTGGCCAGATGAAAATCCTATAGTTTGGTATGTTATTTTCTAGTTCATATATATATATATATATATATATATATATATATATATATATATATATACACCATATTCTTTTAATAAAAAAACTATTTTACTAGACAATAAAATCGATCGCTAATTCTATTTAACGATGGATTTTCAAAATATTATGTTATTTTTTAGAATTGCATAAGGATGGATAGGACAACTCTGGTGACGAAATTTTTTGCTAATTTCAAGTTTTTTTTTTGTATTTCCTATAAACATATACAAAGTTTCCATCTGGGTCAATGGGAAGCACCCAAACCTCAACACGTGGGTCCGTTCCTATATATATATATATATATATATATTTAGTTAGTTAGTTAGTTTATTTATATTTTGAACTTCAGCTTAATTACCACACTATAACAAATAAAGAATATTGCAGCAATAATATGATTGCCCTATATTGTATTTTTCGGCATAATAAAATATAGATATTTATAATCAATACTCAATGTAAATGTCACTAACGACTTTAACAACTTTGAATGTAATGAAATTAACTTAATTACTGTAAAATATTTTTACGACAATAGAAAATCTATTACCACTAAATTAAATGTCTCTTTTATTGTAGTGCAAACTATATTTTTTTTTCTCACTACACTCAATTACCTTGTGTTTCTCAATTTATTATACTTTCATTTAACTTAGTTTTCTTGTAAATTTAACAGTGATATGATACTTTCCTACTCAAAGCAATTGTCAATGTTAGAAAAGACAATAAGAAGAATGGTTATGGAGATTTTGGGAGTAGAGAAATACATTGAGGAGCAGAATGAATCATCAAATTATGTACTTATTTTCAATAAATACAGAAAACCTACAAGGGATGAGAATGGAATTGGATTGGCTCCACACACAGACAAAAATATACTAACTATTTTATTCCAAATTCAAGTAAATGGACTGCAAATTCAAAGGGATAATGGACAATGGGTTGATGTTGAATTCTCACCTAATTCTTTTCTAGTCCTTGTTGGAGATGTTTTTAAGGTACATGTTTCATATTCTTTTTATGGTCTTTACTTTATATTTGGAGGATGTTAATACAAAAAAATAGTTAAACATTTTTTTTATAATATTACTTTTTCTTGGGCCGAGAGTTTATTGAATTGTAAGCTCTCTTTCTCACTATCTAGAGATAAGGTTTGCTAACACTTAGGTCTTATCAAATTTTACTTGTTAGATCGATCATACTGGTATGTTGTTATTGTTTTATTTTAATATTAGCCATTAGGTAAATATGTTACTATCTGCTCCATAGAATATTTTCAATGGAGCCCCTTGAGAAATATCATAATGATAAGTGATACAAGAAAAGAGGCTACAACCTTTTGGAAATGAAATATTACTTCAAAATATTTTCAATTATTAGCATTTCATTGTTAGTTTATGTAAATCAACATCTTAACATGTTTGTATATGTTTTTTTCTCTCTTAGTGTGTTAACTAATTAAGTCACATACTTGAAAGTCGAGGCACTATACATTCTTTAAAAAAAGCTATTTTTACATTGTTCGAATCGTACTTTTATTAGATGAGCACAAGTTCTATATACCAAAATATAGAAAAATTATACACTATTAAATCATTCAAAAGATGATTGTAAATCCGCTAACATGAATTGGTTGATCAAAAGAAATGATAAGTAATTATAAATTAAATTACATCCATAATATAAATAATTATAATAATTTTCAGTGTATATATTTGAAGTAACAATCATAATTGAGCTAGTCCAACATTCAAATATTTTATGGGCGGCTAACAATATTTCTACTTCAATTGTAAAATATTTTTGCATGAGTTTGATGCAGAAGTAGATTCAGAATTTGAATGTGACGAAAACAATCCTATCTTTAATAATATATTGTAGTAAAGTAATTGTTAGAGTTTAATTTCTATGTACAATTTATTGTAAGTTTAATAATTATAATATTTTATTAGCATAATCGTAATATTATTTAATATCATTAATTGTGGATTAACTAGTACATGTGCTAAGTTTAATGTTAAATTTAAAGTCATTTTCTAATTTTTTTTTATTGAACTTGTTTTTACTAGAAAAAATATTTTAAAAAAATATTCTGATGTACATGAGATTTTTGAAAAAATATTTTTCTTCATACCATCGTCACACACTAATTAAATCACGATATTAAAAATATAAAATTATATTTAATTAAATAAAAAGAGAGATTATATTGAAACATAATAATAATATTTTTGACAATGATATTAAGATTTGACGTGTGTAAGGACCAAACATTTTGGATTAGATGTTAGCATCACATGTAATCGTTTGATAATAAAAAGACAGCAATGATAGTGGCATTATATAGTTAACTTAGCACATGCAGGAGGCCTGTTATACCTTTGTGCCATACTGTCTAGAGAATAGGTTGGCTTAGCTCTGAACCTCTGACTATTGTATTCACTTCTGTTCTTAGGTGCAGGTGCACTCGTAGATGATGGAGATGGTCCCTTTTGCTTTTGTTGTAGGGATGACCCGTTGGCATTACCCTTTTGCGGCCTGAACTCGTTCCCAAATGTCTTAGTCCTCTTATTCTTAATCTCTTCTCTATCATATAGCTTATCTTTCTCAACTTCTCGTAACCTTGCTAGGTCCATATCCCCTATCAGCATAGTTGTCTTGCCTTCCTTGCTTGACTGACGAGACAACCCATTAACAAATAAACTCATCATATTCCTCATGTCAGCAACCACCTCGGATCATAGAGGGTAAGTTGTGTGAATTTTAGACTGTACTCATGAACTGTCATAAAATCCGGATTAATGGTGAGAAACTCTCTTATCTTTACATCTCGCATCTCACGGGGAAAGAAACGCCCCATAAGAGCACTTTCAAATATAGCCAAACTCACTACTGGCCCATCCTCAGCCCTATTCTTTTTCCATTGGTCTAACCAGATTCTAGCAACACCCTTCATTTGGTATGCAACTAGTTCCACCCTCTTCGCCTCAAGCAACATGCATCACATCAAATACCCTTTTCAACTCCTCAATGAAGTTCTCCGGATCCTCAGTGAAACTTAAACCTGTGAAGCTTCGGGGGTTCATCCTTAAAAGCTCACGGATCCTTGAAGTATTCGCCACTTCCTGTCGATTATCTCCCTGTCCAACTTGATAGGTCGTGACTTGATTTAACATCCAGATTGCTTTACAGAATTCACATGGATAACTTCCCCTTGAAGTTGCACTTCTTGTACATATGGTAAACCTTGTTCCTCAACACTCCTCCTAGATGGAATACCTCTAATTGTTCTTCGTGGAGGCATGATTCTCTGAAAACACGTGCAAGCACGAATTAGAAGGAAACTTTTAGAGATCAAACTCTAACGCATGAAATGAGTATGAAAGAAGTGAAGGAATTCCTAAATGTTGTAGCCTCCTAATTATAGATATGACGATGTTCACACTGATAACTAGGACTCTACAGATACAACTCAATAGAATTCCTAGGAATCTTGAACTCTCTGTCTTGTACCAAGTTTGTGATGCCCCGAGCCTACACCTTGGACATGACCGACACTCGATGACCATTGTTGGCCCCAAGTGAACCCTTGGCCTGGATTACTGACTCAGCGAAAGACTTAAAACATTAAGAAAATATTTCGAATGCTAACTAACTCAACTATCTGGAATTGAAATCAAAATGTTTTTAAAATAAACATTTAACTTAGCCAAAATGGCAATTCAAATATGAACATAAGTCAATAACAAAATGATAAAGAATGAACTAACATTTGAATGACTATCTATGAAGCCTCTAATAGTTGAGATGGATGTTGGGACAGACCCCACAATATCCTAATGAACTAAACTAGAAAGCAATGGAAATGGATCCTCCGGAAAGCAAGGAGGCTCACCAACTGACTTTGAAAATAACACATACCTCAGCTCTTCTCAACTCATGAATACTTAACTAAACTCATCTCATTATAAATCAGTTTAAAACAAGTGTAATATAAAGAAAAAGGAACAAAGACTGTTTAAAATATGATTTTCAACTCTGTGTATATGCAAAGATTCAAAATAAACGGATGTCAACTCATTACCATAATAAAAGACATATCATGCTTTCTCTCAAAGTCTACTTGTGCAACGCATGAATTGCAGTCCCACACCCCCATTCATACTAAGAAGAACCTCTTGAGGAACCATGCAATTATTGTTGTGGGAGTTTCTCTAACCGACAACCATCAGTTAATAATTACAGTGATGATATAGCGTTACTCGGCCCATGCTGCCCGACCATTCCAACCTTGCCGGAGTATACGACCTGAACTGCCTAATGGATCCACTAGTCTATTATGAAAAAGATTCATCTAAAAAGTATGATCCTTTTCTACCCATGATGACTACATGGTTTTCATGGAGACTTTTAGTTAATATGAAACTCGCACCCCCACATCGATGCTCAATACTACTGCCAAAAATATACTTAACTCATATGTTTTAAAAATAACTTCTTATTTTATTTGAGATTAGTGCTAAAAAGCAGAGCTCAACGACTATCTTGGAAATCTTAACTTCACTTCTTGCTTCATTTAGAACGCTATTACTCTTTTCTGAAAACTATCCCGAAGGCTCTTTGGAAATCTCAGTTTCCGTTATTATTTAAATGTGAAAAACATTTCTTTTAAACCTTTTTGAGAATACATAGTCTCTATATACTTTTTAAGAAAACTTCAGCTTTACTATTTACTATACTGAACTTTTAAGCCTTACAACAGAAGGAACAAGTCCGCGACGTGAACTTGTTTGACGCAACAAGTCCGACTTCTTCCTTCTTCGTTTTTCAACCCCAATTCACCCAATCTCGAATATCTTCTAAAAAAATTATTTTAGATCCCGATACCAACATTAATATTCATGAACCTAACTCAAAGCAACTCTAAAACTCCACAATTAAGGTCTCAAAACTCCAACATTCAACTGAATTCAAGAAAATACTTAAATTTTAGAATAGAAATCAAGAACATCAACTTTCAACCCTTTTTAGAACGGATTTCACTTAATTAAACATGTTTGCCGCGTGGGTGAACAAATCCAATCGCTATGAGACTCACATACCTTGTAGGGATCACTCCAGACGAAATCCACAAGTTTTTCTGGACGAACTCGGCAATCTTGGCTCCTTTTTTCTTTCTTTTTCTCTTGCATTCTTTCTCTAAAACCCTGGAGTTTCTCCAAAAACGTAAAACTGACCAAGTTCAGTTTAGACCCTTAATAATATTACCAAAAAATGAATTTAATTAATTGGATAAGGAAAAGACCAAATTATCCTTTTAATTTCCTGATTTGACATTTCCTTAATCCAACATACCAACTTCCAAAAGGCATAACTCACTCATTCGAATTTGAATTTTTGCAAACTCGACGGTGTTGGAAAGATTGTTCCAAGGGTTTTCCAATCATATTTGTAACTACTCCTAACTCATCTTGATCTAGGAGTTATGACCGTTTGAAATTGACCAAAAACTCACTTTTTCCTAACTAAAGAAAAATTCCAGATTTTAATTCATTCCAAAACTAACTATTCAACTTCTACGCTTCTTCCTACCTATTTAAATTTGTGAGATGTTATAAAAGGAATCTATTTAGATTGAGGCGCACAAGTGTTTCAACAAATTATCCTCTAATTGAAAAGAATATATCCAATCATGACACAATATTAATTTCTTACACACTTTGTTGTATATAAATAGTGGACTAAAATGTGCATTCAATCGACTCGATTTATTTCATTCTTTTTCATTCTATTGTTGCATATCCTGACATGATTTTTTCGATCATTAGTTTATGCTTATTTTATTAATTGTTATATTTGAGTATATGCTTTAAACTTTATTGTTTATGTTTATGCAAAGTTATTGTTATAAGTATTTGTTAGTACAGATTGAATAACAAAGGTTAATTAAATATTCAAGCAAATTTTCTCTACTTAAATTGTTGAAGGTACATATAAAAAGCCCTAACAAATCTCAAATTTCTTCATCAACAACATTATTCCTTCACATAAAAGGATGTGATTTTGTGTTCTTCAGAAAATCCTCTGGGAGTTAATAACTTTGCATGCCCATATTTTCTATTTTTACTACATTTAATCACTGCATATTATGAGTACTTAAGGATTAAAAGTTGATTGAAGTGTTAGTTAATTTTTTTGGGTATCTTATTTTAAAACATAGGAACTTTTCTAGTTAGAATGATTTGTTATCATCATTGGATATCTCATAGTTTATTGCCTTTAATGTATATACAATTTTATTGATTATTTTTTGTTTGGTATGTATATAATCTCTCTACCACAAATATTTCCGTCCTTTTAATGTTTTTCTTTTTTTTCCTTCTCATTCGGCTCTTCTAAATATTTTTGGTGTAAGTTATGACTATTTTATCTAACTTTATTTGAAGAATATGAAACAAAAGCTACTCTAAATTAAAGTAATATCTTAAGCTACAAAAGATATGTCTTTTAACATAGATTTGTTGTCATTCATGTCCAAAGTCATTGCTGAGCGTTTGAATTATCTAGGATAGACTCATTTTTAATGTTTTAATGTTCGAGAATATTTCTTTAACGTGAGTCTAAAATCCAACATTTTGATCTATGTGCACTTTCATAATGCAACAATCATACGTAAAATATTTCTGAAAAAGTCATGAAGTTGCATTGATGAAGCATTCGGAAGGGCCTTCCGCAGTTTAATGAAGAATAAATTTATATAAGGGTCAACAATATTATTTTGCTGTTGTTCAAAATTTATTTTTCTCATTGTATAAATTTTTGTTAGAGTAATAAAGTAATAATAACGAAAGTGGTGAACATTTGATCTCAGACAAGTATATTGTCTCTAAAAAAAATTATTTATGTTTTTGGAGTGTACATTTTTTTAATGGTTTTAACTTATTTATAACTAATATTGATTATAGAAAATTATCACATATATTCTTTTACACAAGGATTTATTCTAACAATAAATTATCATATTCTATATTTTTCATGTACAAAAAAAAAAGAAAAAGTGATGTTTAATCGCTACATAAAGACATCACACAATTTTAACAGGAAAATTATATCATCAAACATATAATATGATAAATTATGTAAAAGATAAAAATAATTAGAAATCAAGATATTTTTAATTACTAATTATATATTTATAATTTTTGAGATATGTGATAATGTCGAATCATTTAATTACTCTAAAAATGTTCTAAAAATCTACAAAATTTTACTTTTTTTTTTCTTCTTATAACAACGATTATTGAAAAGGTTGCTGAAAAAGTTAGAAAGATTACTTATGCCCGCGCTCGTAAATTGACTAGTTAGAATATAATATACTATAACTATTTTTATTGAAATCATTACCTAAGAAGGCAAATATGTAATACTCCATATGTTTACTATGACTTTTTTTTTCTATTTGGTTGCAAATTTCTCTCTCTTCTCGCTTGCCTCTCTCTGTGAAAGTAATGTGTTTGCACATTACACTCTTCTCATTAGCCTTGAATATATAATAAACAATCATACAAAGTTTAAGTCTTAAAGACATCAAGTACTATAAGGACTCTTGTTGACTAGCAAGTATAATTGTACAAGGACTCTAATTATGTTCTAATACACCCCCTCAATCTGGACGGGCAGCAGCGACGGAAAGATTTTCTCGTAAGAAACAAAATCGAGAAGAGGACAGTCCCTTTGTGAAAATGTCTGCGAATTGCAAGTGTGTGGGAACGTATTGAACTACAATATCCCCTTGGGCAACCTTATCACGAACAAAATGGAAGTCAACATCAATATGCTTTGAGCGATCATGAAGAACCGGATTACAAGTCATGTATGTAGAACTGACATTGTCACACAACACGCAGATAGGGCCACGAATAAAGACACCAAGCTCACAGAGAATGTGATGAATCCAACAAGTCTCTGCAACAGTGTATGCAACAGCCCTGTACTCAGCCTCCGTAGAAGATTTGGAGATTGTTGGTTGCTTCTTTGCACGCCAAGCAATAAGATTGGGACACAAGAAAATAGCAGATCCTGTTGTAGAACGTCGACTATAGGGCCAGCCAGCCAAATCAGCATCCAAACAGGCAATAACCATTGTGGTGGATGAGGAGGCACGCAAAGACAAACCATGAGTTAGTGTACCCTGCAAATACCTGAAAATGCGCTTGACACAATGCAAATGAGTGGTGCGGGGAGCATGCATAAATTGAGATTCACAGCATAAGCGATGTCTGGACGCGTCATAGTCATATATTGGAGAGCACCTACCATGCTTCTATACTCACTAGGATCTGAAAGTAACTCACCATCCATAAGAGAGATATAAGTGCGAGAAGCTTTTGGGGTACGCACAGGCTTACATGTGTGCATGTGAAATTTATGAAGCACATCAGAAATATATTTTTGTTGAGATAAGTGAAGACCTTGAGACGTACGAACTGCTTGAATACCAAGAAAAAAATGAAGATCACCTAAATCTTTCATAGCAAATTGATTAGAAAGCCGAGAAATGAATTGATTTAGAAGACCAATATGACTACCAGTGAGAATGATATCATCGACATAAAGTAGTAAAATAAGGACACCAAGGGAGGAACGATAAATAAACATTGAACTATCAGATTTGCTACAAACAAAATCATGATAAATAAGAAATGAACTAAAACGATGAAACCAAGCGCGGGGTGCTTGTTTCAAGCCATACCGAGCTTTTGTTAGTTTGCAAACATGATTAGGATAGTCAGCATGAACAAAACCTGGAGGTTGTTTCATGAAGACTTCCTCATTAAGGACGCCATGGAGAAATGCATTTTTAACGTCCAACTGGCGAATTGGCCAAGAAAATGAGACAGCAAGAGAAAGAAGTCTCACAGTAGTGGCACGGACAACAGGGCTAAACGTCTCATGATAATCAATGCCAGGCTGCTGATGAAAACCTTGTGCTACCAAATGAGCTTTGTACCGCTCAATAGACCCATCTGAGTTATATTTTATGCGATACACCCATTTATTACCGACTAAATTTATGTTAGAGGTAAAGGGAACAAGGACCCACGTTTTATTCTGTAAAAGAGCGTTAAATTCATCCGCCATTGCTTGTTGCCACTTTGGATTTTTCACATGGGAAGAGCAAGAAGGTTCAGGTTCATTAATAACAACACTTAGAGAGAAAATTTCCCTTGGCTTAGAAATACCAGATTTTGATCTGGTTTGCATTGGATGCGAGGAAATGGAGGGTTGAGAAGGATGGAGTGAGGGAGACAACGAACTGATGGGGCAAGATGCACCAACGCTAGTTGAGGTTAAATTAGGCGCAGTGGTAGGGATCTTATCACTCGGAAAATCCATAGTTCCTGAGGAGGAAGGATGAGATAAATCAGAGTCATTAGGTAAAGATGGTACACTGGTAGACATACAAGGTGCATGTTGTGGGGTTGGAAGTGTATGTTGTAATGGCGATGTAACAACTAAAGGGTCAGAGGTGATAGATGATGGGGATACAACGGGAAAACTAGATAGTTCAGGATATGGAAAAACCAACTCATGAAATGTAACATGTCGACTAACATAAACACGACCAGATTTGGGATCCCTACATCGACACCCCTTATATTCTGAGGCATAACCAAGGAAGACGCAACTAACAGAACGAGGTGCAAGTTTATGAGAGACTTGAGCAGACAATTCGGGAAACGATGCACAACCTAAAACCCGAAGAAAGTTATAGTCCGGACTTCTGTGAAAAAGCTTTTCATAGGGTGAAATACCATTTAAAATTGGCGTAGGCAACCTATTGATGGTATAAACAGCATAAAACGCTGCATCAACCCAAAATTGAAATGGAATACTAGCATCTGCAAGAATAGTTCTTACCACTTCAATAACGTATCGATGTTTGCGTTCAGCGACCTCATTTTGTCGAAGAGTGTCCGGACATGACTTTCTAAAAGAAATGCCGCAATTAGTAAAATGTAAAAGCATAGCTTTGTTAGAAAATTAACCACCTCCATCACTTTGAAAATATTTTACTCTAGTGTTGAATAAATTTTCTGCCAACTTTTGAAAAGCACAAAAATGAGTAAAAACCTCAGATTTATTTTTCATTGGATAAAGCCATGTAAAGCGAGAAAAATCGTCAACAAAGATAACATAATACTTAAAGCCAAGGTTGGATAATATAGGTGATTGCCAAACGTCTGAATGAATAATATTTAAAGGAAAAGAACTACAATGTTCCACTAAATTGAATGGTAAACGATGAGATTTACCTAGCCGACAAGAGACACAATTTTCACTAAAAGAATTCAACAAACTAATAGAATGATTATTCATAAAGCTAGATAAGACACGAGCTCCACTATGACCCAAACGTCGATGCCAAATATCACCAGGCTTATGGAGAGCAACATTCGCTTGAGGAGACGAGGATATGGACCAAGGAGATAGAGGATAGACATCACCCTTGCTGGAAGTTTGAAGAAGAATCTGATCCGAAGCTTTGTCCTTAATAGAAACAGAGGATGAGTCAAAACTAATAATACAATCATTATCCTGACATAATTTTTTGACAGAGAGTAAATTTTGTCGAAGATGAGGGACATGAAAGATGGAGTTCACGTGTAGGGGACGGGATGAAGTGGGTAACTGAGCATAGCCAATATTATCAATTTTAAGCAAAGAGCCATTTCCAACCAATACACGATCAGAACCATTGTAAATAGATTTACGCAACAAATTACCTTCAGATGGAGTCATATGAGTTGACGCAGCGGAATCAAAGTACTAGGTAGCATCATTTGATTCACCAACAGACATGGCAGCAAAGGACTTAGGAATATCATTAGCAATGAAAGCATGGTTAAAACGATTGTTACATTGCAATGCATTATGACCTGGTGTTCCACATATTTGACAAAAAGTAGAAGGTGTGGGACCTAAAACTCCCATGGACGGTAAAGATGTACTAACAGATTGTGAATTATATGAAGCAGTGGGAGCGCTATCAATACCTGACAATGATTGTCCAGGGAAACCAGGGCGCGGAAAAGTGTTGTGTGAAGAGGCATGTTGGGGCTGACCACAACCAAAAGAACCTCGAGCTCTACCACCGCGACCTCTGCCTTTAGAATTAAAAGAACGTCCTTTGCCACGACCACCTTGAGCAGATTGTGCACCTGACACATTATGTAGATGTGAAGAAACACTTTGAGCAGCAAACACTTGATGAATAACACTAGAATCAATATATTTGACCCGTTGCAAGCGTTGTTCATGAAGTAGAAGCTTAGATTGGACTTCTTCAAGTGATAAGGAACCTGGAAAGTGAGTAATAATCCCAACCAAAGTGTCATATTCCTTGCCTAATCCAAGAAGCACGTGATCAATAAAATCTTGAGAAGGAACAGGGGAATTAATCGTTGCAAGAGAATCAGCGATCTGCTTGGCTTCCGAAGATATTGATCAACTGACATGGAATCCGTTTTGCGTAAAGTTGTAAGTTGTCTCTTAAGTTCCACTATTTTCGCTTGACTTGTAAGGAGTTCCAGATATCACGTGAAGTAGGCAATAAATGAACATCCCTAAGAACTTCTCGAGAAAGTGTGGCGAATAACCAAGAACGGACACTTTGATCAATCCTAAGCCATGAACGATAAAGAGGATTTGATTGTTGGCTTCCTGATGCATCATTAACAAAAGGAGTCGGTGGTTGTATGGAGCTATCGACAAAGCCAAGAAGTTCATGTGATAACAAGAGGGATTGAAATTGAGTACGCCATGTTAGGTAATCTTCAACAGAGGCAAGTTTATTGTAACCAAATTTGTGATGTTAGGTGCAGCAAGAGTTGCAACCGGATTATATTGAGACAGAGATGTTGGATTGATAGTACCAACAAAAGGTGACTGAAAGGGCAAAGAAATAGTGCTAACAAATGGCCGAGAGAAAGTATATAACGGAGAAGTACAAGGGATTGAAGTGTGCAAGGATGGGACAGAAAAAGATAGAGGGGGAAAAGAGAGTGGCGGGGGCTGTTTGATTGGGGAGAGCAGAATCTGAAATTGGAGCGGTAGAAAGGGGAATATTACCGTCGATTGGTAAAGAAGGCAAAAGTGGTGATGATGTTTGCTCGGTACTGGCAGAAGTCGACATATTTTGACAAAAGGATCACAGGAAAGGGGAAATATGAGATAGAATAGGCCCTTAGCAATCAATGGCTATCTGATACCATGTGAAAGTAATGTTTTTGCACATTACGCTCTTCTCATGAGCCTTGAATATATAATAAACAATCATACAAAGTTTAAGTCTTAAAGACAACAAGTACTATAAGGACTCTTGTTGACTAGCAAGTATAATTGTACAAGGACTCTAATTATGTTCTAATACTCTCATCTATTTGTCCTTTCCCTCTCACCTCCTCCTCTCTAATTCTGCAATACAAATAAAATATAAACAATCAATGATAAAAATATAAATAGTAACCCAAATGCAATAACGATACACAAGGCAACAAATAATTATATCCGTGATACGATTATCGATTAGATAAACAAAATAATTGTATCTTTCTCACCTTTCTACTCCATCTCTTAGATATCGTTCACCTATCTCCTTCCTCTTGTAATCTTGCTCGTCTCTCTTTCCTTCTAATAGCTAGTTTGATATAAATCAATCGTATCAATTGTATTTATAATACAATTCAATCAAATATACAATATAATTGTGTCTCTCTTCTATCTTCTAGATCTCGCTCGTCTCTCCTCCTTCTTGCATATAGCTACAAATCGTAATCAAATAAACTATAACTGAGAAGTATGATTATATTTTTAGTCTTAGCTATTTTTAAAATTTCCTCTTTTTTATTTGCCGTCTAAAAAGGACCCATTATATTTATCCAACTTAATTGGTCTTTCGCCAGTTCTGCAGGCCATGTATAGTGAAGAAAAGCCAATATTTCTTGTTGTGAGTCAAAGTTCAGGAAAATTCCAATAATTCTGAAATTATTAGAACTAATTATGTAGTAAGTTAACTATTATTTAAATTCAATAACCAAGAAATATTAGCTTAACAATATATTATTTATTTATGTTAGCGAAAATTAAGAACTAATAAGGATTGTGATGGGATGAATAAATTTCTCCATTCTAAATTAGAGGACAACGACTTGATTAGTCAACACCAATATCATAAATCAAATAAATAACTTAAAAATAATAATTAAGAACTAAACTAACATTTCTTAACATCTTTTTTCATAATTACTCAATAGAACAAGTTTTAAGTGACCTTTCTATTTTTCAGTTGTCTCTATTTATTTATGGAATCCATAAGTCGAATGACAAATGGTGCATGGATGTGTTCTCAAAAACAATATGCCCATCAACATATACTCGATAATTTTGCTTTCTTTAATTTTCTCCAAAGTTGAAATTTTTTCGTTAAATATATAATAAAATAATTTAGATTTGAAAAACAAGAAATTTTCTTAATTATAAATATCAAGAACCTCCCAAAATAAGTGACACAAAAAATGTCACTAGACACTTAAAATTATATAAATATAGCAAAAATTATACCTCAAAATTATACCTCAAAAACTACACTAAATTTTAAATATAAATCAAATATATCAAAAAATACTAAAAACAATATGCTTCCAAATAGCACTAATTTCCTTTAAGTTTTTCATTATCCTATCAAATCGAAAAATATAATATTTTAATAAACTTAAAAGACCAAAACTATTTAACGCATACGTAAGAAACTATTTTGAACCTACTAGCCTTTCTTTTTTTTTTTTTTGTTATTTTCTCAACAAACATACCACCTACATATCCTATAAATCCCTTGTAATTAACTAAGGAAAACAAGAAACAAGGAGAAGGAAAACCAAACTATTAAAATTGTGCTTGTTTTGTAACATGAAAAAATCATCAAACTTCCAACTCTAGATTTTTGCAATACAGAGTTAAAACCAGGATCCCATGAATGGGATTCATTGAGAGATGAAGTTTTCAAAGCCTTTGAAGAATATTGTTGTTTTGAGGTTATGTTTGATAAAGTTAAACCAAGAGCCTTACATGAAGAAATTAAAGAGATTTTCAACTTTCCATTAGAATTCAAAATGAGTAAATCATCTACTATGTTTAGTTACTTGGGACAAATTCCAACATTGCCTCTCTTTGAAAGATTGACAATTCAAGATGTTCTTTCTCATGGAGTTGCTAAAAAATTTACTCATCTTTTCTGGCCAGATGGAAATCCTATAGTTTGGTATGTTATTTTCTAGTTCATATATATCATATTCTTTGAATAAAAAACTATGTTACTAAACAACAAAATCGATCGCTAATTCTATTTAGCGGTGGATTTTCAAAATATTATGTTATCTTTCAAAATTTCATAAGGATGGATAGGACAACTCTAGTGACGAAATTTTTAGCTAATTTCAATTTTTTTTTTTTTTTTTGTATTTTCTATATACATATACAAAGTTTTCATGGGGGTCAATAGGTGCTCGAGCATCCAAATCTCAACACGTGGGTCCGTCCCTATATATATATATATAAACTACGCGTACCAACTATATTTATTTATCTTATATTTGAACTTCAGCTTAATTACCACACTATAACAAATAAAGGATATTGCAGCAATAATATAATTGCCCTATATTGTATTTTGCGGTAATAATATAATAGATATATTTATGATCAAATGCCGCTAAAAACTTTAACAACTTTGAATGCAATAAAATTAACTTAATTACTGTTAAATATTCAATAGAAAATCTATTACCACTAAATTAAATGTCTCTTTTGTGATAGTGCAAACTATATTTTTGTTTTCTCACTACACTCAATTACCTTTGTGTTTCTCAATTTATTATACTTTCATTGAACTTACTTTTCTTGTAAATTTAACAGTGATATGGTACTTTCCTACTCAAAGCAATTGTCAATGTTAGAAAAGACTATAAGAAGAATGGTTATGGAGATTTTGGGAGTAGAGAAATACATTGAGGAGCAGAATGAATCATCAAATTATGTACTTATTTTCAATAAATTTAGAAAACCTACAAGGGATGAGAATGGAATTGGATTGGCTCCACACACTGACAAAAATATACTAACTATTTTATTCCAAATTCAAGTAAATGGACTGCAAATTCAAAGGGATAATGGACAATGGGTTGATGTTGAATTCTCACCTAATTCTTTTCTAGTCCTTGTTGGAGATGTTTTTAAGGTACATGTTTCTTATTCTTTTTATGGTCTTCACTTTATATTTGGAGGATATTCTATACAAAAATTAGTTCAACATTTTCTTTATATTATTATGTTTTCTTGGGCTGAGAGTTCATTGAATTACAAGCTCTCTATCTCACTATCTAGAGATAAGGTTTGCGTACAGTTAAGTCTTCTCAAACTTACTTGTTAGATCGATCCTACTAATATGTTGTTATTGTTTCCTTTTAATATTAGCAATTAGGTAAATATGTTGCTATATGCTCCCTAGGGAATTTTCAATGGAGCCCCTTGGGGAATATCTTAATGAGTAGGGGATACAAGAAAAGAGGCTACAATTTGGAAATGAAATATTACTTCAAAATATTTTCAATTATTAGCATTTCATTGTTAGTTTATGTAAATCAACATCTTAACATGTTTGTATATGTTGGTTTCTCTCTTAGTGTGTTAACTAATTAAGTCGCATACTTGAAAGTCCAGGCACTCTACATTCATTAAGAAAAGTTATTTTTACATTGTTCAAATCATACTTTTATTAGATATGTTCAAGTTTTGTGTACCACAATATAAAAAAAATTTATAAAAAAATTAAATCACTCAAAAGATAATTACAAATTACGCTAACATGAATCGGTTTATCAAAAGAAATGATAAGTAATAATAAATTAAATTACATCTATAATATAACTAACAATAAAAAATTTCAGTGTATATATTTGGAGTAACAATCATAATGGAGCTAGTCAAATATTCAAATATTTTAGGGATAACTAACAATGTTTCTTCTAAAATTTTAAATATTTTTGCAGGCATGGAGAAATAGTAGATTAAATGCTCCTATTCATAGAGTATTAATGTCTGAAAATGATGAAGAAAGGTTCTCTATAGTTTTTTTTACATTTTCCAAAGAAGGTTATCTTGTGAATGTCCCTAAAGAGCTTGTAGATGAAGATCACCCTTTGCTTTACAAGCCATTTGATGGTATTAAATATATTCAGTTTTATAAATCAGAGGCTGGTCAAAGAGCTGGCCATGATAGTCTCAAGGCTTATTGTGATGTTTAATTCAAAGGTAGATTCAAAATTTGCATCTTTAATTATATATATGTAGTAACTATTAGTGTATTAAAGTTTTATGTACAATTTATTGTAAGCTTAATGATGATGATACTTTATTAGCAAAATCTTAATATTATTTGTTGTGGAAACATTGTGGATTAATTAGTACATAATCACAAATAAAGGAAAATAAAAAAAAAGAATAACACAAAGATTTAATGATGTTCGATTAGTACTCATCCCTGCAAAAACAGAGAGTTTTCCTCTATGAAAAAAAAAAGAAGAAGCTTACAATAATTTTGAATTCCGTAGGACTAGATTGTGTATCCTCTATCATGCCTTGGAGTCCCCAACTATATCCCCTATATATATAGAGAGAGAGATCTCAAGTTATCCTAAACCTATAAGGAAAAAGTTGAGGTCAACACTTTATCAGAATTTTCAATTTCAACACCAACTGTAGTTTCATTAGTCATTTTGCTAGCAAAATTTGACATACAACTAAAGTATTAAAGAATACTAACATAAGGACTTTATCTTTATTCACATAATTGTTTAGTTTCCAAAAAGACTTCTATTTTTATTTACACTGATTTTACTTATATTCTACAAATTGCCAACCAAATAAACTTCTAGTACTGCCAAAGTTCTTATATCATTCAAGTCCGAATAAAACTCAAGTAGAGTAGAATATTATATAAGGTTTTAATCTCTAGAAAGCAAATATTGCATATGCTGTCCTTAACAAAATTATTCCTCTTAAGCATCTGGAGTTATGTAATATACCCTCCTGAGATAGAACGATTTACTTCAACAAAGTAGAGGTATCTCAAATTTTGCAAAACTTCCTCACTTAAAATGTGAAGAGGAATTAGATATTTATAGAAAAGCAATGGTTTAGAAAAATTGCATTGGTTCGAAAGTACTAGAGCAAGTATGGTCTGTACTTAGGCAAAGGTTGTTCGCAGTTTCAATAGCAGCTTAAAAAGTTTCACTGATTTGACCGTACTAGAGAAAGTGTGGTTCTCACTCTGAATAGCACTTCAAACCAAAAAGTTGAAAATTTAGTGGTTGGGTTGTTCATGTGTGGTCCACACATGTTCAAGTGCATTTCAATGTAATGATTTGGAAGGTCTTTTATGATATGATATAAGTCAAAGTTATTCCGGCTAGTGATATTGTGCCGAAGGTAAATGATTCCGGCAAGAGCTTGAGTATTGTGATTTGATGTATTTTGACACTTGTTTTTTTTAAATTGATAATCCATTGTTTTTTTATACTTGTGATTTGATGTATTTTGACATTTGAGATTGATCTACCTGATACTTGTGAATGCCCTACTTAATACATGTGATTGATATACTTGAAACTTAGTGGTTGTTGAACTATGACTGTTTGACTGGGATTATTAAGCCTTGTAAACTATATATTGTAAAACTGTTGGGTTGGGCTGGTCTCTATGTATGTTGTAGTTTGAGGAGGTTCGATCGGGATGAAAGGAGTACTCATATTCTAGGCTAGTTTTGCTTGGTTTAGTAGGTTGCTGGATGAGTACCGTGTTGCTTGGTACTCACTCCTTGCTTCTACACTTGTGTAGGTTTCGAGCCGCGACCCGTGTGATCTTCTTCTCCTTCTTTGTCTATTTTCGAGACTTCTCAAAGGACTTTGAGAGGTAGCTACTTGTCATTCGACGAACCCTCTTCTTCCTTTATGTTTATGCATTTTTTTTTCTATTTGAGCAACAAAGCCTTTGAGACTCATACTTATCTTTCAATTATGTATTAATACATTAGCGGCTTGTATACATGACAATATGGTTATGGGATTTTTTATAGAATGACTAAGTTTTCCGCTATTATGCTATTCTTGTTTTACTTTCCACTTTTTTTTCGTACTTTTTGGATTTGAGGCTTACTTGTCTTGATGGACTAGACGAGTGTCATCACGTCCATTTTTTGCTCGTAAAAATTCTTCAAGTTACACCAACTCGAAGAACACCTAAACTGCAAAACAACAAATAGATAAATCAACCTAACAAGAATATTAAAACTAGTACACAACAGTCTTCTTTAGATTCACAGCACCACAAACTCTTCAATCAGAACTCCCTCAAATATGAACTCTCTCGTATATGATACTGCTTTGCTTGTCTCTCTCTATATAAGTGCATACATTTCTTTATAGAAAACCCTGCTTTATTTATAGGCACCATATTTCTCCTTGTTTGAGTCGAAATCCTTTTCTAGTTTAACTTTGCTTAAAATGAATATATTCCCTTGTAACCGCCTTCGTACACCGCTCACCACTTCTGCACTCTATTTCCTATTTCATCTTTATTTATGTCTCCTTATTCTAGTTGGATATGGTTTTCTATGATCAGGATGGTGAAACTTATTCCTTTGCAGTTGTTCTCCTCTTTGTTATTCTTCAAAATCCTTTCTCCATCTAACACAACATATCTACTGTAATCTTATAAGTTTTGAAAGGTTAATGTGTACGTGGATCGTATCCGTGAAGGTAAAGAGAATATTTCCTAAAAATTCTTAGCTCAAATAAAATAATACAAAGTAGGTTTGAAAAAGAAATACTATAGTGAAGTCGTATTGAGAATAGATAGAAAAGAACAACCTTATTGATGTAATATTTATATTATATTTAAAACTTTCGATTATATCTCAGTTAAACTAAATCAAATTAAACGATGAACACTAATTATTCCACCAACATATATTGTTTGACACAATAAGTTTGAATGCAATAACAACGTACGTAGCTGTCCAAATACTTGATTAAGGTGAAGTTTGAGGTGAAATTAGTTGATTTTATTTAAATTTAATTTAGTTAATCAATCAAATTAAAATTGATTAAACGTAACTCCTTTTTATTTTAATTACTAGATGGGCATGCACGGGCCCAATATGGACCAATGGCAAATGTCAGATCAGTATTACAACATTTCATTTGAAGTGTGTATTAAAGTTAACTTGGGTTGACAACATGCAACCTTTTAATGTGACACAACTAAATGAGCTAACACACACTTGTACAACAAATCAAACAAACTAACTCAGTTTCTTTTCAAGGAGTGTAAATTAAGTTATATCTAATACAATATGTTTTGAGTGGGCGCACGCCTCACATAACCGTCCATCATCCAGGCATCCACGGCCATATAAGTAACTTGTTGCCACAGACAGTTCTATTGTAACCACTGTCAAAGACATTCTGCACATTCAAATAATGTGACGTCAAAACCATAACTTTCTCAGGTTGTGTCCCACCATCACCAAAGCATGGTAACAATTACAAAAAGTTGTTACTTGCTTAGATATAGTAAACTCAAAGTGAAGATATTAGTGCACGCCACAAGTTAATTTGCACAAAAAAGACATACTATGAAATGAACTGTATGGCAGAAATGAACCATTAGAAACAACTGGAAGAAAAACATAAAGAGACATTAGATTCATATACAAAATGTAACTTAAAGTTGAAACACGATACTTGAATGTTTAACAGTTAAAAAGTATAAGAGATTGAGGAAATCTGAAAAAAGAGAAACAGAAGTTAAGTGTGATTGGTGTAGCTACAAAGACTTGGAAGGAAACAAAAAGGCAGTACACGTTTTCATTAAACAACACTAAACTTCTCAGGAATTGAGATCAAATTACCAATTTAACCTTCAAAGAATTGAACAATGTGAACATACCTTTCATTTCTTCTTACAAATCCACCTGTTATGGTGTTCTTTTGAAGGAGAAAATAATATCAATTTTATCGCAGAGAAAATGATGATGGAAAAAAAATACTGGTACAGATTGTTGACTAAACCATTGTTACCCTGTAGAAACGATAACATGAGAAGTTACGATATTCATTAAACATACAATATTGTACGCAAATGAAAATATTTGTACAGAAGATAATTTTGTAGGCAAATGAAAAATTGGTAGGGAAATCAATATCCAATTTGTTTGGAGGTTGAACTTTTTCATGGAGATCAAGATGTTGACAGGAAGGTCTTTTAGCATCTAAATAGAAAATTTGATATTGTATTTGTAAATATTGTTGAATTGTATCCGGAAAAGTGCAGTAACATGATGACCCTACAACTAAATTGAGTTGATTCACACGAAATGATTATCGTTAGATCAGTTAAGTACCACTTCAATTGTAAATAGAAGAATCACACGTATGAATCCAACACAAAATAAACAAAACAAAGACCCACATGGCCATATCCCTCCACCCTCTAAAGAAGAGAAAAAAAAGCTTACTACGTTCAAATTGTTAAATTTAAACATGGATAAAAGTGCTCATTAAACAAGGCAAGTCTACACGGTACGTGTATATATATATATATATATATATATATATATATATATATATATATATATATATATATATATTATAAAGGTATTTCACCTATCACTATTTCAACGATACTACACACAAAATGTATCTCACATTTTATCACTTTGTGTATAATTGCACGAATTTAACAGTATAGAACTATATAATGGACCTTTTAAACTACGTTGAGTTTATCCTTCATAAACTTTGAAGGAACATTCAAGTTGGTTTGTCCTGACTATTCATTGGCTTATTCAGGTGCTATGCACACAACCCCAATTGTCAACTACAGATTGGTTGAACTTAAAGTCATTTAGGTTCAACGTCATAGTTCTCTTTGTCATTTTCTATAGTGATAACAAAGAATGTCATCCCACGTTTCATATTTTTCAACTGCTTGTAATGCTAGTGGCAAAAGTCGGATCTAAATAGTTGTAAAAGTATCTACTAAGATAAACTAATATCATGTGGTTAAAACTAAAAGTACATATTAACTTACTTGTAAATTTTGAAACGTCAAGGCAGTAAGTGAGCTATAATAACCAACATACCATCTTTTAAAGTCCATTCTTCCTAGTTTCTATTGATGGATCTCACTATCGAGCGAGATTGTACCATTCACTTGAGAGCCCAAAAAGATGTTCTTTTTCAATAATAAAAAATCTCTAAAAAGAAAGATATTTCTTGTTATTGGACAACATAAGGACAGTTAAGATTGTTAGGAAAGAAAGCAAATTTAAGTCATTATATTTCAGTCCTTTCAATTCAAAGGCCAGGGATAAGAACCAAATCACAACTGAAGCTAGTTAAGAGGACTCACTTTTTTTTTTTATCACAGCCATTTCCAACAGAGTATGTCTAGGACTTGATGACTTGATTTATATGATGGATGCAGGAAGATGTGGTATCAATCAGTCAAGTAAGTTGGAATTAAGTGAAGTGTGTACATTTTGCATTGCAAAAAGACAGAAGAATGTTGTTTGTTTGTGAAGCTGTCAACAACATTCTGATTTGTAGCCCAACTTCTCCACTAACTAATGTACCACAGAGATGACGTATTTTCTATTCCTGCAAATTATTGAAAAGTGCACATACCAGAAATAGTCACCATAAGTTTCTTAACTTTATTATTCCTACAAATTGCATATTTATTTGAAGGTGGTAACACAGAAGATTCAGATAAAAGAGAGCATATAGCTGAAGTATTAAAGCAACCACTAATTATTCATTTGTTTTTGACAAGTTAGCATTTTGCAACTGTGTCTAACATTGATAATGCCATCCTACACGAGTCATACCCTAATTTTGCTATTTCACATCTATCCATTCCCTCTTGGAAAAACTCAAATTAGTAGTTTGGAAGACTATAAATCACAACAAAATTTCTGCAAGTTCATATACACTATCTATTTCATTAACGGGGAATAACCAAAAAGTCATTGTGCAAGAAATGAGAAACAAATAGTCAATTGTCAAAATTACACCTTAAGTGCTGAATATTTGAATTTCATCACTGAACTATGATCTAAGTATTTGTCAAAATACACATCAACCATCAATAGTTCACTTCTCCTATGTTTAGATAAGTTTCCAGCCTTCACTCCAGAAACAAATAAAGAGAGTGGCATATTTGTGATGAAACTAATGATTTTCAAAGTCTGAAAATACTACAAAAGTTCAATAAATATTGACATATTTATTCCCAAGATAAAAAATAGTACCATTAAAATAGCAAAACAAAGAAAATAAAGAATTATCCCACCAAAATAATAAATGACAACAACATAATCACTCTCCTCAACTAAAAACAACCTAAAAAGTTCAAGTTCAGGAAGGGATATTTCGGATATTTCCAGACAAAAGAGGCTTGCACTGGAAACATGAAACAGTATCAGCGGACAGTAGACATAGTTTACTGTGGACGACATAATAACTTAAGCGGAAAGAACAAAAAAAAAGAACTTGCGAACAATTGCTAATCTATTTGAACTTTGAATACTAAAAAAACAAATTAAAACTTTTTATACACGCGAGCCCTTAGCGTGGCCAGTTTACTAGTTCTTAAATAATTACAACTAATAAATAGTAAGTTAACTATTATGTCAGAGAATACGCCCCCCGCCCCCCGCCCCCCCCGTATGGTCACACCCATTCCAATTAACAAAATCATATCGAAATAAATAACTTCATAATACTAATAATTAAGGACTAAACAACATTTCTGACATCTTAGTTTCATAATTACTCAATAGGAATAACTGTATTTTCATTTGTCGCCTAACATTGTATGGCAATCCATATAAGTCGAATGACAAATGTGCATCGATAGTGGTTCTCAAAAACGATATTCCGTCTTCAATATGTAACCCCAACAATTCTTGCTTTCTTTAATTTTGCTTCAAAAATGACATATGTTGATTTCGTTAAATATTTATAAAATCAATTTTAAATTTGTTAGATTCGAAAATAAAAATAAGTTTTCTTAATAAAAATATCAAGAACGGACCCCTAAATAAGTGACACAAAAAAATTGTCATGAACCAAAACACGGACGTGATGACACTCGTCTGATCCCCACCAAGACAAGTCGGCGTATAAAACACAACTATTATAATAAAATGCGAAAGAGTTTTATAATAACTTAAAAATACTCCCAAAATCTGGTTGTCACTTGTACAAGCCTCTACAAGTATTAACAATTGAATCAAAAAAATATAAGTTCCATATGACATTGTTTTCTAGAGTAAAAAAAATCATAAACAGGAGTAGAAGGTCTACTGGATGACAAACAACTACCTCACAAACTCCAAGAAGCCTCGGAAAAGAAGAGTATCACAAAGATCCAGGCTAGTAACTACAAAAAATTGTAGCAGCAAGGGGGTGAGATCAAACCAACAGTATTCAGCAAGTAAACCTCTAAATACAAGCTAAGGGGATGAAATACGGGTACTCCTACACCCCAACCGAACCCCACACCATACAACTTGCATAAAACTCAGCCCAACCTAGTCAGCTCACAGTTTTACCATAACACATAGCTCAACAACAACACTTAGACAAATTACGTATATATCCTCACAACAACACCTT
>CM040618.1:24648306-24725023 GCA_022817965.1 Solanum lycopersicoides | reverse complement strand
TGACAAATTACATATCCTCAACAACAACACTTATACAAATTACATACTCTCAACAACAAGCTCAGTATTCATCACTCACAAGTTCCACAGAAAGGCATTCACAAGATCAACAAAACACAATATGAAGTTCACTAATGATAAGTATGTGTAATGCCATGGAATGCAATGTCAAGTATAATGATGCATGTCTGGCCTAGTGATACACATCCACTGTCTCTCAATCCGGGACCCATGGGGGGACATATTTGTCCATGCATTCATCGCGGCGTGCGATAAGACCCTCGATAATAGTAATCATCGCGGAGTGCGATACGTCCCTCGATATATAGTATCCATCGCGGCGTGCGATACGTCCCTCAAAATATAGTATCTATCGAGGCGCGCGATACGTTCATCAAAATGCTACATCCTCTTTAATTTCTTATTCTTTCTCAATGTACATACCACTTGTCACAATCATGTCTCATAATAATGCAAATGACACGTTCACACAAATAATGAGGAGATAACTATTTTCATAACAAGGAACAATTCACAAAAATACAACTGTGATACAACATCAACAAGTAAGCAATAAGCTTTAACATCATTCTCAAACATCACACACCAACAATTTATAACATTACTTTTTCTTATTACCCTTTTTCATCATTAAAATTACTCAACATGGACAAGTCAATCCATCACCAATTCTCATTACTCCCAAACACATATTATAAGGAAATATGCGAATTTTATACAGTTAACAAGGGTTTAGAAATCCACTTACCTCAAATAGTCGAACAATCACTCTGGGACATTGAGCCTTCTCTTTTTGTTGTACTTCTAACTCAAAGCAATTTACTCAAGTAAATAATCACAATAAAATTTTGAAACTAAAGACACCATATTGCTATATGTCTAGTCTAGACCCAAAAACCATAAACCACGATTGTATAATCAAGTCTTGATGTCAATTACTATGCCAACTCTCATATTTCTCAAATTCAAAATGGAGTTAAGTCATAATTTCTCCAAATACTACAACCCTAATAACTTTTATATAACGTAATACACCCAATATTAAATTATATATCTCAATATCTCAAAACTTAATCATAATGTGATAATTATAAAAAAATTAAAGGGAAAAAGCATAAATCTCCCCTCAAACTTTTACCCCAAAGTCAGTTTCACACTTCAACTATTATAATGACCTATTACACACTTGTTCTTGTTCAAAGTGTAATTAATACCACCCCAAAATTGACGTGGAAATAAAATTAAAATTAAAAATAAATTAGGCGCGTTTGATTTGAAATAAAGTCAAAAAAGTAATTTTTTAAGATCCCCCCCCCCCCCCCCGTTTTCTTCTTTCTCATGTGTTCTTCTTTCATTTTCTTCTTAGCACATTTTTTCAGATTGTCACTCAATTTTATTTTCTTCTTATCATATTTTTATAATTTTTTCATTCAATTTCATCATTATACTTAGAAAAAGTAATTTTTTAATTTAAATTTTACAATGATTTTAGGAATTTGAGACTTTGTTGTCCTAATCTTTCCACTTTCTCCTTCAAAAATTTGTACAAAGCACAAAGCTTACTCAAACACCATGGAACATAAATGGGCCGAAAAATAGAACAATCTATCCTAGAAACGCCATAGATCTGAAAAAACATCTTTTGTACTCAAGTTGGAGGGAAAAAACTAATTGAAACGAAACTCATGGATCTTAAATATGTTGAAAAGGGATAAGATAAAGGGGTTTGATTTGGTGTTTGTCAATGACCGATTTAGTGTTTTGGGTGGCTGAGGTGGTTGTTTGGTGGTGGTGATGGCCGTTGGTTGTTCCTCGCCGTAGAAGACAAAAAGAATTGTGATATAAATTCAAATAAATAATTTTCTAGTTGAGATAGAAGTGGATATGATTTAGATTGGAAGAAGATATGATTATTAGAGAATTTTAATAATTAATTAGGAATTAATTAGTGTAAAATAGAGTTAATAAAAGAAAAAATAATTAATAAATAAAATAAAATAAAATAAAATATAATTTCTAACGTGTTGCTGACATGGCGGCTGACGTGATGCTGATGTGACAACGAGTGTAACAAACCACATACCGTGAGAATGGTGTTATGCATCTCAAGGTGGTATTAAATTCACTTTTAAATAGTAAGAGTGTGTAATAGGTCATTATAATAGTTGAAGTGTGAAACTGATTTTTGAGTACAAGTTTGAGGGGGGATTTATGCTTTTATTAAAATCTAAACAAAATAAACTATCCATAACTTGAAGCACGAAAAGAACGACAAAACCCAATATTGCAATCCCAACATCAACAAAACATTGGTTTCAAAATTACCATCAATGTGCCACTTGATTTTATTTTCCCAATGATTAAGCCATCATTATTTAAATAGTAACTTTCACCAATAATATATTATATTATATAAAGAATTATAACAATTCTATGATTTTCGGTAACTTACGGCTCAATCTTATATTTGTCAGGTCTATTACTAAATAAGAAAATATATTCTTTTCAAACTACTTGCCTTCCAACTACAACAACGTAATTGGCACTGACTTAGCTGCTTCCTCAAAATAAATTTGTATTATATTAGTATATGTTTGAATCTTGCAATTATACATATTAGAAGCTTACAAAATTGAATCGAAAGCGAATCAAACTGCAAATTGAGTCAAAAAATTTAATTAGTGGTTTGGTTTGACTTAATTTGGTATTGAAAAAAAAATTCGACTATATTTGGTTGGTTTGGTTTTAAATAAAAAAATCAAACCGAGACCAAACCAACCCGACATTGTATATGTAATTTTAAAATTTTATTTTATACATAAAAATATTTACTTTGATATCATTTAAAAATATTTGTTATACTATTTCATAGTTTTTATCTTTTAATATATTATTTCAAGTTTAAAACTTAGAATTTGGAATAATCCAATAAAGATTATAGTTCATCAATGTTGATAACTATAATAAAACTTAAATCAAAATCAAATTAATACTAATGCAAAAATAAAATCAATTCAACACGAAGAATGACAATAATATTGAATATTTGTTCTTTAGTTTTACATTGCTTTAGATAATTAAAATACATAATTTAATTTTAATTTTCCTTAAATATTTAGTAATGTAATTAATACTTATCAAACTTATTTAGCATGATTTAGTACTTTTAAATTACAATTATTTTCATTATGACTTTACAATATTTATTTTTTATGATGATATCATTATTATAATTTTTATTGATTATTTTTGTGTCATCAATACTCATCTCATATTTTGTTATTTTTTTAAGAAACACCTTAGACAATTGTATTTTGGTTGGATTAAAGAAAATATTTGGAGCATAAGTTTATTATATGTTTGTATGCAAACTTTACCGAAAAAATCTAAAAATCTGGAAAAATCCGAAGTTTATTAGTTTGGTTTGATTTATAAATTTAAAAATTTGACACAATGGTTTGGTTTGGTATTTGAAAAACCCAAACCAACTCGAGGTTGAAAAACCCAAACAAATCCGAATTTTATTAGTTTGGTTTGATTCATAAATTTAAAATTTTTACACGAATGATTTGATTTGATATTTGAAAAACCCGAACCAATCCGGTCATGTATACCCATAATACATATATACATCACAAGAGTTGGAGTTCTCTTACCTGAAAAATAAATTGAGCAACTCCTATATACGTCGGCCGCCACGGAACTTTGTGCAGGCAAATTTCTTTCTTTTGTTTTCTAAATATTTTTATGTACTAAAGTGACAAACCCTATTTACTTAGTTTAATATGAGTTAAGTAGTATAAGTATTAAATAAATTATGGCATTGTCCATTAATCATCAATTAAAAAAATACATTATTTTATATATACCGATTAATTAATTAATTGTAGTTATCGAATAATTTAAAATTTTTAAACTAATTTCACTGACTGATCATAAATGACCCTATTCAACTATCAAGAGGGATGAAACAATAATTTTTATGATAATTTCTAAAAATAATTTTTCGAATCATCACAATGTCGCTACACTTAATATATATATATATATATATATATATATATATAAAATATCAAAAACTACACAATATTTTATAAATAAATCAAAAATATCAAAAAGTAATACAAACAATATGCCTCCAAATGGCATTGACGTTGGTGTCGTATACTACAAATATAATAAATTACACTTGAAAATAAAATGACAAAAAATGAATAAATAATCTTTAGGTTAATGCGCAAATATCTCTCTCTTTAAGGAGATTCAAGCCCACTGCGACATAATCTACACCGATCCAACAGTAATACTCTAGACTTGTCCCCTTTAGGATACAAAACCAAACAACGTGTATAACTCAAGCAACTCCGCATTAGTTGAAGAGTCCAAAACCCCACAAAAAGAAAAAACACCTTCCTTCAACAATAAACACTATCTCAACTCTCTCTTTCACTTTCTTTTGTATAGTGAATATAGTTGAAGAGTTAGAATATTTTTCTATGTTTCAACTCTCTCTTTTGCTACAGTAATCTCAATATAAACACAATACAATACTATTCATTTTTTTCACTCTATATTTTCTTGTATATCACTTGTTGTTTCTACTTCTACCCAACACAAGGAAGACCACACTATTTATAGGTGATGAATTCTTCCTTGCAATGAATAGGAAGATAGTGGCTAGTAAATTTGCCAAATGAATGACCCAAATGTTACATAAGTTACGAAGACATAAAAATAGAATAATGAATGAGATGAAGAGTTGGTGGTTACTAACAACTAAGGGCCACTTTCTTCAATTATTGATGAGAGTAAAGGGCACAAATATAATATCAACCCATAGACATAACATAATATATAACATTACATATAATGTATTTTTATTAATATTAAAATATCACACCAAAACATGCCACCTTCTTATAAATTAAAGCCCTTGTAATTAACTAAGGAAAACAAGAAACAAGGAGAAGAAAAAAAAAAGAAAACCAAACTATTGAAATTGTGTTTGTTTTGTAACTTGGAAAAACCATTCAAACTTCCAACTCTAGATTTTTGCAATACAGAGTTAAAACCAGGATCCCATGAATGAGATTCATTGAGAGATGAAGTTTTCAAAGCCTTTCAAGAATATGGTTGTTTTGAGGTTATGTTTGATAAAGTTAAACTAAGAGCTTTACATGAAGAAACTAACGAGAGTTTCAACTTTCCATTAGAATTCAAAATGAGTAAATCGTCTACTATGTTTGGTTACTTGGGAAAAATTCCAATATTGCCTCTCTTTGAAAGATTGACAAAAAGATTGACAATTCAAGATGTTCTTTCTCATGAAGTTGTTCAAAAATTTACTCATCTTTTTTGTCCAGATGAAAATCCTATAGTTTGGTATGTTATTTTCTAGTTCATATATACCATATTCTTTGAATAAAAAACTATGTTATTAAACAATAAAATCGATCGCTAATTCTATTTAGCGGTGGATTTTCAAAATATTATGTTATCTTCCAAAATTTCATAAGGATGGATAGGACAACTCTAGTGACGAATTTTTTTGCTAATTTCAAGTTTTTTTGTATTGTCTATATACATATACAAAGTTTTCATCTGGATCAATGGGTGCTCGAGTACCCAAACCTCAACGTCCATATTACCCTTATTAATAAGTGAGCAAGGATAGGACCAACACAAGTACTTATTGTACCGAGAGTAATGTGAGTAGTACCTTATATTGGAGCTCATTTTATTTGACAGGTGTCTTTGTCCTAACACAAGGATAGGACCAACAAAAGTACTTTTTGTTGTACTTCTAACTCAAAGCAATTTACTCAAGTAAATAATCACAATAAAATTTTATTTTCTTCTTATCATATTTTTATAATTTTTTCATTCAATTTCATCATTATACTTAGAAAAAGTAATTTTTTAATTTAAATTTTACAATGATTTTAGGAATTTGAGACTTTGTTGTCCTAATCTTTCCACTTTCTCCTTCAAAAATTTGTACAAAGCACAAAGCTTACTCAAACACCATGGAACATAAATGGGCCAAAAAATAGAACAATCTATCCTAGAAACGCCATAGATCTGAAAAAACATCTTTTGTACTCAAGTTGGAGGGAAAAAACTAATTGAAACGAAACTCATGGATCTTAAATATGTTGAAAAGGGATAAGATAAAGGGGTTTGATTTGGTGTTTGTCAATGACCGATTTAGTGTTTTGGGTGGCTGAGGTGGTTGTTTGGTGGTGGTGATGGCCGTTGGTTGTTCCTCGCCGTAGAAGACAAAAAGAATTGTGATATAAATTCAAATGAATAATTTTCTAGTTGAGATAGAAGTGGATATGATTTAGATTGGAAGAAGATATGATTATTAGAGAATTTTAATAATTAATTAGGAATTAATTAGTGTAAAATAGAGTTAATAAAAGAAAAAATAATTAATAAATAAAATAAAATAAATAAAATATAATTTCTAACGTGTTGCTGACATGGCGGCTGACGTGATGCTGATGTGACAACGAGTGTAACAAACCACATACCGTGAGAATGGTGTTATGCATCTCAAGGTGGTATTAAATTCACTTTTAAATAGTAAGAGTGTGTAATAGGTCATTATAATAGTTGAAGTGTGAAACTGATTTTTGAGTACAAGTTTGAGGGGGGATTTATGCTTTTATTAAAATCTAAACAAAATAAACTATCCATAACTTGAAGCACGAAAAGAACGACAAAACCCAATATTGCAATCCCAACATCAACAAAACGTTGGTTTCAAAATTACCATCAATGTGCCACTTGATTTTATTTTCCCAATGATTAAGCCATCATTATTTAAATAGTAACTTTCACCAATAATATATTATATTATATAAAGAATTATAACAATTCTATGATTTTCGGTAACTTACGGCTCAATCTTATATTTGTCAGGTCTATTACTAAATAAGAAAATATATTCTTTTCAAACTACTTGCCTTCCAACTACAACAACGTAATTGGCACTGACTTAGCTGCTTCCTCAAAATAAATTTGTATTATATTAGTATATGTTTGAATCTTGCAATTATACATATTAGAAGCTTACAAAATTGAATCGAAAGCGAATCAAACTGCAAATTGAGTCAAAAAATTTAGTTAGTGGTTTGGTTTGACTTAATTTGGTATTGAAAAAAAAATTCGACTATATTTGGTTGGTTTGGTTTTAAATAAAAAAATCAAACCGAGACCAAACCAACCCGACATTGTATATGTAATTTTAAAATTTTATTTTATACATAAAAATATTTACTTTGATATCATTTAAAAATATTTGTTATACTATTTCATAGTTTTTATCTTTTAATATATTATTTCAAGTTTAAAACTTAGAATTTGGAATGATCCAATAAAGATTATAGTTCATCAATGTTGATAACTATAATAAAACTTAAATCAAAATCAAATTAATACTAATGCAAAAATAAAATCAATTCAACACGAAGAATGACAATAATATTGAATATTTGTTCTTTAGTTTTACATTGCTTTAGATAATTAAAATACATAATTTAATTTTAATTTTCCTTAAATATTTAGTAATGTAATTAATACTTATCAAACTTATTTAGCATGATTTAGTACTTTTAAATTACAATTATTTTCATTATGACTTTACAATATTTATTTTTTATGATGATATCATTATTATAATTTTTATTGATTATTTTTGTGTCATCAATACTCATCTCATATTTTGTTATTTTTTTAAGAAACACCTTAGACAATTGTATTTTGGTTGGACTAAAGAAAATATTTGGAGCATAAGTTTATTATATGTTTGTATGCAAACTTTACCGAAAAAATCTAAAAATCTGGAAAAATCCGAAGTTTATTAGTTTGGTTTGATTTATAAATTTAAAAATTTGACACAATGGTTTGGTTTGGTATTTGAAAAACCCAAACCAACTCGAGGTTGAAAAACCCAAACAAATCCGAATTTTATTAGTTTGGTTTGATTCATAAATTTAAAATTTTTACACGAATGATTTGATTTGATATTTGAAAAACCCGAACCAATCCGGTCATGCATACCCATAATACATATATACATCACAAGAGTTGGAGTTCTCTTACCTGAAAAATAAATTGAGCAACTCCTATATACGTCGGCCGCCACGGAACTTTGTGCAGGCAAATTTCTTTCTTTTGTTTTCTAAATATTTTTATGTACTAAAGTGACAAACCCTATTTACTTAGTTTAATATGATTTAAGTAGTATAAGTATTAAATAAATTATGGCATTGTCCATTAATCATCAATTAAAAAAATACATTATTTTATATATATCGATTAATTAATTAATTGTAGTTATCGAATAATTTAAAATTTTCAAACTAATTTCACTGACTGATCATAAATGACTCTATTCAACTATCAAGAGGGATGAAACAATAATTTTTATGATAATTTCTAAAAATAATTTTTCGAATCATTACAATGTCGCTACACTTAATATATATATATATATATATATATATATATATATATATGTATATATATATATATATATATGTATATATATATATATATGTATATATATATATGTATATATATATATATATGTATATATATATATATATATATATATATATATATATATATATATATATATGTATATATATATATATGTAATATCAAAAACTACACAATATTTTATAAATAAATCAAAAATATCAAAAAGTAATACAAACAATATGCCTCCAAATGGCATTGACGTTGGTGTCGTATACTACAAATATAATAAATTACACTTGAAAATAAAATGACAAAAAATGAATAAATAATCTTTAGGTTAATGCGCAAATATCTCTCTCTTTAAGGAGATTCAAGCCTACTGCGACATAATCTACACCGATCCAACAGTAATACTCTAGACTTGTCCCCTTTAGGATACAAAACCAAACAACGTGTATAACTCAAGCAACTCCGCATTAGTTGAAGAGTCCAAAACCCCACAAAAAGAAAAAACACCTTCCTTCAACAATAAACACTATCTCAACTCTCTCTTTCACTTTCTTTTGTATAGTGAATATAGTTGAAGAGTTAGAATATTTTTCTATGTTTCAACTCTCTCTTTTGCTACAGTAATCTCAATATAAACACAATACAATACTATTCATTTTTTTCACTCTATATTTTCTTGTATATCACTTGTTGTTTCTACTTCTACCCAACACAAGGAAGACCACACTATTTATAGGTGATGAATTCTTCCTTGCAATGAATAGGAAGATAGTGGCTAGTAAATTTGCCAAATGAATGACCCAAATGTTACATAAGTTACGAAGACATAAAGATAGAATAATGAATGAGATGAAGAGTTGGTGGTTACTAACAACTAAGGGCCACTTTCTTCAATTATTGATGAGAGTAAAGGGCACAAATATAATATCAACCCATAGACATAACATAATATATAACATTACATATAATGTATTTTTATTAATATTAAAATATCACACCAAAACATGCCACCTTCTTATAAATTAAAGCCCTTGTAATTAACTAAGGAAAACAAGAAACAAGGAGAAGAAAAAAAAAAGAAAACCAAACTATTGAAATTGTGTTTGTTTTGTAACTTGGAAAAACCATTCAAACTTCCAACTCTAGATTTTTGCAATACAGAGTTAAAACCAGGATCCCATGAATGAGATTCATTGAGAGATGAAGTTTTCAAAGCCTTTCAAGAATATGGTTGTTTTGAGGTTATGTTTGATAAAGTTAAACTAAGAGCTTTACATGAAGAAACTGACGAGAGTTTCAACTTTCCATTAGAATTCAAAATGAGTAAATCGTCTACTATGTTTGGTTACTTGGGAAAAATTCCAATATTGCCTCTCTTTGAAAGATTGACAAAAAGATTGACAATTCAAGATGTTCTTTCTCATGGAGTTGTTCAAAAATTTACTCATCTTTTTTTGCCAGATGAAAATCCTATAGTTTGGTATGTTATTTTCTAGTTCATATATACCATATTCTTTGAATAAAAAACTATGTTAATAAACAATAAAATCAATCGCTAATTCTATTTAACGATGGATTTTCAAAATATTATGTTATCTTTTAGAATTTCATAAGGATGGATAGGACAACTCTAGTGACGATTTTTTTTGCTAATTTCAAGTTTTTTTTGTATTTCCTATAAACATATACAAAGTTTCCATCTGGGTCAATGGGGAGCACCCAAACCTCATATATATATTCATTAGTTTATTTATATTTTGAACTTCAGCTTAATTACCACACTATAACAAATAAAGAATATTGCAGTAAGAATATAATTGCCCTATATTGTATTTTTCGGCAATAATAAAATATAGATATTTATAATCAATACTCAATGTAAATGTCACTAACGATTTTAGCAACTTTGAATGTAATGAAATTAACTTAATTACTGGCAAATATTCTTACGACAATAGAAAATCTATTACCACTAAATTAAATGTCTCTTTTGTGATAGTGCAAACTATATTATTTTTTTTCTCACTACACTCAATTACCTTTGTGTTTCTCAATTTATTATACTTTCATTGAACTTACTTTTCTTGTAAATTTAACAGTGATATGGTACTTTCCTACTCAAAGCAATTGTCAATGTTAGAAAAGACTATAAGAAGAATGGTTATGGAGATTTTGGGAGTAGAGAAATACATTGAGGAGCAGAATGAATCATCAAATTATGTACTTATTTTCAATAAATATAGAAAACCTACAAGGGATGAGAATGGAATTGGATTGGCTCCACACACAGACAAAAATATACTAACTATTTTATTCCAAATTCAAGTAAATGGACTGCAAATTCAAAGGGATAATGGACAATAGGTTGATGTTGAATTCTCACCTAATTCTTTTCTAGTCCTTGTTGGAGATGTTTTTAAGGTACATGTTTCTTATTCTTTTTATGGTCTTCACTTTATATTTGGAGGATATTCTATACAAAAATTAGTTCAACATTTTCTTTATATTATTATGTTTTCTTGGGCTGAGAGTTCATTGAATTACAAGCTCTCTATCTCACTATCTAGAGATAAGATTTGCGTACAGTTAAGTCTTCTCAAACTTTACTTGTTAGATCGATCCTACTAATATGTTGTTATTGTTTCCTTTTAATATTAGCAATTAGGTAAATATGTTACTATATGCTCCCTAGAATATTTTCAATGGAGCTCCTTGGGGAATATCTTAATGAGTAGGGGATACAAGAAAAGAGGGTACAATTTGGAAATGAAATATTACTTCAAAATATTTTCAATTATTAGCATTTCATTGTTAGTTTATGTAAATCAACATCTTAACATGTTTGTATATGTTGGTTTCTCTCTTTGTGCTTATTAATTGAGTCACATACTTGAAAGTCGAGGCACTATACATTCTTTTAAAAAAATTATTTTTACATTGTTCGAATCGTACTTTTATTAGATGAGCTCAAGTTCTATATACCAAAATATAGAAAAATTATATACTATTAAATCATTCAAAAGATGATTGTAAATCCGCTAACATGAATTGGTTGATCAAAAGAAATGATAAGTAATAATAAATTAAATTACATCATTAATATAAATAACTATAATAATTTTCAGTGTATATATTTGAAGTAACAATCATAATGGAGCTAGTCCAATATTCAAATATTTTATGGGCGGCTAACAATATTTCTACTTCAATTGTAAAATATTTTTGCAGGCATGGACAAATGATAGATTACATGCTCCAATTCATAGAGTATTGATGTCTGGAAAGGATGAAGAAAGGTTCTCTATAGGGTTTTTTACAGTTCCCAAAGAAGGTTATCTTGTGAATGTCCCTTAAGAGCTTGTAGATGAAGATCACCCTTTGCTTTACAAGCCATTTGATGGTATAAAATATATTCAATTCTATAAATCAGAGGCTGGTCAAAGAGCAGGTCATGATAGTCTCAAGGCTTATTGTGGTGTTTGATGCAGAAGTAGATTCAGAATTTGAATGTGACGAAAACGATCTTATCTTTAATAATATATTATAGTAAAGTAATTGTTAGAGTTTAATTTCTATGTACAATTTATTGTAAGTTTAATAATTATAATATTTTATTAGCAAAATCGTAATATTATTTAATATCATTAATTGTGGATTAACTAGTACATGTGCTAAGTTTAATGTTTAATTTAAAGTCATTTTCTAATTTTTTTTTATTGAACTTGTTTTTACTAGAAAAAATATTCTTAAAAAATATTCTGATGTACATGAGATTTTTGAAAAAATATTTTTTTTCATACCATCGTCACACACTAATTAAATCACGACATTAAAAATGTAAAATTATATTTAATTAAATAAAAAGAGAGATTATATTGAAACATAATAATAATATTTTTGACAATGATATTAAGATTTGACGTGTGTAAGGACCAAACATTTTGGATTAGATGTTAGCATCACATGTAATCGTTTGATAATAAAAAGACAGCAATGATAGTGGCATTATATAGTTAACTTAGCACATGCAGGAGGCCTATTATACCTTTGTGCCATACTGTCTAGAGAATAGGTTGGCTTAGCTCTGAACCTCTGACTATTGTATTCACTTATGTTCTTAGGTGCAGGTGCACTCGTAGATGATGGAGATGGTCCCTTTTGCTTTTGTTGTAGGGATGACCCGTTGGCATTACCCTTTTGCGGCCTGAACTCGTTCCCAAATGTCTTAGTCCTCTTATTCTTAATCTCTTCTCTACCATATAGCTTATCTTTCTCAACTTCTCGTAACCTTGCTAGGTCCATATCCCCTATCAGCATGGTTGCCTTGCCTTCCTTCCTTGACTGACGAGACAACCCATTAACAAATAAACTCATCATATTCCTCATGTCAGCAACCACCTCAGAGCATAGAGGGTAAGTTGTGTGAATTTTAGACTGTACTCATGAACTCTCATAAAATCCGGATTAAGGGTGAGAAACTCTCTTATCTTTACATCTCGCATCTCACGGGGAAAGAAACGCCCCATAAGAGCACTTTCAAATATAGCCAAACTCACTACTAGCCCATCCTCAGCCCTATTCTTTTTCCATTGGTCGAACCAGATTCTAGCAACACCCTTCATTTGGTATGCAACTAGTTCCACCCTCTTCGCCTCAAGCAACATGCATCACATCAAATACCCTTTTCAACTCCTCAATGAAGTTCTCCGGATCCTCAGTGAAACTTGAACCTGTGAAGCTTCGGGGGTTCATCCTTAAAAGCTCACGGATCCTTGAAGTATTCGCCACTTCCTGTCGATTATCTCCCTGTCCAACTTGATAGGTCGTGACTTGATTTAACATCCAGATTGCTTTACAGAATTCACATGGATAACTTCTCCTTGAAGTTGCACTTCTAGTACATTTGGTAAACCTTGTTCCTCAACACTCCTCCTAGATGGAATACCTCTAACTATTCTTCGTGGAGGCATGATTCTCTGAAAACACGTGCAAGCACGAATTAGAAGGAAACTTTTAGAGATCAAACTCTAACGCATGAAATGAGTATGAAAGAAGTGAAGGAATTCCTAAATGTACCTCCTAATTATAGATATGACGCTGTTCACACTGATAACTAGGACTCTACAGATACAACTCAATAGAATCCCTAGGAATCTTGAACTCTCTGTCTTGTACCAAGTTTGTTATGCCCCGAGCCTACACCTTGGGCATGACCGACACTCGATGACCATTGTTGGCCCCAAGTGAACCCTTGGCCTGGATTACTTACTCAACGAAAGACTTAAAACATTAAGAAAATATTTCGAATGCTAACTAACTCAACTATCTTGAATTGAAATCAAAATATTTTTAAAATAAACATTTAACTTAGCCAAAATGGCAATTCAAATATGAACATAAGTCAATAACAAAATGATAAAGAATGAACTAACATCTGAATGACTATCTATGAAGCCTCTAATAGTTGAGATGGATGTTGGGCAGACCCCACAACATCCTAATGAACTAAACTAGAAAGCAATGAAAATGGATCCTCCGAAAAGCAAGGAGGCTCACCAACTGACTCTGAAAATAACACATACCTCGGCTCTTCTCAACTCATGAATACTTTACTAAACTCATCTCATTATAAAGAAGTTTAAAACAAGTGTAATATAAAGAAAAAGGAACAAAGACTGATTAAAATATGATTTTCAACTCTGTGTATATGCAATGATTCAAAATAAACGGATGTCAACTCATTACCATAATAAAAGACATATCATGCTTCCTCTCAAAGTCTACTTGTGCAACGCATGAATTGCAGTCCCACACCCCATTCATACTAAGCAGAACCTCTTGAGGAACCATGCAATTATTGTTGTGGGAATTTCTCTAACCGACAACCATAAGTTAATAGTTATAGTGATGATATAGCGTTACTCGGCCCATGCTACCCGACCATTCTAACCTTGCCGGAGTATACGACCTGAACTGCCTAATGGATCCACTAGTCTATTATGAAAAAGATTCATCTAAAAAGTATGATCCTTTTCTACCCATGATGACTACATGGTTTTCATGGAGACTTTAGTTAATATGAAACTCGCACCCCACATCGATGTTCAATTTTACTCCAAAAAATATACTTACCTCATATGTTTTAAAAATAACTTCTTATGTTATTTGAGATAAGTGCTAAAAATCAGATCTCAACTGCTATCTTGGAAATCTTAACTTCACTTCTTGCTTCATTTAGAAAGCTATTACTCTTTTCTGAAAAACTAACCCGAAGGCTCTTTGAAAATCTCAGTTTCCGTTATTATTTAAATGTGAAAAACATTTCTTTTAAACCTTTTTGAGAATACATAGTCTCTATATACTTTTTAAGAAAACTTCAGCTTTACTATTTACTATACTGAACTTTTAAGCCTTACAACAGAAGGAACAAGTCCGCGGCGTGAACTTGTTTGACACAACAAGTCCGACTTCTTCCTTCTTCGTTTTTCAACCCCAATTCACCCAATCTCGAATATCTTCTAAAAATTATTTTTGATCCCGATACCCAACATTAATATTCATGAACCTAACTCAAAGCAACTCTAAAACTCCACAATTAAGGTCTCAAAACTCCAACATTCAATGCAATTCAAGAAAATACTTAAATTCCAGAATAGAAATCAAGAACATCAACTTTCAACCCTTTTTAGAACGGATTTCACTTAATTAAACATGTTTGCCGTGTGGGTGAACGAATCCAATCTCTATGAGACTCACATACCTTGTAGGGATCACTCCGGACGAAATTCACAAGTTTTTCTGGACGAACTCGGCAATCTTGGCTCCTTTTTTCTTTTTTTTTTCTCTTGCGTTCTTTCTCTAAAACCTTGAAGTTTCTCCAAAAACGTAAAACTAACCAAGTTCATTTTAGACCCTTAATAATATTACCAAAAAATGAATTTAATTAATTGGGTACGGAAAAGATTCTCCATGAAGAAATGCATTATTAACATCCAATTGAAAAATATCCCAATGTTTCTTAGCTGCAGTGGCAAGTAAAGCTCTGACAGTTGTCATCTTCACAACTGGAGAAAATGTTTCATTATAATCAATCCCGGCATGTTGTGTATAACCCTTCACTACCAGCCTTGCTTTTAGCCTCTCTACACTACCATCTGCTCTATGTTTTATCTTATACACCCACTTACACCCAATGGGTTTCCTGCCGGGCGGTAAAGGCACCAAATCCCATGTATGATTATCATGCAATGCTAGGAACTCCTGTGTCATAGCTGTCTGCCATGCAGGATTCATTGTTGCTTCTTCATAAGATGAGGGCTCACAATCATAAGATATATTCATCACAAAAGACTGACTAGAAGGCAGTAAATCCTTAGGAGCAACATGATTATTGTACTGAGAAGGGACATAAAGAGAATTGGAGGAGGAATGAGGTGCATGATGAATAAAATCTTTCAAATATGATGGTGTTTTGTGAATTCTAGTGGACTTCCTGAGAACAGGTTGTGTATTTGGGGATGGTGGTGTAGAATTATTATCTGATGGAGATGTAGGAACAGACACATGAATGTTATCATGATTTATAAAAGGGTGTTCATTAGTGGAACATGTAGGAATTGTGGAAGAGGTATTAGGAATGATGTTTGGAGCAGAATGTTGTAAGGAATGATCAGGGATGTCAGAATAATAAAAAGGAGATGAGGGAAATGAAACGGTATCAGCTGTCAAAGTAAAAGGAAAAACTGTCTCATGAAACACTACATCCCTAGATATATGGATTTTCCTAGTGGCTAAATTCAACACTTTATATCCTTTGGTATTAGGTGGATATCCTATAAAAACATGAGGACTTGTATTTGGATCAAATTTAGTTCTATGGACCTTTGGTGTGGTAGGATAGCATAGACATCCAAAGCTTCGTAAGTGAGAATACGAGGGTATTACTTGATGTAATGCTTCAATAGGAGATTTATTGTGAAGGATTGGTGAAGGAAGTCTGTTAATTATATAGGTGGCTGTTAGGATGCACTCACCCCAATACTTGATTGGTAGTTTAGATTGAAATAACAGGGCCCTAGCAGTCTCAAGTAGGTATTTGTGCTTCCTTTCTACAACACCATTTTGTTGTGGTGTGTGTGGGCAAGTTTTTTGATGTATAATTCCTTTTGACTGAAAGAATGAATTTGCCTCATTGTTGGAGAATTCCAAACCATTGTCTGACCTAATAACCTTGATTGTAGTGTGAAATTGGGTCTCAATCATGAGAACAAAAGCTTGGATTACACTAAGGGCATTACTTTTGCAACTTAACAAATGTGTCCAGGTTGCCCTACTGTGATCATCAACTAAGGTAAGGAAATATTTGTAGTTATCATATGTTTTGATATGGTATGGCCCCAGAGGTCTATATGTATCAGGTCAAAACGATGAGGTGAAGTAGTGGTTCTATTTGAAAATGGTAGCCTAGATTGTCTAGCCATGGGGCAAATTGGACAAAGAAAAGGTTGTTTTGGTGAGAATTTTACAGGTATGGAGGTCAATTTCCTCATTTTTATGAAAGGAACATGGCCTAATCTATAATGCCATAATAGGTCTGTAGCATTATCATGAGACATAGAAGGATCTACAACAAAATTAGCATGAGACATAGAAGAATTGGAAATATTGTTTCTATGATCTTCAAATGACTTTGTTACATTAGAAATGCAGGAATGAAAATGAGAACAATGATTTTTATTTTCAGCAAAGAAACAGGAAATAGAGGAATTTTTCGTTTGTAGACACTGAGAGCAGAGTATATACAATCCATCATGCATTCTACCAATCTCCAGAGGCCTCCTCAGTGAAGGAGCCTGCAGTAGACATGAAGAATTAATGAAGAATGCAGTACATTTGAGGTGATCTGTCAAAGCACTGATAGAGATCAGATTATAATGAAAAGTAGGTATGAAAAGAACATTGTTTAATGTGATCCCAGAGGTCAATATTGTTTCTCTGACTTGTGTTACCTTAACTTTATATCCATTAGGTAAGCTTACAAGTATAGGATATGGTATTGTGATGAGTTTGGAGAGGTTACTCTTATTAAAGGTAATGTGATGTGTTGCTCCGGAATCTAATATCCACAAGTTAGTTTTTTTTTTTAAACAACCACATGAATGTTTGCCATAATCAATTACAAGCAATTATACCTGCAAAGTTAACAGCAGCTCCAGCTCCATTAGTAGATGTTGATGCAGTGAAAAAATCCTTCATGTTTCCTCCTTGGAAAGCTTGCAGCATGTTGATTAAGTGGGTGTATTGTTCTGTCGACAAAGTGTTTAGAGATCCATTTTGAGAAGGAAGATCATCTCTCTCACTCGAGCATTCTCCATGAGCATTTGCTGCAGTTCCTTTTCCTTTATACTTTCTGTAATTTGGAGTGAAATTTGAGTTGGTATTGTTGTTGTTACCAGATCCTGAGCTAGAAGATGGCTTCTCAGGATAACCATGTAACTTGTAGCACTTGTCTTTCGTATGCCCTAATCTCCTACAATACTCACCAAAAGGTCTTGTTCCTCTTCCCCCAGTGTTTTGTGTGTAGTTAGTCTGGAAGCCTCGTCCACCTGATTTGCCTCCAGTATGTCACGACTGTCCAGTTGAGGAGCTAGCACACATAGAGGGTGAATCTGCGAAGAGTTGGTTGTTAGGCTTAAATTCTCGCTGCTTCTCCTCCTGAATTAGGAGAGCAAATGCCTGACCCATGGAAGGTAACGGTTTCATCATAAGTATGCTACCACGAATGATGGTGTATGCTTCATTGAGGCCCATAAGAAACTGGATCAATCGTCTATCCTGCTCTGCCTTGTACATAGTGTCCTTGGCACCACAAATGCACAAGCAACTACATTGATTTTTTACACATAGGTTGTTGAGTTCCTCCCAAAGTTTCTTCATCTTGGTATAGTACGAAGTAATATCCAGAGATCCCTGACTTAGATCGTTAATCTCTTTTTGGATCTGATATAACTTGGCACCATTTGTTTGATCATATCGATCCTTTAGTTCATTCCATAGTTCCAGTGAATCGAATACGTATTCGACACTATCAGCAATGTCCTTGCTTAGGGAGTTGAGGATCCATGAAGTAACCATGGCATCGCATCGTTCCCATTGGCGATAATTTGGGGAAGTAGATGATGGTTTCAAACACTCTCCATTGATGAAGCCCAACTTGTTCTTCACTGATAGAGAACGAAGAACACCTCTCTTCCATGAGCTGAAACCTACTCCATCGAAAGGAACAGGCACCAACACCGCACCTGCACTGTCAGAAGGATGAATGTACAACTGACTTCCCACATCAATGGAAGGCGGAACAGAGGATTCAACAGTTGGATCAACCACTTCAACCATTATGAGAATTGAGCAGATAAGAAATTAGATCGAGATAAAACACAATCGATAGAATCGAAAGAGAAATTGCAAGCAGAAATTAGATCGAGAGAAAAAAAACGCAATCGATAGAATCGCAAGAGAAATTGCAATTCACGAAGACAGGAATAGAGATCAATTACACAGAAAGAGAACAACTGAGAAGAAATGCCATTATGGCTCTGATACCATGTGAAAGCTCACTGCTCGAGCTTGATAATCACCATTAATGGTGAACAGGAAGTTATTCCAACAAATGCTGAGAGAGAGAGAGCAACTGCAGATTTCTCATTATGTGAAAAAAAAAATCTTTTGAATGAATACAAACTATCTATTTATACACACTCTAACAGAATATGGTTAAGTATTGTAACTAACTCTATCAGTAATATATATTGATATGAACCTATACATTATGTAACTCTTAATCTCAATACCCCCCTTCAAGTTGGAAGTGAGGGAGCCACAGACAACTTGGACAGAACGTTGGAGTGTTTGATTCCTGTAAGAGCTTTAGTTAGAATGTCGGCCAACTGTTGATCAGTGTGTACATAGTGGAGGGTGATGAGCCCCTCTTGGAGTTTAGTCCGGACGAAATGGCAGTCAATCTCAATGTGTTTGGTACGCTCATGAAAAACCGGGTTCCGAGCAATGTGCAGGGCAGACTGACTATCACAAAACACGGAAAAAGGACCTGTATGGGGAACAGTCAATTCGGTGAATAACCTCTGTAACCAGACCAATTCACCAACAAGCTTCCTAAGAGATCTGTATTCAGCCTCAGCGGAAGATAAGGAGATAGTTTCTTGCTTCTTAGACTTCCAACTCACAGGACTATCACCAAGCAAAACTAGATATCCAGTGACAGATTTTCTAGAATCTGGGCATGAAGCCCAATCGGAATCACAAAAAGAACGAACAACACAGTCAGCTGAATTAGACATAAAAATTCCCAGTGTAGGATCTTGTTTAAGGTACCTCAACATGTGAAATGCTGCTTGCAGATGTGGTTCGCGAGGTGCATGCATAAATTGGCTAAGATGTTGAACACCATAAGCAATATCAAGCCTTGTGTTTGTGAGGAAGTTCAGTTTGCCAACAAGTTTTCGATAATAAGCAGGATATGAGAGTAAAGGACCATCATCAGCTCTTAATTTGATCAGAGGATCAAGAGGTGAAGAGAGTGGAGTAAACTGAGTACAATTATACTCCTTGAGTAGGTCAAGTACAAACTTTCGCTGAGATATAAGGATTCCATCATGTGTATACAGAACCTCTAAGCCAAGGAAATATTGCAGCTTTCCTAGGTCTTTGATTTTGAAGGTATCATGAAGAAAAGACTTTAAGCCATTAATTTCAACTAAGTCAGTCCCAGTAAGCAATACATCATCCACATAAACAGCCACAAATACAATGGAGGGACCTGATTTCTTATAGAACAAAGAATAATCATTCATAGAGTGAGTATAACCTCTAGAGTTGAGAGCATCAGTCAGTTTTGCATACCATTGTCGGCTAGCTTGTTTAAGCCCATACAAGGATTTATTCAACTTACAGACAAGTCTAGATCGACCAGTTCCTATACCTTCAGTAGTAGCCAAGCCTTGGGGAATGTCCATATAAACTTCTTCATGTAATTCTCCATGAAGAAATGCATTATTAACATCCAATTGAAAAATATCCCAATGTTTCTTAGCTGCAGTGGCAAGTAAAGCTCTGACAGTTGTCATCTTCACAACTGGAGAAAATGTTTCATTATAATCAATCCCGGCATGTTGTGTATAACCCTTCACTACCAGCCTTGCTTTTAGCCTCTCTACACTACCATCTGCTCTATGTTTTATCTTATACACCCACTTACACCCAATGGGTTTCCTGCCGGGCGGTAAAGGCACCAAATCCCATGTATGATTATCATGCAATGCTAGGAACTCCTGTGTCATAGCTGTCTGCCATGCAGGATTCATTGTTGCTTCTTCATAAGATGAGGGCTCACAATCATAAGATATATTCATCACAAAAGACTGACTAGAAGGCAGTAAATCCTTAGGAGCAACATGATTATTGTACTGAGAAGGGACATAAAGAGAATTGGAGGAGGAATGAGGTGCATGATGAATAAAATCTTTCAAATATGATGGTGTTTTGTGAATTCTAGTGGACTTCCTGAGAACAGGTTGTGTATTTGGGGATGGTGGTGTAGAATTATTATCTGATGGAGATGTAGGAACAGACACATGAATGTTATCATGATTTATAAAAGGGTGTTCATTAGTGGAACATGTAGGAATTGTGGAAGAGGTATTAGGAATGATGTTTTGAGCAGAATGTTGTAAGGAATGATCAGGGATGTCAGAATAATAAAAAGGAGATGAGGGAAATGAAACGGTATCAGCTGTCAAAGTAAAAGGAAAAACTGTCTCATGAAACACTACATCCCTAGATATATGGATTTTCCTAGTGGCTAAATTCAACACTTTATATCCTTTGGTATTAGGTGGATATCCTATAAAAACATGAGGACTTGTATTTGGATCAAATTTAGTTCTATGGACCTTTGGTGTGGTAGGATAGCATAGACATCCAAAGCTTCGTAAGTGAGAATACGAGGGTATTACTTGATGTAATGCTTCAATAGGAGATTTATTGTGAAGGATTGGTGAAGGAAGTCTGTTAATTATATAGGTGGCTGTTAGGATGCACTCACCCCAATACTTGATTGGTAGTTTAGATTGAAATAACAGGGCCCTAGCAGTCTCAAGTAGGTATTTGTGCTTCCTTTCTACAACACCATTTTGTTGTGGTGTGTGTGGGCAAGTCTTTTGATGTATAATTCCTTTTGACTGAAAGAATGAATTTGCCTCATTGTTGGAGAATTCCAAACCATTGTCTGACCTAATAACCTTGATTGTAGTGTGAAATTGGGTCTCAATCATGAGAACAAAAGCTTGGATTACACTAAGGGCATTACTTTTGCAACTTAACAAATGTGTCCAGGTTGCCCTACTGTGATCATCAACTAAGGTAAGGAAATATTTGTAGTTATCATATGTTTTGATATGGTATGGCCCCCAGAGGTCTATATGTATCAGGTCAAAACGATGAGGTGAAGTAGTGGTTCTATTTGAAAATGGTAGCCTAGATTGTCTAGCCATGGGGCAAATTGGACAAAGAAAAGGTTGTTTTGGTGAGAATTTTACAGGTATGGAGGTCAATTTCCTCATTTTTATGAAAGGAACATGGCCTAATCTATAATGCCATAATAGGTCTGTAGCATTATCATGAGACATAGAAGGATCTACAACAAAATTAGCATGAGACATAGAAGAATTGGAAATATTGTTTCTATGATCTTCAAACGACTTTGTTACATTAGAAATGCAGGAATGAAAATGAGAACAATGATTTTTATTTTCAGCAAAGAAACAGGAAATAGAGGAATTTTTCGTTTGTAGACACTGAGAGCAGAGTATATACAATCCATCATGCATTCTACCAATCTCCAGAGGCCTCCTCAGTGAAGGAGCCTGCAGTAGACATGAAGAATTAATGAAGAATGCAGTACATTTGAGGTGATCTGTCAAAGCACTGATAGAGATCAGATTATAATGAAAAGTAGGTATGAAAAGAACATTGTTTAATGTGATCCCAGAGGTCAATATTGTTTCTCTGACTTGTGTTACCTTAACTTTATATCCATTAGGTAAGCTTACAAGTATAGGATATGGTATTGTGATGAGTTTGGAGAGGTTACTCTTATTAAAGGTAATGTGATGTGTTGCTCCGGAATCTAATATCCACAAGTTAGTTTTTTTTTTTAAACAACCACATGAATGTTTGCCATAATCAATTACAAGCAATTATACCTGCAAAGTTAACAGCAGCTCCAGCTCCATTAGTAGATGTTGATGCAGTGAAAAAATCCTTCATGTTTCCTCCTTGGAAAGCTTGCAGCATGTTGATTAAGTGGGTGTATTGTTCTGTCGACAAAGTGTTTAGAGATCCATTTTGAGAAGGAAGATCATCTCTCTCACTCGAGCATTCTCCATGAGCATTTGCTGCAGTTCCTTTTCCTTTATACTTTCTGTAATTTGGAGTGAAATTTGAGTTGGTATTGTTGTTGTTACCAGATCCTGAGCTAGAAGATGGCTTCTCAGGATAACCATGTAACTTGTAGCACTTGTCTTTCGTATGCCCTAATCTCCTACAATACTCACCAAAAGGTCTTGTTCCTCTTCCCCCAGTGTTTTGTGTGTAGTTAGTCTGGAAGCCTCGTCCACCTGATTTGCCTCCAGTATGTCACGACTGTCCAGTTGAGGAGCTAGCACACATAGAGGGTGAATCTGCGAAGAGTTGGTTGTTAGGCTTAAATTCTCGCTGCTTCTCCTCCTGAATTAGGAGAGCAAATGCCTGACCCATGGAAGGTAACGGTTTCATCATAAGTATGCTACCACGAATGATGGTGTATGCTTCATTGAGGCCCATAAGAAACTGGATCAATCGTCTATCCTGCTCTGCCTTGTACATAGTGTCCTTGGCACCACAAATGCACAAGCAACTACATTGATTTTTTACACATAGGTTGTTGAGTTCCTCCCAAAGTTTCTTCATCTTGGTATAGTACGAAGTAATATCCAGAGATCCCTGACTTAGATCGTTAATCTCTTTTTGGATCTGATATAACTTGGCACCATTTGTTTGATCATATCGATCCTTTAGTTCATTCCATAGTTCCAGTGAATCGAATACGTATTCGACACTATCAGCAATGTCCTTGCTTAGGGAGTTGAGGATCCATGAAGTAACCATGGCATCGCATCGTTCCCATTGGCGATAATTTGGGGAAGTAGATGATGGTTTCAAACACTCTCCATTGATGAAGCCCAACTTGTTCTTCACTGATAGAGAACGAAGAACACCTCTCTTCCATGAGCTGAAACCTACTCCATCGAAAGGAACAGGCACCAACACCGCACCTGCACTGTCAGAAGGATGAATGTACAACTGACTTCCCACATCAATGGAAGGCGGAACAGAGGATTCAACAGTTGGATCAACCACTTCAACCATTATGAGAATTGAGCAGATAAGAAATTAGATCGAGATAAAACACAATCGATAGAATCGAAAGAGAAATTGCAAGCAGAAATTAGATCGAGAGAAAAAAAACGCAATCGATAGAATCGCAAGAGAAATTGCAATTCACGAAGACAGGAATAGAGATCAATTACACAGAAAGAGAACAACTGAGAAGAAATGCCATTATGGCTCTGATACCATGTGAAAGCTCACTGCTCGAGCTTGATAATCACCATTAATGGTGAACAGGAAGTTATTCCAACAAATGCTGAGAGAGAGAGAGCAACTGCAGATTTCTCATTATGTGAAAAAAAAAAATCTTTTGAATGAATACAAACTATCTATTTATACACACTCTAACAGAATATGGTTAAGTATTGTAACTAACTCTATCAGTAATATATATTGATATGAACCTATACATTATGTAACTCTTAAGTCTCAATAAATTGATAATCCATTGTTTTTTTTATACTTGTGATTTAATGCATTTTGACATTTGAGATTGATCTACCTGATACTTGTCCTACTTAATACATGTGATTGATATAGTTGAAACTTATTAGTTGTTGAACTATGACTGTTTGACTGGGATTATTAAGCCTTGTAAACTATATATTGTAAAACTGTTGGGTTGGGCTGGTCTCTATGCATGTTGTAGTTTGAGGAGGTTCGATTGGGATGAAAGGAGTACTCATATTCTAGGCTAGTTTTGCTTGGTTTAGTAGGTTGCTGGATGAGTACCGTGTTGCTTGTTACTCACTCCTTGCTTCTACAATTGTGTAGGTTCCGAGCCGCGACCCGTGTGATCTTCTTCTCCTTCTTTGTCTATTTTCGAGACTTCTCAAAGGACTTTGAGAGGTAGCTACTTGTCATTCGACGAACCCTCTTCTTCCTTTATGTTTATGCATTTTTTTTTCTATTTGAGAAACAAAGCCTTTGAGACTCATACTTATCTTTCAATTATGTATTAATACATTAGCGGCTTGTACACATGACAATATGGTTTATGGTTTTTTTTATAGAATGACTAAGTTTTCCGCTATTATGCTATTCTTGTTTTACTTTCCACTTTTTCTTCGTACTTTTTGGATTTGAGGCTTACTTGTCTTGATGGACTAGACGAGTGTCATCACGTCCATTTTTTGCTCGTAAAAATTCTTCAAGTTACACCAACTCGAAGAACACCTAAACTGCAAAACAACAAATAGATAAATCAACCTAACAAGAATATTAAAACTAGTACACAACAGTCTTCTTTAGATTCACAGCACCACAAACTCTTCAATCAGAACTCTCTCAAATATGAACTCTCTCGTATATGATACTGCTTTGCTTGTCTCTCTCTATATAAGTGCATACATTTCTTTATAGAAAACCCTGCTTTATTTATAGGCACCATATTTCTCCTTGTTTGAGTCGAAATCCTTTTCTAGTTTAACTTTGCTTAAAATGAATATATTCCCTTGTGACCGCCTTCGTACACCGCTCACCACTTCTGCACTCTATTTCCTATTTCATCTTTATTTATGTCTCCTTATTCTAGTTGGATATGATTTTCTATGATCAGGATGGTGAAACTTATTCCTTTGCAGTTGTTCTCCTCTTTGTTATTCTTCAAAATCCTTTCTCCATCTAACACAACATATCTACTGTAATCTTATAAGTTTTGAAAGGGTAATGTGTACGTGGATCGTATCCGTGAAGGTAAAGAGAATATTTCCTAAAAATTCTTAGCTCAGGTAAAATAATACAAAGTAGGTTTGGAAAAGAAATACTATCGTGAAATCGTATTGAGAATAGATAAAAAAGAACAACCTTATTGATGTAATATTTATATATTATATTTAAAACTTACGATTATATCTGTCAGTTAAACTAAATCAAATCAAAAGATGAACACTAATTATTCCACCAACATATATTGTTTGACACAATAAGTTTGAATGAAATAACAACGTACGTAGCTGTCCAAACACTTGATCAAGGTGAAGTTTGAGGTGGAATTAGTTGATTTTATTTAAATTTGATTTAGTTAATCAATCAAATTAAAATTGATTAAACGTAACTCCTTTTTATTTTAATTACTAGATGGGCATGCACGGGCCCAATATGGACCAATGGCAAATGTCAGATCAGTATTACAACATTTCATTTGAAGTGTGTATTAAAGTTAACTTGGGTTGACAACATGCAACCTTTTAATGTGACACAACTAAATGAGCAACACACACTTCTACAACAAATCAAACAAACTCACTCAGTTTCTTTTCAAGGAGTGTAAATTAAGTTATATGTAATACAATATGTTTTGAGTGGGCGCACGCCTCACATAACCATCCATCATCCAGGCATCCACGGCCATATAAGTAACTTGTTGCCACAGACAGTTCTATTGTAACCACTGTAAAAGACATTCTGCACATTCAATAATGTGACAGTGAAAACCATAACTTTCTCAGGTTGTCTCCCACCATCACCAAAGCATGGTAACAATTACAAAAAGTTGTTACTTGCTTAGATATAGTAAATTCAAAGCGAAGATATTAGAGCACGCCACAAATTAATTTGCACAAAAAAGACATACTGTGAAATGAACTGTGTGGCAGAAATGAACCATTAGAAACAACTGGAAGAAAAACATAAAGAAACATCAGATTCATGTACAAAATGTAACTTAAAGTGGAAACACGATAACTTGAATGTTTAACAGTTAAAAAGTATAAGAGATTGAGGAAATCTGAAAAAAGAGAAACAGAAGTTAAGTGTGATTGGTGTAGCTACAAAGACTTGGAAGGAAACAAAAAAGGCAGTACACGTTTTCATTAAACAACACTAAACTTCTCAGGAATTGAGATCAAATTACCAATTTAACCTTCAAAGAATTGAACAATGTGAACATACCTTTCATTTCTTCTTACAAATCCACCTGTTATGGTGTTCTTTTGAAGGAGAAAATAATATCAATTTTATCGCAGAGAAAATGATGATGGAAAAAAAATACTGGTACAGATTGTTGACTAAACCATTGTTACCCTGTAGAAACGATAACATGAGAAGTTACGATATTCATTAAACATACAATATTGTACGCAAATGAAAATATTTGTACAGAAGATAATTTTGTAGGCAAATGAAAAATTGGTAGGGAAATCAATATCCAATTTGTTTGGAGGTTGAACTTTTTCATGGAGATCAAGATGTTCACAGAAAGGTCTTTTAGCATCTAAATAGAAAATTTGATATTGTATTTGTAAATATTGTTGAATTGTATCCGGAAAAGTGCAGTAACATGATGACCCTACAACTAAATTGAGTTGATTCACACGAAATGATTATCGTTAGATCAGTTAAGTACCACTTCAATTCTAAATAGAAGAATCACACGTATGAATCCAACATAAAATAAACAAAACAAAGACCCACATGGCCATATCCCTCCACCCTCTAAAGAAGAGAAAAAAAAGCTTACTACGTTCAAATTGTTAAATTTAAACATGGATAAAAGTGCTCATTAAACAAGGCAAGTCTACACGGTACGTGTATATATATATATATATATATATAAAGGTATTTCACCTATCACTATTTCAACGATACTACACACAAAATGTATCTCACATTTTATCACTTTGTGTATAATTGCACGAATTTAACAGTATAGAACTATATAATGGACCTTTTAAACTACGTTGAGTTTATCCTTCATAAACTTTGAAGGAACATTCAAGTTGGTTTGTCCTGACTATTCATTGGCTTATTCAGGTGTTATGCACACAACCCCAATTGTCAACTACAGATTGGTTGAAATTAAAGTCATTTAGGTTCAACGTCATAGTTCTCTTTGGCATTTTCTATAGTGATAACAAAGAATGTCATCCCACGTTTCATATTTTTCAACTGCTTGTAATGCTAGTGGCAAAAGTCGGATCTAAATAGTTGTAAAAGTATCTACTAAGATAAACTAATATCATGTGGTTAAAACTAAAAGTACATATTAACTTACTTGTAAATTTTGAAACGTCAAGGCAGTAAGTGAGCTATAATAACCAACATACCATCTTTTAAAGTCCATTCTTCCTAGTTTCTATTGATGGATCTCACTATCGAGCGAGATTGTACCATTCACTTGAGAGCCCAAAAAGATGTTCTTTTTCAATAATAAAAAATCTCCAAAAAGAAAGATATTTCTTGTTATTGGACAACATAAGGACAGTTAAGATTGTTAGGAAAGAAAGCAAATTTAAGTCATTATATTTCAGTCCTTTCAATTCAAAGGCCAGGGATAAGAACCAAATCACAACTGAAGCTAGTTAAGAGGACTCACTTTTTTTTTTAATCACAGCCATTTCCAACAGAGTATGTCTAGGACTTGATGACTTGATTTATATGATGGATGCAGGAAGATGTGGTATCAATCAGTCAAGTAAGTTGGAATTAAGTGAAGTGTGTAATCAGATGAGAAACAAATAGTCAATTGTCAAAATTACACCTTAAGTGCTGAATATTTGAATTTCATCACTGAACTATGATCTAAGTATTTGTCAAAATACACATCAACCATCAATAGTTCACTTCTCCTATAGTTTAGATAAGTTTCCAGCCTTCACTCCAGAAACAAATAAAGAGAAGTGGCATATTTGTGATGAAACTAATGATTTCCAAAGTCTGAAAATACTACAAAAGTTCAATAAATATTGACATATTTATTCCCAAGATAAAAAATAGTACCATTAAAATAGCAAAACAAAGAAAATAAAGAAATTATCCCACCAAAATAATAAATGACAACAACATAATCACTCTCCTCAACTAAAAACAACCTAAAAAGTTCAAGTTCAGGAAGGGATATTTCGGATATTTCCAGACAAAAGAGGCTTGCACTGGAAACATGAAACAGTATCAGCGGACAGTAGACATAAGTTTACTGTGGACGACATAATAACTTAAGCGGAAAGAACAAAAAAAAAGAACTTGCGAACAAATGAAAAAAATAGCAGTAGCTCCTTAGACACATTTCTTGTGGACAATGGATGGACCAAACTCGTCGTACTTGCCCTTCAAAATCCATATATGATTAAGTACCGTACATGTTTAAGTTAGCAACAACACAGTTCAAAATGTAGTTTAAAATGCAAAAGAATATGCTAGAAAAGATTTTTTAAAAATAAAAGTTTGCTTACTGGAAGGTGCTTAGTGAAGTGAGGATGGATACTCCAATCCAGACACTGTACTTTCTCTCTGGTGGAGGAACAACCTTAATCTTCATGTTATTCGGACCAAAGGCAGTAATTTCCTTGCTCATTGAGGCCACTGCTGAGAACAATGTTACCATAGAGGTCCTTCCTGATATCAACATCACATTTCAAAATGGAGTTGTAGGTACTTATGTTGCTTATACTCTTCAAAAATATTAACGGTTGAGTGTTAGATTCACGCAAAGTAGTGTATTTTTTAGAGAATCTGATACAGATGTGGCATCAAAAGTGAAGAGTCCGTTCAACTAAGAATCTAAGTAGTCTCATGGATACCTGCAACTTCCATACCAATCATGGATGGTTGGAAGAGGACCTCTGTGCAACGAAACATCACTAATTTTTTTTATGTTGCTATCGTCTTCTTTAACATGTTTCTTACCATGTAAAATTCCTCAATAACTTATTTCGATAAATTGAATGAGAGAGTTCCCTAACAAAAACAATAATTGCGGAGGATATATGGATAACATAATCAAATATATAAAGAAAATTTACCCCAAACATGTATTCATCCAATCAACAAAAAGCCTCCATAATCAGTCACGTCATGCTCCTAGCCTTGCTGAAAGAAAGCATATTAGCTACAAAACACAACGGCTACTCTTGGTGTACATTTGAAAGTTGAACATTTAAATACCAAAATATAGGAAAGTGTGGCAACAATGGATAGAGTAACCTTGAGCCAAATTTATGAGGAAAACAGAGTCTCAAGTGAAAATGTGGAAAACATGACATGACATACCTCTTTTTTTAACTTACGCATGAAGTTGTCCGCTATAAATATAACAGATTATATTTTCAGTAGACTGCCAATCAATTGTTCACCACATGCCTTAGTAGTAGAGAAAAAGTGTTTTACAACAGAGAAACTTACCCAAAGAAAGATAACAGATGAGCTTGAGACTGAAGTAAGTATTGGATAGAAGAAGATGAGTTAACCAATAACAGAAAGTCTGTTGTGAAATTGCACAAAAATAAGCTTATCTTACCTAATAAAATCAGAAATGCAACATAGTTACAGGATTTAAGTAGGTTTTCAATAATTATAGGATACACCGGTGCTAAAACAGGAAAAAAATAGGAAGGAACAAACTAACTGAGCCATATCTGATTTGACCAAATATTAATAACCATAACTCAAAATATATGTTGCTCGGACTCTTCAAAAATGCCAACGTGTGCGTGAAGGATTCGCCAAAAGTAGTATATTTTGAAGAATCCGAGACGGGTGCGGCATCAAAAGTGAAGAGTCTGCGCAACTAAGCTCAAAACTAGCATTTAAACTACAAACTAAAAATAAATCTAGAAATTAATCCATATTAGCAAAATTGATGTAGTAAATTGGGACATTTCATGCAACGGGTCACAGTAAATAAAGTACCACAAAAATAATCAGGAAGTTGATCCATGGATAAACTTATTTAAATCTCAAAATTTCGATTTCAAAATGTATCACATATATTCAGGCTTCTTCTTACTTGCTTAGCTTGAAGATACATGAAGAAATTCGATTATAAAATTAAACATATGCATAAACTTCGTTAAAAAAATTTGAAAGTGAAAAGAACCCGTAAATCAAACACATATAAATATGTATGTGGAAAATCCAAGTATCCAAACAAATCAAAAGCTGATACAAATGTCCATCAAATTCCATTAGCAATACTTGCATGCATTAAATAAACAATGAAGAAAGAAGAATTTCTCAGAATTGAGGCAAATAAGGAACACAAAGAAAATCACACACATAGGTCTTCTTTTGATCAAGTAATCTCATCAAACATGTCTTGAAAGAAATGAAAGCCCAAAAATTTGTTTGGACAACAGCACAAAATCAGTCCACAAAAATTTTGAGCTTTGTACCTTAATAATCTTCATGCCTATGAAAATCGGTACATATCAGAACCAACATGTTCCAAACTGGATAATCAAATGGGGATAAAATATATGAAATCTGCAGGAAGAAGAGACAATTAGAACAGGAGAAAATTATAGGTATACACCCGCAACTTCACAATTCTCATAATCACGCAAAAGATCACTAAAAACAGTAATGAGTCCGTTAATTTGAAAAATTAAGCAATAAAGAATGAGAGAATAAACAACAAAAAACACACTGAAAATAAGTTCAACAACGCTGAGAATAGAAACTTGAAAATGTCAGCATGACCATTATTTATTTATTTTGAAAAAGTAACAATGGGCATTATTTCATACCTCAATCACGAATTATTGGCTTTGGCCTATATAGCTTTCTAACTAAAAAAGTTAACGAAGGATTGAACGAAAATTATCTTACCTTCTGTTCCAACAAATTGAGGCAATCAAAAACTATCAAAATCAGCATAATCATCATTTTACTCTTTAATTAATCATGTATGTGTACCTGCATCAAGTTATTCTTAAGAACAAAGCACGTGCTACTACCAATAAAGACGGTGAATAGAAGATTACAATAAACAACCCTTCACAATTAACAAATAGAGTAAGTGAAACTTCATTTTACATCATATAAAACAATCTTGTCATTAGGCTCAACTTTCGCAATGAGTTTCTGCAAAAAAATTCCAAATAAGACCACGATACTTCACATCCTGCGCAAAGCATACAACAGCTACTGAAATAATCCCAAAAATGTTTAAAAAAAATAAAAGTCAAGATACCTATAGATTTCATATTTTCTTTTTAAAAAAATGAAGCGCGGGAAGTGATAAAGAGAGGCAGTGGTGCATTCATAGATGTATCATCGTCAATTGAGAATTTCTCCATCTTACATAATGATAAGATGTCAATCTAACAAATCAGTACCATCCAACAAAAGTAATAAACTATAATGATCGATGACCATGTTATAAAATAAGAACAATCAAAGGCCGACAGACAACAACCAAATATTATATGGTTGGTTGTGGCACAATAACAAACACTTGATGTGCATCAAATAACTCAAACAATGAGATTTAATAAGGGTGTAGTACACTAGTACATACTATTCTAGTTAACTGATTTATATAATATAATGTTCCAATTTAGGAGGAGAAGAAAATAGAGAGTATAAATTTGAAACATGCATCCATAAATCAAACAAAGGTATAAGCTCAATGAATGTAGAAAAATAAATAGAGACCCAGCAAAGTGAATGTTAACAGTCAACACTCAATCCTTCCTTCAACATCACAAACACGCAAGGTGTTTGCCTCCAATGGTCTTGCGACTACTGCTGCTTTAACAATTGCTGGATGACTATACAAAACTTGTTCCACATCAACCGTGCTTATGTTTTCTCCATCGGATATTATAATGTCTTCAATCGGTCCTTAACTTCTATATAACCATCGGGATGTATCCACTCATTACTGTGTTCCCTCGAAACATGATTTCTTCAATTGTTTTAGAGACGTTGGAGAACTCCAATAGCCATGAGCCATGACTATGGAATAAGTGAAGTGAATTCTGATCAACTGTATGAGTAATAAGAGTAAATTATCAGACTGCCAGTAAATACTCCTGTTTGTCAAAAGTACAATTTTCTTTACACGTTACACAGTCAATTTGATGCAGTGTGTTTGACTAATTCTTCAAAATACTTAGTTTGCAGAAATCAAGTTGTGGGTCTATATTCTAGGATTAGTGGGTTTATTTTACTTAGTCAATGAAGTTATATTCTTATTGTAGTGGATCATGTACCAATTTTCATTATTCATGTGTTGCTTTTTTTTAGCTTTACTAGTTAATTGTAAGCATATAAAAGGGGCAATAGAAATTTGTTTTAATATATAAAAAAAGTTTTGCCAGTAAAAAAAAAAACTTTTGTCTCTCAAACTTCTTTCATTTATTTTGCATTCTCATCCAAACATGTTCGTCCACCAAAGTCCATTTCTAAATAAGGAGAGGAGATATTCAAACTTATATAGTATTAATTCTTGTAAAGATATAATGTTTACTATCTCTAACCTAAGTAGGTAGATTAAAGTATATTATTCAAATAAAAGAGTTCAAAAATACAACATGTAGGAACCTCAAAGTTACTTTTTCACGGTATTAGATAAATGTCTCACCTTAAAGTGCTTCATCACTTATTAAAAAAATATGAATATATAATATGATTATATTTAGTGTATAATTTTTTTACTAGTTGACAAATTATTTATTAATTTGGAAATATTGTGAAATTTGAACAAAAGAAATTTACGTGTATTACTGCTTTAGTTCTTTTTACCTATCTATCTATTAGGACGCTCCACGTCTAATGTAAACAACTCTTAACACGAAAATATCTAGGATTAAACAAAGAAACTAGAATAGTTATTTTTGAAAAGAGTAAGAAAAAAATCTGAAATTTTCTAAGTATTAAAACGTGAGTTTTTGTCATTATTCAAAATGTGTCATACTTCTAGCTCAGGATGAGTTTGGGCGGTTCTTTAATGGATTGAGAAATACCTTGAAGATTAATTTTCGACGCCGTCGATTTTGTTTGCGCATTTTCGACATCGTTATGAGCGGAGATATGACTATCGAAAGTATGGCTTGTCGAAATTAAGAAACATTTTCTGATCCAAGAGGCTTTTTAAGGGATATTACGATCTTTTTCAGCTACCTATTATTTTAATTTCCATTTTTTAGGAGTTTAATATGTATCAAGAATAAACTTGTACGTGGTTTAAAAAATTAAACATTTTCACGCTTAGGGTAAGGAGAAAGGAGAAAGGAGAAGAGAAAAGAAGAAGGAAAAACGGGGAGCGAAAATCATCCAAGATCAACCAAGAACATTGTGTTTTCAGCTAAGGAACATTGCTTCAAACGGATATGTGAGACTCTATCACGTTGGGCGATCTTCTCCACCTTCCAAGCATATTATTTCAGTTTAGATTCGTCCTAAAATCATTAGAATATTAGATATTTTGATACCTTTTTTTTGAATTCATGTGTTGTCTGAATTTGCCGAGTATGTAAGTTTTGAATTCGTTACGTGCGCATTATGAGGGCGTTTCGGGTTAGTTCTAAGTACATTTGTGGGTATCTGTATCTCTAAAAGAGATTTTTAAAAAAAGACGAAGTCTGGAGTGAATTTGGGGAAGAGAAAACGAAGAAGATTTCGACAGGGGAAATCTGGACCATGAAAACGCGATTCGCGCGACTGTGTTGCCAGAATCAAAATTTTGGCTCTGCGTCGCGGAGCTTTACCACGAGCGTGTCTGCTCCAACAGATATTGTTCAAAATCAATTAAAATTAGCCTCCGCATTCGCGGACCCGCTCACCCTCAAAATATTGGTATTTACAAATTTTTGTCTGTAAAGCTATCTAGAATCATTCCAAAAACATCTTGAGGATCTTTCAAACACGAATCTTAATTTCTTGATCCATTAATGCGATTCAAGCGTACCTCCAGCTTAGAGTCAAGTTAAGAGCAGTTAAGACATCAAAGTCAAGAGAAATCAAGAGTTCAAAAGAGGAGTCCATTTTCACGTTTTTCATAAAGTCTTGAAAAAATATTTTAACTTGTGTTCTAAGTACTTAAGTTTTTGAGTTCGTTGAAGAGATTAATGAAGTTTGACAGTTCGTTTTCTTCAAAGGTATAAGGGACTAAGTATTCCGAAAGAGCTTGAAATGTTTTTAACATTAACTAGAAAAGAACTTTTGATTTCCCAGGAGCGCTTAGGGCGATTTTCAAAAAGAACTATACCTTCTAAAGAAGCAGAGTATTCGAATTTACCAAGAAAAGTAAGTGTTCAATGAAAGTATGAAGTGAGTAAACACAAAGTTAATTGGAGCTGTAAGTGACAAAATAATATAGCTTTGCAACTTATCACAAAAGCAACATTTATGTTTATGTATAGATTTTCTATTGATGTTGAGGAAAATATCTTAAACACGTAAATAAGTTACTCTTCATGGCATTCAAAGTTGTTAAAGTTTCAGCGGACATTTATATTAGTGTTGGATTATAAATATATCTATTATATTATTACCGGCAAAATACAAGTATAGGTGCTTTAGTATATTGCTGCATGTATCCTGTAATTTGTTATGATGTGGTAACTTAATATGGAATTTTCAAATATAAGATAAATGAATATAGCTAGGGTACTCGTAGATATTATATATATATATATTATATATATATATATACTTATATATAATATATATAATATATATACTATATATATATATACACAGATAGATTGGGCATGTCCCGTGCTCAAGCACGGACCCGACTATACTTGACTTTTGATACTTATTCTAACTCTAATTTTGACGATTTCAATGTGTCATGAAACCAGTTATTTTATGTTTAAACACTTAGAATTGAGCGTTTAGCAAACGAAGGAAAGTGTGTTGTTGAACTGAATTTTACATGGAATAAAATTCTATGCATAATTGACAATAAAAAGACGTAAAATGGCAAATAAGAAAGAGCACAAACTCTAGCTGACATTGGCTGTCGTCAGTCATATCCACTTCCACTTCGTAAGCTAATAGCCGAATTTGAGGAATACTTGTGTCAGTCTTCTTGCATCTAGTTGAGTGGTTGTCTGCTCCACCCAAGAGACATGTTGTTAGAATTGTCTGGTCATGACATAAATTTAGAAGAATAAAATAAGTAAACATTATTATATATACACTATTCAGGGAAGGCAATCTGTAATATATTAACACCAGATAGGTTAGAAAGCAATTTTGTTCGGTTGTTCATTACTGGGCTAGATTCGAGAATATGTGCTTACTAAATTTTGTATAAAGACCTTTATTTTTCGATAATCTATGTTTGGACCTACATCTCACAAGTAAATAGTATTGACTATTGACGATTTCAAAAATACCGGATAAAGAAAAGTCAGCCAGCGAGGGAGAATATTTAGTGCCAAATTTTGGTTAACCAAGAATTATGATTGATTTTTTTTAGTTCTCTGTCAATAAGGAAATGAGTTTTTCAATTTAAAATATCACTGCATTTTGATCTTCAACATTTATTGAGCTTAACACATAGAAGGATAGTGTTAGTTAATGGGAAATAGGAAATGCTAACCAATGGCTCATAGCATAGTACTATCACAAATATGCGAATATTCCATCACATAAGAGGAAATGAAAGAAACTCTTACTGCAACAGAAATAAAGAAACAGAACTATGGTACTAACAAAAATAAAGAAAACAAAAAGGAGGAAGGAAGGTGTTGGGTTATGCCCACATCGGAAGTCGAATGGGCTGGTGGGTCAATTTTATAAGTGTGGAGGAATAAAGCCTCAACCTTGAGGCTAGCTTTTGGGTTGAGAAGGCCCAAAGACCAGCCCAACATGGTATCAGGCCAGGGTTGTCAACAAGTCTCAGCCCACCGGAGAAACTGGGTGTCGCTCTCTCCAGCCCAAGGCCCGAGGCCCGATGTGTGAAGGGGAGATTGTTGGGTTATCCCACATCGGAGAGTGAAGGGGCTGGTGGTCAATTTTTAGTGTGAGGAAAGCCTCAACCTTTGAGCTGGCTTTTGGGTTGAGAAGGCCCAGACCACCCAACAGGAAGCATGAGAAAATGAAATATTTCTGTCAAAGTTCCAAGGAACATATCAAATGAAGTGCATAAACCAAATAATTGTGAAGTGTAAGCCGTCAAGGAGAATCCAGTAAGGTCAGTTTTCTAAGAACTTACTTCTGAGATGTGTTTCATGGCTGAAACGAACAAACAATGAGAATTAAGAATAGTTCAAGTTTGATTGTGTGAATTATGCTGTCTAGGTATACACCAAAGCTCGATGGTTTCAAAGATATCAAATCTATCGATTGACCGAGTATATCCGACATATGTTCAAACCCGGAAATTTAAAGGGAAACCTACTTATCCAGATGTGAATAACCCTAACTTACAAGACACACAAGTTTTTCATGCATATGTTTTAACAATAGTCATTCCCCATTCATGTGGGGATTGTTGGGTTTAGCAAAGTGTGAATGGGAAAAGAAAGAAGAGGAACATGAAAGTGTAGGGAACCAATTTGGAGGAAAAGAAAAGTCATTTGCAAAGTGCAAATGAAAAGTCATTTGCAAAGTGCAAATGAAAAGTCATTTCTCTCGTCATCGGCAAAAAAAAAAATTTGTTGTCCTTATATAAGGAAACACTTCTTTACTTCTTAAAGAGATAAGAAGAAGGTGCCCCCTTCGCGTCCGTCGCTGCGACCTCAGACCTCGGCTTCAGATTTGAATTTGAATTTGACAAAGTGATTGATTGAGAAATTTTTTCAACAAAATTTAATTTATCGATGTTTTGTTAATCAAATAAATCTGTTAATCTTATCCCTTATAAAATTAATTTCAGGACGTTAGTTAATTTAACAGAATAATTCGCGTGTACGATAACGTTCCAAAAAGTCGTTACTCTTTCTGAAGTCGTTACTTTCCGACAAACTGTTACTTTCCCAACAGACACATTTTCCGAAAAGTTATTTTTACCCAAAAACGCCAACTTTCTGATAAAACGGGTCTGAACAAATTCTCTCAACAGACACGTTTCTTTGCTGAAAATGGCTATAAAGGAAGTCTTTTTTATTTTTTCAAATAATAATTTTTTCCTTCTCTGGCATTCACAAATTATATACATTATTTAAATTAAAAAATGCATTATTTTTATTAAAATCATAAAATTAAATTATATAAAATTCAACAAATCTATAATAAAATATCATCACATATTATAAATTATATTTATTTAAATTAATACAATTATTTTATCTTATAATTAGGAAAATTTTATATATATATATTCATTATAAGTATAAATAAATTATAATTCATTATAAATATTATTTATTATATATAATTATAATTATAATAATAATAAATTATGAAATATCTAATTATAATTTTATAATTTATATAATATTATATATATGTACTTATTAATATTTTATTCTATTATATTCTATATAATTATTAATTATAATATAATTAGATCAAAGTAAATATATTTTATCATAATAAAATATATATAGAATATATTGTTATAAATAATAATAATGTAAATTAATTTATTTATATATATATATTTAATTGTTAATGATAATATCAAATATTCTATATAAATTATTTATAAAATATTAAATATATTGCCATGTTTTAAATTATTATATAATGTTATGCATATTATTAAATAAATTTTACTTTTTTATTTTTGTTTATATTAATTTTATATGTTAAATAAATTAATTAATTATTTTTATATATTCTGATAATTTCTATATTTATTTTCAATTAAAATTCAATATAATTGTATTATACTTAATATTAATATCACCATAAAAATATATACTTATATAAATTAATTGTATATTATATAATGTTATAAGTTGTTAATATATATAATATTATTGATCTAATAGGATTTATTATATATTATATTTATTATACTATATACTGTAATTTAATATAATTGTATTATTTTATAATTTATATACATTATTAATAAAATAATATTTCTATAATAAAAGAATTAGATAATGTATATAATACTTTAATTATATAATCATAATATTATTTAATAATTTTAAGTATATTTAATATATTTATTATTAAAATGATATAGTATAATTTTAAATCGTTTATAGTAGATTATAGATAATAATCTATTTATTGTAGTATGCATTAATATAACATTTATAAATTTATTATTATATATAATAAATCGTATATAATATTATTAATTATAATAATTTCAACAAGTCATATATTAATATATATCAAATCATATACAATTATATATACATATATTTAATTCAATTATTATATATTTATCTTTAATCTATTTTTAAATAATTCATAATCAATAATAATATTTATTATTATCATGCATATAAGAAATAATATAATTTTTTATTTATATTTTAATAATTTTTTTTCCTTCTCTGCATATATTTTTCTCTCAAAATCAAAATGTCGATCGACTGAGTCTATGTGACTTGTTGTTGTTCTTAAGTTCGCTGAAATTAAAGAAGTTTGAGGTACCACTATTTCTTTAACAGAATTAATCCGTTTTATCTTGAGAAACTTAATCTATAACCTTGGATACATTGAGGGGATTAAATTTCTTAGAAAAACACATAGTTTCTGTAGACTCGAATTATTTTGTTTTCGTTTACTTCATACTTCATTTATTTCTGTTTGTTTGACTAACCTTATAAGTACAGAGTTAAAACAATAATAGCATTGATTTAAGCAAGTTCCATGGAAGGCCTTATAGTGAGTATTGCACAACAAAGGAAAGAGAGCAAAGGTGAATGACAAATTAAAATGGACCAAGAATTTAGTTTAAGAATTGGAAGACAGTAATGCGTAAAGCAGACAGTATTGGTCTAGAGGCATTACTCCCCTGTATTTGGAGGAGTCCCGTATGCGTTTTTCAAGGAGAGACAGGGGTGTCAAGTTAACTTAACTCTGATGCAGACATTTCAGACGAATAAAAAATTATTTCAAGTCACAAGGACTTTTCGAACCTCAGTGATGTTGGGATGACATTTTTGATGCAATCAACATGTAAAGCATATGATTTATATAGCCGGCTGGTCAGTGTATACAAAATTACCCTTAATTAAAGAAATCCAAAAAGGCCAAAGGTAGGCAGAGAACTTACTCTCGAGGAGCTCCTGAAAAAGAGGCAAAGTGAAGGAGTTAATGTTCTATTGCTAGTTTGGATAATATAACTTCAGATGAGGTAGTAAAAGGAGATGGACCAATGTCAACTCATGATAAAGAAACCACAGATTTTTTTAAGAACACAGATGTCCACTGTTGTTTTGTCCGCGTAATGCTGATGCCTGATAGTGGAAAGACAATGATTCAGGTTTCAAGTTTGTGCATTGTTTGCTCATCATCAAAGGACGATCATTGTAAACACTGAAATTCCAAGAGGAATGTTACATAAAAGGATGACAGTAAGTTTTCTTAGTGGTATTGATCTTTGCAATGGTCGATATAATACTTGAGATCACTCATTATTCAGGACATTGGACACAGTACATAAGTAAGATTTTCTATCAGCCTAGTTCCAAGCTCTTCAATCACGGAAGGGATCCAAGAGAGCCTTGGCATGGCATTCATTGTAGGCTAGAAGGGCCCGTTGTGTGGGATGTCCTGTATAATTTCGAGCAAAGGCGGAGGAAAGCAGATTGGAAATAGATTTATCTACTCAATGAATGTGTTTGATGAGTTTATTATTCGTCCAACCGAAGTTACAGTATCAAGGGATAGAGAAACCTGGAACGTTCAAATATTCCGGTCTATTGATGGTGTTGTTGTTACTGACTTCCCTGTAAACCCGAAGAAGCTTCTGAGGTAGGCCTTGTTACTGGAAAAAACAAGGTCATTGATCAAAGTATCCACGATGCATACATTAGTGCCATCGTCGAGCTAAGATTTCATTTACATTGAAAATCAATACTTTATCGGAAGTTTCTATGGTTGGAAGCCTGAAAATGATATCAAGCTCGACGACATCAAAGCTTTTCATCTTATCCCAAAGGAGATCTCACTCAAGATTGTGAGCAAGATTCAAGTCTGTTAGCGGAAACGTGAAACTAAAGAACAAGGAAGAACAACAATATTTAACGTGGTTCGGATCAAAATGATCCTATGTCCACCAAAGAACAACTGACCAATATTTATTTCACTCTACAAAGAATACAAGTGAAATACTACAAGAGAGAGAACACAAATGCCTTAGAAGGTGAGAAGGCAAGTGAGAGGATGATTTGAAAATGAATTAAGAGCTACCTATTTATAGGAATAATTCATCCTATTGATGTCATCCATGACATCACTATGTGTCAAAAATTGTCAAGGTTAAGATATGAAACCATTTTATGGTTTGCCTAACTTTCACCTACCAAGATACATCTTGACTTTTATTTTGTACTAATTATCTTCCTACCAAATATTCATGTTAATTCATCTTCCATTAGTTTGATTCCACAAGAACCAAAACCAACTCTTTCAATCTCCACCTTGGTTTGTGTTCCAAGCATGCGTATAAACAACTCCGGCCAAAACTTCTAAGCTTACTGGGCAATCCCATTGTAAGAAACAAGAAGAATCAAACCTTTGTTGAACATACCAGCTCCACCTAGCAGTTGTTCTCTTAGAGTTGCATCAATTGATGCATACTCCCGCCAAGTCCTTGCAGTGTGCAAACTTGGCAAGCGGGACTATTTTGGTCAACATGTCTGCAGCGTTATCGTCTGTGATAACCTTCTCAACCTTGATAGCTCCCTTTTCTACGACATCTCGAATAAAATGAAATCTGACATCAATGTGTTTGGTGCGCTCATGAAATCTTTGATTTTTAATCAAATGAATAGCACTTTGACTATCACATTTTAGAATTGATTTAAGCTGAACTGAACTCAATTCTGCCACCAAACCTTTCAACCAGATAGCTTCTTTCACTGCCTCCGTTGCTGCCATATATTCTGCTTCTGTTGTAGACAAAGCGACAATCGACTGTAAAGTCGATTTCCAACTAACGGCACTGCCAACGAGAGTAAAGATGTATCCAGTTATGGACCTCCTTCGATCAAGATCCCCTGCATAGTCAGAATCAACATAACCGAGAATTGAAATACCTTCACTTTTCCGAAAGGTTAGGCCAACATCAGGAGCTCCTTTGAGATATCTCAATATCCACTTGACAGCTTCCCAGTGCCTTTTTCCTGGATTTGCCATGTACTTGCTTACCACACTTACAGATTGGGCAATATCTGGACGTGTGCATACCATAGCATACATAATGCTACCAACTGCACTCGCATAAGGAACCTTTGACATATGCTCCACCTCATCCATTGATTGAGGCATTTGTAACTCTGAAAGCTTGAAATGAGAAGCTAACGGTGTACTTACAGGCTTGCTCATATGCATATTGAATCTTTCAAGAACTTTTCCGATGTACCTCTTCTGAGAAAGATGTACAACACCATTTTCTCTTGAAATTTCCATTCCAAGGATTTTCTTTGCAACTCCTAGATCCTTCATGTCAAATTCCTTGCTCAACAGTTTCTTCAAAATATTTATCTCTGTGATGTTGTTAGCAGCAATAAGCATATCATCAACATACAACAAAAGATAAATCATAGAGTTACCAGACATCTTCTTGTGATACACACAACTATCAAATGCACTCCTCGAAAATCCATGTGTAGTCATGAATGCATCAAACCTCTTGTACCACTGTCTAGGGGATTGCTTCAAACCATACAAAGACTTCTTCAGTTGGCATACATGGTCTTCTTTTCCTTCAGCTAGGAAACCTTCTGGCTGATCCATATAGATTGTCTCTTCTAGATCACCATGTAAGAAAGCAGTTTTGACATCAAGCTGTTGAAGCTCTAAATCAAATTGTGCAACCAATGCTAGTAGCACGCGAATTGAGCTATGTTTCACGACTGGAGAAAAGATCTCATTGTAGTCAATTCCCTCCTTCTGACTGAAACCCTTTGCAACCAATCTCGCCTTGAACCTAGCATCTTCCACTTCTGAATACCTTCTTTCTTTCTGTAGACCCATTTGCATCCAACTGTCCTCATCCCCTTTGGCCTTTTAACTAAGACCCATGTATCATTTTTGTGAAGAGACTCCATCTCTTCCATCATGGCTAACTGCCATTGTGCAGCATCTTTGCAAGAAGTTGCTTCAACATACGAAGAGGGCTCGAGATCCTTAATCTCTTCTTCTGCAGCTACGAACGCATGTGCAATCAGATTTTCTTGCTCTATAAGACGTTCCGGTTTCCGTATCTGCCTTTTGTCCCTTCCCTTCGCAATTGTGTATGGTTCATTGGAAGCAAGTTCTTTAAGATCTGCATCTTTTGACTCATCAATTTGAGTCTCTTGATCCCGTTCCTTGGTAAGCTCCACCGGTAGCTCCACCTGCTCGTTGTTCTCGTTTCTAGATAACTCCACAGAAACTTTACGAGGATCAAGTATAGAGGATTCATCAAAGGTAACATCTCTACTAACTACAAATTTGAGTAAAGACAAACACCATAGTTTGTACCCTTTTACTCCATCTACATACCCTACGAATATGGCCTTTTTAGCCCTTGGTTCAAGCTTACCTTCATTAACATGATAATAAGCTGGACACCCAAATATTCGCAAGTATGAATAGTTAGAGGGTTCACCTGACCAGACCTCATTCGGAGTCTTAAAGTCAATCGCTGATGCTGGAGACCGATTGACAATATGAGAAGCAGTATGAACTGCTTCAGCCCAAAATACTTTGGACATCTTAGCTTGTAAGAGCATACAACGAGCCTTCTCAAGAAGAGTTCTGTTCATTCTCTCGGCAACTCCATTCTGCTGTGGTGTGTGCCTGACCGTCTTATGCCTTGCGATCCCATGAACCTTGCAGAAATCATTGAACTCTTCACTGCAAAACTCCAAGCCATTGTCCGTGCGAAGATACTTGATTTTCCTCTCCATTTGATTTTCAACCAAAATCTTCCACTCTTTAAATGCTTCAAAAGCATCACCTTTTGTCTTCAGGAAACGCACCCAAACCTTTCGTGAAAAATCATCAATGAATGTGAGAAGATACCTCTTTCCTCCCTTCGATGGAAGCTTAGAGGGACCCCATAAATCTGAATGGATGTAGTCTAGCACCCCTCCCGTCTTGTGCTTGCCAGTGCTGAAGCTGACCTTTTTCTGCTTCCCTAAGACGCAGTGCTCACAAAATTCAAGTGTGCTGATCTTCTCACCATTCAAAAGGTTGCGGTTGCTCAACATCTCCAATCCTCGTGCGCTCATATGGCCTAGTCTCATGTGCCATAATTTTGCCTTGTCATCATTAGATAACTGCACTGTAGATGCATTTACAGAGCCAATAATGGTGCTTCCCGCAAGTGTGTAGAGGCCATCCTCCAGCTTGGCCTTCAACATGACTAAAGACCCTTTAGTCACTTTCATAGTTCCTCCTTCACTCATGTACTTATAGCCTTGTTTATCTAAAGTACCCAGGGAGATCAAATTCTTCTTAGATCAGGAACATGACGGACTTCTGTAATAGTCCTCACGATTCCATCATGGCAGCGAACATGAACTGAACCAATGCCAACTATTTTACAAGTTGCATTATTGCCCATTAATACAGTTCCTCTGCTTGTTTCATAGCTGCTGAACCAATCTTTTCGGAATGTCATATGCAGAGTACAACCAGAGTCTAAGACCCATTTGTTGTCATAGACTCCACTATTGCATGATGTTGTTAGTACATAATCATCATCATTATCATGTACTTGCTCAACAATGGATGCACTCGCCTTTTCTTTGGACTTCGACATAGGGCAATCTCGTTCAAAGTGCCCCTTTTTGTGACAGCCCCAACATTCCGCATTCTTTTTGTTCACACGAGACTTTGATCTGTACTTCGATTTGCTCCTTCCCTGTTGGCTAGTACGACCTCTTACAAAGAGTCCACTAGCTTCGTCACTTTTGTCTCCTTCAAAATGCATCCGCACATCACAAGAGTTTAGTGCTTGCCGCACTTGCTCAAGTTTAATAGGTTGTTTGCTATACATCATTGAATTCTCAATATCACGATATTTTGAAGTCAATGAAAATATTAAAGAACATGCAAGTGTCTCCTCGTCCTTTTTAATTCCAGCAGTTTGTAAGTCCATCACAAGTTTATTGAACGCATCTAGATGGTCTTGCAACAAAGTACCTGAATCCATCTTAAATGTATGAAGACGCCGTTGTAACAACATCCTTGTTGTCACTGACTGGTCCTGGTAAAGCCCTTCCAGATTTTCCCATAATTCTTTGGCCGTCTCTTCGGTACTTGTACTCACTTCACAAAGTACGTTAGGTGCAAGGGACAGTTGGATTGCACTCAATGCATCTCCTTCAATCTCTTCCTTGTCGGAATCCGATATCTTATCGGGGTACTTTCCGTCAATAGCATGGATTGAACCTTCCCTTCGCAGTAACGCTATCATCTGGATTTTCCAGATATTGAAGTTGTTGCGCCCACTAAATCTATCAATTTCAAACTTCATGGAACTCATTCTTTTACTTGTTCTTCCTTTTCTACTATAATGTATTTGGAACTACAGAAAACCAAAGTAATCCTTTTCTGATGTGGAAGTTCAGACTGTGCTGCAACCACAGAGCATACTCAGACAGAACCTTGGCTCTGATACCAATTGTTAGCGGAAACGTGAAACTAAAGAACAAGGAAGAACAACAATATTTAACGTGGTTCGGATCAAAATGATCCTATGTCCACCAAAGAACAACTGTACCAATATTTGTTTCACTCTACAAAGAATACAAGTGAAATACTACAAGAGAGAGAACACAAATGCCTTAGAAGGTGAGAAGGCAAGTGAGAGGATGATTTGAAAATGAATTAAGAGCTACCTATTTATAGGAATAAATTCATCCTATTGATGTCATCCATGACATCACTATGTGTCAAAATTGTCAAGGTTAAGATAGCAAACTATTTTATGGTTTGCCTAACTTTCACCTACCAAGATACAATCTTTGACTTGAATTTTGTACTAATTATCTTCCTACCAAATATTCATATTAATTCATCTTCCATTTAGTTTGATTCCACAAGAACCAAAACCAACTCTTTCAAAGTCTTTGTTTACTTTCTCAAACTCCGTGTTAAATCAGAAACCAGACGGAGGGAGTGCCAATTTTATCTCTATTGATCAAACTTCTGTTTGCTTCTTTTGTTCTTTCTTGATGTAGATGACACATACATTATAATTGGATCTGATAACATCAATCAAAGGTCAATGGATGGTGCAAGAGATTCTGAGATTGCTATGGGTCATGTTCAACATTTTCATTAATTACACTAATTTATGTAGTCTTGTAAGAATACCTGATTTTCTTTTAGGTAATCCTACATTTAGCTACACTTGTACTTGCTGGTAGTTCATACTTTGAAAGTTTTTATTTGAAGACTTTGATGGACGACATGGAAAGTGAGAATTTGTATAGTTGACTCTAACTTGCTTGAGATTGAGGCACAATTGTCATTTTAATTGCCCCTGCATTTAGTTGCTCTAGTCCTACATTGTGAATAAAGAAATTTGACTTCATTATGTTATTCAAACTTGTAACTCCACCTTTGTTCATAGACCATAGTTGGTCGTAGTTAAGCAAATAAATGACCTCATTGAACTTCACAAAGCATGTATGATAGTTATTGAATGAATCCTCAAGAACTCTGTTGATAATGTCAAGGAGTTGTCTTAAGTAAAAAACTGTGAACCTGATTGTATATGATTTTCATCGGTCAACATTGAATTACAACATGTCACTATTACACTCGAGAAGAATCAATATATCCTAAGTCCTTATTTGTGCCTTACATAAATTTCGTTAACTATTGAATTAATTCTCAAGAACCTCAAATGATAATACATTTTTAGTAACATTCAATGCGAATCTCAGTACACCAAAACCATTCAAAGAATAAGTGTTACAACATTTGATTTTACATTCTCTAGGGGATCCAAAAACATAAAGGCAATAGGAAATCATAATACACATATAATGATCACAAATATGGTTCAGTAGAAGTAAACAGTGTACCTTAGCTTGTAAATATCGTACCTTGCTTGTAGATCAAAATCTCAAAGAACATCTGTGAAAAAATAAAAAACAGTAATTTTTAGTTGAACAATTTATATCGTTGTCACATCATCAAAGTGTGGGGTCCATCCCCATTATGCTATTATTGACTTCAACAATTGCTGCATGCAATTGTCAATGGTTGGCAAATTGCATTGGCAGCAAATGTTGAGAAATACAACAATTAGGTGGCACAACTTTGACATGTTGTGGTTGTTGGAAATTTGCAGTTGCAGATTTTTCTATAAAAGGAGCTCATTAGCTCATTTTATATACATCAAGTTAGAGAGAAAAACCATTTTGAGAGCAAAGTGAGGTATTCCATAGACTATACAAGAAAATAGTCTGTGAAGAAAAATAGAGTGTGAGCGATATTTTAGTAAGACGGAAACCAAAAGAGTGTTGTTCCTTTTGAGTGTGTAGTAGTCACTTTGAGTATTGTATTCGTGACTACACAGTGTAAAATTCCTTACTATAGTGATATCAGTTGCTCCTCTTGGCCCGTGATTTTTTCCCTTATTCAGAAGGGTTTTCACGTAAAATTCTTGGTGCCATTATTTTCCCATTTTTCTATTACTTTTACCATATATATTTTTGTGTTTGTCCGTGTTTTCCCAACACAAAGAACAAAACTCAAATTGAAATGCTTACAGGTGAATAAATAAATGCATAAGTCGTGAATTTTATGCCAAAACTTCACTTCAAAATCTCATTAACCACCCATAAACATCCACTGCAAGAACAAAGATGAGAGTAAACAAAGTTGAGGAATTGGGAAGAAGTCTCGGTCCTAAATAGAAGCAAAAAAGGAAGAATGACCATTTTGTTTCTACTGCTTAGAGGAGGCGATCTCAGAGAATGCAAAATAAGATGTAAAATATTACACGTGTTAACCTTACATAGAAAGAACAACAAACGTGTAATTAGCAGATATAGGACAAAGACATCTGTCAAATAAAAATAGCTCCAATATAAGGTACTACTCACATTACTCTCGGTACAATAAGTACTTGTTGTGTTGGTCCTATCCTTGCTCACTTATTAATAAGGGTAATATGGACGGACCCACATGTTAAGGTTTGGGTGCTCGAGCACCCATTGAACCAGATGGAAACTTTGTATATGTATATAGGAAATACAAAACAAACTTGAAATTAGCAAAAAATTTCGTCACTAGAGTTGTCCGATCCATCCTTATGAAATTCTTAAAGATAACATAATATTTTGAAAATTCACCGTTAAATAGAATTAGCGATTGATTTTGTTGTTTAGTAACATAGTTTTTTATTCAAAAAATATGGTATATATGAACTAGAAAATAACATACCAAACTATAGGATTTCCGTCTGGCCAGAAAAGATGAGTAAATTTTTGAGCAACTCCATGGGAAAGAACATCTTGAATTGTCAATCTTTCAAAGAGAGGCAATGTTGGAATTTGTCCCAAGTAACCAAACATAGTAGATGATTTACTCATTTTGAATTCAAATGGAAAGTTGAAAATCTCTTTAATTTTTTCATGTAAGGCTCTTGGTTTAACTTTATCAAACATTACCTCAAAACAATCATATTCTTGAAAGGCTTTGAAAACTTCATCTCTCAATGAATCCCATTCATGAGATCCTGGTTTTAACACTATATATTAGCGGAAACGTGAAATTAAAGAACAAGGAAGAACAACAATATCGGATCAAAATGATCCTACGTCTACTAAAGAACAACTGTACCAATATTTATTTCACTCTACAAAGAATACAAGTGAAATACTACAAGAGAGAGAACACAAATGCCTTAGAAGGTGAGAAGGCAAGTGAGAGGATGTTTTCAAAATGAATTAAGAGCTACCTATTTATAGGAATGAATTCATCCTATTGATGCCATCCATGACATCACTATATGTCAAAAATGTCAAGGTTAAGATATGAAACCATTTTATGGTTTGCCTAACTTTCACCTACCAAGATACTATCTTGACTTTTATTTTGTACTAATTATCTTCCTACCAAATATTCATGTTAATTCATCTTCCATTGAGTTTGATTCCACAAGAACTAAACTAACTCTTTCAATCTCCACCTTGGTTTGTGTTCCGAGCATGCGTATAAACAACTCCGGCCAAAACTTCTAAGCTTACAGGTCAATCCCGTTGTAAGAAACAAGAAGAATCAAACCTTTGTTGAACATACTAGCTTCACCTAGCAGTTGTTCCCCCAGGGTTACATCACTTGATGCATACTCCCGCCAAGTCCTTACAGTGTGCAAACTTGGCAAGTGGGTCTATCTTGGTCAGCATTTATGCGGCGTTATCGCCTGTGATAACCTTCTCAACCTTGATAGCTCCCTCTTCTACGACATCTCGAATAAAATGGAATCTGACATCAATGTGTTTGGTGCGCTCATGAAATCTTTGATTTTTAATCAAATGAATAGCACTTTGACTATCACATCTTAAAATTGATTCCAGCTGAATCGAACTTAATTCTGCCACCAAACCTTTCAACCAGATAGCTTCTTTCACTGCCTTCGTTGTTGCCATATATTCTGCCTTTTTTGTAGACAAAGTGACAATCTACTGTAAAGTCGATTTCCAACTAACGGCACTGCCAACAAGAGTAAAGATGTATCCAGTTGTGGACCTCCTTCGATCAAGATCCCCTGCATAGTCAGAATCTACATAACCTAGAACTGAAATACCTTCACTTTTCCAGAAGGTTAGACCAACATCAGGAGCTCCTTTGAGATATCTCAATATCCACTTGAGAGCTTCCAGTGCCTTTTTCCAGGATTTGCCATGTATCTGCTGACCAAACTTACAGATTGAGCAATATCTGGACGTGTGCATACCATAGCATACATTATGCTACCAACTGCGCTTGCATAAGGAACCTTTGACATATGCTCCACCTCATCCATAGATTGAGGCATTTGTAACTCTGAAAGCTTGAAATGAGGAGCTAATGGTGTACTTACAAGCTTGCTCATATGCATATTGAATCTCTCAAGAACTTTTTCGATGTACCTCTTTTGAGAAAGATGTACAACACCATTTTCTCGTGAAATCTCCATTCCAAGAATTTTCTTTGCAACTCCCAAATCCTTCATGTCAAATTCCTTGGTTTAACAGCTTCTTTAAAATATTTATTTCGGTGATGTTGTTAGCAGCAATAAACATATCATTAACATACAACAATAGATAAATCATAGAATTACCAGACATCTTCTTGTGATACACACATCTATCAAATGCACTCCTCAAAATTCATGTGTAGTCATGAATGCATCAAACCTCTTGTACCACTGTCTAGGGGATTGCTTCAAACCATACAAAGACTTCTTCAGTTGGCATACATGGTCTTCTTTTACTTCAGCTAGGAAACCTTCAGGCTGATTAATATAGATTGTCTCTTCTAGATCACAATGTAAGAAAGCAGTTTTCAAAATCGTTGTTTTGAAAATAATCTTCCACCAAAAAAATTCCAAAAACAGTGGCTACTAGATGTAATAATTTATATGAAATATTTGTAGTCGCTTATGAATATAGAATACCCTTACAAATAGTTTGGAATGCTCATAATTCAGATATGACATATAGACTCGATAATAGTGATTGGCGTGATATAAATGAACTTATAGATTTCCTAAAAGTTTTTTACTTAACTACAAAAAGAATATTTGTACTTTATAGTCCATCAATTTGTACTATTTTGCCTGATATTTGTAGGATTTCTTCTAAATTATATCAATTTAAAAATAAACCAAGATTTCAACAAACCATTGAAAAAATGATTCAAAAATTTAAAAAATATTATATTCCTATTCCTCAAATTTATTTAACCGCGTGTTAGTTAAACCGTCATTATAAAGATGTAGGTGCATCAAAAATGATTGAAAAAATTTATTTTAACTTAGATATTGATAATGTATTAGAAGAAATTTCTAGTTGTCAACAAGTTAAAGATAGCATAAAATTTGAAGCTAGAAAATTGTATGATTTATATAATGCTAATATAAATTTATTTGATGAAGATAATATTGATGCTTATTTATATGATTATCTTGAACTTTCTCACGATAATAGAAATAATTTTGATGCCTATGTTAATCAAAATACAGAACCTACTGAAGATATTCTAGCATGGTGGAGAAATCGCAGCAAAGAATTTCCAAAACTACAACCGATGGCTCGAGATATATTAGCTATGCAAGCGTCGTCAGTAGCTTTGGAAGGCGTCTTTAGTGCAGCAAGGTTTCAACTTAGAGATCATAGGCATTCACTAGAAGCCGATAGCTTGGAGATATCGGTATTATTTCGAGATTGGATTAATGCCGAGAGAAGCAATTTGGGTCGTGAACCACTACCAACCAAATTTCAAGATGACGTTGATGAAGTAATGCAGGATTATAGTGACGACGGGATTGAAGCAATGGAAGATCTATCTATTCAACCAATTTCCGAACATGTTACTAAAGAAATGTTGAATGATTTACGAAAGGATTTATATGGTGGCACCAACTATTAGTAAGAGTATGATAATTCGAGATTTAATTCAAACAGAACCCTTCCTAGAAGGTGGCTGTGTAGATTAAATCTTTTAATACTCTACGAATATTTTTGTAAATGTAATTGTAATATCAAATAAATATTAATAAAAATATAGGCTATTCGCCTTAATTTATTTTATTATTGTTGTATTAAATTTAATTTTTAATATTGTCAATTTTTAATTTAAAATTTTCAAACTTTTAAAAGTTTGAAATTTAAATTTTATAACTTTAAAGTTTGAATTTAAAATTTCCAAACTTTTAAAGTTTGAATTTAAAAATTTCAAACAATACAAGTTTGAAATTTAAATTTTATAACTTTAAAGTTTGAATTTAAAATTTCCAAACTTTTAAAGTTTGAAATCTAAATTTTCAAACTTTTAAAGTTTAAAATTTAAATTTTATAACTTTAAAGTTTGAATTTAAATTTTCAAACTTTTAAAGTTTTAAATTTTAATTTTATAACTTTAAAGTTTGAATTTAAAAATTTCAAACTTTAAAAGTTTGAAATTTAAATTTTATAACTTTAAAGTTTGAATTTAAAATTTCCAAACTTTTAAAGTTTGAATTTAAAAATTTCAAACTTTAAAAGTTTGAAATTTAAATTTTATAACTTTAAAGTTTGAATTTAACATTTCCAAACTTTTAAAATTTAAAATTTAAATTTTATAACCTTAAAGTTTGAAATTTAAATTTTCAAACTTTTAAAGTTTGAATTTAAAATTTTCAAACTTTTAAAGTTTGAAATTTAAAATTTAAAACTTTAAAGTTTGAAAATTTAAAATTTTTTAACTTTTAAAGTTTGAAATTTATTTTTTTTAATTTTATAATTATTATAACAAAAATTATATTCAATTAAAAAATTAAATCTTTAAGTTTTACATAATTTAAATTAATTTTTTTTTAAATTAATGTCGGTCCATCCGGTTGCCGGTCTGGTCCGGTCTGGTATACTACCGATTCCCTTCCGGATCGGGATGGAATACGTAAAAATTACCGATTTACCGATCTGGTCTGGTCCCGGTTATGAAACGGTTTCGTTTTGCACAGTGCCGATTCCATTGCGGTTTCGGAACTTACCGGTCCGGTTCGACCGATTCCGGTACCGCCGCCCCCCTTAGTAGCACGCGAATTGAGCTATGTTTTACAACTGGAGAAAAGATCTCATGGTAGTCAATTCCTTCCTTCTGACTGAAACCCTTTGCAACCAATCTCGCCTTGAACCTAGCATCTTCCACTTCTGGAATACCTTCTTTCTTTCTGTAGACCCATTTGCATCCAACTGTCCTCACCCCCTTTGGCCTTTTAACTAAGACCCATGTCTAATTTTTGTGAAAAGACTCCATCTCTTCCATCATGGCTAACTGCCATTGTGCAACATCTTTGCAAGAAGTTGCTTCAACATACGAAGAGGGCTCGAGATCCTTAATCTCTTCTTATGCAGTTACGAACGCATGTGAAATCAGATTTTCTTGCTCTATGAGACGTTTTGATTTTCGTATCTGCCTTTTGTCCCTTCCCTTCGCAATTGTGTATGGTTCATTGGCAACAAGTTCTTTAGATCTGCATCTTTTGACTCATCAATTTGAGTCTCTTGATCTAGTTCCTTGGTAAGCTTCACCGGTAGCTCCACCTGCTCGTTGTTCTCGTCTCTTGATAACTCCACAGAAACTTTACGAGGATCAATTATAGAGGATTCATCAAAGGTAACATCTCTACTAACTACAAATTTGAGTAAAGACAAACACCATAGTTTGTACCCTTTTACTCCATCTACATATCCTACGAATATGGCCTTTTTAGCCATTGGTTCAAGCTTTCCTTCATTAACATGATAATAAGCTGGACACCCAAATATTCGCAGGTACGAATAGTTAGAGGGTTCACCTGACCAGACCTCATTCGGAGTCTTAAAGCCAATCGCTCGTGCTGGAGACCGATTGACAATATGAGAAGCAGTATGAACCGCTTCAGCCCAAAATACTTTGGACATCTTGACTTGTAAGAGCATACAACGAGCCTTCTCAAGAAGAAATCTGTTCATTCTCTCGGCAACTCCATTCTGCTGTGGTGTGTGCCTGACCGTCTTATGCCTTGCGATCCCATGAACCTTGCACAAATCATTGAACTCTTCACTGCAAAACTCCAAGCCATTGTCTGTGCGAAGATACTTGATTTTCCTCTCCATTTGATTTTCAACCAAAATCTTCCACTCTTTAAACGCTTCAAATGCATCACCTTTTGTCTTCAGGAAGCGCACCCAAACCTTTCGTGAAAAATCATCAATGCATGTGAGAAGATACCTCTTTTCTTCTTTCGATGGAAGCTTAGAGGGACCCCATAAATCTGAATGGATGTAATCTAGCACCTCTCCCGTATTGTGTTTGCCAGTGCTGAAGCTGACCTTTTTCTGCTTCCCTAAGACCAGTGCTCACAAAATTTAAGTGTGCTGATCTTCTCACTATTCAAAAGGTTGCGGTTACTTAACATCTCCAATCCTTGCGCGCTCATATCGCCTAGTCTCATGTGCCATAATTTTGCCTTGTCATCATTAGATAATTGCACTATAGATGTATTTATAGAGCCAATAATGGTGCTTCTCGCAAGTGTGTAGAGGCCATCCTCCAGATTGGCCTTCAACATGACTAAAGACCACTTTCATAGTTCCTCCTTCACTCATGTACTTATAGACTTATTTATTCAAAGTACCCAGGGAGATCAAATTCTTCTTCAGATCAGGAACATAACGGACTTCTGTCATAGTCCTCACATTTCCATCATGACAGCGAACACGAACTGAACCAATGCCAACTATTTTACAAGTTGCATTATTGCCCATTAGTACGGTTCCTCCACTTGTTTCATAGCTACTGAACCAATCTCTTCAGGATGTCATATGCAGAGTACAACTAGAGTCTAAGACCCATTTGTTGTCATAGACTCCACTATTGCATGATGTTGTTAGTACATAATCATCATCATTATCATGTACTTGCTCAACAATGGATGCACTCGCCTTTTCTTTGGACTTCGACATAGGGCAATCTCGTTCAAAGTGCCCCTTCTTGTGACAGCCCCAACACTCCGCATTCTTTTTGTTCACACGAGACTTTGATCTGTACTTCGGTTTGCTCCTTCCCTGTTGGCTAGTACGACCTCTTACAAAGAGTCCACTAGCTTCGTCACTTTTGTCTCCTTCAAAATGCATTCGCACATCACAAGAGTTAAGTGCTTGCCGCACTTGCTCAAGTTTGATAGGTTGTTTTCTATACATCATTGAATTCTCAATATGACGATATTTTGAAGTCAATGATGTCAAGATCGGAATCTACACCCCAGACGAGACCGGCGTCGTTGACCTCTCAGAGGTCGCAGACAAGCCTACTTACGTCATTCTTACTTTACATAGGTTAATTTTAGCGGAAAATTTGAAACTTTTTGTTTCTTAACATACTTATAAAAACATTCTCATTAATACGTAATTGTTCACCATCAACCATCTAACATTAAGAGATAAGCAACTGAAAGAAATAGTTCAATTCTTATTAAGTGTATAATTGCCAAAATGACACCAATACATAGTCTGAATAAAAACAGGAAAGAAACGCTAGTGGAACATGCTCCACTAGCTCAACTCTAAACTAAGCTAGAATATAAAACAGCAGCATCCTCGAAATCATGAGGACCTACTAACTCCGGATGAATGCTGGACGTCCGGATGACTGCAGCGATGATCTTGTAGCTCTATCGCCCACCTGTGCCTGCACCTAAAATAGTAGAGTTTGTATGGGGTTAGTACACACTTGTACTAAGTATGGGTATATGCAGGCACACACCAAGGACATGTATGAGAAAGAATAGCTCTTTCCTAACAACATGATTTTTGGAAGTCAAGTCAGTGGACTTGCCAAATTGAGATTAGGAAAGTTTCCAAATTTGGATTAGAAAAGTAAATGAGCTTTTCAAATTTGGATTAGGAAAGTCAGTGAGCTTTCCAGATTTGGAATAGGAAAGTTATGCCATGAGAATAACATACAGCATCATACTTTTCACATTTGCACACAACACATAACATTTACACATAGCACATATCATATAACATACAGTACATTTTACATGTAGCACATAACTTCTTTCATATCATTCATTCATATGCCATGAGACCTTGGAATCATGGACTTGACATTAAGACATCCCAGAAATGAGGGCTCAATAGATGGGACCTCAACTAGGGAGTCTTCATTAGCAAACACAGAGTCTGCTTCGTTCATTCATACGTACTCCATTTCATTTCATTCATAGGCCAGTGTAAACACCAGTTATACCTAAGATGTAGTTTAAGACTTTCATTAGGTTCGTTGTGCAATGACCAAGAATGACCTAATGTCATTACTTGAATCTAACTCACCTTTTGATTATCCTATCCTAACACCTTTGGTATCATTCATTTCATTATGTGCATCATTTGGGGCTGACCCCATTCATTCATTGGGAATTTTAACTTTAACCGACATAGATTATGTGAGAATCATGAAATCCAGTGTCTCCCCCACATCGAAAAGAGGTGGAATCACCGGCCAAAGTGACCCAAAACATGCTAGCGTACATGGGAATCGAACCCCGCCAGATCCCTATATTGGCAGTATAGGTTCAAAGACTAGGAGATACAAGGAGACCCATACCCGGCATGGCGGACAGTCTCATCTCATGAGAGTTACGTGAATCTCCGCCCTTCCCGAAAGAAGGCATCACCGCTCATAGCTAGTCTATCGGTGCTCAGTATAAAGTTCCATTACATTCATCTCATACGTTATGGAAGTTGGCTTCTAGTATGAGGACATCATAGCTCATTAGATGATTTCTCATCTCATCATTAGTATTAAGTGTGTTAATCTCAATACTTTCATTAGAGTGTTCATAGAGACTGGTCTCTTCGTTATCTTACACTCTCATTGGTGAGTACGTATTGGTAACATTTACTTAAGCTCATTTGAGATTGCTCTCATCATTTACATTAGCCTCATATCTGGTTGTCACCGCATTCTTCATCATTAGCACCATTGTTTTTCATAGTTACTCACCTCTTATTACGTGAATGTTCATTTCATCATATGCCAATGCACTTGGCCATTTAGTGTGTTTCACACCCTTACTTAACCCTTCTAGGGTTTCATCATTTCATTGTTCATTTCATCATTTCATTGTTCATATCATCATATGCCAATGCACTTGGCCATTTAGTGTATCTTACACTCATACTTAACCCTTCTAGGGTTCATCATTTCATTACAAACCTCTTAGGTTCACTTACTTTTGAACGTATGTTAGACTTATGTGTCTATACATACAAGCCACGAGGCTTCATTCATATTTCGTCTAAGTGATTCATATCTTTCTAAGATTATGTGATACAAGACTTATGCATCTTGTATGTATGCCAAGATCTTGATTTTGATCTAAGTATGTGGCATTATTTTTGGATATTTTGTTCACGTATGACTTATGTATCAATACGAAATTTGGGCAAGGAAACCCAAATTTGAATCACTTGGATATCATTTACATTTTTCGATGACTTTATTTTAATATTCATAACATTAGAACTCTAGATTTACTCCCAACATTAACATCGAATTATTAATTTTCTACTTAATGTTTCTCTTAAATTGGCCGAAGGGTTGTGGGTTCGAACCCCCACAACCCCTTTTTATTTTTCATTAACATCTCATTGCCCAATTTCGCCTAAACCAAGAGGTTGTGGGATCAAACCCCCACAGCCTCTTTTATTTTGTTCTTTATTTCGCTGGGAAATTGGGAGGTTGTGGGTTCGAACCCCCACAGCCTCCTTATTTTAATTTAAATTCGCTAGGGGCTGTGAGGTTGTGGGTTCGAACCCCCACATCCTCCTATTTTTATTTTTAATTAAAATCCACTAATGTAGGCGTTTTGGCAGTGAGGTTGTGGGATCGAGCCCCCACAACCTCACTTTATTTTCCTATTTATTTTGCCCTTCTCCTTTCCAGCCTTGAGGTCGTGGGTTCGATTCCCACGTCTCCCATTTTATTAAATTTAGTTATTGCTCTCTCCTTACTCGCCTGCACCCCCATTTCGAATCCCCCCAACCCCTTTTTCTTTTATTCTTGCGAAATTAAAGTGCTATACGGGTGAGGTCACAGGTTCGAACCCTGGTGGCCTCACCCTTTTAAAAACCAATAAATTTCCAGATTTCTCTTATACACATTAGCCTAAACGAACTTGTAGTTGTTGCTGGAAATTAGTCACTTTTTATCAGCTTATATACATCAATAATTTCACTTGAAAACATAGGAAAACTCATGGATCATTTAACATCTTCTTGGGGTGTGTTTCATGGATTTGTTTAACACATTCTTAGGTGTAGGTTCATCTTTAATTAGATGCATCTTTCCACTTAAAATCAGTCACATACACCTCATATGAACATCACGAATTACACATTTTATGCACGTTAATTTCAGCCATCAAACTAACTACTTTAAGACTTCAAAACGGATAGCAACAACAAGAAGCATTTACATATTGCAACACATCATTTTCGGTTGACATCATTGAACGTGCTTGCTATTTTTTAAACACAAAATCACAAAGAACATCATATTTCACACTTAGCTACCAGCAATCATACCAACAACATGATTTCTAACCTAATTTAGATTGAAATCGGAAGGAGACTGGGACAAGGAGTTCAACATTCAAGGGGACAACCCTAGTTTCATAAGTTGACTTTTGTATAAAGAAATTCCTCTTGGAGAAAGGATTCCAAGAGAGAAAACCCATACATGTTCTTGGTGTTGTTCAACACTCAAAGTTGCTGCCCAGAATCACCACCAACCCAACGTCCAACACAGAAACTCCCACCTTACCCGTCGAGAATGTCACGTTTTGCTTTACTTTTATGGATTATTTTTGTCGTTTGAATTCTTATAAGTTCTTCAAGTGTTTTGTTGTTATTTCTGATTTTTTTGTTGCTGCTTTGTTAACAGGGAAACGTGAAAAAATAAATGGGAGAGGTGGATGAAACGTGAAAGAGAGAGAGAGAGGTTCCTTAGGATTAGGACTCTAGTTGAGACTTAGTCAAAATAAGACATCTTAATTAATAAATAATTAATAATAAAAATATGATTTTCCTTTTTCTTAAATCAGCTAATAATTATTAATTAAATAAATTAATTTATCAATTTAAATAAAAACAATTTAAATCATTGCTTCCACCTAGGTTCGAACCCGGGTGGAGCAAGACTTCACTTCAAGAGCTCCATTTCGTCTCTCTCTCCCCAATTTGCCCCTCCATCTTATTAAATAATTAATTAATTATATATTTAGGGTAATTACGATATTACCCTTAGCCTGGTAAAAGACCATTTTACCCCTAGACCCTCAAAACTTAAGATTTCCTCTTTTTAAGTCCGGTAAAGACTCCTTCGATTAAATCTTCGTATTCGAGAGCCTTACTTGGTTGGTTCCAACCTTTTCAAGCTCAACTAACTCCCCAAGTTAGTTGGCTTGGTCGTAGTAAGGGTTCTGAGGTCTGGTTCTACGCGTATCAATCCGTGTGAACCTTGGTCTAATCGCAAGCATTCTTGACACTTTAAACATTTCTTTTCTTCTTCATTTTTTTTAGGGTTGTTACAAATGAAAATAGCAAAGATCATGCAAGCGTCTCCTCGTCCTTTTTAATTCCAGCAGTTTGTAAGTCCATCACTAGCTTATTGAACGCATCTAGATGGTCTTGCAACAAAGTACCTGAATCCATCTTAAATGTATGAAGACGCCGTTGTAACAACATCCTTGTTGTCACTAATTGATCCTGGTAAAGCCCTTCCAGCTTTTCCCATAACTCTTTGGCCGTCTTTTCGGTACTTGTACTCACTTCACAAAGTACGTTAGGTGCAAGGGACAATTGGATTGCACTCAATGCATCTCCTTCAATCTTTTCCTTGTCGGAATCCGATGTCTTATCGGGGTACTTCCCGTCAATAGCATGGATTGAACCTTTTCTCCGCAGTAACGCCATCATATGGATCTTCCAGATATTGAAGTTGTTGCGCCTACTAATCTATCAATTTCAAACTTCATTGAACTCATCTTTACGTGTTCTTCCTTTTCTACTATAATGTATTTGGAACTACAGAAAACCAAAATAATTCTTTTCTGATATGGAAGTTCAGATTGTGCTGCATCCACAAGCATACTCAGACAGAACCTTTGCTTTGATACCAATTGTTAGCGGAAACGTGAAATTAAAGAACAAGGAAGAACAACAATATTTAATGTGGTCCAGATCAAAATGATCCTATGTCCACCAAAGAACAACTGCACCAATATTTATTTCATTCTACAAAGAATACAAGTGAAATACTACAAGAGAGAGAACACAAATGCCTTAGAAGGTGAGAAGGCAAGTGAGAGGATGTTTTGAAAATGAATTAAGGCTACCTATTTACAGGAATGATTTATCCTATTGATGTCATCCATGACATCACTATATGTCAAAAATGTCAAGGTTAAGATATGAAACCATTTTATGGTTTGCCTAACTTTCACCTACCAAGATACTATCTTGACTTTTATTTTGTACTAATTATCTTCCTACCAAATATTCATGTTAATTCATTTTCCATTGAGTTTGATTCCACAAGAACCAAACTAACTCTTTTAAACTCTGTATTGCAAAAATCTAGAGTTGGAAGTTTGAATGGTTTTTCCATGTTACAAAACAAACACAATTTCAATAGTTTGTTTTTCCTTCTCGTTGTTTCTTGTTTTCCTTAGTTAATTACAAGGGATTTATAGGATATGTAGGTGGTATGTTTTGTTGAGAAAATAACCAAAAAAAAAAAAAAGAAAGGCTAGTAGGTTCAAAATAGTTTCTTACGTATGCGTTAAATAGTTTTAGTCTTTTAAGTTTGTTAAAATATTATATTTTTCGTCTTTGTTAAATATTTATCGATTTGATAGGATAATGAAAAACTTAAAGGAAATTAGTGCCATTTGGAAGCATATTGTTTTTAGTTTTTTTTGATATTTTTGATTTATTTTTAAAATTTAGTGTAGTTTTTGAGGTATGATTTTTGCTATATTTATATATTTTCTAAGTGTCTAGTGACATTTTTTGTATCACTTATTTTAGGGACGTTCTTGATATTTATAATTAAGAAAATTTCTTGTTTTTCAAATCTAAATTATTTTATTATATATTAACGAAAATTAAAAATTTCAACTTTGGAGAAAATTAGAGAAAGCAAAATTATTGAGTATATGTTGATGGGAATATTGTTTTTGAGAACACATCCATGCACCATTTGTCATTCGACTTATGGATTCCATAAATGTATAGAGACAACTGAAAAATAGAAAGATCACTTAAAACTTGTTCTATTGAGTAATTATGAAAAAAGATGTTAAGAAATGTTAGTTTAGTTCTTAATTATTATTTTTGAGTTGTTAAGAAATGATTACATCAAATTCTTGATTAACGTATCTTTACTTCAACATAATGATCAAAAGTATAAACATAACAACAAATTTAAAATATATACTCAAAAACAACAATTAATAACATAAAAAGAAATTAATGACCGTAAAAAGCATACAAGGATTTTCAATAAAAGAATGAAATAGAAAGAAAAAATCGAGCTCATTGGATGCACATTGTATCCTTAAAAAAATTATTCCCCTATATTACCCGAGCTCTAAAGGAATAGATCCTCTCAAGATGGAACAAACTTATTCACCATTGTATTGATATAAAACTAATGATGTTAGTGAACCACTCAACAGGAGTAGAGTACACAAATATTCAATTGTGCAGAAGAAGAAGTTCAGAATTTTCGTTGTTCACAAAGAGTAGTGTGAATAAATATTTATTTTGTCTTATCGAAAAGGTCATAACTCTTTGGAAAAGTCAAAACCTCTCATAAAAGTCACAATTTTTCATAAAAGTTACAAATTTTCAAAAAAGTTGCAACACTTCATAAAAGTCAAACTCTTCATAAAATCGCAATTTTTCATAAAAGTCCAAACTTTTTATAAAAGTTGAAATTTTTCATAAAAGTTACAACTTTTCATGAAAGGGAAGACTAATTTGGAAATAAATAAATTAAAATGGAATCTTGGTTTGTGATGGTGCCATGTAGGCGGGCCTAGGGTTCTCTTATATATATATATATATATATATATATATATATATATATATATATATATATATATATTTCACGCGCTTTTAAGAGAGTGAGTACACTCAGTTTGCCATGTCAGCTACTCAGCTCTTAGAGTGCATTTTAATCACTTTATAATTGTTAAGGGGGTAATCCAACGCTCGTATAGTTAAAGTACTAAAGTAAGTTTTGACGTCAAGTTCAAAGGGAATTTGATGTATTTTCTCATTAAACATCTACAAAACTTATTTAAAATACATAAATTATAAGTCAATTTAACTTTAAACATCGACCTAATGAATTTTGACTAAATTTAATTTCCTTAATTTTTTTCTGTTATGTGAAGCTCATGTATATTATAGATAAGATAAAAGTCTATTTACTAAAGAATTGACTATTGATAATTTTTTGGAATAAAAAATTAATATGTGTGGAGAAAAATTTATGTCTCTTTTCCTTTTTATGTATTCAGGCTCTAAGTTGTTTCCTATAAAAAAATATTGTTAAAATAAACATGGAGAAACCTATTTATCATATAATTTAATAGCGGATTGATTGTTACGTATCTTCTTGTGAGCAGTAATTTTTATTTCTCAATATATTAAATATATAATGAATATATTTGTTGAAAATCAACTAATGTTGACTCGAATATATTGAAGCAATTTCAACTCGTAAAATGGAACTTTATTGCATTAGTGTTTTGCCTATTCGGTAGGTTTAATTTTGACAAATGAAGTTTGTTTAAGTGTTTGAACATATTATCATTGATCGATAGATTAAGAGTTCGAATCAAGTTACCCCTCGTAATAAATGAAGTACGAAAAAAAAGAGTAGACTTAATTTGTTGGGTGTATTTTTTTCCCTTTACTAGCGGAGATATTTATAACTGATATTTACTTTAATTAATTTTTAGAAGTGGAGAAATTACTATGCAGGCCATGAATTATTATCATTAATGATATCTAATTAACTTGTACTGACAATTTCAAATATTATTTTCACACAAGTAATGTTAACACAACATAAAAGATCAAACAACCAAATTATCAATCATATAAAACGAAAATATTTTAAAGTTACATCATCAACAAACAAATTTTAAATTATCATCCAATAAGAATATTTAAAAATTTAAAAGAAAGAATATAAAAATAGTATTGTTTAAAAAAGTAATATTTTTATTAAAAACAAGAAGTGTTTAAGAATATATATATATATATTATTATTATTATTTTTATTCAAAAAAAATCATTTAATAACAATAAAGACAATTCGGTACAAATTATTAATAACAAAAGTATTTATAAATCAAAATATTGTCAGTAAAGAAATTATTGAACCAAAATGTAAACATTGGATATTTTATTTATCAGAGCTAGCTTTAAAAGATTTTTGACCCTTTTCTGTGAATAAAAAGACGCACCACTAGTAACTACAAAAAGGAAAAAAAATTTAACTAAAGCATCCTAATGGTAAATTGTACATTTTAAATTTATTTATAATAATAATTATTTATTGATATTAGAGATTCTTATGGCCAAAACTGAGATGTACACTAGCAAAAATGGTAGAAATAGTATTATGGTCAAATAGATGGTTTGTTTATATTTCCATACTTTATCATGTTGAATTGATTGTTTAGGTAAACTCTTAAATATTAGGATTTAGTACACAAGTTCAAATAAGGAAATGAATTGATAACTAAAATTTTATTATATTAGAAAATTCTAAATAATTAAAATAATAATATAATAATTATTTTACCTAATATGAATTGATATTTTAAAGGGTAAAAGAGGATAAATAAAGTATCATTTTCCCTTTAAATACGTGAAGTTGATTTGATTTCTGAACACCACTAAATTATCCCAAGTTCTTTTGGCATAACTCTTGCCAATAGACTTGATGAACTCCAACATCAAGGTCCTTAAATCAATTTCTAAGACACTTAACTAATGATTAATTGATTTTAAAATCATGGTGTCAGTTTATCTTGTTAGTATGTATATCTTTTTAAATTTGATAAGATAATAACAAAGGTTCCAACCAACTCAAATGGATAAAAGGTATAAAGAAATTGAAGTTATTGAAGGTGTTTGTGAGATAATCTACGTTGTTCAGGAACCATCTCAGCTTCATGTGTGCAAGAAACCATTTATCCTTTGTTTTTTTTTCTTCAAAAAATAAATTTACAGCATATAAAATGGTTATTTAATTATTTTTAAATATTTAAAACTTTTAAACCAATAAGATTTTAGTTATTAATTTTTTTATTTGATCTATGTACATAAGTGAATTTTAAAATCAGTTCAAATCTTATCTAAACAATCAATTAAGATATGTGGATGGTTTATTTAGGTAAAATCTTGTTTGACTTAAAATTCAAAATACTAAGATTAGATACTGTACCTAGTTCAAACACGGAAAAACTAATTAAAATTTAATTGATTTCAAAACCAAAAATATTTGAAAAATAATAAATAACTATTTTATGTAAAGTAAAATTTATTTTTAAGGAGTAATACAAATAGAAAAAATGATTATTTTTTAAACACATGAAGCTGATCTGGTGCCTAAACACCACTAGGTTCTATTGGCATAAAGTTTGCCTATATATATCCGAGAGGGACTATAATTGGAGATACCATTGTTTATGGTACAAAAGTTCCTACACAACTATCATTGTTCAAACATCACATGTGGATTTCTCATAGTTGGTGCGGCAATGAGTTATAATCATGGTTCAAAATCAAGCTTTAAGTAGATGTAATTTTTTTCTTACGTACCGAATATAAGAAAATAAATTTTAAAAAGTCAATTATTTTCTAGAAAAAAATGTATACCGTATATATGAGGGTGAATGATAAGGTGCAATGGATGGTGGGAATGACATAATAAAAGAAAATTTTCACTTATAGAATTTCAATCTTTGAACATGTCTATCATGATACGTAGATCAATGAAATTTTGATTCAGATTATTTTAATGTTAAATATGTTGAGTCATATATCACAACTCAAACTTTTGGTTCGAGTTAATATAGGACTCATTTGACCATAGATTTTTCAGATAAAATTTTGATTATTTTTTTTGGCAAATAGTGTTTGTCTAGAATTTGTCATTATTTGACAAATAACTAAAATTTTCAAATATTAGAAAAAATTAGTATTTAGGTCAAATCTCATTATTTGGGAGCTTTTAAAAATTCACATTCTATATCAAACTTTTATCTTTTACAAAAACATCCTATATAGTAGTTGTTTGTGTTGTATTACTTAAGTTTTTGCGTGAACACCAAAGCAACGATGAAATATTTAGTGAATGTGAAAGCGATGATATGGCTGTTGATGAAAAAATGACGAACAATTGGCTCTGGGCCGGGTAATAGTCATGTGCTTCATCTAATTACGATGTATGAATGATGCTTGTTGCACTCACTCCGAACTATCACATTGCGTCAATGTCATGGACACTACTTGGTATTTATTGCAACAAAGATCTAATTGAGTTGTTGCAGAAGTCATCAATCTTGTTACATCGATATTTTTATCTTGCTATTTATACAAACCTATGATTAGTTTTGATAGTTCTTATAACTATGGGTATAAATTATATTTCTTAAAAAAGTCAAATATGTTTCCCAAACATTATGGCCAAACACATGGCCAAATTTCACCAAAAATCATCCAAATAATATTTGCCAAAAATGTTTGGCGGCCAAACACTAGCCTAGTATGTGTTATAAATTGGGTGGAGGGTCCACTTGCCTTTAGGATTTTTGATCGTGACATGGGTTGTAGTCCACTAGTGGAAATTCTTCACCCTTAATTAACCAGATGGAGAAAATCTTGTTGGGAGCATCACCCCCAAATGGGCCCTGCAGAGTGTGATCTGAATTTAGTCCTAACCAGTTATAATAAAATCCTAGTCGTAATCTAGTCCTAGACGACTCTAGCTAGTACAATGCCTAACAACCTAGTCGATATGAGTGACCTAAACATAAAGTGACTCTAACTCCGTCTTAGACGTTGATGAACCACATTGTTCAACCTGTTCCATGTCTTCAATTTTCTTAAACTTCAACAAAACGTCTTTGAAAAATTATACATCTATTTATATAAACATGAATACGGATCTAAGATCATATTATGTAACCAAATATAGAAATTTGGAGTAGACTTATTATTCCACTAGGGAGTGAGTATATTTTACAAAATTTCCCCCTAGTTCTTCATAAATAACTTAATAAATAATTTGTTTAACACATATAACATCAAAATTTTATCAAAACATCTCATTTATTTCCCCATAAAATTCCAAATTAGATTGGATAATCTTTACTCCAAATTAGATTAGATAATCTTTACTCGTGTATTGAACATAAAGCTTAAGACACATATTTGTCAGAAAATCAATGTAATATCTCAAAAAGATATAATCTTCTTGGAGTATTTCCACAATCTTTGTAACTTTTTTTAAATAAAGATTTGTCATTTCTCTTTTACAGCCTTAATGGCTAATTATAGTAACATTGAAACATATTGTGTATTGTCAATACCATTGTAATCTTTTATTTAATAACAATTGAATATTCTTTCCTACGTTTGAGCGTATTCTTGTTTTAGTTGTTTTACAAATCTCTAGAATTAGAGTCCATCTCAATCACTTGAATTATCTTATTTTATTTCCTATTGTTATCATACAGAGAGTTTGTATATATTAGGACTTTGTATCAGCTGTGCATAGCCCTTTATATACCACAACATACATTAATAAAGTGATCTATTCATTCTCTAATATCATTTTACTCTTTATGGTATCACATCATCTATAACTCTCACGAGTACTTTCTCTATTCTTCATGCTCCAATGGCCCCCAATGTTTCTGTAGTCAATTCTGATGCTAACAACAATGCCACGGTTGTCCAGTTCAATTCTGTCAGGCAGTTGCCAATCAAATTAGCTGGCAGCCACAACTTCTCTTGGTGGAAATCTCAAGATCGATGCTTATGTGTGGCCAAAATATCTATGGCCATCTCGATGGATCCATTCCTGCTCCCCCTCAGACGCTCTCTCAAAACAATCAAGATATCGGAAATCCTGTGTTTCTTGTTTGGTTTCATCAAGATCAATTGATCACAAAATGCTATCATGGCCTCTGTTTAACCAACCCTTGCTTCCACTGTAGCCGCTGCTGACTCCGCCAAAGCTGTCTGTGAAGATCTGCATAGTGCTTATGCAAACAAGTCTCAAACAATAATCTTTAGTTTGCGTGAACAACAAGCCCGTATAACTAAAGACACTCGTCCTGTTACTAATTATCTCCATCAAGTTAGATCACTGTGTGATGAACTTGCACTTGTATCTAATTCAGAACTCATTGTTAAAATTCTTAGTGGAGTTGGATCTGAATTTCGTGAACTTTCTGCCACTATTTGTGCAAGAGATTCTACAATCTCATACAAAGAATTGTATAAAAAGTTGCTCGACCATGAGCTTTTTCTCAAGCATGAAGAGGCTAGGAAACCACAGCCTACAATCACCGCTTCCATAGAACAACGAACATCTACAACTTCTCCTCCGAACAACGCCAATAAAACAAATAGGCGTCAAGGTAACAATGCTGCCAATAGTCAACCATGGCGTTCACGCAAAAATCAATCACAACCAGATAGCAACCTTCGTTTCCAACTTTGTGATTGTCAAGGACACAACCATATGCAAGCCCGAGTCAACTTTGCTGCTCACTTTAACCAATAGGAAGCCCCTTGGATAGTTGATAGTGGGGCGACTCACCATATTGCTTCTGATCATCAGAGTTTAGCTACTACGCATGATTACCAGGTCCTAAAGAGATAGCAATGGGAAATGGTAACACCATTCCAATTACTCATACTGGTAACACTAACATAAGTACACTAACATAAGTACATCGAACTATGATTTCAAACTAGTTAACACTTTGTGTTCTCCTGTCATAAAAAGCAACCTTATTTCTGTTTCCAAATTTTGTCAAGATAATCTGACATCCATTATTTTTTTTCCTTTTTCTTATTTTGTGAAGGATCTGAGTACGAGGGCGCCACTTCTGCGCGGGGTGAACAGAGATGGGCTGTATGAGTTGCCGCCGGGCAGAACACAAAAGTCTCCCAAGTGTAATGTAGTTGTTCCTCTCAACCTATGGCATCAGCGCTTAGGACATCCTATTGAACATGTTCTGAATAAAATTTTTCATAAGTTTTCCATTCCTGTTTCTCACTCTAGAACAATTTCAAGTTGTAATTCATGTTATTCAAATAAAATGCACAGGTTGCAATTTCTGAAAACTCTTTGCAAAGTCAAAGACCCTTAAAAATTCTTTACAGTGACTTATGGGGTCCTTCGCCTATTTCGTCAATTGATAAAAAGAGATATTATGTTTTATTCGTTGATCAGTTCTCTAAATACATGTGGTTGTTCACTCTCAAATAAAAAAAAGAAGTTCTAGACATTTTCCAAACCTTGCATCCATTTCTTGAAAAGCGATTTCAAACAAAATTTTTATCCTTGTACACTGATGGTGGCGGTGAATTTCAAAGTTTGTCATCTCATCTAAAAACACATGGTATTGAAAACTTAGTCTCGCCTCCATATACACCACAACGAGTAGCTCTGGTTGAACGCCGACATGGACATGTTATTAAGACAGCTAGAACATTATTACATCAAGCTTTGTTACCAACATCCTTTTGGAGTTTTGCCTGTCATCAAGTAGTCTATCTTATAAATAGACTTACCACTCCAACTTTAAAGGATGTGTGTCCATATGAGATTCTATTTCAAGATGCCCCTAAATATGATTCTATTAAGGTTTTTGGTTGTCTATGTTATCCCTGGCTTACACCTTATGCTGAGAACAAATTAGAGCCTCGTTCAACTCCATGTGTTTATTTAGGATTTTCAAATAAATATTATTTCCACCAATGTTTTGATCCTGTGAAGTCCAAAGTTTATTTGTCTAGAGATGTTCTACTTTTAGAGGACAATTTTCCTTTTGAAATTTTATTTTCGAATTTGATAGGTAAAAACACAGTAGATTTATCTTGGGAAAACTGTTTTGTGGAACAACCTTTAAACGATAAATCTTTGGATTCACTGGTTTGTCAACAACTTCCAGATCCAAATGTGCCACTGCCCACGCGTTCACACTCTCCCTCCTCTGCAACCCTTGGCGCCTCCATCAACTCAGGTAATTCTCAATCTTCTTTGCCTATTCAATTTCAGCCATCAATGCCTCCAGTTTCAGCACATCAAGAGTATCATTCTTCCCCCGAACCCAACACACCTATCCCATTAGACTCCAAAACCTTCCTCAGTCCGCCCCTTACTAACTTACCATCGCCGAACCCCTCACCTCCAATCTTACGCACACACATCACTGTTAGACAATTGGCATTTTTTTCAGCTTATTATTATTTTTATTGTTTTTACTTATTTCACTTTAGTGCTTCCTATTTTCTAGCTAGACTTAGTCAACTTTAGTTGCTCAACTATCTGAAATTAGTGGCCCCATTATGGCTGTTAGTGGCCCCTTTTATGGTAGTTAATGGCACATGTTCTTATTTTAGTTTTAATGTTTATGTTTTTTCTTTATATAAATTCAGACTTTCTGCAGATTAATATAGACAAGGAAATTCATAAGTTCACTCTATTTTTATTTTTTCAAATCAGTTTCTTGAGTATTTTTGTTCTAACAGTGGCATCAGAGCCTCTAGTTGATCTTACAGGACAAAAAAAGTTTTAACCTACAACACAAATGGCATCAAACAACCTACCTTTAAATCCACCATTCACTTTCACTGGTGAAAATTACCAAATCTGGTATGTGAAGATGCAAGCTTTTTTGGAAGCCTATGAACTTTGGGAAACTGTGACGGAAGATAAACCACTTGCTGCTCTACCAACAAATCCTGCCTTGGGTCAGATCAAATCCAACAACGAAGAGAAGGCAAAGAAATCTAAAGCCAAGTCGCTTATGCAGAATGCTGTGGCAGATTCTGTGTTTTACAGAATCATGGCTTGCAAAACTGCAAAAGAGGCTTGGGATAGGTTGAAAGAAGAATATCAAGGCAGCGATAGAACACGTCAAATGCAAGTGTTGAACCTGAAAAGAGAGTTTGAGTTCTTGAATATGCAGGAGGATGAAACTATCAGTAAGTATGCTGATCGAATCTCCTTAATTGTTAATAACATTAGACTTCTTGGTGAAGAATTTACAGATAAACGTATTGTGGAGAAAGTTATTGTGACTCTTCCTGAGAGGTTTGAATCTAAGATTTCCTCTCTTGAAGAATCCAAGGACCTGAGCAAACTTTCATTAGGTGAACTAATGAGTGCTCTTCAAGCACAAGAGCAAAGGAGGACTATGAGACGGGAAAAGTTCAGTGAAAGAGCTTTCTCTGTACAAAAGCAAAAAGGAAAGCAACAATTCCACCAAAAGAATAAGGGCAAGCATGATGGAGGAAACAATAGTGGAGATGTGAAGCAGAAGTTCCCTCCTTGCAAACATTGTAAAAGAAATACACATCTGGAGAAGTATTCTTGGTGGAGAGTCGATGCTATATGTGGCAACTGTAAGCAGACGGGACACGTATCCAAGGTCTGCAAATCAAGAGCAAAGGCCTCTGGTGCTTTGCAAGCACAAGTAGCAGAAGCTGCCGATGCACATGAAGAGCAACTCTTTGCAGTTTTATACTTTTCAATCAGTGAATCCTCTGATTCATGGCTTCTTGACAGTGGTTGCACATCACTTGTGCAATGATGTTGAACTGTTCAAATTCCTCGATGATACTTACAAATCTAAAGTAAAAGTGGGAAACGGTGAGGCAGTAGAAGTCAAAGGCAGAGATACAGTGTCTATCTCAACAATATCAGGTATCAAAACTATTTCTAATGTTTTGTACACACCTGATATGAGTCAAAATTTGTTGAGTGTTGGACAAATGCTTGAAAATAATTATTCTCTTCATTTTAAGAATCGTGAATGTGTTGTTTCTGACCCTTCTGGAGTAGAGTTATTTTATGTCAAGATGAGCAACAGAATGTTTTCAGTTGATTGGGAGAAAATAACTGAGCAGGCTTACATTATTACTTCACAAACATGTACAAACCTATGGCACAAAATGTTTGGTCCCTCCAATCTGAGAAGCATCGCCGAGATGAAAAAAAAGGAGCTAGTGGAAAATATGCCTGAATTTCTTTCTAATGCTAAAGTTTGTGAAACTTGCCAACAGGGAAAGCAAACAAAATTTCCATTTCAAGCAAATCAAGTACGGAGAGCTAACCAGAAACTTCAGCTCATTCATACGGATGTTTGCGTCCCAATGAAAACAGATTCGCTGAGTGGTAACAGATACTTTCTCCTCTTTATTGATGACTACACCAGAATGTGTTGGGTTTATTTCATAAGACTGAAGAGTGAAGTCTTTGATGTTTTCAAACAATTTAAAGCTTTAGTAGAAAATCAATGTAATCTTAGTATTAAGGCTTTAAGGTCTGACAATGGAGGAGAATATACTTCTTCTCAATTTGTGGAGTTTTGTAATAGCACAGGTATTGAACGCCAATTGACATTACCACACTCCACAACAAAATGGCGTGTCTGAAAGGAAGAACAGGACAGTAATGGAGATGGCCAGATGTCTTTTGCTCGAAAGAAAGATCCCAAATAAGTTTTGGGCTGAGGCAGTCAATACCTCTGTATATTTGCTGAACAGATTGCCTACTAAGGCCTTGCAGGACATGACTCCATATGAAGCTTGGTGTGGGAACAAACCATCAGTACACCATCTCAGAATCTTTGGGTGTATATGTTATTATCGAGTTCCAGAAACAAAAAGGAGTAAGCTGGACAACAAGGCTCATAAAGGCATATTTATGGGCTATAGTTCATCCAAAGGTTACAGGATTTTCTGTTTAAAATCAGACAAACTAATTCTCAGCCGAGAAGTGAAGTTTGATGAAGCAGCTGGTTGGGATTGGAAAAATCAGAAGACCTCTTATTCTGATTCATTTTCAATAGAGCAGCCTCAACTTTCAGAAGATGAACTAGTGGATGATGTACCAGTGAGGGGAACTCGATCCTTAAAAGATGTCTATCAGCGGTGTAACTTGGTTAACTCTGAACCAACAAGCTATGCTGAAGCACAAGACTCTCAGGCATGGAGGAGAGCTATGCAAGAAGAACTAGACATGATCGAGAAGAATGGAACCTGGCAGCTTGTTGACAGACCTAGAAATCGCAAGGTAATTGGTGTAAAATGGATTTTCAAGACAAAACTCAATCCTGATGGAACAATTTGCAAACATAAGGCTAGATTGGTGGTGAAGGGATACGCACAACAATATGGTGTGGATTACCAAGAAACATTTGCTCCTGTAGCAAGGTATGACACAATCAAGCTTATTCTTGCATTTGCATCTCATAGTTCCTGGCAGATTCATCAACTTGAAGTCAAATCGGATTTCTTGAATGGTTTGCTTGCTGAAGAGATCTATGTAGAGCAACCTGATGTTTTCTCAACTCCTGGAAAAGAGGATCAAGTTTATCTCTTAACAAAGGCCTTGTATGGCCTAACACAAGCCCCAAGGGCATGGTATGAGAGGATGGACAATCATCTCATCCAACTTGGCTTTAGTAGAAGTCAAAGTGAAGCTACTTTGTATGTGAAAGTCAATGCTGCAGGTGAGTCCTTAATTGTCTCAATTTATGTGGATGACATGCTTGTGACAGGAAGCAAAATTGAACTAATCCAAAGGTTCAAGGATGAAATGGAGAAAATCTTTGAAATGACTGATCTTGGAGTCATGAAGTACTTTCTCGGCATGGAAGTGTTGCAGTCCAGTGATTGAATTTTCATATGCCAGCAGAAATACATTTCGGATATTCTAAACAGGTTCAAAATGCAAGACTGCAAACCTGTGAGTACTCCAATATCTACTGGTGTGAAGCTTGGCAAGGATGAGGATTCCAAAAAAGTGGATGATAGTATGTATAGAAGCTTAATTGGCAGTCTTCTATATCTAACCGCAAGCAGGCCTGACATTCTATTTGTTGTTAGTTTGCTCTCTAGGTTCATGCATTCTCCTAGAGACACACACCTCACAGCGGCTAAAAGAGTGTTTAGGTATATTAAAGGAACCAACAAGTTTGAAATTTTTTTCCCAACATCTGCCGAAGTAACTATGAACCTGATCGGGTACTCTAATAGTGATTGGGGTGGTGGAGTTGATGATTCCAGAAGCACCTCTGTATATCTTTTCTGTTTGGGGACAAGTTGTTTTAGTTGGAGCTCTAGAAAACAAGAAACTACAGCTCAATCAACAGCAGAAGCTGAGTACATAGCTGTTGCATCTGCTGTGAATCAAGTTATCTGGCTAAGGAAGATGATGAAGGACTTAGGCCATGAACAAACATAAGCTACCAAGATCATGTGTGACAACAGTTCAGCAGTTTCAATCTCAAAATATCCATTGTTTCATGGTTGAACTAAACATATCAAGATCAAGTTTCATTTTATTAGAGAATTCCAACAATCTAATGAAGTGTTGCTTGTTCATTGTTCATCTGAGAACCAGCTAGCTGACATTTTCACCAAGTCATTGCCAAAGGAAAGGTTTGAAGATCTGAGGCAAAGAATTGATGTTTGCCACAAAAATGCCAAGGAGGAGTGTTAGACAATTGGCATTTTTTCCAGCTTATTATTATTTTTATTGTTTTTACTTATTTCAGTTTAGTGCTTCCTATTTTCTAGCTAGACTTAGTCAACTTTAGTTGCTCAACTATCTGAAATTAGTGGCCCCATTATGGCTGTTAGTGTCCCCTTTTATGGTAGTTAGTGGCACATGTTCTTATTTTAGTTTTAATATTTATGTTTTTTCTTTGTATAAATTCAGACTTTCTGCAGATTAATATAGACAAAAGAATTTCATAAGTTCACTCTATTTTTATTTTTTCAAATCAGTTTCTTGAGTATTTTTGTTCTAATAATCACCACCATATCCCCTCAATTTGCAACCCAAAGTGATTTCCAACAAATCATCCCCACAAGTTTCAGTGACCACCCCACCACTTCCACGTCCTATGATCACACGTTCTAAAACCAATAGTCTTAAAGCAAAATAGTTCAATGTCACCGTAAAATCCTCTCCGTCCTTCATACCCCGAAATATAGACAATCCCACCCTCATCCTTATTGGAGAAACGGGACATGGGAATTGGTTTCATTCAATCCTTCAATGAATGTGGTTGATTGTAAGTGGCTATTTCATATAAAGCATCATCCTGATGGTTCGATTGACAGGTTTAACGCTCGTCTAGTTTCCAAAGGATTTACACAACGCCCGGGTTTAGATTATCCTTCAACGTTCATCCCCATGGTCAAGCCAGCTATTATCCGTTTAGTTCTTTCTATTCCTACCTAACGCATATGGCCCATCCATCAACTAGATGTGAAGAATGCATTTCTTCAAGGTCGACTAGAGGAGGAGGTTTATATGAAACAACCCCTTGGTTTGAAGATCCACATCACTCCTGGCATGTGTGCAAGCCATTTATGGCTTGGAACAAGCACCACGTGCATGGTACACTAAGCTCAAGAATTATTTGATAACTATTGAGTTTGCGAAGTCTCAATAAGATTTCTCTTTGTTTATTTTACATAATTCTGCCTTTACCATTTATGTGCTTGTTTATGTGGACGACATAATCATCACTGGTAATCAGTCTGCAGGTGTAAAATAAACTATTGATCGTCTCTCTCATCGGTTTTCATTAAAGGATCTTGGTCTTTAACACTAGTTTCTGGGTATTGATGTTCTCCCACACAGTGAAGGCTAGAATTTGTCACAACACAAATATAATTTGGATTTGTTACATGATGTTGGTATGCAGGACAGCAAAGGAGCTCCAACACTGGAGATGATCCAGTAGATGGTTCTCGTTCTCGGTGAGTTATTGGTAAATTACACTACCTCTCTTTTACTCGCCCAGACATTGCCTTCGCTGTTAGCAAACTTTCCCAGTACATGCATCAACAAAGTCAAACTCACTGGAAGGCAGTTAAGCGTCTTCTTCACTATCTTAGTGCTTCCCATTTTGGCATCAATATTGCCAAGAAACCAGATTCAATATTAGTTTTTTTCTCTGATTCAGACTGGACTGGAGATCTGGATGATTGTACTTCCACATTAGGCTATGTGCTTTTTCTAGGTGGTACACCTATTTCCTGGTCGTCCAAGAAGCAGCGATCTGTCTCCCGTTCGTCAACTGAAGCAGAATACCGAGTTGTGGCTGCTGCTGTTGTAGAAACAAACTGGATGTCTAATCTTCTTCATGAGTTGCATTTTCCTTGATGGTGCTCCAGCAGTCTTTTGTGACAATGTTAGCACTACGTATATTTGTGCCATCTTGTTTTTCATAGTCGGATGAAGCATGTTGCCATATACTTTCATTTTGTGCGGGATCAGGTGCAAAACAAGGAGATTAAAGTCAAACACTTACAAGGTTCTGACCAAGTTGCTGATAAACTCACTAAGTCGCTGCCATGTTCTTCCTTTGAGAGGCTCTTTCCCAAGTTAGGTGTGATTGATACCAACACCAACTTGAGCGGGTGTAATAACGACTAAATATTCTTCCTACGTTTTAGCGTATTTTTATTTTAGTTGTTTAACAGATCTCTAGAATTAGAGTCCATCTAAATCACTTCAATTATCCTATTTTATCTCCTATTGTTATCATACAGAGAGTTTGTATATATTAGGATTTTGTATCAGCTGGGCATATCCCTTTATATACCACACAACATAAATATAAATTAATAAAGTGATCTATTCATTCTCTAATATCGTGTTACTCTTTATTATTAACCCTTTTATTACCACAAAACATAACAATTTCACCTTTGTGGATAGAAGAATAGCGATACTCATTCACTTATCTTTCTCTTAAGTTAGGTTTTTAATATATTAATCTACGTTAGATTGTGTCTCCTAGTTTTGTACTGGAAAACTTTGTTAAATTTTGGAGAAAACATATATATTGGGTGAAATATCCTTAAAATAATGTCATTTATGAAATGCCTCAAGCTTTCTAAAAATCTCTACAATTAAGTAGCGTGATAAGTATCTTTATATAAGTTCTCTAACCAGATATTCACTTAGAAAGATGAATTAAATTACAAGAGTTACTACCATATAATTATAGAACTAATCTCATATGCATGAAAATGCTACCATTTTTTATGGATATATTCGCTAAGATTATTTGACATATATCTCACTGCATTACGTGCAACATATTTTATCGATTCACTTGTGATTTTTCTAGATGATTAATGAGTAGTATCCCATTTGAACATCACACAATCGCTTGATGCGAACATGCACAATCCCTTTTCAAGTATTTCTAACTCACAATCTTCATCTCTATCTATGACAAGTTTTCGTGTCATTTGTGTAACATATGTAACTATAAATAACTAATAATAAGCTAAGAAACCAAGAATAATCATTTTTGAAATAAATAGGGAAATCAAGAAAATTTCCAAAGTATAAAATTGAGTTTTTGGTCATTTTCAAACGGCCATAACTCCCAGCTAGGAGGATTTAGGGTGAGTTCTTTATATGGTTGGAAAATCCTTGGGAATATATTTTCAACGGCTCCGAATTTTCCCATTTTCAATGTCATATGAGAGAGATATGCTTTTCGAAAGTTGGGTTGTTGGACAAATGAAAGTTCAATCCGGTTTTAGTAGGTTAAGGTAGTCTTTCACCCTAGTATTTCCTAATTCGTTTTAGGGTTTATTAAGGTAAAACCAAGTTCCAATCCAGTTTTAGAAAAGTTGATAACGCTTAGGGCTTGGTAGAAAAGAGAAGAGAAGAGGAAGATCAAGAATTCTTCAAGAACGCTAAGGTTTTCTAGTGGAATTTGTCGGCGGTGATCCCCTATCGAGGTATGTGAGATCTTTCTGTGTTGGGTTCATTCACCCACAACACCAACATGTTTTATTCAGCTAGTTTTGTTTTGAGTAAATGATAAATC
>CM040618.1:24599192-24648281 GCA_022817965.1 Solanum lycopersicoides | reverse complement strand
TTTAATCTCTAGAAGCGAAATATTGCGATATGCTGTCCTTACAAATTAATTCCTCTTAAGCATCTGTAGTTATGTAAGTAATCCCTCCCTGAGAACTAGATACGATTTACTTCAACCAAAGTAGAGTATCTCAAATTTTGCACAAACTTTCCTCACGTTAAAATTGAAAGAGGAAATTTAGATATCTTATAGAAAAGCACATCGGTTTAGAAAAAATTGCATTGGTTCGGAAAGTACTAAGAGCAAGTATGGTCTTGACTTAGGCAAAGGTGTTCGCAGTTTCAAAGCCAGCTTAAAAAGTTTCAGCTGATTTTGGACCCGAACTAGACGAAGTGTGGGTTCTCACTCTGAATAGCACTTCAACCAAAAAGTTGAAACTTTAGTGGTTGGGGTTGTTCATGTTTGGTCCACACATGTTCAAGTGCATTGTCAATTGTAATGATTTGGAAGGTTACTTTTATGATATGATATAATGTCAAAGTTATTCCGGCTAGTGATATGTGCCGAGAGGTAATGATTCCGCAAGAGCTTGCAGTTGTGCATGAGTAGTATTTTGACACGTTTTTTTTAAATTTCGATATTCCATTGTTTGTTTTATATTGATTTCGATTATTTGACATTCTGGAGTGATCTATCCTGATACTTGGTGAATGCCCCTTAGTTATAATACATCGTGATTGATATATCTGAAACTTAGTTGGTTGTGTGAACCCTGACTGACTGTTATTGACTGGGATTATTAAGCCTGTGTAAACTATATATTGTAAAACTGTTGGGTTGGGCTGGTCTCTATGTATTTGTAGTTTGAGGAGGTTCGATCGGGATGAAAGGAGTACTCATATTCTAGGCTAGTTTTGCTTGGTTTAGTAGGTTGCTGGATGAGTACCGTGTTGCTTGGTACTCACTCCTTGCTTCTACACTTGTGTAGGTTCGAGCCGCGACCCGTGTGATCTTCTTCTCCTTCTTTGTCTATTTTCGAGACTTCTCAAAGGACTTTGAGAGGTAGCTACTTGTCATTCGACGAACCCTCTTCTTCCTTTATGTTTATGCATTTTTTTTTCTATTTGAGCAACAAAGCCTTTGAGACTCATACTTATCTTTCAATTATGTATAATACATTAGCGGCTTGTATACATGACAATATGGTATGGGATTTTTATAGAATGACTAAGTTTTCCGCTATTATGCTATTCTTGTTTACTTTCCACTTTTTTTTCGTACTTTTTGGATTTGAGGCTTACTTGTCTTGATGGACTAGACGAGTGTCATCACGTCCATTTTTTGCTCGTAAAAATTCTTCAAGTTACACCAACTCGAAGAACACCTAAACTGCAAAACAACAAATAGATAAATCAACCTAACAAGAATATTAAAACTAGTACACAACAGTCTTCTTTAGATTCACAGCACCACAAACTCTTCAATCAGAACTCCCTCAAATATGAACTCTCTCGTATTGATACTGCTTTGCTTGTCTCTCTCTATAAGTGCATACATTTCTTTATAGAAAACCCTGCTTTATTTATAGGCACCATATTTCTCCTTGTTTGAGTCGAAATCCTTTTCTAGTTTAACTTTGCTTAAAATGAATATATTCCCTTGTAACCGCCTTCGTACACCGCTCACCACTTCTGCACTCTATTTCCTATTTCATCTTTATTTATGTCTCCTTATTCTAGTTGGATATGGTTTTCTATGATCAGGATGGTGAAACTTATTCCTTTGCAGTTGTTCTCCTCTTTGTTATTCTTCAAAATCCTTTCTCCATCTAACACAACATATCTACTGTAATCTTATAAGTTTTGAAAGGTTAATGTGTACGTGGATCGTATCCGTGAAGGTAAAGAGAATATTTCCTAAAAATTCTTAGCTCAAATAAAATAATACAAAGTAGGTTTGAAAAAGAAATACTATAGTGAAGTCGTATTGAGAATAGATAGAAAAGAACAACCTTATTGATGTAATATTTATATTATATTTAAAACTTTCGATTATATCTCAGTTAAACTAAATCAAATTAAACGATGAACACTAATTATTCCACCAACATATATTGTTTGACACAATAAGTTTGAATGCAATAACAACGTACGTAGCTGTCCAAATACTTGATTAAGGTGAAGTTTGAGGTGAAATTAGTTGATTTTATTTAAATTTAATTTAGTTAATCAATCAAATTAAAATTGATTAAACGTAACTCCTTTTTATTTTAATTACTAGATGGGCATGCACGGGCCCAATATGGACCAATGGCAAATGTCAGATCAGTATTACAACATTTCATTTGAAGTGTGTATTAAAGTTAACTTGGGTTGACAACATGCAACCTTTTAATGTGACACAACTAAATGAGCTAACACACACTTGTACAACAAATCAAACAAACTAACTCAGTTTCTTTTCAAGGAGTGTAAATTAAGTTATATCTAATACAATATGTTTTGAGTGGGCGCACGCCTCACATAACCGTCCATCATCCAGGCATCCACGGCCATATAAGTAACTTGTTGCCACAGACAGTTCTATTGTAACCACTGTCAAAGACATTCTGCACATTCAAATAATGTGACGTCAAAACCATAACTTTCTCAGGTTGTGTCCCACCATCACCAAAGCATGGTAACAATTACAAAAAGTTGTTACTTGCTTAGATATAGTAAACTCAAAGTGAAGATATTAGTGCACGCCACAAGTTAATTTGCACAAAAAAGACATACTATGAAATGAACTGTATGGCAGAAATGAACCATTAGAAACAACTGGAAGAAAAACATAAAGAGACATTAGATTCATATACAAAATGTAACTTAAAGTTGAAACACGATAACTTGAATGTTTAACAGTTAAAAAGTATAAGAGATTGAGGAAATCTGAAAAAAGAGAAACAGAAGTTAAGTGTGATTGGTGTAGCTACAAAGACTTGGAAGGAAACAAAAAAGGCAGTACACGTTTTCATTAAACAACACTAAACTTCTCAGGAATTGAGATCAAATTACCAATTTAACCTTCAAAGAATTGAACAATGTGAACATACCTTTCATTTCTTCTTACAAATCCACCTGTTATGGTGTTCTTTTGAAGGAGAAAATAATATCAATTTTATCGCAGAGAAAATGATGATGGAAAAAAAATACTGGTACAGATTGTTGACTAAACCATTGTTACCCTGTAGAAACGATAACATGAGAAGTTACGATATTCATTAAACATACAATATTGTACGCAAATGAAAATATTTGTACAGAAGATAATTTTGTAGGCAAATGAAAAATTGGTAGGGAAATCAATATCCAATTTGTTTGGAGGTTGAACTTTTTCATGGAGATCAAGATGTTGACAGGAAGGTCTTTTAGCATCTAAATAGAAAATTTGATATTGTATTTGTAAATATTGTTGAATTGTATCCGGAAAAGTGCAGTAACATGATGACCCTACAACTAAATTGAGTTGATTCACACGAAATGATTATCGTTAGATCAGTTAAGTACCACTTCAATTGTAAATAGAAGAATCACACGTATGAATCCAACACAAAATAAACAAAACAAAGACCCACATGGCCATATCCCTCCACCCTCTAAAGAAGAGAAAAAAAGCTTACTACGTTCAAATTGTTAAATTTAAACATGGATAAAAGTGCTCATTAAACAAGGCAAGTCTACACGGTACGTGTATATATATATATATATATATATATATATATATATATATATATATATATATATATATATATATAAAGGTATTTCACCTATCACTATTTCAACGATACTACACACAAAATGTATCTCACATTTTATCACTTTGTGTATAATTGCACGAATTTAACAGTATAGAACTATATACTGGACCTTTTAAACTACGTTGAGTTTATCCTTCATAAACTTTTAAGGAACATTCAAGTTGGTTTGTCCTGACTATTCATTGGCTTATTCAGGTGCTATGCACACAACCCAAATTGTCAACTACAGATTTGTTGAACTTAAAGTCATTTAGGTTCAACGTCATAGTTCTCTTTGTCATTTTCTATAGTGATAACAAAGAATGTCATCCCACGTTTCATATTTTTCAACTGCTTGTAATGCTAGTGGCAAAAGTCGGATCTAAATAGTTGTAAAAGTATCTACTAAGATAAACTAATATCATGTGGTTAAAACTAAAAGTACATATTAACTTACTTGTAAATTTTGAAACGTCAAGGCAGTAAGTGAGCTATAATAACCAACATACCATCTTTTAAAGTCCATTCTTCCTAGTTTCTATTGATGGATCTCACTATCGAGCGAGATTGTACCATTCACTTGAGAGCCCAAAAAGATGTTCTTTTTCAATAATAAAAAATCTCTAAAAAGAAAGATATTTCTTGTTATTGGACAACATAAGGACAGTTAAGATTGTTAGGAAAGAAAGCAAATTTAAGTCATTATATTTCAGTCCTTTCAATTCAAAGGCCAGGGATAAGAACCAAATCACAACTGAAGCTAGTTAAGAGGACTCACTTTTTTTTTTATCACAGCCATTTCCAACAGAGTATGTCTAGGACTTGATGACTTGATTTATATGATGGATGCAGGAAGATGTGGTATCAATCAGTCAAGTAAGTTGGAATTAAGTGAAGTGTGTACATTTTGCATTGCAAAAAGACAGAAGAATGTTGTTTGTTTGTGAAGCTGTCAACAACATTCTGATTTGTAGCCCAACTTCTCCACTAACTAATGTACCACAGAGATGACGTATTTTCTATTCCTGCAAATTATTGAAAAGTGCACATACCAGAAATAGTCACCATAAGTTTCTTAACTTTATTATTCCTACAAATTGCATATTTATTTGAAGGTGGTAACACAGAAGATTCAGATAAAAGAGAGCATATAGCTGAAGTATTAAAGCAACCACTAATTATTCATTTGTTTTTGACAAGTTAGCATTTTGCAACTGTGTCTAACATTGATAATGCCATCCTACACGAGTCATACCCTAATTTTGCTATTTCACATCTATCCATTCCCTCTTGGAAAAACTCAAATTAGTAGTTTGGAAGACTATAAATCACAACAAAATTTCTGCAAGTTCATATACACTATCTATTTCATTAACGGGGAATAACCAAAAAGTCATTGTGCAAGAAATGAGAAACAAATAGTCAATTGTCAAAATTACACCTTAAGTGCTGAATATTTGAATTTCATCACTGAACTATGATCTAAGTATTTGTCAAAATACACATCAACCATCAATAGTTCACTTCTCCTATAGTTTAGATAAGTTTCCAGCCTTCACTCCAGAAACAAATAAAGAGAAGTGGCATATTTGTGATGAAACTAATGATTTTCAAAGTCTGAAAATACTACAAAAGTTCAATAAATATTGACATATTTATTCCCAAGATAAAAAATAGTACCATTAAAATAGCAAAACAAAGAAAATAAAGAAATTATCCCACCAAAATAATAAATGACAACAACATAATCACTCTCCTCAACTAAAAACAACCTAAAAAGTTCAAGTTCAGGAAGGGATATTTCGGATATTTCCAGACAAAAGAGGCTTGCACTGGAAACATGAAACAGTATCAGCGGACAGTAGACATAAGTTTACTGTGGACGACATAATAACTTAAGCGGAAAGAACAAAAAAAAGAACTTGCGAACAAATGAAAAAAATAGCAGTAGCTCCTTAGACACATTTCTTGTGGACAATGGATGGACCAAACTCGTCGTACTTGCCCTTCAAAATCCATATATGATTAAGTACCGTACATGTTTAAGTTAGCAACAACACAGTTCAAAATGTAGTTTAAAATGCAAAAGAATATGCTAGAAAAGATTTTTTAAAAATAAAAGTTTGCTTACTGGAAGGTGCTTAGTGAAGTGAGGATGGATACTCCAATCCAGACACTGTACTTTCTCTCTGGTGGAGGAACAACCTTAATCTTCATGTTATTCGGACCAAAGGCAGTAATTTCCATGCTCATTGAGGCCACTGCTGAGAACAATGTTACCATAGAGGTCCTTCCTGATATCAACATCACATTTCAAAATGGAGTTGTAGGTACTTATGTTGCTTATACTCTTCAAAAATATTAACGGTTGAGTGTTAGATTCACGCAAAGTAGTGTATTTTTTAGAGAATCTGATACAGATGTGGCATCAAAAGTGAAGAGTCCGTTCAACTAAGAATCTAAGTAGTCTCATGGATACCTGCAACTTCCATACCAATCATGGATGGTTGGAAGAGGACCTCTGTGCAACGAAACATCACTAATTTTTTTTATGTTGCTATCGTCTTCTTTAACATGTTTCTTACCATGTAAAATTCCTCAATAACTTATTTCGATAAATTGAATGAGAGAGTTCCCTAACAAAAACAATAATTGCGGAGGATATATGGATAACATAATCAAATAAATAAAGAAAATTTACCCCAAACATGTATTCATCCAATCAACAAAAAGCCTCCATAATCAGTCACGTCATGCTCCTAGCCTTGCTGAAAGAAAGCATATTAGCTACAAAACACAACGGCTACTCTTGGTGTACATTTGAAAGTCGAACATTTAAATACCAAAATATAGGAAAGTGTGGCAACAATGGATAGAGTAACCTTGAGCCAAATTTATGAGGAAAACAGAGTCTCAAGTGAAAATGTGGAAAACAAGACATGACATACCTCTTTTTTTAACTTATGCATAAAGTTGTCCGCTATAAATATAACAGATTATATTTTCAGTAGACTGCCAATCAATTGTTCACCACATGCCTTAGTAGTAGAGAAAAAGTGTTTTACAACAGAGAAACTTACCCAAAGAAAGATAACAGATGAGCTTGAGACTGAAGTAAGTATTGGATAGAAGAAGATGAGTTAACCAATAACAGAAAGTCTGTTGTGAAATTGCACAAAAATAAGCTTATCTTACCTAATAAAATCAGAAATGCAACATAGTTACAGGATTTAAGTAGGTTTTCAATAATTATAGGATACACCGGTGCTAAAACAGGAAAAAAATAGGAAGGAACAAACTAACTGAGCCATATCTGATTTGACCAAATATTAATAACCATAACTCAAAATATATGTTGCTCGGACTCTTCAAAAATGCCAACGTGTGCGTGAAGGATTCGCCAAAAGTAGTATATTTTGAAGAATCCGAGACGGGTGCGGCATCAAAAGTGAAGAGTCTGCGCAACTAAGCTCAAAACTAGCATTTAAACTACAAACTAAAAATAAATCTAGAAATTAATCCATATTAGCAAAATTGATGTAGTAAATTGGGACATTTCATGCAACGGGTCACAGTAAATAAAGTACCACAAAAATAATCAGGAAGTTGATCCATGGATAAACTTATTTAAATCTCAAAATTTCGATTTCAAAATGTATCACATATATTCAGGCTTCTTCTTACTTGCTTAGCTTGAAGATACATGAAGAAATTCGATTATAAAATTAAACATATGCATAAACTTCGTTAAAAAAATTTGAAAGTGAAAAGAACCCGTAAATCAAACACATATAAATATGTATGTGGAAAATCCAAGTATCCAAACAAATCAAAAGTTGATACAAATGTCCATCAAATTCCATTAGCAATACTTGCATGCATTAAATAAACAATGAAGAAAGAAGAATTTCTCAGAATTGAGGCAAATAAGGAACACAAAGAAAATCACACACATAGGTCTTCTTTTGATCATGTAATCTCATCAAACATGTCTTGAAAGAAATGAAAGCCCAAAAATTTGTTTGGACAACAGCACAAAATCAGTCCACAAAAATTTTGAGCTTTGTACCTTAATAATCTTCATGCCTATGAAAATCGGCACATACAGAACCAACATGTTCCAAACTGGATAATCAAATGGGGATAAAATATATGAAATCTGCAGGAAGAAGAGACAATTAGAACAGGAGAAAATTATAGGTATACACCCGCAACTTCACAATTCTCATAATCACGCAAAAGATCACTAAAAACAGTAATGAGTCCGTTAATTTGAAAAATTAAGCAATAAAGAATGAGAGAATAAACAACAAAAACACACTGAAAATAAGTTCAACAACGCTGAGAATAGAAACTTGAAAATGTCAGCATGACCATTATTTATTTATTTTGAAAAAGTAACAATGGGCATTATTTCATACCTCAATCACGAATTATTGGCTTTGGCCTATATAGCTTTCTAACTAAAAAAGTTAACGAAGGATTGAACGAAAATTATCTTACCTTCTGTTCCAACAAATTGAGGCAATCAAAAACTATCAAAATCAGCATAATCATCATTTTACTCTTTAATTAATCATGTATGTGTACCTGCATCAAGTTATTCTTAAGAACAAAGCACGTGCTACTACCAATAAAGACGGTGAATAGAAGATTACAATAAACAAGACATCAAGAGAGTCCTTCACAATTAACAAATAGAGTAAGTGAAACTTCATTTTACATCATATAAAACAATCTTGTCATTAGGCTCAACTTTCGCAATGAGTTTCTGCAAAAAAAAATCCAAATAAGACCGCGATACTTCACATCCTGCGCAAAGCATACAACAGCTACTGAAATAATCCCAAAAATGTTTTAAAAAAATAAAAGTCAAGATACCTATAGATTTCATATTTTCTTTTTAAAAAAATGAAGCGCGGGAAGTGATAAAGAGAGGCAGTGGTGCATTCATAGATGTATCATCGTCAATTGAGAATTTCTCCATCTTACATAATGATAAGATGTCAATCTAACAAATCAGTACCATCCAACAAAAGTAATAAACTATAATGATCGATGACCATGTTATAAAATAAGAACAATCAAAGGCCGACAGACAACAACCAAATATTATATGGTTGGTTGTGGCACAATAACAAACACTTGATGTGCATCAAATAACTCAAACAATGAGATTTAATAAGGGTGTAGTACACTAGTACATACTATTCTAGTTAACTGATTTATATAATATAATGTTCCAATTTAGGAGGAGAAGAAAATAGAGAGTATAAATTTGAAACATGCATCCATAAATCGAACAAAGGTATAAGCTCAATGAATGTAGAAAAATAAATAGAGACCCAGCAAAGTGAATGTTAACAGTCAACACTCAATCCTTCCTTCAACATCACAAACACGCAAGGTGTTTGCCTCCAATGTTCTTGCGACTACTGCTGCTTTAACAATTGCTGGATGACTATACAAAACTTGTTCCACATCAACCGTGCTTATGTTTTCTCCATCGGAGATTATAATGTCTTCAATCAGTCCTTAACTTCTATATAACCATCGGGATGTATCCACTCATTACTGTGTTCCCTCGAAACATGATTTCTTCAATTATTTTAGAGACTTCGGAGAACTCCAATAGCCATGAGCCATGACTATGGAATAAGTGAAGTGAATTCTGATCAACTGTATGAGTAATAAGAATAAATTATCAGACTGCCAGTAAATACTCCTGTTTGTCAAAAGTACAATTTTCTTTGCACGTTACACAGTCAATTTGATGCAGTGTGTTTGACTAATTCTTCAAAATACTTAGTTTGCAGAAATCAAGTTGTGGGTCTATATTCTAGGATTAGTGGGTTTATGTTTTACTTAGTCAATGAAGTTATATTCTTATTGTAGTGGATCATGTACCAATTTTCCATTATTCATGTGTTGCTTTTTTTTAGCTTTACTAGTTAATTGTAAGCATATAAAAGGGGCAATAGGAGTTCTGATTTTCATATATAAAAAAAAAGTTTTGCAGTAAAAAAGAAATCTTTTGTCTCTCAAACTCTTTCATTTATTTTTTTACCTTCTCATCCAACAATTTTCGTATCAGTGCCAGTTTTTAAGAGTAACGAGAGATAAAATTTTCAGCCCCAGAAATACCAAACCAGAGAAACAATGGCAGTAAACTCTAACACTAACTCCCAATATCTTCCAATTTTCAAAGGGATGAATTATCATTTTTAGAGTCTTAAGATGAAGACTCTCTTCAAGTCTGTGGGACTTGGTGGAGATTGAATTTGCAGATCTGGATGAAGGCCACGCACAACGATCACGGGAGAATCGCAAGAAAGACTCGAAGGCGCTGTTCCTAATTCAACAAGCCCTTCATGATGATATCTTTCCCAAATTTCAGAAGCAGAGACTTCTCACGAAGCTTGGGAAATTCTGCAACAGGAGTATATGGGAGATAAGAAGGTAATTGCTGTAAAATTACAAATTTTGCGTCGTGGTTTTGAAACTTTACTGATGAAAAGTAATGAATCTGTTCAAGATTATATGTATAGAGTTTCTCTCATTGTTAATCTTATGAAGTCGTATGGGGAGAATATTAGTGATGAAATTGTTGTGGCAAAGGTGTTGAGATCTTTAACAAAAAAATTGAGCATGTGGTTGCTGCTATTGAAGAATCCAAGGATTTATCTGATTATTCATTTTATGAATTAATGGGTTCTTTATTAGCTCATGAAGATAGGATAAACAGGTCTCATGAGAAAATTGAAGAAAAAACATTCCAGGTGGAAGAGGAGTCATCTTTCTCCAAAGAAAAATCCACAAAATTTTCTGGCAGAGGTAGAGGAAGAGGCAGATTTCGTGGCCGAGGTCGAGGCCGCGGTAGAGGCAGTCAATTCAATGACACCCGTCAGCCCAAGAGTGACTTCAGTGCCAGTATTGCAAAAAGTTCGATCATAGTGAACCATATTGTTGGACTAAGCAAAACGACCAGCAGAATCAAGCAAATTTCTAGAGAATGAAAGTAAGTTATTCATGGCTCATTCTTCAGTCACTAACATTACTGATAATATTTGGTTTATTGATAGTGGATGCTCGAATCATATGAGTGGCATAAGGTCTTTATTTAGAGACCTCGATGAGTCACAAAAGAGTGAGGTTCGACTTGGTGATGACAAGCAAGTTCGAGTTGAAGGCAAAGGAACCATAGCCATCAAGACAATGTAGGGTAATGTAAAACTCCTTTGCAATGTGCAACTTGTTCCTGATTTGGCACATAATTTGCTGAGTGTTGGACAATTGATGTCTAGTGGTTACTCTGTTTTGTTTAAAAATAGTTCATGTGTTGTCAGTGATATTAGGTCTGGTAAGACTATAGCAGTTGTGCTTATAACCCAAAATAACATGTTTCCCCTTAATGTTTCAATTGTGGGAAAAAATGCATTAATTGCTAAAGGTGTTAATGAAACTCAACTATGGCATCTCCGCTATGGACATTTGAACATTAATGGGCTGAAGTTATTGACTAGGAAGATTATGGTAGTTGGGTTACCAGAAATGGGTGATCTTGATTTATGTGAAGGTTGCATCTTCGGGGAACAAAGTAGAAAATCATTCCCTGTAAGAAAATCATGGAGAGCTGCCCGTTTTCTTGAGCTTGTACATGCCGACCTATGTGGACCAATGAAGACCGAGTCACTTGGTGGGAGTCGATATTTTCTTCTATTTACTGATGATTATAGTTGTATGAGGTTGGGCTTATTTTGTGAATTTCAAATCAGAGGCGTTTGAGAATTTCAGGAAATTCAAGGCACTCGTGGAGGCTGCAACATTAAGGCTCTTCGCACAGACCGTGGTGGTGAATTTTTATCTAATGATTTTACTCTGTTTTGTGAAGAGAATGGAATTCGCAGGGAGCTTACAACACCGTACTCGCCACAACAAAATGGAGTCGCCGAGCCAAAAAATCGTATTGTGGTTGAGATGGCCAGAAGCTTACTTAATGCAAGGGGACTTCCTGTTCATTTTTGGGGAGAAGCAGTGGCTACAGTTGTGTATCTCTTAAACATCTCTCCAACAAAAGCCGTTTTGAATCGAACTCCATATGAAACATGGACATGACGGAAACTACGAGTAAGCCACTTGAAAGTGTTTGGTTGTATAGCTTATGCTTTGGTTAATTTACGTTCTAAGCTAGATTAAAAACCAGAGAAATGTATTTTCATTGGGTATAGTTCTTAATCCAAAGCATATAGACTATATAATCCTACTAGTGGCAAAGTGATTATCAGCAGAAATGTTGTATTTAATGAAGAATCAGCCTGGGAGTGGAACGACAAGAAATAAGATTCAGTCATCCATATTCCAGCTCACGCAGAAGTAGGGCATACAGGGATACTTGAAACAACAAGTTCTGATCTTTCCTCACCTGGTAGAAGCAATACTGACAGCAATACTGACCATACTGCTCATGGAAGTGGTAACAATTCTACTCCATCAAGCTCTCGTTCTCCACCTTCGGCGTCATCCAGCGAGACGCCACCAACAAAGTTTCGGTCACTGCAAGATGTTTATGCATCTTGTAGTTTTGCCCTGTTAGCTGCCGAACTGACATGTTATGAAGAAGCTGCAAAGCAACCAGAGTAGCAGGATGCGATGATTGAAGAGATTCAAGCTATCGAGATAAATCAGACCTGGGAGCTAGTTGATCTGCCGGAAGGAAAGAATGTTATCGGGCGAAAATGGATTTTCAAAACAAAGTACAATGCTGATGGAAGTGTCAAAAGGCATAAAGTTCAACTTGTTGCAAAAGGATACTCTCAACAACAAGGCATCGACTTTGATGAGACTTTCTCACCAGTAGCTCGCTTTGAAACTGTTAGAACTACTCTAGCCTTGGCTGCTCAACTTGGTTGGCATGTGTACCAATTTGATGTTAAGTCTGCTTTCCTAAATGGCGAATTACAAGAAGAAGTTTATGTTTGCCAACCTGAAGGCTTCATTTTTAGTGAAGGAAAGAGCAAAGTATACAGATTGAAGAAGGTATTGTACGATTTAAAGCAAGCACCTCGGGCATGGTATAGCAAAATTGACTCTTTTTTTTCAAGAGCAGCAGTTTAGGAAAAGTGAAAATGAACCTACACTTTATGTGAAGAAGCGAGGTAATAGTGACTTTCGTGTTGTTTGTCTTTATGTCGATGATATTATATATATGGGCTCTTGTGAATCTATTGTTTCTGAATTTAAGAATTGCATGATGAGTAAATTTGAGACGTCCAACTTGGGTATGCTACATTATTTTCTTGGGCTTGAGGTGAGACAAGATTCGGATGAAATTTTTATTTCACAAAGGAAATATGCAACTGAACTTTTGAAGAGGTTCAACATGCTGAATTGTAATCCATCTCCCACGCCTATGAATATAAATGAGAAGTTGGTACTCGATGATGGTACAGGTGCAACAAATGCTTCTTATTATAGAAGATTGGTTGGTGGTCTAAACTACTTATCGCACACAAGGCCCGATATAACATTTTCTGTCAGTTTGATTTCAAGGTTTATGCATAGTCCTTCAAAGCAACACCTAGGTGCAGCCAAGAGGATCTTGCGATATGTTGCCGGCACAACAAGTCAAGGAATTTGGTACTCAAAAGTATCAAGTTTCAGATTAATTGGCTTTACTGATAGTGATTGGGCAGGTAGCTTGTATGATCGCAGGAGCACATCTGGGAATGTTTTTAGTCTTGGCTCTGGAGAAGTCTCGTGGAGTTTAAAAAAACAAGATACAGTAGCTTTGTCATCTTCGGAAGCAGAATACATGGTTGCAACTTCAGCATGTTGTCAAGCTGTTTGGTTAAGAAAATTGTTAGCAGATCTTAAACAACAGCAGATTGGTCCAACGGAATTATGGTGTGACAACAAGGCGACAATTGCTATGACAAAAAATCCTGTTTTTCACAGTAGAACAAAGCACATCGACACTTGCTATCACTTTATTCGCGATCTAGTAGCTGAAAGAATAATTTTACTGGAATTTTGTGGCACAAATAAACAGACTGCTGATGTTCTTACGAAGTCGCTGCCCCGCAACAAGCATGACTTCTTCAGACGACAAATGGGAGTTTGTGATTTTGAAGAAAGGGGAAGTGTTGACTAATTCTTCAAAATAGTTAGTTTGCAGAAATCAAGTTGTGGGTCTATTTTCTTGGATTAGTGGGTTTATGTTTTACTTAGTCAATGAAGTTATATTCTTATTGTAGTGGACCATGTACCACTTTTCCATTATTCATGTGTTTCTTTATTTTAGCTTTAGTAGTTAATTGTAAGACTATAAAAGGGCAATAGAAATTTTGATTTTAATATATAAAAAAAGTTTTGCAGTAAAAAAAAAACCTTTTGTCTCTCAAACTCTTTCATTTATTTTTTTGCATTCTCATCCAACACATTGTTCGTCCCACCAAAGTCCCATTTCTAAATAAGGAGAGGAGATATTCAAAACTTATATAGTATAATCTTGTAAAGATATAATGTTTACTATCTCTAACTAAGCTAGGTAGATAAATATATTATTCAATAAAAGAGGTTCAAAAATACAACATGTAGAACCTCAAGTTACTTTTCACCGGTATTAGATAAAATGTCTCACCTTAAATGTGCTCACACTTTTAAAAAAGAATAATAATATATTATATTGTAGTTATAATTTTTTTTCTCAGTTGACAAATTATTTATTTAATTTGGAAATTATGAAATTTGAACAAAAGAAATTTACGTGTATTACTGCCTTTGTTCTTTTTACCTATCTACTTTGGACGCTCCACGTCTATGTAACAACTCTTAACACGAAATATCTAGGATTAAACAAAGAAACTCAGAATAGTTATTTTTGAAAAGAGTAGAAAAAATCTGAAAAATTTTCTAAGTATAAAAGTGAGTTTTTGGTCATTTTCAAATGGTCATAACTTCTAGCTCAGGATGAGTTAGGGGCGGTTCTTTAAATGGTTGGAAATACCTTGAAGAGAATTTTCCGACGCCGTCGAGTTTGCGCATTTTCGACATCGTATGAGGGAGATATGACTATCGAAAGTTGGCTTGTCGAATTAAGAACATTTTCGATCCGGGCTTTTTAAGGGTATTTCGATCTTTTAGCTACCCTATTATTTTATTCCATTTTTAGGAGTTTAATATGTATCAAGAATAAACTTGGTACGTTTTAAAAATTAAAATTTTCACGCTAGGGCTAAGGAGAAAGGAGAAAGGAGAAGAGAAAAGAAGAAGGGAAAACGGGGAAAATCATCAAGATCAACCAAGAACATTGGTGTTTTCGCTAAGGAACTTGCTTCAAACGGATATGTGAGACTCTCATCACGTTGGGATCGTTCTCCCACCTTCCAAGCATATTATTTCAGTTTAGATTCGTCCTAAAATCATTAGAATATTGATATTTTGATACCTTTTTTTTGAATTCATGTGTTGTTCTTGAATTGCCTGAGTTGTGAAGTTTTTGAATTCGTTACGTCGCATTATGAGGTCGTTTCGGGTTAGGTTCTTAAGTACATTTGTTGGGTATCTGTATCTAAAAGAGATTTAAAAAAAAGAATCGAGTCTGGGTGAATTGGGGAACGAAGAAGAAATTTCGACGGGCGAAATCTGGACATGAAAACGCATCGCGCGACGTGTTCCCAGAATCAAAATTTTGGCTCTGCGTCGCGGAGCTTACACGAGGTGTTCTGCCTCCAAAGATATTTTCAAAATCAAAATTAAACCATGCCTCCGCATCGCGGGACCCACCCCAAAATTCTGGTTTTCAAATTTTTCTCATGTTTAACTATCTAGAATCATTCCAAAACATCATGAGATCTTTCCAAAAACGAATCTAATTTCTTCAATCCATAATGCAATTCAAGAATCAGTTAAGAGTCAAGTTAAGAGCAGTTAAGAATTAAGTCAAGAGAAATCAAGAGTCAAAGAGGAGTCATTTCAAGTTTTCATAAGTCTTTACAAACATTTTAACTTTGTTCTAAGACTTAAGTTTTGAGTTCGTTGAAGAATTAATGAAGTTGAAGTTCTTTTCTTCAAAGGTATAAGGGGACTAAGTATTCCCAAAGAGACTTGAAATGTTTTAACAATTAACTAGAAAAGAAACTTTGATTTCCAAGGAGCATTAGGGCAAATTTTCAAAAAAGAACTATAGCCTTCTAAAAGAAGCAAGCATTGAATTTACAAGAAAAGTAAGTTCAATGAAAGTTTAAGTTGAAAAACACAAAGTTAATTGAGTGTAGTGACAAAAATAATTATAGTTTGCATTATCACAAAAGAAATATTTAATTTAATGGTAATAGATTTTCTATTGATGTAAAAATATTTAACAGTAATTAAGTTAATTTCTTTGCATTCAAAGTTGTTAAAGTTTCAGCGACATTTATATTGAGTGTTGATTATAAATATATCTATTATATTATTACCGCAAAATACAATATAGGGCAATTATATTATTGCTGCAATATCCTTTATTTGTTATAGTGTGGTAATTAAGATGAATTTCAAAATATAAGATAAATGAATATAGTAGGTACTCGTAGTTTATATATATATATATATATACATATATATATATATATATATATATATATATATATATATATATATACTAGATTGGGCATGTCCCGTGCTAAGCACAGACCCGACATACTTGATTTTGATATTATTTTCTAAATATAATTTTGAACGATTTCAATGTTCATAAACCATTATTTTATGTTTAAACACTTAGAATGAGCTTTAAGCAAACGATAGTGAAAGTTGTGATTGAACTAATTTACATGGAATAAAATTCTATCAAATTGACAATAAAAACACAGTAAAGATGCAAATAGAAAGAGCACAACTCTACTACATTGCTCTCTCAGTCATATCCACTTCCACTTCGAATGTGTTTGGAAAATGTTTTCCAATTTTTCCATGTTTGGTTGGGACAAAAGTTTTGGAAAATGTTTTCCAAATGAACTCATTTTCCTCAAAATTAAGGAAAATGACTTCTTTTCAAAAATTAAGGAAAACATTTTCCAAAACTCTCCTCCAATTTCAAATTATATTTTTTTTTTGGAAAAACCATCAATTTTAAAAAAATATTTTCAATTTCAAAATTTTATTTTTTCACCCGATCACTGCCACCACCCACCCACCCACCCACGATCGGACAGCCCCCCCCAACCCCAGCCCCTCCCATAAAATTAATTTTGCTTTATTAAAATATTTTCAACTTAAAATTTTTTATTTTTAAACTCCTATCCACCCCACCCTGCCCCACCCACCCCCTGCCCCACCCCAACCCCTGCCCCACCCAACCCCAAAAAAATAATTTTATTTTTAAAAATACTATTAACTTTTTTTTAAAAAAATGACACTCCTACTCCCTCCCCCCACCCACTACCCCACCACCCCACCACCACCCCAAACAAAAAAATTTGTTTTCAATTTTTTTTTTCAATTTTATAAATTAGTTTTTACTCTATAAAAATAAAAAATGTCTCTCAAAAACATTTTTCATGCATAAATCAAACACTAAAAATCATTTCCGGAAAATATTTTCTACTCACCAACCAAACATGAGAAAATAAGTCCAAAATCAACTTATTTTCCAGAAAAACATTTTCTAGAAAAACATTTTCCATGGAAAACATTTTCCTCAATACCAAACACACCCTTAGTTGCTAATAGCAATTGAGAATACTTTGTTGTCAGTCTTCTTGCATCTAGTTGAGTTGGTTGTCTTGCTCCACCCAAGAGACAACATGTTAGAATTGTCTGGTCATACATAAATTTAGAAAGAATAACATAGTAAAAAATATTATATATACATCATTCAAGGGAAGCAATCTGTAATATATTGAACACCAGATAGGTTAGAAAGCAATTTTTTTTCTTTTCATACTGGGCTAGATTCAGAGTATGTCTTACTAAATTTGTAATACAAGACCTTTATTTTTCATAATCTAAGTTTGGACCTACACTTCTCACAAGTAATTAAGTATTAACTATTGACATTTCAAAAATACCGGATAAAGAAAAGTCAGCAGCAGAGGAGAATATTTAGCTGCCAAATTTTGTTAAACAAGAATAATATGATTTTTCTTTAGTTCATTGAATAAAGGAAAAGATTTTTTCAATTAAAATATCACTCATTCTGATTCTAACATTTATTAGCTTAACACATAGAAGGGTAGTGTTAGTTAATGGGGAAAAAATAGAAATGCTAAACAATGGCTCATGCATAGTACTATCACAAATATCAATTTCATTCACATAAGAGAAATGAAAGGAACTTTACTGGCAACAGAAATCAAAGAAACAGAACTATGTACTCAAAACCAAATAAAGAAAACACAAAAAGGAGGAAGGAAGCATGGAGATAATGAAATATTTTCTGTCAAAAGTTCCAAGGAACATATCAAATGAAGTGCATGACCAAATAATTGTGAAGTGTAAATCGCTTCAAGGAGAATTCAGTAAGTTCAGTTCTCTAAGCACTTACTATCCGAGATGTGTTCATGGCTGAAACGAACAAAACAATGAGAACTAAGAATAGTTCAAGGGTTGATTGTGTGAATTATGTTGTCTAGGTATACACCAAAGATCGATGGTTCAAAGACATCAAATCTATCGATTGATCGAGTATATCCGATATATGTTCACTACGGAAAGCTTAAAGGTAAACTTACTTATCCAGATGTGATTAAACCTTACTTACAAGACACACAAGTTTTTCATGCATATGTTTTAACAATAGTCATTCCCCATTCATGTGGGAGATTGTCGGGTTTAGAAAAGTGTGAATGAAAAAAGAAAAGAGAGAATATGAAAAAGTGAGGGAACCAATTTGGAGGGAAAATGAAAAGTCATTTGCAAAGTGCAAATGAAATGTCATTTCTCCCATATCCGCAAAAGAAAGAAAAATTATTGTCTTTATACAAGGAAACACTTCCTTTACTTCTTAAAGAGCTAAGAAGAAGGTGACCCTCGCGCTGTCTTTGCTCGCTCGGCCTTGAATTTGGATTTGAATTTGGCAAGTGATTGATTGAAAATTTTTTTGGATAAAATTTATAATCGATTTTTATTAATCAAATAAATTCTGTTAATCTTATCCCTTATAAATTAATTCAGGACGTTAGTTAATTAACAAAATTAATTCGCGTGTAACGGTAACGTTTCGAAAAATCGTTACTCTTTCCGAAAAGTCGTTACTTTCCCAACAGACACATTTTCCGAAAATAATTTTTTTCCAAAAGACGCAACTTTCTGAATAAAACGGGTCTGAACAGATTCTCTAAACAGACACGTTTCTTGCTGAAAGTGGCTATAAAAGAAAGTCATTTTTCATTTTTTCAAATATTGAATTTTTTTTTCTTCTCTGCATATATTTTTCTCTCAAAACCAAAATGTTGATCGACTGAGTCTACGTGACTTGTTGTTGTTCTTAAGTTCACTGAAGTTAAAGAAGTTTGAAGTACCGCTATTTCTTTAACAGGATTAATCCATTTTATCTTGGGAGAACTTAATCCATAACCTCCGGTACAGTGAGAGAATTAAATTTCTTAAGGACACACAGTAATTTCTGTGGACTCGAATTATATTTTCTGTCTACTTCATCTTATTTTTGTTTCTGTTTTGACCAACTTTATAAGTACATGTTAATAACAATAATATTTAAGCAAGTTCCATGGAAAAGCCTATAGTGAGTTATTGCAGCAAACAAAGGAAAGAGAGCAAAGGTGAATGACAAATTAAAATGGACCAAGAATTTAGTTTAAGAATTGGAGACAGTAATGCGTAAAGCAAGACAGTAATTGGTCTAGTCTAAAGGCATTACCTCCCCTGTATTTGGAGGAGTCCCGTATACGTTTTTCAAGGAGATACAGGGGTGTGAAGTTACACTTAACTCCGATGCAGACATTTCAGACGATAAGAAATTATTTCAAGTCACAAGGACTTTTCGAACCTCAGTGATGTTGGGATGACATTTTTGATGCAATCAACAATGTAAAGCATATGATTTATATAGCCGGCTGGTCAGTGTATACAAAATTACCTTGATAAGAAATCCAAAAGGCCAAAGGTAGGCAGAGAACTTACTCTCGAGGAGCTCCTGAAAAAGAAAGCAAGTGAAGGAGTTAATGTTCTATTGCTAGTTTGGGATAATATAACTTCAGATGAGGTAGTAAAAAGAGATGGACCAATGTCAACTCATGATAAAGAAACCACAGATTGTTTTAAGAACACAGATGTCCACTGTTGTTTATGTCCGTGTAATGCTGATGCCTGATAGTGGAAAGACAATGATTCAGGGTTTCAAGTTGGTGCATTGTTTGCTCATCATCAAAAGACGATCATTGTAAACACTGAAATTCCAAGAGGACTGTCACATAAAAGGATGATAGTAAGTTTTCTTTGTGGTATTGATCTTTGCAATGGTCGATATAATACTCGAGATCACTCATTATTCAGGACATTGGACACAGTACATAAGCAAGATATCTATCAGCCTAGATTTCCAAGCTCTTCAATCACGAAAGGTGGTCCAAGAGAGCCTTGGCATGGCATTCATTGTAGGCTAGAAGGGCCCGTTGTGTGGGATGTCTTGTATAATTTCGAGCAAAGGAGGAGGAAGCAGATTGGAAATAGATTTAGCTACTCAATGAATGAGTTTGATGAGTTTATTATTCGTCCAACAGCAGTTACAGTATCAAGGGATAGAGAAACCTGGAATGTTCAAATATTCGGTCTATTGATGGTGTTGTTGTTACTGACTTCCCTGTAAACCCCGAAGAAGCTTCTGAGGTAGGCCTTGTTACTGGAAAAAACAAGGTCATTGATCAAAGTATCCACGATGCATACGTTAGTGCCATTCGTCGAGCTAAGAATTTCATTTACATTGAAAATCAATACTTTATTGGAAGTTTCTATGGTTGGAAGCCTGCAAATGATATCAAGCACGAGGACATCAAAGCTTTGCATCTTATCCCAAAGGATATCTCACTCAAGATTGTGAGCAAGATTCAAGTCTTTGCTTACTTTCTCAAACTCCGTGTTAAATCAGAAACCAGACGGAGGGAGTGCCAATTTTATCTCTATTGATCAAACTTCTGTTTGCTTCTTTTGTTCTTTCTTGATGTAGATGACACATACATTATAATTGGATCTGCTAACATCAATCAAAGGTCAATGGATGGTGCAAGAGATTCTGAGATTGCTATGGGTCATGTTCAACATTTTCATTAATTACACTAATTTATGTAGTCTTGTAAGAATATCTGATTTTCTTTTAGGTAATCCTACATTTAGCTACATTTGTACTTGCTGGTAGTTCATACTTTGAAAGTTTTTATTTGAAGACTTTGATGGACGACATGGAAAGTGAGAATTTGTATAGTTGACTCTAACTTGCTTGAGATTGAGGCACAATTGTCATTTTAATTGCCCCTGCATTTAGTTGCTCTAGTCCTACATTGTGAATTAAGAAATTTGACTTCATTATGTTATTCAAACTTGTAACTCCACCTTTGTTCATAGACCATAGTTGGTCGTAGTTAAGCAAATAAATGACCTCATTGAACTTCACAAAGCTTGTATGATAGCTATTGAATGAATCCTCAAGAACTCTGTTGATAATGTCAAGGAGTTGTCTTAAGCAAAAAACTGTGAACCTGATTGTATATGATTTTCATATGTCAACATTGAATTACAACATGTCATTGTAAATATCGTACCTTGCTTATAGATCAAAATCTCAAAGAACATCTGTGAAAAAATAAAAAACAGTAATTTTTAGTTGAACAATTTATATCGATGTCACATCATCAAAGAACAAAACTCAAATTGAAATGCTTACATGTGAATAAATAAATGCATAAGTCGTGAATTCTATGCCATAAACATCCACTGCAAGAACAAAGATGAGAGTAAACAAAGTTGAGGAATTGGGAAGAAGACTCGGTCCTAAATAGAAGCAAAAAAGGAAGAATGACCATTTTGTTTCTACTGCTTAGAGGAGGCGATCTCAGAGAATGCAAAATAAGATGTAAAATTTTACACGTGTTAACCTTACATAGAAAGAACAACAAACGTGTAATTAGCAGATATAGGACAAAGACACCTGTCAAATAAAATGAGCTCCAATATAAGGTACTACTCACATTACTCTCGGTACAAGTACTTGTGTTAGGTCCTATCCTTGCTCACTTATTAATAAGGGTAATATGGACGGACCCACATGTTGAGGTTTGGGTGCTCGAGCACCCATTGATCCAGATGAAAACTTTGTATATATATATAGGGAATACAAAAAAACTTGAAATTAGCAAAAAAAATCGTCACTAGAGTTGTCCTATCCATCCTTATGAAATTTTGAAAAATAACATAATATTTTGAAAATTTACCGCTAAATAAAATTAGCTATCGATTTTGTTATTTAGTACCATAATTTTTTATTCAAAGAATATGATATATATGAACTAGAAAATAACATACCAAACTATAGGATTTCCATCTGATAAAAAAGGTGAGTAAATTTTTTAACAACTCCATGAGAAAGAACATCTTGAATTGTCAATCTTTCAAAGAGAGGCAATATTGGAATTTGTCCCAAGTAACCAAACATAGTAGACGATTTACTCATTTTGAATTCTAATGGAAAGTTAAAACTCTCGTTAGTTTCTTCATGTAAATAGTGGCGGATTCAGAATTTAAAGGTTGTGGATGCTCACTTTCTTTAACATAAATCTGTTAGCAATCACATAGTGTAAACATATACTAACTCAAATTCTTTTAACATAAACTTGCTAATAATCACATATTTTTAATCACAAAATACTAAATATGCGAGACTCTAAAGTCTAAACTTATTTATCAAGTAAAAAAAATAATATGTGTAAACTATTGTAAGAACTAAGACTTAAGAGTACTAGCCATAAACAATGAAAATCTCAAAACCTAATTCCCCAAGCCTTTTTTTTTTCAATTATCTAACTTTAATCAATCATAAAAATTATTACCTTGCTTTTGTATTGTGATTTTGAAAAGAAAAAAGCTTGAAACTTGTTGTTGGGCTGACTGCTTTCTCTTTGAAACAAGAAGAAGATTAAGAATGATTTATGTTTTGTTAAAAGAAATAATCTCATAAAAGTGGACAGTGAAAAAGATTTTATAGCATAGAAAAAGCTAAAAATAAAAAACAAAGAATTAGTCATATTAAACTAATTAAGAATAGGAAAAGTCAAAACATGTACAAAATTCGAAGTAAAATAAGGCCTCAATTAAAAAAAGAATATTTTTTTTTAAAAAAAGGGTGCAAAATTCGCTGAAAAAAACCTTTAAAAAAAATGGGGCTGACGGAATTCGAACCCTAACCCAAGGTGCAAAGTTGCTGGAAAAAATCATTAAAAAAAAAGTGCTGGCGGGATTCGAACCCTTGCACGCGTGATTCGCACACCCCAATATTTCAAAGCACAAATCAGCGCAACCACAACTGCTTTTGTTCAATGGGTGCTCATTTAATTGTAATAGCTTGTTTATCATATTTTATATATATATATATATATATGTACACAAAAAAAAATTTCGAAGTCAATGAATGTTCGAGCACCGGAAACTGACTATGTGGATCCGCCCCTGCATGTAAAGCTCTTAGTTTAACTTTATCAAACATAACCTCAAAACAACCATATTCTTGAAAGACTTTGAAAACTTCATCTCTCAATGAATCCCATTCATGGATCCTGGTTTTAACTCTGTATTGCAAAAATCTAGAGTTGGAAGTTTGAATGATTTTTCCATGTTACAAAACAAACACAATTTCAATAGTTTGGTTTTCCTTGTCATTGTTTCTTGTTTTCCTTAGTTAATTACAAGGGATATATAGGATATGTAGGTGGCATGTTTTGTTGAGAAAATAATAATTAAAAAAAAAGGGCAGTAGGTTCAAAATAGTTTCTTACGTATGCGCTAAATAATTTTGGTCTTTTAAGTTTGTTAAAATATTATATTTTTCGTCTTCATTAAATATTTATCGATTTGATAGGATAATGAAAAACTTAAAAGGAAATTAGTGCCATTTGGAAGCATATTGTTTTTAGTATTTTTTGATATTATTGATTTATTTTTTAAAATTTAGTGTAGTTTTTGAGGTATAATTTTTGCTATATTTATATATTTTTTAAGTGTCTAGTGACATTTTTTGTGTCACTTATTTTAGGTACGTTCTTGATATTTATAATTAAGAAAATTTCTTGTTTTTCAAATCTAAATTATTTTATTATATATTAACGAAAATTAAAAATTTCAACTTTGGAGAAAATTAAAGAAAGCAAAATTATTGAGTATATGTTGATGGGCATATTGTTTTTGAGAACACATCCATGCACCATTTGTCATTCGACTTATGGATTCCATAAATGTATAGAGACAACTGAAAAAATAGAAAGATCACTTAAAACTTGTTCTATCGAGTAATTATGAAAAAAAATGTTAAGAAATGTTAGTTTAGTTCTTAATTATTATTTTTGAGTTGTTAAGAAATAATTACATCAAACTCTTGATTAACATATTTTTACTTCAACATAATGATTAAAAGTATAAACATAAACAACAAAGTTTATAATATATACTCAAAAACAACAATTAATAACATAAACATAAATTAATGACCGTAAAAAACATACAAGGATTTTCAATAAAAGAATGAAATAGAAAGGAAAAATCGAGCTCATTGAATGCACATTGTCTCCTTACAAAAATTATTCCCCTATATTACCCGAGCTCTAAAGGAATAGATCCTCTCAGGATGGAACAATTTTATTCACCATTGTATTGATACAAAAATAATGATGTTAGTGAACCACTCAACAGGAGTAGAGTACACAAATATTCAATTGTGCAGAAGAAGAAGTTCAGAATTTTCGTTGTTTCAAAATGAGAGGAAATCCCTCTATTTATAGACAACAAAGGATAGTATGAATAAATCTTTATTTTGTCTTATCAGAAATGTCATAACTCTTTGAAAAAGTCACAACCTCTCATAAAAGTCACAACTTTTCATAAAAGTTAGGGATAATGCACAAGTACCCCCTCAACCTATGTCCAAAATCTCAGAGACACACTTATACTATACAAAGGTCCTATTACCCCCCTGAACTTATTTTATTAATAATTTTCTACCCCTTTTTTGCCTACATGGCACTATCTTGTGGGCCCAACGCTGGTTGACTTTTTTTTCAAGCTAGTGCCACGTAGGCCGAAAAGTGGTAGAAAGTTACTTATAAAATAAGTTCAGGGGGGTAATAGGACCTTAATATAGTATAAGTGTGTCTCTGGTATTTCGGACATAGGTTGAGGGGGCACTTGTGCATAAAGTTGCAACCCTTCATAAAAGTCGCAACTCTTAATAGAGTAACAACTCTTCATGAAAGTCACAACTCTTCATAAAGTCGCAGTTTTTCATAAAAGTCCAAATTTTTTATAAAAGTTGAAATTTTTCATAAAAGTCACAACTTTTCATGAAAGGGAAGACTAATTTTGGAAATAAATAAATTAAAATGGAATCTTGGTTTGTGATGGCGTCAAACAAAGAGAGTGATTATATATATATATATATTTCACGCGCTTTTAAGAGACTGAGTACACTCACTTTGTCATGTCAGCTCTTAGGGTGCATTTTAATCACTTTATAATTGTTAAGGGGTATTTCAAACGCTCGTATAATTAAAGTACTAAAGTAAGTTTTGACGCCAAGTTCAGAAGGAATTTGATGTATTTTCTCATTAAACATCTACAAAACTTATTTAAAATGCATAAATTATAAGTCAATTTAACTTTAAGCATCGACCTAATGAGTTTTTGACTAAATTTAATTTCCTTAATTTTTTTCTGTTATGTGAAACTCATGTCTATATATTATAGATAAGATAAAAGGCTATTTATTAAAGAATTGACTATTGATATATTTTTAGAATCAAAATTAGTATGTGTGGAGAAAAATTTATGTCTCTTTTCCTTTTTATGTATTCAGGCTCTAAGTTGTTTCCTATAAAAAAATATTGTTAAAATAAACATGGAGAAACCTATTTATCATATAGTTTAATAGCGGATTGGTTGTTACATATCTTCTTGTCAGCGGTAAATTTTATTTCTCCATATATTAAATATATAATGAATATATTTGTTAAAAATCAACTAATGTTCAGACTCGAATATATTGAAGCAATTCCAACTCGTAAAATGGAACTTTATTGCATTAGTGTTTTGCCTAAATCGATAGGTTTAATTTTGACAAATGAAGTTTGTTTAAGTGTTTGAACATATTGTCATTGATCGATAGATTAAGAGTTCGAATCAAGTTGCCCCTCGTAATAAATGAAGTAAGAAAAAAAAGAGTAGACTTAATTTGTTGGGTGTATTTTTTTCTACTAACGGAGATATTTATAACTGATATTTACTTTAATTAATTTCTAGAAGTTGAGAAATTACTATGCAGGCCATGAATTATTATCATTAATGATATTTAATTAACTTGTACAGACAATTTCAAATTTTTTTTTTCACACAAGTAATGTTAACACAACATAAAAGATCAAACAACCAAATTATCAATCATATAAAACAAAAATATTTTAAAGTTACATCTCAACAAACAAATTTTAAATTATCATCCAATAAGAATATTTAAAAAAATTAAAAGAAAGAATATAAAAATAGTATTGTTTAAAAAAGTAATATTTTTATTAAAAACAAGAAGTGTTTAAGAATATATATATTATTTTTATTATTATATTTATTAAAAAATCATTTAATAACAATAAAGAGAATTCGGTACAAATTATTAATAACAAAAGTATTTATGAATCAAAATATTGTCAGTAAAGAAATTATTGAACCAAAATGTAAACAAAGGATATTTTATTTATCAGAGCTAGCTTAAAAAGATTTTTGACCCATTTCTGTGAATAAAAAGACACACCACTAGTAACTACAAAAAGGGAAAAAAAATTTAACTAAAGCATCCTAATGGTAAATTGTACATTTTAAATATATTTATAATAATAATTATTTATTGATATTAGAGATTCTTATGGCCAAAACTGAGATGTACACTAGCAAAAATGGTAGAAATAGTATTATGGTCAAATAGATGGTTTGTTTATATTTCCATACTTTATCATGTTGAATTGATTGTTTAGGTAAACTCTTAAATATTAGGATTTAGTACACAAGTTCAAATAAGGAAATAAATTGATAACTAAAATTTATTATATTACAAAATTCTAAATAATTAAAATAATAATATAATAATTATTTTACCTAATATGAAATTGATTTTTTAAAGGGTAAAAGAGGATAAATAAAGTATTATTTTCCCTTTAAATACGTGAAGTTGATTTGATTTCTGAACACCACTAAATTATCCCAAGTTCTTTTGGCATAACTCTTGCCAATAGACTTGATGAACTCCAACATCAAGGTCCTTAAATCAATTTCTAAGACACTTAACTAATGATTAATTGATTTTAAAATCATGGTGTCAGTTTATCTTGTTAGTATGTATATCTTTTTAAATTTGATAAGATAATAACAAAGGTTCCAACCAACTCAAATAGATAAAAGGAATAAAGAAATTGAAGTTATTGAAGGTGTTGTAAGATAATCTACGTTGTTCAGGAACCATCTCAGCTTCATGTGTGCAAGAAATCATTTATTCTTTGTTTTTTTTCTTCAAAAAATAAATTTACAGCATATAAAATGGTTATTTAATTAGTCTTAAATATTTAAAACTTTTAAATTAATAAGACTTTAGTTATTAATTTTTTATTTGAACTATGTACATAAGTCTAATTTTAAAATCAATTCAAATCTTATCTAAACAATCAATTAAGATATGTGGATTGTTTATTTAGGTAAAATCTTGTTTGACTTAAAATTCAAAATATTAAGATTAGATACTGTACATAGTTCAAACACGGAAAAACTAATTAAAATTTAATTGATTTCAAAACCAAAAATATTTGAAAAATAATAAATATCTATTTTATGTAAAGTGAAATTTATTTTTAAGGAGTAATACAAATAGAAAAAAATGATTATCTTTTAAATACATGAAGCTGATCTGGTGCCTAAACACCACTAGGTTCTATTGGCATAAAGTTTGCCTATATATATCCTAGAGGAACTATAATTGGAGATACCATTGTTTATGGTACAAAAGTTCCTACATAACTATCATTGTTCAAACATCACATGTGGATTTCTCATAGTTGATGCGGCAATGAGTTTTAATCATGGTTCAAAATCAAGCCTTAAGTAGATGTAAAAAAATTTCTTACGTATCGAACATAAGAAAATAAATTTTAAAAAGTCAATTATTTTCTAGAAAAAATGTATACCGTATATATGAGGGTGAATGATAAGGTGCAATGGATGGTGGAATGACATAATAAAAGAAAATTTTCACTTATAGAATTTCAATCTTTGAACATGTCTATCATGATACGTAGATCAATGAAATTTTGATTCAGATTATTTAATGTTAAATATGTTGAGTCATATATCACAACTCAAACTTTTGGTTCGAGTTAATATAGGACCATTTGACCATAGATTTTTCAGATAAATTTTGATTTTTTTTTGGCAAATAGTGTTTGTCTAGAATTTGTCATTATTTGACAAATAACTAAAATTTTCAAATATTAGAAAAAATTAGTATTTAGGTCAAATCTCATTATTTGGGAGCTTTTAAAAATTCACATTCTATATCAAACTTTTATCTTTTACAAAAACATCCTATATAGTAGTTGTTTGTGTTGTATTACTTAAGTTTTTGCGTGAACACCAAAGCAACGATGAAATATTTAGTGAATGTGAAAGCGATGATACTGTTGATGAAAAAATGACGAACAATTGGCTCTGGGCGGGTAATAGTCATGTGCTTCATCTAATTACGATGTATGAATGATGCTTGTTGCACTCACTCCGAACTATCACATTGCGTCAATGTCATGGACACTACTTGGTATTTATTGCAACAAAGATCTAATTGAGTTGTTGCAGAAGTCATCAATCTTGTTACATCGATATTTTTATCTTGCTATTTATACAAACCTATGATTAGTTTTGATAGTTCTTAAACTATGGGTATAAATTATATTTCTTAAAAAAGTCAAATATGTTTCCCAAACATTATGGCCAAACACATGGAAATTTCACCAAAAATCATCCAAATAATATTTGCCAAAAATGTTTGGCGGCCAAACACTAGCTAGTATGTGTTATAAATTGGGTGGAGGGTCCACTTGCCTTTAGGATTTTGATCGTGACATGGGTTGTAGTCCACTAGTGGAATTCTTCACCCTTAATTAACCAGATGGAAAAATCTTGTTGGGAGCATCACCCCCAAATGGGCCCTGCAGAGTGTGATCGAATTTAGTCCTAACCAGTTTAATAAAATCCTAGTCGTAATCTAGTCCTAGACGACTCTAGCTAGTACAATGCCTAACAACCTAGTCGATATGAGTGACCTAAACATAAAGTGACTCTAACTCCGTCTTAGACGTTGATGAACCACATTGTTCAACCTGTTCCATGTCTTCAATTTCTTAAACTTCAACAAAACGTCTTTGAAAAATTATACATCCATTTATATAAACATGAATACGGATCTAAGATCATATTATGTAACCAAATATAGAAATTTGGAGTAGACTTATTATTCCACTAGGGAGTGAGTATATTTCACAAAATTTCCCCCTAGTTCTTCATAAATAACTTAATAAATAATTTGTTTAACAATATAACTCAAAATTTTATCAAAACATCTCATTTATTTTCCCATAAAATTCCAAATTAGATTGGATAATCTTTACTCCAAATTAGATTAGATAATCTTTACTCGTGTATTGAACATAAAGCTAAAGACACATATTTGTCAGAAAAATCAATGTAATATCTCAAAAAAGATATGATCTTCTTGGAGTATTTCCACAATCTCTGTAACTATTTTTTAAATAAAGATTTGTCATTGCTCTTTAACAGCCTTAATGGCTAATTATAGTAACATTGAAACATATTGTGTATTGTCAATACCATTGTAATATTTTATTTAATAACGACTGAATATTCTTTTCTACGTTTTAGCGTATGCTTGTTTTAGTTGTTTTACAAATTTCTAGAATTAGAGTCCATCTCAATCACTTCAATTATCTTATTTTATCTCCTATTGTTATCATACACAGAGTTTGTATATATTAGGACTTTTTATCAGCTGTGCATAGCCCTTTATATACCACAACATACATTAATAAAGTGATCTATTCATTCTCTAATATCATTTTACTCTTTATGGTATCACATCATCTATAACTCTCACGAGTACTTTCTCTATTCTTCATGCTCCAATGGCCCCCAATGTTTCTGTAGTCAATTCTGATGCTAACAACAATGCCACGATTGTCCAGTTCAATTCTGTCAGGCAGTTGCCAATCAAATTAGCTGGCAGCCACAACTTCTCTTTGTGGAAATCTCAAGATCGATGCTTATGTGTGGCCAAAATATCTATGGCCATCTCGATGGATCCATTCCTGCTCCCCCTCAGACGCTCTCTCAAAACAATCAAGATATCGGAAATCCTGTGTTTCTTGTTTGGTTTCTCAAGATCAATTGAACACAAAATGCTATCATGGCCTCTGTTTAACCAACCCTTGCTTCCACTGTAGCCGCTGCTGACTCCGCCAAAGCTTTCTGGGAAGGTCTGCATAGTGCTTATGCAAACAAGTCTCAAACAATAATCTTTAGTTTGCGTGAACAACAAGCCCGTATAACCAAAGACACTCGTCCTGTTACTAATTATCTCCATCAAGTTAGATCACTGTGTGATGAACTTGCACTTGTATCTAATCCAGAACTCATTGTTAAAATTCTTAGTGGAGTTGGATCTAAATTTCGTGAACTTTCTGCCACTATTTGTGCAAGAGATTCTACAATCTCATACAAAGAATTGTATGAAAAGTTGCTCGACCATGAGCTTTTTCTCAAGCATGAAGAGGCTAGGAAACAACAACCTACAATCACCGCTTCCATAGAACAACGAACATCTACAACTTCTCCTCCGAACAACGCCAATAAAACAAATAGGCGTCAAGGTAACAATGCTGCCAATAGTCAACCATGGCGTTCACGCAAAAATCAATCACAACTAGATAGCAACCTTCGTTTCCAACTTTGTGATTGTCAAGGACACAACCATATGCAAGCCCGAGTCAACTTTGCTGCTCACTTTAACCAATAGGAAGCCCCTTGGATAGTTGATAGTGGGGCGACTCACCATATTGCTTCTGATCATCAGAGTTTAGCTACTACGCATGATTACCAGGTCCTAAAGAGATAGCATTGGGAAATGGTAACACCATTCCAATTACTCATACTGGTAACACTAACATAAGTGTTAGAATCTGTGCGTCCACTATCAGTCAATGGACCAGGTCCCTTGACACACAATCGTAAATATATCAGACAGTAAATGCAGTAAAAGGACAGAGGAGTTTTACGTGGAAACCTCCTTGCTCAAGGGAGTAAAACCACGACCTGTCTCACAGGATTTCCAAAGCAGTTTCACTAATCTTCACAAGCAAAAGGAAACCGGTTACAAAAATGTGAGAAAAAGTTTTTAATCTCACTATCAAGCAATAGCACTATTGCTTGATGAGCCTAAGTAGATATTACTCTACCCACTAAGCTATCACCCTAGACAACTTAGAATTTTCTAAGCAATCTCACAGATTGCCCACTAAATCACTAACCTAATGATGATTTAGAATTTCAGATCAAACCACACTGATTCCTTTATAGATTTAGGATCAGTTTACAATGTAAGATTGAAAGAATATATTCTCAAACAACTACACAATATATGCCTGAGTTTTGGTTGTTCTTGAATGATTCTTCTTCTTGATTTTCCTCAGCCTTTGCAAGAGTTCTTGAATGTGCTTTTTCAAGTTGCAAAAACTGAAAAGTAAGTGTAAGGAAAGATAACATTGTATAGACAAGTCACTTTCTTTAAACCCATGCCGTTGGTTGGAAAGGTCTGACGTTTCTGACGCAGTTGGGAACTGTGCACCAACCTTTTGTACTTTCTCCAGCTGGCAGTCAACGAACACTTCATATTGAGAACCGGGTACCTTCACAAGGTCCCTGAGTTTGTGACATCATCAAAACTGCAAATAACAATAAGTACACTAACATAAGTACATCGAACTATGATTTCAAACTAGTTAACACTTTGTGTTCTCCTGTCATAAAAAGCAACCTTATTTCTGTTTCCAAATTTTGTCAAGATAATCTGACATTCATTATTTTTTTTCCTTTTCCTTATTTTGTGAAGGATCTGAGTACGAGGGTGCCACTTCTGTGCGGGGTGAACTGAGACGGGCTATATGAGTTGCCGCCAGACAGAACACAAAAGTCTCCTAAGTGTAATGTAGTTGTTCCTCTCAACCTATGGCATCGGCGCTTAGGACATCCTAATGAACATGTTCTGAATAAAATTCTGCATAAGTTTTCCATTCCTGTTTCTCACTCTAGAACAATTTCAAGTTGTAATTCATGTTATTCAAATAAAATGCACAGGTTGCAATTTTCTGAAAACTCTTTGCAAAGTCAAAGACCCTTAAAAATTCTTTATAGTGACTTATGGGGTCCTTCGCCTGTTTCGTCAATTGATAAAAAGAGATATTATGTTTTATTGGTTGATCAGTTCTCTAAATACATGTGGTTGTTCACTCTCAAATAAAAAAAAGAAGTTCTAGACATTTTCCAAACCTTGCATCCATTGCTTGAAAAACGATTTCAAACAAAATTTTTATCCTTGTACACTGATGGTGGCGGTGAATTTCAAAGTTTGTCATCTCATCTAATAACACATGGTATTGAACACTTAGTCTCGCCTCCATATCCACCACAACGAGTAGCTCTGGTTGAACGCCGACATGGACATGTTATTAAGACAGCGAGAACATTATTACATCAAGCTTTGTTACCAACATCCATTTGGAGTTTTGCCTGTCATCAAGCAGTCTATCTTATAAATAGACTTACCACTCCAACTTTAAAGGATGTGTGTCCATATGAGATTCTATTTCAAGATGCCCCTAAATATGATTCTATTAAGGTTTTTGGTTGTCTATGTTATCCCTGGCTTACACCTTATGCTGAGAACAAATTAGAGCCTCGTTCAACTCCATGTGTTTATTTAGGATTTTCAAATAAATATTATTTCCACCAATGTTTTGATCCTGTGAAGTCCAAAGTTTATTTGTCTAGAGATGTTCTACTTTTAGAGGATAATTTTCCTTTTGAAAATTTATTTTTGAATTTGATAGATAAAAACACAGTAGATTTATCTTGGGAAAACTGTTTTGTGGAACAACCTTTAAAGGATAAATCTTTGGATTCACTGGTTTGTCAACAGCTTCCAGATCCAAATGTGCCACTGCCCACGCGTTCACACTCGCCCTCCTCTGCAACCCTTGGCGCCTCCATCAACTCAGGTAATTCTCAATCTTCTTTGCCTATTTAATTTCAGCCATCAATGCCTCCAGTTTCAGCACATCAAGAGTATCATTCTTCCCCCGAACCCAACACACCTATCCCATTAGACTCTGAAACCTTCCTCAGTCTGCCCCTTACTCACTTACCATTGCCGAACCCCTCACCTCCAATCTTACGCACACACATCACCACCCTATCCCCTCAATTTGCAACCCACAGTGATTTCCAACAAAACATCCCCACAAGTTTCAGTGACCACCCCACCACTTCCACATCCTATGATCACACGTTCTAAGACCAATAGTCTTGAAGCAAAATAGTTCAATGTCACCGTAAAATCCGCTCCGTCCTTCATACCCCGAAATATAGACAAGCCCACCCTCATCCTCATTGGAGAAATGGGACATGGAATTGCCTTCATTCAATCCTTCAATGAATGTGGTTGATTGTAAGTGGCTATGTCATATAAAGCATCATCCTGATGGTTCGATTGACAGGTTTAAGGCTCGTCTAGTTTCCAAAGGATTTACACAACGCCCGGGTTTAGATTATCCTTCAACGTTCATCCCCATGGTCAAGCCAGCTATTATCCGTTTAGTTCTTTCTATTCCTACCCAACGCATCTGGCCCATCCATCAACTAGATGTGAATAATGCATTTCTTCAAGGTCGAATAGAGGAGGAGGTTTATATGAAACAACCCCTTGGTTTGAGGATGCACATCACTCCTGGCATGTGTGTAGCCATTTATGGCTTGGAACAAGCACCACGTGCATGGTACACTAAGCTCAAGAATTATTTGATAACTATTGAGTTTGCGAAGTCTCAATCAGATTCCTCTTTGTTTATTTTACAGAATATTGCCTTTACCATTTATGTGCTTGTTTATGTGGACGACATAATCATCACTGGTAATCAGTCTGCAGGTGTAAAACAAACTATTGATCGTATCTCTCATCGGTTTGCATTAAAGGATCTTGGTCTTTTACACTAGTTTCTGGGTATTGATGTTCTCCCACACAGTGAAGGCTTGAATTTGTCACAACACAAATATACTTTGGATTTGTTACATGATGTTGGTATGCAGGACATCAAAGGAGCTCCAACACTGGAGATGATCCAGTAGATGGTTCTCGTTCTCGGTGAGTTATTGGTAAATTACACTACCTCTATTTTACTCGCCCAGACATTGCCTTCGCTGTTAGCAAACTTTCCCAGTACATGCATCGACCAAGTCAAACTCACTGGAAGGTAGCTAAGCGTCTTCTTCACTATCTTAGTGCTTCCCATTTTGGCATCAATATTGCCAAGAAACCAGATTCAATATTAGTTTTTTTCTCTGATTCAGACTGGACTGGAGATCTGGATGATTGTACTTCCACATCAGGCTATGTGTTTTTTCTAGGTGGTACACCTATTTCCTGGTCGTCCAAGAAGCAGCGATCTGCCTCCCGTTCGTCAATTGAAGCAGAATACCGAGATGTGGCTGCTGCTGTTGCAGAAACAAACTGGATGTCTAATCTTCTTCATGAGTTGCATTTTCCTTGATGGTGCTCCAACAGTCTTTTGTGACAATGTTAGCACTACATATATTTGTGCCAATCTTGTTTTTCATAGTCGGATGAAGCATGTTGCCATATACTTTCATTTTGTGCGGGATCAGGTGCAAAACAAGGAGATTGAAGTCAAACACTTACAAGGTGCTGACCAAGTTGCTGATAAACTCACTAAGTCGCTGCCACGTGCTTCCTTTGAGAGGCTCTTTCCCAAGTTAGGTGTGATTGATACCAGCACCAACTTGAGGGGGTGTAATAACGACTAAATATTCTTCCTACATTTTAGCGTATTTTTATTTTAGTTGTTTTACAGATCTCTAGAATTAGAGTCCATCTAAATCACTTCAATTATCCTATTTTATCTCCTATTGTTATCATATAGAGAGTTTGTATATATTAGGATTTTGTATCAGCTGGGCATATCCCTTTATATACCACACAACATAAATATAAATTAATTAATAAAGTGATCTATTCATTCTCTAATATCATTTTAATCTTTATTATTAACCCTTTTATTACCACAATACATAACAATTTCACCTTTGTGGATAGAAGAATAGCGATACTCATTCACTTATCTTTCTCTTAAGTTAGGTTTTTAATATATTAATCTACGTTAGATTGTGGATCCTAGTTTTGTACTGGAAAACTTTGTTAAATTTTGGAGAAAACATATATATTGGGTGAAATATCCTTAAAACAATGTCATTTATGAAATGCCTCAAGCTTTCTAAAACTCTCTACAATTAAGTAGCGTGATCTTTATATAAGATTTCTAACCAGATATTCACTTAGAAAGATGAATTAAATTACAAAAGTTACTACCATATAATTATAGAACTAATCTCATATGCATGACAATGCTACATTTTTTATGGATATATTCACTAAGGATTATTTGACATATATCTCACTGCATTACGTGCAACACATTTTATCGATTCACTTGTGATTTTTCTAGATGATTAATGAGTAGTATCCCATTTGAACATCACACAATCGCTTGATACGAACATGCACAATCCCTTTTCAAGTATTTTCCACTCACAATCTTCATCTCTATCATGACAAGTTTTCGTGTCATTTGTGTAACATATTGTAACTAGAAATAACTAATAATAATCTAAGAAACCAAGAATAATCAATTTTTGAAATAAATAGGGAAATTAAGAAAATTTCCAAAGTATAAAATTGAGTTTTTGGTCATTTTCAAACGGCCATAACTCTCAGCTCAGGAGGATTTATGGTGAGTTCTTTATGTGGTTGGAAAATCCTTGGGGATATATTTCCAACGGCGCCGAATTTTCCCATTTTCGATGTCGTAGGAGAGAGATATGCCTTTCGGAAGTTGGGTTGTTGGACAAATGAAAGTTCAATCCGGATTTTAGTAAGGGTAAGGTAGTCTTTTCACCTAGTATTTCCTAATTCATTTTAGGGGTTTATTAAGGGTAAAACCAAGTTCCAATTCAGTTTTAGAAAAGTTGATAACGCTTAGGGCTTCGTAGAAAAGAGAAGAGAAGAGGAAGATCAAGAATTCTTCAAGAACGCTAAGGTTTCTCTAGTGGAATTCGTCGGCGGTGATCCCTATCGAGGTATGTGAGATCTTTCTGTGTTGGGTTCGTTCACCCACACACCAACATGTTTGATTCAGCTAGTTTTGTATTTAGTAAATGGTAAATCTTGAAGTTCTTGACGAATAATTATTGAAATCTTGGTGGTAGAATTGTGGTGTACCTTTAGTGGTTTTGATTCGTGAATTCGGTATGTTTTACGAGTCAGAACTATTGGGTGTTGAGGTATTAGTGATCCTAAGTGGTTGGGGGAAGATCCATGGATGTATGGGAGGTTTACAATTGAAAATCGGAGAAGAAAAGTCAGAAAACCCGTCTGACAGGCCCTGGGGCGCCGCGCCTACCAGAGCCCCTCAGGACAGACTCTGTCCGTCGAACTCTAGCGCGCCGCGCCTCTCAGAGCGCCTGGGTCACCTAAAGTTCCCGTTTCTCCCCCATATTTTTGTACGAGTTCCTAAGTGATGTACCTACAAATCCTAGTTGATTCCAACACTCTAAAGTACATCTAAGCATCATGAAATCACCCATAAACATGAGATCATGATCCTTGATCCATAATCAAATTCAAGGAAAGTTAAGATCAAAGTCAAAGAGGTCAAGGAATTAAGTCTAAGACAATGAAGTAAGTTAAAGTAAAGTTTCTTAAAGCTTCCAAGAGTCTTATCTAAACGTTTTAACTTCACTTTGAAGCTCAAGTTTTGAGTTAAAGAAAGAGTAAAGTGTCACGACCGGGGAGCACCCCCTAGACAGAACCGGTGTCTTCGTCCTCAGAGAGGACTAGGACTATCCTCTTAGAATTCATCATTACATTTCATAGGATAAAAAGTGCGGAAAATTAAAAAAATTCATACATATTGAGGTATACATAGACCTCTTGCTTACAAGTCATATATACATATGTAGTTTACTTAGACTCCTCGCATAGGAAGCTTACATAGGCTTCTCGATTAGAAAATATACATAACATATAGGAATTTAGTCTAATATATCATCTCACATTAAACCATATAAACCGGAGTACAACATTCGGGCATAGCCTATACATCATTACAACAAAAGCCACATATAGGCTTATACAATAATAGTCTTCAAATGAAAGAGAATGAACTAAATGTCTTTTGACAATAACAACATTAAGTAGCTAGATAGTGACATCATCCTCGAATGGTGAGGACCTACCAAACACTTGGGAAATATCCAAGTAGTCTTGCAATTGTCCTTCTAACTTCAACGGCCCGAACCTACATTGTTGTAGAAATATAAAGAAAATGGGTTAGTACATCCTCTTGCACTAAGTATGGAAACATATACACATATAATGTTTGAAATCATGTTTAAAGGGACATTTGTTCAAAACCATGCCAAGTTACTTTGAAAAGCCTTATGCACAACCAAGAACACATATAAGATAATGACCATATATTCCTTAACACAAGACCATATACAACACAAGACCACCATCATCAAATAGAGTCAAGTCAACATGTGTAGTACCATATTAGAACCCATAACCAAAAAAACTTCAACATCATGCTATAACAAAAAATCATGTATAAGAGTTCATAGAATTACAACATATGCAAGACCCTTACTCACAACCCCTTACCAAGCTTACAAGTGCAATGAACAAGTGAAGTCCCATAACCCCACTCAACCAAGTAAACCAAACAAACGATCACAAGTAATGTCTAACTTCATATAACATAGCATCATGAGTAATCATCATCATATTTAGCAATATAGACCAATAACATGTTCATAAGTGAAACTAACGTCATATAAGTTCATCAACATGTAAAGTAATCATATGCATATCATTTACTTTATAATAACATAAGAACAACCTCCTATGATTCCATACCTAGACTAACTCAAACCCTTAAGTCACCCTAGTTAGAATTCACTTTATTACTTCATTTTAATTTCGGGAACAATTGTCTTAACCTACATTGAACACATGAGCTAAATGTGGAATCCGGTGTGATGAAACCTTACACCGGAAAAAGGTGGACTACTTGACAAGGTAGTACGAAAACATGAACATAACATTCTAGGTGGATCCACTAGCTAGTATTCCTATGGGGGCAACATAGTTCAAGAACTAGGAGACATGCTTGAGACCCTCTTTATGCACAGTTGCATTGTAATCTCTATCTCATGAGAACCAGTGTGAACCTACCTTCCCACATTGGGAAGGGACACTCTGTCATAACTAGTTCACCCGTTGCTAAGCTAAAGTCCCCTTTTGAAATATCTCTAAGCCTTTATTAATAATCATAGATTAGTATAGGTCATAAGTACTAACCTCTTATCTATCATAATCGTTAGCTAATTTGGAATTGCATGAGAACTTTCTTTCATAACAATCCTCATATGTGAGATTAACACATTATCATCATCATGTCATAGTAAGGCACAAAAGTGATCCATAATCAACCTTATATCATTACACCTTAATCATAATCTCACAGTTCATATAATCAAGACATTTTTAATACATTCATCATACTATCACCTATATAATCTAATCACAACCAACACTTCAATTGAATACCATCATCAAGTATAAGCCATCACAATTGAAGTAAGGATTCAAGATAATAGGTCTTACCAATTCACCTACACAAGCCTTCTTCCATGGTCTTACCATCAACCAACCATATTAATCCAATAGGCTTAATAACATCATAAAATAGTAATTAACACAAGAACTAAGTCAATTGCATCATCACTAACCACTTCAACATCAATTCATAACCTAGGGTTAGGGAAATAGAGTCAATTCATGATCTCTTCCATAGTACTAGGTCTAACATCAAGAACTACCATAATTCACCAATAATCCATCATAATTCATTCATAATAATCAAAAGAAATCAAGAACAATATAATTTGAAACATCAAATTCAGATTAAGAATGAAACCCATATTTTTCTCAACTTTTGGAAATCAATTTGAAAGAACCCTTCGGGGAAAGGAGTCCCAAAGGTGAAGAGTTACCATACCTTTAAAAATCCTTGAAGATTGATGGAGAGAAAGTAGAATTCTTGTAGCCCTAATCCCTTTGGCCTTGCTCTTTAATAGAGTCTTCTTTGGGGAGAGAGAAAGTAGAGAGAAGGAAGATGATTTTATGTTTGGGAATTGAAGTGAGTTAGGTTAGTTTAATGAGGGTTATGTCTTTATATAGTCCCTTAATTAACTTAATTAGACTCTCCCTAACCCTTAATTAACCACCTAAGCAACTAACTTAATTAATTGACTCACTTAAAATTGGACAGTGAAAACCAGACCTGACCTATGAGACCCCGACCTACGGTCCGTAGGTCACTCGACGCCATCCCATGCTCTCATACTGTACATCCGTCGATAAGTTCAGAGACTTGATTTTTAGGACCTTTTGGATATATGGATAAGTGTTGGAAAACGGAGCCATCGACGCCTCGTCGACCAGACGACAGGTCGTCGATTGGATTTGTAGATAGCCACTGCCAAACACAGATCTTTGGGTCATTTTTGAAATGTCCTCCGCAAGGACCCCTAAGGTGGTCCTTGGGGAATCTTACCCTTAAGTTTCGACCTTAAACACACTCTAATACATTTTTAACACATTTCTACCAATTTTCATTGAATTTTGACTCTTAAAACCCTACAAAACATGCCAACACAGTAACCTCTTTTACACAATTCACCGGACGTCATGGACGTTCTTTGAATTTTTGACTCTAAAGCTTCCTAAATGATTTGTATAAATTATTTTAAGTCTAAAAACAGTGTGACCAACCTTATTTCAACATGCGAGGCTCTAGATTAGGTCTTGGACTTTCGGAGTGTTACATAAATATTTGAGTTCATTTCTCAAAATATATAAGGGAACTAAGTATTCTCTAGAAACTTTATACATGTTTTTACATTTAAGCTAAGAGGGAGCTAAGACTTTCCAAAAGAGTTTTGAACAAGAAAGGGGAACATTGATTCTAGAGGAGTTTTTGTAAAGCTAAAGTGTTGAGCAAATTATCTCAGCCAAAAGAAAGAAAGTCATTCTAAAAGTATGAGCTAAAATATATTTTTGGGAGTAGTATTGAGCACTGATGTGGGTATAAGAGTTCATAATTAACTCAAGTCCTCATGTAAACCATGTAGCCATCATGGGTGTTAACGAGTTATACTTTTCAGATGATCACGTAAGTTAAGCTAGTGGATCAACTAAGTTATGTAAGGTCCTATACCGATGGCAAGATATAGGATGGTCATTGGCAACGTGAGGTAAAACAATGCACAATCGCTTATGCTCATAGTGATGGTTGTCGGTTAGAGAATCTCCCACATAAATTATATTACTTTCATATATATGTAAAGTTTAGTTTATTATTGTTTTATCTCTAATGAACTAAGTGTATACACTATTTTACGAGCTTGATTTATATCGCATGTGTCCTTACTGTTTTATAATGAGCTATTATTTCATGAGTTGAGCAGAGCCAAGGTAAGTTCCTTCTTACTCCTTTCAAGCTTTATAGTTGTGTTTAGCATTCCAACTCGCATACTCGTACATTTAATGTACTGATGTCAGCTTGCCTGCATCGTCTTATGATGCAGACGCAGGTAACCAGGATCAGCACGCAGCGCTTCATTGATCCAGTTTGAGCTCCAGAGTCAGTGGTGAGTCTCCTTGCACTCCCGATAATCTTCTTTTTATTATGCTTTCTAGTCTTTCTATTCCAGAATGTTGTGGGGTCTATCCCAACATTCATCAAAGTAGTTTTAGAGGCTTCATAGACGGATAGTTAGTAGTTCAGTTGTGTCTCTTATTTCAGATTCTATATATGAGTCTCAAGTGCCATTTTGGCCAAGACAATATTTAAAGTTATTTATGAAAATTTTTTCAATTCTATAACTGGGTTAAGTAAGTCTTCCGCTGAGTTGAGTAAACCAGGCCAAGAGTTCGCTCAAGGCCATCAATGGTCATTGGGTGACGGCCACGTCCAGGGTGTACGCTCGGGGCATGCCAATTTGAGTCAAATGACTTGAAAACCTCGTGTTTTTCACGTAATTTCATCTCACAAGAAAAGGTATTAGTTTCGTCGGGCTCAAAGGGTATTCCGGGGTTATAAAGATCTCTCGGTTCCAAAAAAATGTCCCCTGTAGGTACTGATCCATATAGAGAACACTTTGCCTTCACTGTCTGGAGTTTGATTACTCACTATAACAACAATATCTTGTTGTGATGAATTGATCAATGATGAAAAACTAGAAAAAGGGAAAGAAATAAGTGATAATATTGTGATGAGGAAGACATATTGTGAGCCTTATTCTTTCTTGTTATGCTTGTGATTTTCTTGTTCCTGTTGGTACTTATATTTATAAAGTGATGATTAAGATGTGTTATATGTATATTTCAACTACTTCCATTAATGGTAATAGTGATTTAGCACTTAAAATATAGTGATTAATCAATGCATGTCATATTTATTTAATCAACTACTTTCATTAATGATATACTCTGGTAATAATATATATTTTATCGATACTATTTGATATGATCTTACTAACCAGTCAAATCAACTTGAAAATTTTCTATGACTATCTTATATACACTATCTTAAATATTTATTATTAGGAGCAACTTTCACATTTAGCAAACATAAAATCATATTTGTATGTTATAGCTATAGTTTGCATATTTGCGCTCTATAACAAACTTTATGTTTGCTATGGAACATCTAATTGCATAAATCGTTGGGGGTATCCGCTTACAAATCATATCAATATAGCAACCTAGTTCAATTTCATAATAACTACCCCAAAAATTGTTTCTAAAACAATCAATTAGTAGCATGTAATTGTTGTTAATCAAGTAATGAAGAAAAAAGAGTAAGAAACAAAAAGTTTACCTTGAATTGACTTTCCCAGCAAATCGAGTTGAGAGGATTTTGGGAGAAAGTTGAGGGAATAGGAAGGAATGGGGAAAAGTTTTCATTTTCTCCATCTTAGCAGCCCCGCCTTAGCGGGAGTGATGTCGCCCTGGCGGCAGACTCTGTAAAGTTAAATGTGTTTGATCCTTGTGTGTTGCCTCAAAGTTGCTTCTAGTGTTGGGTATGGTACCTCTTCGCATGTTAATTAATTGAAAAGTCATTATTCGTCGTGATTTTACAGTAGACCTATTCTATAATTAAGTAAATTGAATGGGGTGTGTGAGGTCTTATGCTCTAGTCGTTCATGGACAACGAGGGGTAAATTGATATCTATTGTAATGACCTAACCGTTGTTATTTAGGAGAAGCAAAATCCAAGAAAAATATGGGCCCTTGTCCCAACATAGCGGGCCAGATGACACTAGGGAAGCGACACCAAGATGGAGTAAGCTGGCGCCATGGCGGGATAGATGAGACAAAATGTAAATTACGAGAAATCTTATTTTCTCAATCTTCCCAAAATACCTAAATAAGTCGTAAAAAACACCCTAGAAACCTCAGAAAGACTACTCTAAGCTTGGGAAGGAAGAAAAAGGAGATTTCTAGCACGAGGATGGAAAAATCTTGCAAATTCTGGGCTAAATTCATCATCGCGAGCCTGGAAGACCGGAAACGAAGTCAAAAACTCTGTGCAACTAATTGGCATCCAAGTAGGCTAGATTTTATGAATTGAGTTGTTTGAAATTTGTGCTCACTGCGTAAATATGTAAATTGATGATAGGATTATGCATATGCCTTCATGCAACGAATGATTTATAATTCAAATCCTAGAAAGAAGCCTTAGGAGATGAAGTAGGGCTGAGTATGGTCGAGTTAGGATTTGCATGGTATGCGTGACGAGTAACCCTCGCGTGTGATGGTCGTGATTCTATGATTGTGTGAGGTATATGTGCTCTTTGTTCATTATGATACTTCTATGTATATAAATGTTGCACTATTAATCACACTTGCTGTAAATGGGATAGATGAATGATTATATGTCATGAATCACTTCTTGATTGTATGACTTGAGAGTATACTTATGTTTGTGATTGTGGTATGTTGATGGATCGAATTTCCATGTTCTAGCATAACTAATTGGGATCGAATTGCGGCATAACTAATTGGGATTGCATTGCCACATTCTGACATAAAAGAAAATGGTATCGAATTTCCACGTTTTGGCATAACTTTGTGATCGGGTGCCACGTTTCGGTATGCTTACAGTTTGACTTTGAGTTTCATAAGAGGACCAACTACTTGATATAACTGTGTAGTTGAGGAATGTGAAATACGTTGTTGTTCTTCATGTCAATGTTATTGTATATGTTCTATATATGCATGTGATGATATGGTTGTATTGAGTTATATATGTTGCACTTAGTGGTAAATGTTATGACGGTTTATATTCGATTGTCCTTGTGTTGAGCGAACTTGTGAGGTATAGTGGAAGAGCAAAGGTTTCGAGGGATGAATAATGGATAGAAAATTAGGTGTATTACTCCCTTCTTTCTTTTTTTACCTGTCTACTTTGGACGTTCCACGTCTATTAACAATAATGATTGATATGAATAATTTACTAGAACATCCATAAATTATTATTTGTTTGTATATTTATCTGAAGTTAAAAATGAAAATATAATAATTAGTATACATTTAGATTGGGGACAAAAATGTATGTTATACAACTTTGACATATATATACAATCCCAGAAAAGCCCAACTAAACCCACTTTGTTTTGATAGAATATAGGCTCAAATACTTGATCATATTTCCCCTATTTGGTATAAAAAAGGGAAACCCTAAATCCCTAAATTTGAGAGACGAAGTTCACTCTACATCATCCTCAAATTTGCCTCTCAAGTGAACCTTCATCTCTGGAATTTTCCTTTCAAAGCTCAAGTCTCAACCTGATTTTAATGTCCTCCTGCATCATCACATTAAGGGTAAATTTGTTTCCACTTTGTCTATCTAAAGTTCTTATATTGCAAACTTTACTTTCACTTGATTTCTCATCATTGGTTTATTACTGCACCAAAATTGTTAAGAATGATGGCAAACCCAGCTTGACAAAGAGCTACTTTTCCTCATGAATAGCCTTTCAAACTGAAAAGCAATGTGGTCTCTGAAAAAACAAGTCATGATCTTTCTAATTGTGTTAGTGATTTTAGACCTAGTAGTGATTTCTGGCAAACTTGTTAATTGGGATAAAAATTATTTCTTAACTGCTCCTAAAATATATGCTTACAAGACCAATAGAATTAGAAATTGTACTGGTATTATGGAAACAAGTCTTCTTTTCCTTTACTTATCTTGGATGTCTCCTGTATGTTGGTAGAAAAAGACAACAATTTTTGATCATATGGTTAGTAAAGTGGTTTAGAGGCTTTAATGGCTGGCATGACAAGTTACTATCCTATTATGTCAACATTGTGCTAATTAAGAGTGCTCTTCAATCTCTTCGGATATATACTTTTGTCAGTTTTGCTGAATGCCTCTCAAAGTGAGAGTCTTTTCATTATATAGAGAGAATAAATATTACAAATCCCTAAAGATCCGTCATTTCTATCCCTAAAGATCAACTATTCTATCTCTACAAATCTGCTATTCAATCCCTCCAAATCCGCTATTCTATCACAATATTTATTCCTTTGATTGTACAATAAATCTATATGATCATGTTAATTTATATCACTATCTAATTACATTAATATATACAATTATTTAGATTCCATCTGACATCCCCCCTCGAATTGATGCCGGTGGATCAAGAAGCATCAATTTGCCTACTAGAAACTGATGGCGTTGTCGTGCCATAGATTTTGCAAACGCATCAGCTATTTGAAGATCACTGGACACATGTGGAAGAGTAATGACTTCTTTATCTACAGCTTCTCGTATATAATGACAATCTACTTCGATGTGTCTGGTCCTCTCATGAAAAACTGGATTAGTAGCAATCTGAATAGCACTTGTATTATCAACATGAAGAGGAGTAGGATGAGATTGAGGAAATCCAATCTTAGCAAGTAATCCACGAAGCCATACAACCTCGGAGCAAGTAGTAGACATGGATCGATATTCAGCCTCTGTTGAAGATTTTGACACACGATCTTGCTTTTACTCTTCCACGATATCAATGACTCTCCAAGAAACATGCACCAACCAGTGACTGAACGACGAGTATCAGGACATCCGGCCCAGTCAGAATCACTAAAAGCATTAAGACGAATAGGAGAACCACTTGGAAAGAACAATCTACGAGTAGATGTTCCTCGAAGATACCGAATGATGCGACGAACAGCCACCAAGTGAAGATGACGGGGAGCTTGCATAAATTGGCTAACTTGTTGTACTGCAAAAGAGATATCAGTCCGAGTAATAGTAAGGTAATTTAGACTCCCAACTAGTTGTCAAAACATAGTTGGATCAGGAAGAAGATCGCTTTCCTCACGACGATACTTCACATTCAATTTCAATGGAGTATCTACAGAGAAGGAATCTTGAAGACCAACCAAAGAAATCAGATCCTGAGTATATTTGTGTTGGCTTAGAAACACACCTGAAGCAACATTATGAACTTCCAAACCCAAAAAATATGTAAGAGTACCAAGATCTTTCATATGAAAAGAATCTTTAAGCTGATGTTGGAGGCTAGTGATTAGTGAAGAATCAGTTCCTGTGATGATAATGTCATCTAGATACACCAAAAGAAGAACACAACCTGTAGATGTTTTCCGAAGAAACAAAGACGAGTCATATTTGCTCTGCTCAAAAGAAAATTGTAGCAAAGTAGACTGGAACTTATCAAACCAAGCTCTTGGAGCTTGTTTTAATCCATACAAAGACCGCTTCAACTTGCATACATCTGATATAGGTGATGAGAACAAACCAGGTGGAGGTTTCATATAAATCTCTTCTTTGAGATCACCATGGAGAAAAGCATTTTTGACATACATTTGATAAAGAGACCAGTTTTGTGAAGCAGCAATGGAAATAATAGTTTTCACCGTAGTCATTTTTGCTACTGGTGCAAAAGTCTCCTCATAGTCCACCCCATACTCTTTTCTGTTACCAAGAACAACCAATCGAGCTTTGTATCGATCAAGAGTTCCATCAGAATGAAGTTTAATTGAATAAACCCATTTACATCCAATAGGGCGGACATTTGAAGGACATGAAACAATGTCCCATGTGTCATTTTCTTTAAGAGCCAAAAGTTCCTCCTCTATTGCTTTTTGCCAACATTCAAGCTTGGAGGCTTGTGAGTAACCTGTTGGAATAGAGATGGTGGATAAAGTAAAAGAAAAACCATACCGTTTAGGAGTTTGAGGCACTCTAGTAGATCGCAGAGGAGGCTCAAGAGGAGCAGGCCTTGAAAAAATCTCAGATTCTGGTTGTAGAGCAGTCTCAGGTGGTGGATCTGTTTCAGGATGGGGTAAAGTTGGACGACGTCGTTCATACACAAATCCTGGTTTGAACCGCTTAGAAGACAATGACAAATCCTCAAAAATAGGAAGAAGAGGAGAAACAGAAGATGACTCAATATGAGTAGGAAAGAAATACTGATTCTCAAAGAAAATAACATTCCTAGAAACATGAATTTGTTAGAAATTGGATCATAACAAATAAATCCTTTCTGCGAAGTACTATAGCCCATAAAAGCACATTTAATAGACTGAACAGAGAGTTTATTGCGTTGAGAAGGAGGAAGGTGCACAAAACAAACACAACCAAATGTATGAAAACTATGATAGCTAGGATGCTTGTAAAAAAGACGATAATATGGAGACTCAATGTTTAACACTTTAGATGGAAGTCTATTAATCAAATAGAAATCAGTAGACACAGCTTTAACCCAATATTTAGATGGAACAGTGGACTCAATCAATAAAGTACGAGTGACATCCAAAAGATGACGGTTTTTACGCTCAGCAACTCCATTTTGTTGTGGCGTGAATGGGCAAGAGCGTTGTGATACAATTCCTTTCTCAAGCAACAAATTATTGAATTCATGAGACATATATTATCCACCAGAATCAGATCTTAATATTTTGATGCATGTGGAAAATTAAGTCTCAACATAAGCCAAAAACTTCTTGAATATGAAAAACACTTCAGATTTAGATCGAAGAAAATACACCCATGTAAACCGACTATGGTCATCTACAAATGTCACGAAATACTTGAAATGAGCATGAAAAATTATTGGTGAAATTCCCCAAACATCACTATGAATGACATCAAAACACTTTGCAGCACGACTACCAAAATTAGCAAAAGGAAGAGTTTTACTTTTGCCTAATTTACAAGTAGAACAATCAAAGAAAGCAACTGAAAATTGATTTTAATTTCTCAATAAACCAGAATTGGACAAATGAGACAACACAATAGAATTTGGATGTCCTAGACGTTTATGCCAAATCTCATTCTTAGTAGTGGTGGAAGAGCCAGAACAGGAGGAATATAAAAGTGTATAGAAAACAATCTTCCAACTTTAGGCCCCTTCGCGATTATCGTCCCCGACACCTGATCCTGCACAAGGCAACCATTACGAGAAAAGTTCACATTACAATTGTTATATACCAATTGGCCAACCGAAATAAGACTAGTGGAGAGCTTTGGTGATACAAAAATATTCTTGAAAGTTTCAGTAATATCCCCAACCTTGGTAATGGTTAAATTACTACCATTGGCAACCTGAATTTGTGTTGGACCATTATACTCACGGATGTTTTTGAGTATATCAGTTGAGTTGGTCATATGATTGGAAGCGCCAGAATCAATAAGCCAAAATTTAGATATTACCTCATTACCTTATAGTCCCAAAGTTGAAAATGCTGACAAGATCATTTGTTGTACCATTTGAGGAGTAATAACTTGTCCTACCGAAGATGAACTATCTGTAGTGGAATCATTTATCCCAACTTGAAAAGCTTTTGTCTTACGGTTTTGAGGACGTGTGGGGCAAACTTTGATAATGTGTCCTTGTTGTTTACAATAATTACAGAACTTCTTGCCACAATTGCGAGCAATATGACCATATTTCTTGCAACTCTAGCATTGAGTTCTAGCCATATCCACGCCCTTTCCTTTCCCTTGAGCTGCAAATGCAACAGTGACAATATTTCTTTGATGTAAAGCATTTTGTGGGACGAGACGCTGCTCCTCACGAAGTAATTCCCTAAAACAGACATCCAACGAGGGAGATAGATCACGACTCATCAAGTTGGAGCGAACACTTTCAAAGTCAGATCGTAATTTCATCAAAAATTGATCTCGCTTGCTTTGTTCATGAACTCCTTGAATGATGGAGAGAGATTCAGAAGGTATTTTAGCATAAACGATATTGATAAATTCAGCCCATAAGTTCTGAAATCCAGAGAAATAATCTTGAATAGAGAGACGTCCTTGTGAATACATAGCAATTTCATGCTCTAACTGAAAGCGTCTTGCGCTATGGTCTTAGTTGTAAACCTTTCGTAAATAATCCCACATGGCCTTTGCTGTCTTGTATGACCTGATTAAGAACAATAAGAGGGTCAATTGACCCTAATATCCATGTCATCACCCGAGCATCTTTAACCTTCCATTGACCGAGCTTTTTAGGATTGGTAGGAGTAGGATCGCTTCCATCTATATGTCCCATAATTCTTTTTCGGTGAAAATAGTTGGAATTGAAATTCCCAGGCGGAGTGATTTTTTCCCGTGAAA
>CM040618.1:24574937-24598192 GCA_022817965.1 Solanum lycopersicoides | reverse complement strand
CCCTATTTGGTATAAAAAAGGGAAACCCTAAATCCCTAAATTTGAGAGACGAAGTTCACTCTACATCATCCTCAAATTTGCCTCTCAAGTGAACCTTCATCTCTGGAATTTTCCTTTCAAAGCTCAAGTCTCAACCTGATTTTAATGTCTCCTGCATCATCACAAAGGGTAAATTTGTTCCACTTTGTCTATCTAAAGTTCTTATATTGCAAACTTTACTTTCACTTGATTTCTCATCATTGGTTTATTACTGCACCAAAATTGTTAAGAATGATGGCAAACCCAGCTTGACAAAGAGCTACTTTTCCTCATGAATAGCCTTTCAAACTGAAAAGCAATGTGGTCTCTGAAAAAACAAGTCATGATCTTTCTAATTGTGTTAGTGATTTTAGACCTAGTAGTGATTTCTGGCAAACTTGTTAATTGGGATAAAATTATTTCTTAACTGCTCCTAAAATATATGCTTACAAGACCAATAGAATTAGAAATTGTACTGGTATTATGGAAACAAGTCTTCTTTTCCTTTACTTATCTTGGATGTCTCCTGTATGTTGGTAGAAAAAGACAACAATTTTTGATCATATGGTTAGTAAAGTGGTTTAGAGGCTTAATGGCTGGCATGACAAGTTACTATCCTATTATGTCAACATTGTGCTAATTAAGAGTGCTCTTCAATCTCTTCGGATATATACTTTTGTCAGTTTTGCTGAATGCCTCTCAAAGTGAGAGTCTTTTCATTATATAGAGAGAATAAATATTACAAATCCCTAAAGATCCGTCATTCTATCCCTAAAGATCACTATTCTATCTCTACAAATCTGCTATTCAATCCCTCCAAATCCGCTATTCTATCACAATATTTATTCCTTTGATTCTACAATAAATCTATATGATCATGCTAATTTATATCACTATCTAATTACATTAATATATACAATTATTTAGATTTCCATCTGACATCCCCCCTCAAATTGATGCCGGTGGATCAAGAAGCATCAATTTGCCTACTAGAAACTGATGGCGTTGTCGTGCCATAGATTTGTAAACGCATCAGCTATTTGAAGATCACTGGACACATGTGGAAGAGTAATGACTCCTTTATCTACAGCTTCTCGTATATAATGACAATCTACTTCGATGTGTTTGGTCCTCTCATGAAAAACTGGATTAGTAGCAATCTGAATAGCACTTGTATTATCAGCATGAGAGGAGTAGGATGAGATTGAGGAAATCCAATCTAGCAAGTAATCCACGAAGCCATACAACCTCGGAGCAAGCAGTAGACATGGATCGATATTCAGCCTCTGTTGAAGATTTTGACACACGATCTTGCTTTTACTCTTCCACGATATCAATGACTCTCCAAGAAACATGCACCAACCAGTGACTGAACGACGAGTATCAGGACATCCGCCCAGTCAGAATCACTAAAAGCATTAAGACGAATAGGAGAACCACTTGGAAAGAACAATCCACGAGTAGATGTTCCTAGAAGATACCGAATGATGCGACGAACAGCCACCAAGTGGAGATGACGGGGAGCTTGCATAAATTGGCTAACTTGTTGCACTGCAAAAGAGATATCAGGCCGAGTAATAGTAAGGTAATTTAGACTCCCAACTAATTGTCGAAACATAGTTGGATCAGGAAGAAGATCGCTTCCTCACGACGATACTTCACATTCAATTCCAATGGAGTATCTACAGAGAGGAATCTTGAAGACCAGCCAAAGAAATCAGATCCTGAGTATATTTGTGTTGGTTTAGAAACACACCTGAAGCAACATTATGAACTTCCAAACCCAAAAAATATGTAAGAGTACCAAGATCTTTCATATGAAAAGAATCTTTAAGCTGCTGTTGGAGGCTAGTGATTAGTGAAGAATCAGTTCCTGTGATGATAATGTCATCTAGATACACCAAAAGAAGAACACAACCTGTAGATGTTTTCCGAAGAAACAAAGACGAGTCATATTTGCTCTGCTCAAAAGAAAATTGTAGCAAAGTAGACTGGAACTTATCAAACCAAGCTCTTGGAGCTTGTTTTAATCCATACAAAGACCGCTTCAACTTGCATACATCTGATGTAGGTGATGAGAACAAACCAGGTGGAGGTTTCATATAAATCTCTTCTTTGAGATCACCATGGAGAAAAGCATTTTTGACATCCATTTGATAAAGAGACCAGTTTTGTGAAGCAGCAATGGCAATAATAGTTCACCGTAGTCATTTTTGCTACTGGTGCAAAAGTCTCCTCATAGTCCACCCCATACTCTTTTCTGTTACCAAGAACAACCAATCGAGCTTTGTACGATCAAGAGTTCCATCAGAATGAAGTTTAATTGAATAAACCCATTTACATCCAATAGGGCGGACATTTGAAGGACATGAAACAATGTCCCATGTGTCATTTTCTTTAAGAGCCAAAAGTTCCTCCTCCATTGCTTTTTGCCAACATTCAAGCTTGGAGGCTTGTGAGTAACCTGTTGGAATAGAGATGGTGGATAAAGTAGAAGAAAAACCATACCGTTTAGGAGTTTGAGACACTCTAGTAGATCGCGAGGAGGCTCAAGAGGAGCAGGCCTTGAAAAAATCTCAGATTCTGGTTGTAGAGCAGTCTCAGGTGGGGATCTGTTTCAGGATGGGGTAAAGTTGGCCGACGTCGTTCATACACAAATCCTGGTTTGAACCGCTTAGAAGACAATGACAAATCCTCAAAAGTAGGAAGAAGAGGAGAAACAGAAGATGACTCAATATGAGTAGGAAAGAAATACTGATTCTCAAAGAAAATACTGATTCTCAAAGAAAATAACATTCCTAGAAACATTTGTTAGAAATTGGATCATAACAAATAAATCCTTTCTGCGAAGTACTATAGCCCATAAAAGCACATTTAATAGACTGAACAGAGAGTTTATTGCGTTGAGAAGGAGGAAGGTGCACAAAACAAACACAACCAAATGTATGAAAACTATGATAGCTAGGATGCTTGTAAAAAAGACGATAATATGGAGACTCAATGTTTAACACTTTAGATGGAAGTCTATTAATCAAATAGAAATCAGTAGACACAGCTTTAACCCAATATTTAGATGGAACAGTGGACTCAATCAATAAAGTACGAGTGACATCCAAAAGATGACGGTTTTTACGCTCAGCAACTCCATTTTGTTGTGGCGTGAATGGGCAAGAGCGTTGTGATACAATTCCTTTCTCAAGCAACAAATTATTGAATTCATGAGACATATATTATCCACCAGAATCAGATCTTAATATTTTGATGCATGTGGAAAATTAAGTCTCAACATAAGCCAAAAACTTCTTGAATATGAAAAACACTTCAGATTTAGATCGAAGAAAATACACCCATGTAAACCGACTATGGTCATCTACAAATGTCACGAAATACTTGAAATGAGCATGAAAAATTATTGGTGAAATTCCCCAAACATCACTATGAATGACATCAAAACACTTTGCAGCACGACTACCAAAATTAGCAAAAGGAAGAGTTTTACTTTTGCCTAATTTACAAGTAGAACAATCAAAGAAAGCAACTGAAAATTGATTTTAATTTCTCAATAAACCAGAATTGGACAAATGAGACAACACAATAGAATTTGGATGTCCTAGACGTTTATGCCAAATCTCATTCTTAGTAGTGGTGGAAGAGCCAGAACAGGAGGAATATAAAAGTGTATAGAAAACAATCTTCCAACTTTAGGCCCCTTCGCGATTATCGTCCCCGACACCTGATCCTGCACAAGGCAACCATTACGAGAAAAGTTCACATTACAATTGTTATATACCAATTGGCCAACCGAAATAAGACTAGTGGAGAGCTTTGGTGATACAAAAATATTCTTGAAAGTTTCAGTAATATCCCCAACCTTGGTAATGGTTAAATTACTACCATTGGCAACCTGAATTTGTGTTGGACCATTATACTCACGGATGTTTTTGAGTATATCAGTTGAGTTGGTCATATGATTGGAAGCGCCAGAATCAATAAGCCAAAATTTAGATATTACCTCATTACCTTATAGTCCCAAAGTTGAAAATGCTGACAAGATCATTTGTTGTACCATTTGAGGAGTAATAACTTGTCCTACCGAAGATGAACTATCTGTAGTGGAATCATTTATCCCAACTTGAAAAGCTTTTGTCTTACGGTTTTGAGGACGTGTGGGGCAAACTTTGATAATGTGTCCTTGTTGTTTACAATAATTACAGAACTTCTTGCCACAATTGCGAGCAATATGACCATATTTCTTGCAACTCTAGCATTGAGTTCTAGCCATATCCACGCCCTTTCCTTTCCCTTGAGCTGCAAATGCAACAGTGACAATATTTCTTTGATGTAAAGCATTTTGTGTGACGAGACGCTGCTCCTCACGAAGCAATTCCCTAAAATAGACATCCAACGAGGGAGATAGATCACGACTCATCAAGTTGGAGCGAACACTTTCAAAGTCAGATCGTAATTTCATCAAAAATTGATCTCGCTTGCTTTGTTCATGAACTCCTTGAATGATGGAGAGAGATTCAGAAGGTATTTTAGCATAAACGATATTGATAAATTCAGCCCATAAGTTCTGAAATCCAGAGAAATAATCTTGAATAGAGAGACGTCCTTGTGAATACATAGCAATTTCATGCTCTAACTGAAAGCGTCTTGCGCTATGGTCTTAGTTGTAAACCTTTCGTAAATAATCCCACATGGCCTTTGCTGTCTTGTATGACCTGATTAAGAACAATAAGAGGGTCAATTGACCCTAATATCCATGTCATCACCCGAGCATCTTTAACCTTCCATTGACCGAGCTTTTTAGGATTGGTAGGAGTAGGATCGCTTCCATCTATATGTCCCCATAATTCTTTTTCGGTGACAAATAGTTGGAATTGAAATTCCCAGGCGGAGTGATTTTTTCCCGTGAAACGAACATGGAAGGACTCAAACTGATATGACGACATGTTTTTGACAAGCTAAGGAAGATAGAAATGCAATGATGCAAAATAACCAGAATTAAAAGAGACTAAGATTCCAAGATGCCTTAACTTCCAAGATACTTAGGACTAACTGTTGACTAACAGTAAGCAGAACCAAAACTTCCAAAAAAATTCTGGAAGGAACCACAGATGAAGGACACTAAGAATCAAAGCACTGAAAAAGGCTCTAATACTATGTCATTTTTGCTGAATGCCTCTCAAAGTGAGAGTCTTTCCATTATATAGAGAGAATAAATATTACAAATCCCTAAAGATCCGTCATTCCTATCCCAAAAGATCAGCTATTCTATCTCTACAAATATGCTATTCAATCCCTCCAAATCCGCTATTCTATCACAATATTTATTCCTTTGATTCTACAACAAATTTATATGATCATGCTAATTTATATCACTATCTAATTACATTAATATATACAATTATTACATTTCCATCATGATAACAACTTTATCTTTGGAGAAGACATATGGGAAAAAATCACCTAGAATTTTCGTCTCTGCCGAGATTTGAACCTAAGACCTCAAGGTTCTCGACCCATTTCATTAACCACTAGGTCACACTTTTGAATGCTTTGGTCCACTTTTTAACATAAGGGTATGTTAAGAATGAGAAAATCCTCTATTTGATGGTTTAAATATGGTTTAAAGACAATGATGGTTTATCCTTTTTAACTATTCTTACTGTGGCTTAATTTATTTCCCCCCTAATATAACTCATAAGAAGTTTAAAGTTAAATTATTATAGATATAAAATGGGATGAAATTAATCTGATTTTCATCATCTATTCCGATCCTCTATATAGATGTGTTAAGCTTTTGTTACACCCTCTAACAAACTAAGATCGAGTCAAACTAAATATGACATGAAATATCTCAGCTAGATTCATTGTTTTAGTTGGAAATTATACTCTTCTATCTATTATATTCAAATGTAATAACTATCTTGTTGCTCTTTAAAAGGTATGTCAAGTTAATAATGAACAAGTAAAAATGTACCGAAGGGGTAGATAATAGGTGGAGCTTGTGTGGAAATTTGTTAGTTAAATGGTAGACGTGGTCCCGAAATTAGAGAACGGGGTTAAAATTTCTACCAAAATTTTACCGAAAGATACAAATAGCTTATTTTTCCATGAAGATGTAATAGAAACTTATTGTTACATTATATATATATATATATATATATATATATATATATATATATATATATATATATATATATATATCTTAAACTCAATAAAGAAATTATACTTCTATGTGAATGAGGTTGAATTATTTTACTTCGTGGTTGTTTTTCCCGCAAACTGGTAAGCTTGCTTAGTAATTGTGATATGAGCCCTTTATTTGCTATCCAGCTTACAGAGAAGAAAGATGATATTACCCAGCAACATGTTATTCTTATCACCAGATGAGACGTCTAAAATATGCATGTTCTTGAAAGTGGTTAAGGTTCCAAATGGTTATTCTTTCAATATATCACGGTGGGTGAAATAAGAGAATCGTGATATTAATGGATTAAAGAATCAAAATTCACATATTTTGTTTATAATTCTCGGAGTCATCTCAAGCAATGTTTTTTAGGATATCACCAAGTTAAATATATTTTTCAAAGAGTTCTGTTTGAAAACACCAATGGTTGATATGTTGGATCAACTTGCAGGCAAAATTCCAATAACACTGAGTAAATTGGAAAAAAATGTTTCTACAAGCATTTTTTGACGTTATGGTGCATTTAGATATTCATCTTCCAACAAAGGTTTAGTTTTGTGGGCTTGTACAATATTGGTGGATGTATCCAATTGAGAGGTATGTTTTTAATTTGTAATTTTGATTTAATTTTATGTAGCTTGTTAATTTATCATGCTAAGAAGAAGTTTGAGTGACATCATGTTATATCATGCAGGTCTTTACGCATATTAAAATGTTATGTTCATAATAGAAATCAACCAGAAGGGTGTACGGAAGAAGGGTATATTTTTGAAGAATGTCTAATATTTTGCTCTAGATATTTACATGGAAGTGCAAAAGGTAAAAATTTAGACTGGAATTTTGAAGTTCATCATGCTAAGAAATACAATGGATTATCAATATTTGAACAAAAGTGTTCTCCTTTATTAAGAGATACATCAAGAAATCTTGAAGAGCTTGAGCTAAAACAAGCTCTTTATGTCTTGAGACACTGTGAAGAAGTTCAATAATTTCTACGGTATGTTTTTTTAGCTTTCTCCAACTCTTACCGTTATTTTTGAAGTTACCATTGAAATAAAAATTCATAAATGATTTTTCTTGTTCAACATTATTCTAAGTGAGTGTGTCGTGACTTTGCCACAATAGATGTCTCCTTTACCTTGATCTCCCTGTCACACTTTTACCAAATTGAATTTATACTTTGTAAGAATTTTGATAATTATTGCATAGTACTCTATGGAGGATCTAACGTTGTGAATGTGAATTCAATATTTGAACTTCCTATCTGGATTCCCGAGTTATCTGAAACATGTACTGTTCTTTCCATTAATAATCCTGGTTCTTTAGCTTTTGACGGTAAATTTTCATTGGCTAACATCACAAAAAACATAAGACATGTTTGTTCTATCTTCAGGACAATGTTGTACACATAATAGCTTCATTATTGTTTACCTTAAACTTCTTTGCAAAACTTCCATGCCTATTTGAGTAATTTATATTATGACTAATTCCAACATGTGACTTTGTGACGAAATAGTGAGTTATGTTGTTGTGCAATATAGATTATACATTGTTTAAGTGACTGAGAAGGTTTAGGTTGTGATTTTGATAGACAACTTCTCTACTTTTCGTGCAACTCACAATCCCTAACACAAATAGGTAAACCTAAACACATTGAATTTTACCAAGAAGATCCCATCTACTGCATATTCAAGGGACATGTAGCCACTATCCAAAAAAAACAAAACATACTACTAGAAATTTCTTTTAACATAGATTCTTATCTAGGTCTTAAGTTTGAAATTTCTTTAACATGAGTTGGACTACATTTTTAGAATATAATTCCAGCAATTTCATAGTAAAATCAATGTAGTAGATAATGTTAGTGTTATGGTGATTATAAGAAGGACACAATGAGACATTTATTTGTAACATCTCCAATAGTTGTAAGGCTATAGAGACAATTTTCTTCTTGTGCATGTGGATGACTTACAGCTACAACAAGTAATCTTAAAGTGGTGGACATGCTCTCAGTCTCCAAAGCTTCAACATATATTAGTGTGCATTATCAGCCATTATTATATAGGAAATATGGAAGAGAAAAAATTCAAGAAAATATGAAGGAAATACTGTTGTTCATCTTGTATTCCTAACATACTTAGAATAAAACTTTGAAGAACTTGGTAAGACAACAAAGTTTAAGAACATTTTCACAACTAGAAAATTAAAACTAGTAGATATACTAGAATCAGAAACAAATTAGAAAAAATAATATATGAAATATTTTTCTTAAAGAAGAATTGTTTTTAATCTGTGTTTAAAGAATCTTACTGATTCCAACAAACTTTGCAGAAATACGAAGTTACCAAAGTTTAATGAACCGGTGAAGAACAGAAGAACATAAATAAATTCACAAATCTAAAATTTGTTACACATACCAGAATTTGGAAAAACAGGAAGAAGATCAAGCGCACTGAATGCACAGTGTCCCCTTAAGGAAATTATTCCCCTCTACTATTCGAGGTTTGATTTGGAATATGTCCTCCCAGGGTAGAATGATCTCAATCACCAGTGTATTGATACCCAAAACGCTGGTGTCAGCGAGCCACTCAACAGCAGTAAAGTACACTTAGAATAGTAGATTTAGTAGTAGGAGAAGAAGTCCATAAATTCTATATTTAAAATGAAAGGAAATCCCTTAATTTATAGAAAACAAAGGGTAGTGCGAAAAGGTTCTTATTGTGCCTTACCGGAAAGGTCACAATCTTTCGGAAAGGTCGTCTCCTTTCATAAAAGTCACAATTTTCCATAAAAGTCGCAACTTTTCATAAAAGTCACAACTTTTCATAAAAGTCGCAACCTTTCATTAAAGTCACAACTCTTCATAAAAGTCGCAACTCTTCATTTTCCATTCACACCTTTTAAAACCCAACAATCCCCCGCATGAATGGGGAATGACTCCAAGACAAAGAAACGGACAATTATGTGTACTTTACAAGCAAGAATTAATTGCATCTGGATAAGTAGGTTTCCCCTTGGACTTTCCATAGTGAACATATGTCGGATATACTTGGTCAATCGGTAGATGTGATATCTTTGAACCGTCGAGCTTTGGTGTATACCTAGACAACCATATGTCACACAATTAACCCTTTACCGTTTATGGTTCTTACGATTGTGTTCGTTTCAGCCATGAACACCTCCTGGTTTCATGAGTGTATAGAAATATGGGCTTTTGACAGTCATCTTCTTCGAAGCGGCTTACACTTCACACTCACATAGGTGATTTCTAACCATGTTATCGCGTAGATACACTATTTGGTCAACTCTGCCAAACTTAGCAAATCATTAAAATCATTAAGCTTTATTAACTCATTAACAAGCCTTAATGTTGTATCCTTGTCCCTGAGCATTGTCTTCATCATGAGAATGGATTGAGTTTGTTGACAATGCCGAACCGCCATTCACAACTTTGTTTTTCTCCTTGAATCTAGCTCTTGGGATCTCCAGTCTTCTAGATAGATTTACCGCCATGATGACTTGTCCTAAGCCGTAAATCCATTCCTTTAGATGATCTTTCAACTTTCTCTCTAGTTAAACCTTTTTGTAAGTGGATCCGACACATTATCCTTTGACTTTACATAGTCAATTCTGATAATTCCACTAGAGAGTAGTTTTTTAACGGTATCATGTCTATGTCATTTATGACGAGACTTTCTGTTATACGTCATGCTCCATGCCCTACCTATTGCATCTTCACTATCAAAGTGTATGCATACCAATGCCAATGGTTTGGGCCAAATAGAATATCTATCAAGAAATTCTGGAGTCTTTCAACTTATTCACCGACCTTATCTAGAGCACCTAGCTCAGAAATTATTGTAGAGCTAGCGATACATGTCTCTTTTGAAATATTTCCAAGAGACTGCTCCTCTGCCAATAGTAAATACATATCCACTCGTGGATTTTACTTTATTTGTTCGATGATCCAATTTGCATCACTATATCCGTTCAATACTGCTGGATATTGTTATAATACAAGACATAGTTTTAAGTATTATTTTAAATACTCCAAAACTCTATTTATTGCCATCTAATGAGTTTATTTGAGATCACTTGTGAACCGACTCAGTGTATAATAGCAAATGCTATATCTGATCGCGTACACTTCATGATATACATCATACTTCCCAATACTCTAGCACAATTCAATTGTGAGTCACTTTGCTTTCACTATTTTGAAATGCAAAGCACACATTTATTGGAGACTTGACAATATTGACATCCAAATATTTGAACTAGTCAAGTACCTTTTGAACGCAATGAGACAGTGAAAATGCTAAACATTATGGAGTTCTAAGGATTCTTATATCTAAGATCGCATCAGCAACTCCAATATTTTCCATTCCAACTTGCTTTCTAGCATACGTTTAGTAGCATTTATGTCATTAGTGTCTCTACTAATGATCAACATATCACCAATATACAAACAAACAATGACTTTCTGATTTTAATGTGAAAACATTTATCAATTCCATCATTCTTAAATCCATTTGCCAACATGGTTTTTGGTCAAATTTCTTATGTCATTGTTTGGGTGCTTGATTAGTCCATAATGTGACTTAACAAGTTTGAACACTTTCTTTTATTTACCAGGAACCACAAAACCCTCGGGTTGTTCCATGTAAATTTCTTCCTCCAATTCTACATTTAAGAAAGTTCTTTTCACACTCATTTGATGAATTTGGAGGTCATATACCACAACTAATAATTTTAGTATCCGAATGAATGTAATTCTAGTTACTAACGAGTATATATATTGACAAGATCAAAACCTTATTTTTGTCTAAAGCCTTTGACACAAAGTCTTGCTCTATATTTGTCAACAGTTCTATCCACTTTCATTTTTCTTTTGAGGATTCACTTAGAACCCAAAAGTTTATTTCCTGGAAGAAGATCAATCAACTTCCAATAAGATTGCTCAAGATTGAACCAATCTCACTATTGACACCATTTTTTCAAAAGGATGAGTCTACATAAGACACAAGAAATGTTACAAAATCATAGTTGAAGGAAGTATGTCCCTTGACATTTACTACGCCTCTAAATCTCTTTATTAAGTACATTCTCCTTTTTTTTTTCCAAAGTCGTTTAGACCTTTCACTAGACTACTCAAGTCTAATTTTACAGTCCACAATCTTAGGTCCTATTTCAATCCTTTTAGGAATAGGAACTTGGACTTTGGTTCGACACCCCCACACTTTGAAATATTTCAAGTTAGATTTTCTTTCTTTCCATTTCTCATATGGAATAGATTGTGTCCTGAACAAAAAAACTTTATCAGAAGACAAAACTTTTTTTTTCCTTTTGCAGTAAGGATAGTTCCTCCACAAAAGTTTTGTGGTCAACCCGAACTTATAAATAATGCATCCATCATTTCTTTCAACGTTCAATTTTTCATTAGATTGAGGTGAATAGGGCAATAGTTTGATGGATAATTTCATTTTCCAAACATATTTATGCACAAGGAGATTTATACTCTTCATTCTTATCACTTCTTATCTTTTTTCAAACTGATTTTCAACTTCGATATTACATTTTCTAGACATTTCTATTGCTTCATCCTTACCATTCAGCAAATAGACATAGTCCGTTCTAATGCAATTGTGAATAAAAGTTACGAGATACTTTTTCCCACCATGAGATGGTGTTAATTTCATATCACAAATGTCAGTGTAAATTAATTCTAAAGGATTAGAATTCCTTTCAACAGATTTATAAGAATGCTCAACAAACTTAGATTCCACAAAAACTTGACATTTTTTATTTATTGCACTCAAAGTTAGACAAAACTTCTAAGTTGATCAGTTTTCCTTAAAAGGTTTTATAATTGACATGCCCCAAGTGTTCATGTCACAAACATTGACTCAAACAAGTAAGGACAAATAAAAATATTGAGTTTGAAAAGCTCTTCGCGAGGTAGCTTTTTCCTCACTAATATTTTGTTCCTATTTCTTACAATTTTGTGCGATACAAACATTGTTTAGAGTCATCACCTTGTCAAATGTCCTTTTAAGGACCTTTCCATAACTTTCAATTTAATTGTTATAGAACTACCAATGAACAAAGTTTCATCGGATTCAATAAAGGCAATATAGTCCAAATGTTACTTTTACAAAAACATAACAAATGACTATTCACCAATATTCATGTCTATGCAAATACTTTTATTATAATAGACATATCTTTTCATGAAAAATCACAATATTTTAAGTGACTTTTTTCTTTTCTAAAAGAACACAATTATTTTGAACAAGTATATATATAATTTGGTTGTTTCATACTAGTCACACTATATACTAGTAATAGAAAAACTCAACAACCACAATACCAAATATACTCCAAGAATTTTGTGGATCTAACATAATACAAAAGTATCATTGAATTTCATATCTTTTGCTTCAAAGTTAAATTAGACACCAAGTCTAATCATAAGCAAAGAACCCCCACATTTTAAATGTGATCTCAAAAATATTTTCAAGTATTTGAAAATAGTTTTTCCACATACTTTCCTAAACTTTCAAAATGTCATTGACAATATGAAACTCTTTTGGAAGTATTATTCTACAAAAGAATTATACTCCTTCAATTCTCTTTGACAATGTTTACACAATGTCAAAGTTCATTCCATAGAGGCATAAAATCACAAACTCTAAGTCACTGATATTTTTTCTCTATCACAAATAGACATACCACTTAGTATTCTAAATACTAACAATAAGGACAAAAAGAAATTGTACAATTTATTTCTATATAACATTGAAGTTTATAGAAAATCAAAAGTACAACATTGACTTATTATGTGAAGTTTTCATATTCTTCCAATTACATAGTCCAATTTATCTAGAGTAGGAAACCACAAAAGTTTTTAGTCTACAAAAATTTGACACACTAACATTTCACATGGAGTACAAAACTACAAAAGTTTTTTTTCTTCCTTCTCCAAACAGAATAAAACATATTCTTAGACCATCACATAGAAATGTTTTTCTTTTCAAATAGTCTTCCAACTATAACATTTTAAACATACTATTTATCAAACAAAAATATGCATATCTCATTCTGCAAACTAGTAAATTTTAAAGGCAACACTATTTGCCAAAACAAAATTCATTTAAGAAATATACGATTTGCAGAATTTTTCCAAATACACACATGATAAATATCAAAATTGTTAACCTTTAGAAACTATTTTCCTCTTTAGATAAACAATAAGAAGGTTACCGGTGTAATCTTTAATCGGAATACCACCAATTTTTCTGGTACATTCTCACTTCGACCTTGCTAAACAAAGCAACAGATTATGGAGAGATAATGCATTTATCTTCTATTCCATGATCAAATTCTCTCAATCAGTAGAATACAAGAAATACTAACATATATAATTTCTTAAGAATGTTGTTCATCTTGTATTCCTAACATACTTAGAACTAAAACTTTGAAGAACTTGGTAAGACAACAAAGTTTAAGAACATTTTCACAACTAGAAAATTAAAACTAGTAGAGATACTAGAATCAGAAACAAATTAGAAAAAAAATATATGAAATATTTTTCTTAAAGAAGAATTGTTGTTAATCTGTGTTTAAAGAATCTTACTGATTCCAACAAACTTTGCAGAAACACGAAGTTACCAAAGTTTAATGAACCGGTGAAGAACAGAAGAACATAAATTAATTCACAAATCTAAAATTTGTTACACATACCAGAATTTGGAAAAACAGGAAGAAGATCAAGCCCACTGAATGCACAGTGTCCCCTTAAGGAAATTATTCCCCTCTAGTATCAGAGGTTTGATTTGGAATATGTCCTCCCAGGGTAGAATGATCTCAATCACCAGTGTATTGATACCCAAAACGCTGGTGTCAGCGAGCCACTCAACAGCAGTAAAGTACACTTAGAATAGTAGATTTAGTAGTAGGAGAAGAAGTCCATAAATTCTATATTTAAAATGAAAGGAAATCCCTTAATTTATAGAAACAAAGGGTAGTGCGAAAAGGTTCTTATTGTGCCTTACCGGAAAGGTCACAAACCTTTGGAAAAGTCACAATCTTTCGGAAAGGTCGTCACTTTTCATAAAAGTCACAATTTTCCATAAAAGTCACAACTTTTCATAAAAGTCGCAACTTTTCATAAAAGTCACAACTTTTCATAAAAGTCGCAACCTTTCATTAAAGTCACAACTCTTCATAAAAGTCGCAACTCTTCATTTTTCATTCACACCTTTTAAAACCCAACAAATACTACCTATAAGAGATAGTTGAGTCTAATCATATGATTATTTATCATTGGGACTTGATAAACTATCCCCTTATAGGTATTATTTCATTCATGTTTTCTTGAATTTTTTCTCTTCCAAGATTCCCATATAATAATGGCTTGGCTCAATATATAATTTGAAAATCTGAAGATTGAGAAAATATCCAGCACTTTAAGATTACTTGTAACCCAACAATGCATACACCTAGCCTTACAACTATAATTAGTGGGCGGAGCTAGGAATTGTAAGAATATGCACAACGGAAGCTATAGGCAAGATCACAAATTTTACATATAGACTAAACAATATAACATGATTGATTATTACTACCAAGTTACTTGTGTGGGCAAGTATTACTTGTTTGGAAAGATGATTTCTTTCATGCAACATCAAGCCTATTTAGACTAGTTTTCCAACCCAAGAATTAATAGGAAAAACCAAATAAATTTCAGCCTTAATGAGCAATCAACAGGATCATTCAAAATGAGAATAAATTGAGATTAATACGAAAAACGTTTTCATCCATTAAAGGTCAGATGTTTTTGGCATTAACTCAATATTTGACTCAAATAATTCATCCTTTAAAGAAGATCAACCACTAAAATTAATTTGTCCTCCTTTTAAAACTTGGTCAATTAATCAGGCATAGTAGGGACAGTAGATATATTTAATAGAGGCTTCCAATTACGACAATAATTCTCAGATTAACGAATTAACCTTATCACAATAAATTACAAATTATTCAACTAAATATTTGTAATTGCACTCCTCGATTTAATTTCGAAATCTACCACTACATCTTGTTTAACCTCCCGTGTTAGAATTAATGACACCAATAACTTAAATTAAATTTTATGAAAATTTAATTGATTAACTAAATTAATCCTTTATTATATTTACTTAACTTATTTCACATGACGGATATAACATCCAGCTGCAGGATTTTCACGTGAAAACTTATAAGTAACCATAAAGAGGTGTCTTCAACTCGGGACAGAGACACTGTTCTATCAACTTATTATCATTCTCTAATGTAATTTGTCATGATCTAATCTATTAGGAATTAATTGACTCATTAAGAAGTCTCACATTTTAATAGACTAAAACAATAAAATAAATTACATAGATTATAATAGTTATATCAAGATTAAGTGTATAAGTACATGTAGCGGACGAACTAGATTATTTATAAATATTTAGAACATTAATAAATGTCTCTAATTGGTTCGTTCAATACATACAAAATGTACTAGCACATGAAGTTGGAGTTTAACCATTCTCATCATTAAGATCAAATTATATTTAATTGTGCTACGATCAGTAAGATATTCGTGGTACTTCATCTTTGATCGTGAACATAAGTTTATAACTTATGTGCACCGACAATTTTAATCTTCCGTGTATGATTTAAAATACTCCATACAAAAAATTGTGTACTATGTAAGCAAAGGACATACATATACACACAATGATCTATTTACACAAAAAAATTATTATATTAAATAAATAACATAAAAAATCTTTACAAGGGATTAAATAAAAACTACTATAACACAATTACATAATTAATAATATATCCAAACAGGAATTTCAGCAAGGGTGTCAAAATTCAAAGAATGAACAACTGTTTTTAGTTGAGTGGGTGCATAATTTTCTTAGTTGATATATACTCACTCTAGTTCATATTTAGTAAATTATTGAGATTCTTTTCATAATTCAAAATAAATGAACTATTCAAAGTTTAAGAAAATATTGTTTTTTTCTTAATATTAACCCTTACTATTGATGCGAGCTCAATATTTTACCAATATCAAAAGTATAGTAATAAAGAATAGCTTTTAATTTTTATTCTTAAAGAATGTGTTATATTCCAATAATTTACTTATTTATATGGATTAGAAGGAATATAAAGAAACAATAAATTTTCTCAAAGAATAAAATATTAAGATCTCATCAAAAGTAGGGGTTAATAATTAAAAAAAATCAATTATTTTCTTAACTTAGTATAATTCATTTATTTAAACTATCAAAAGAATCTCGATAATTTACTTATTATGGACCAGAAGGAGTATAATTCAAATAAGAAAATTATGCCCCCACTCAATTAAAAAAATAGTTCACTCCTTAAATTTCGAACATCGTTGACGAAATTTTTAGTTCTGTCATTGCTTCTGATCCATTCCGGCATCTCATGTTTGCAATTCTCCCCGAAATAAATGCAAAGGCCTGCACAGGAGAAACTATTAGATACAAACTCGTAAATAGGCAAGTCCGAGAGGAGAAGGACGGACCGTGGGTCACCATACGGTTTGTGATAGCACCTGCAACTTTTGGAAATCTGGTGGTTGGTCTGTTTTCGGATATGGGGTGTTACATGTTTAGGTAAAGTTGTTTGCAAATACTTCACTTCTAGTATATCTAAGGAGAACTAAATAATTACAGCTTGATGTAATCCTTCTTCTTGTGCAAAAACGTGTCTTTTTCCCTTTGTGAATTTAATTGTAGGCTCCCCATGTAAGTATTGAATCTGTTTCAACTAGATTTTTTCCAAAATTTGGGCAGCTTGGTCGTTTGTGGTTAATTGAGCAGCATAGGAATGTTTGTTTATTAGGGTTAGTGTTTAGCTCTCCCGCACTCATGGCTATTGCTTAGTCTCATCGAGATAGCCTAAGGGTTAGCTAAGTTCCTTTTGCACATATGATACTCTTCAAGACCACATCAGATTTCATATTTAAAATGTCTGTCAAGAGTAGAATAGTCAATTTGGTTTGCTTGGTTAAGGTATTGGGTGCCTATCACAGCTCGACCAAAAGTCAGGGATGTAACAACATTCTTTAATAATATTCTCTCATCATGTTTGATTTAACTCTAGGTTAGGACTTGAAAATTGTACTTATCGTTACATCTCTAAAATCAACACAAGTGAAGGATTAGGATCTAAGGATGATGTCCATCTGTCACGTCTTTCAAATCAACTTGGCCAACTAGGGGTAAATCACTTCGTCAGGAAAGATTATAATCAAATTCTACATTTGTCACTACAACATAAGCAGCTGATGTTGAATTACTGAACAAAGAAACTATATAAGAAACTTCTAATCGAAAGAAGGCTCATCTACTATTCTCAATCTGCCATTTTTTTTGTTGATTGTCTTGCGCTCTAATCTTTTAATACTCTCTCCCTTCAAATCATTGACGAGTTTGACGGATGATCTTGACGTGTTATATATAGTGAACTATGTAAGAAATATTGATGTTCATATCATTCATGGACTTAAGTATAAAGTATATGAGTCATGTGGGGTGTGGGGAGGGTAGGTTGTACGCGAACCTTACTATTACCTCTTGGAGGTAGACAAATTATTTCTGGAAGACTTTCGGCTGAAGTTCAACATTTCAGGTACATAGAAGACTTAGACTGTGCAAAAAACATAGCAAGAAACCATGAAAATATAGTAAGTAACAACAAAATAGTGCAATAATCAAAATATCAAAACAAGCACTACAACAACACTAGTATAACGACAATAACAAATACCAACCCTTCTAGGAAAAACATTACTCCACTACCTACTAATCATTTACATTAATACGTGTCCTCCACACCTTTCGTATGTCTATGAACTTAATAATGAGAATGTATTTAATATAATCAATTGACATAGTTTATCATACAATTTATACAAAAGATAAATTAAATAATCCTATTCGCCTACATAAATATCACCACATTAAGATCTGTTATTTATTGTTGGGTCATTTTATAATCTCTTCAGCGTTTTCCTCTCCAAGATGGTTATACTGTAGAAAGAGATTTGATATATATAACAGGAAATAACTTAATTTGAATTATTAGTTAATTTGTTGGAGAATAAAGAAAAAAGAAACAATGTTTAAGAAGTTATAAGAAGTTATATTTATGATACTTTAAAGAAAATACATAGGACACTTTAAATAAGAATTAAGACTCAACAACCTAAGAGAAAAATGACCCACTAACTTAATGACAAGCTTATCCACTAATCTAAATATTAGCAACTAACAGAAGATATGCTTTGACTCAACTAGCACTCCTAACAGACGTGTTACTCTTCCAACTAGATAGGAACCTCTAATTACATTTGAATCAATATTCAACAGTCCTCCTTGATTTAAAATTACAAACTCCAAGTTTCTGCCGGAGCTGATCATGCTTGGCTTGTGGGAGGGCCCTGGTTAGAACATCTGCAATTTGATCCCTTGTACCACAAAATTTGAACTCTATAACACCTCTTGTTGTGTGGCCACGAATGAAATGATAACATATGTCTATGTGCTTTGTTCTGCTGTGAAAAGCCAGATGCTGTCATTGCAATTGTTGCCTTCTTATCGCAGAATATTTTAATTGCACCCTCTTGCCGATAGAAAACATCAACAAAACATTCTTCGTAACCATATGGTTTGATAAGCTGCTTAATTACAGCAACATATTCTGCTAGCTGATAAATTAATTTCGTTAATTTTGTTGTTTTTACTACCAGTGACAAAACCCCCATTGATATTTGACGCTTACGTCACCCCATCTTTGATTTTTAATGTTCTTTAATTTGATAATGTGTTTAGCTGCGACTAATTAGAATGTAAGTTACATTTCTATTAATTCTCACAACCTCTCCCTGTGGAAACGACCCCAACCCTTGGTGGTGTTGCTATACTACGGTACGATCATCGACACTTGCATTGGAAGTTTTTTCTTTGATGACGTCACCGATCAAAATGACGTCATTGACGGGGAGTGGTGTTACGTGAAATTTTTTAGTTAAGTTTAGATTTTTGTTTTTGCTTAGTTTTAGTTTTACTAACCTAATTTTTAGTTTTGTTTCGTTTGCTTGGGTGACTATTCCAGAAAGAGTGAGTGCTAATTTCAATAATGGGAGCCAGGTGAGCCACCAGGATGACATCGATAATCTCAATAATGTCCAAGAGCCCAACATCAATGACCACCATCTTATGGGAGGTGTTGGAGTCATCCGTTTACCCCTAGCCGAGGGAAATGCAGTGTGCCACATAACGAGCACCATGTTGCAATTTTTACAACAAAAGGGACTCTTCAGCGGATTGTCCCATGAGGATCCTCACGAGCATCTTCGAAACTTTTTGGATATGTGCGGACCATTTTCATTTAAAAGCATCTCTCAGGAGTCAGTCCGGTTAAGGCTATTCCCTATCTCGCTTATGGGAGAAGCTTGCATGTGGCTGGTAGAGTTGCCACGAGAATCCATCACTTCTTGGGAGGATTGGTGACCGTATTTCAAGTGCGATTTTTCCCTCCTTCAACAATTATGTTACTTCGGGATAACATTCAGATCTTTAAGCGTATGAACAGAGAGCCTCCGCACAGAACTTGGTTGCGGTTCAAAAAGTTTGTGCTATAATGCCCAACCCATGGTCTTCATAATAACGAGCTTCTTCAACACATCTACCAAAATCTAGACTCGTTAAACAAAGGTGTCGTTGACCATCTCTTTCCCAAAGGCTTAATGCAACAACCATATGCAGTAGCAACACAACTTCTGGTTGGCATGACAACCATCAACAGAGCGTGGTACACTTGCGATACTTCTCCTCTCACTTCCACGCTATCTAAAGAGAAAATCAAAAGGACAATGAGAGAGACCAAAACATGGCAAAGATTATGACACAACTTGATATTTTATCCAAAAATTTCATGGGGAGTGGTGCTCGAGGTGTCAATGCCGTAGGGGTTGGGTGTTCAAATCCCAAGGAAATAAAGTATGAAGCCTTGTATAATGAAGAGGTAAAATTTCTAGCCAACCAAGGTGGTGGTCATTGTTCAAACTACACAAGGCGGAGTGGAACAAAGGTTGGGCTAGAGACGAAGGTTGGAAGGATCGAGATCGTGAATAGAGGGACCGTAATCCAAATTTCAAGATATGGAGAAGGATATATATGTGCCTCACCATGAGCGTCCGAAGCCCAAGGATTTAGAAGGTCATAGGTCTGAGGATAAGCTCTCGCGTATCCTCAACAAATTTGAAGGGTGGACAAAATACTAAGGGTATGAAAGAAGATGTGTCCACCTTTAGTCAGAATGTTACCTCCCATTCAGTTTCGATCAAACAGTTAGAAACCCAAATGGGACATATCTCGTCTCACCTATATCTTTGATAATTTTGCACCCATATTGTATTTTGGTTGATTGATTTGTCATGGGATTCGAATTTCATTGCCGCCTAGCATCTCGAATACACCATAATCAGCACGAAAGGTTGGTTTCCGCATCCTAAGCCCCTTTTATTGAATTTTATTCTCAAATGTACTAGTATTATCTTGTTGATGTGTATTGTATCTCTTTGGTAGGATTAGAATTGTTGTTTACCTGTTTTGGGTTCGATAATTTTGATTGTAATGAGTAAAATGTTTGATTCCTGAACATTGTGCCTTAAAATAGATGAAAATCATAGGATATGGATAATTAATTCTGGGTCTAGGCTTAATTTGAGTGGTGCATGATTTGATTTCGTTTTCAAGGGTTGCGGGGTTGAATTCAGGAAGTTTGGTTGGAAATGGGCACGTTGTAATGTTTGCCGTTCTGGGTTGAGCTCGCCAAACCACTCAGCAGTTTGCCTTATGTCCCCATCTCACCTTTAGTGACATGATAAATGACTTGTAGATTTTGTAACTCTCGGCGAGAAGTCTAACTCGCTGAGTGCATTCGGCGCTTCGCCAAAATTACTTTTGTTTGCCCTTTATCTGAACCTTTGTACCCTCTTGGCACTGCATTCGGCGCATCGTCTAAGTAGTTGCGTGATTCGCCAATTGTTTCGGCGGAACATTTCTGCATCTAAACTTCTGTATTTTTGTAACTCTTTTTCAAGGGTATTGCAGATATGACTAGACCCTAAGTAGCTGGAAGAATTATGCCATCTCGACAAATTAGAGCTGAGAGTTTCAGGAAGAGTAAAAAAGCAAAAAATCCTCCCAAAACAGATGAGGTAAAAAACCAAGTTCCAGCAAGAGGAAAAATCCACAAGACCCTACTATTGCCTCATGGGACGTGGCTTCTTCAGAGCAATAGACATCTTCTTGGTGAGGCGTTCGATTCGAAAAAGATGAAGAAGAAATATAAGTTGTGGGAGAAGAAGTTGCAAGATGAGAAATCAAACTCACAGCTGGAAAGAGATAGAAATGCGACTTGAATCGACATTGAAAGCATTGACGATTCATTTTAACATGGTTTTCAAGACGGAAGAGATTTTTTGGCCAACATCGGTGCTACGAGTCCTTGGTAAAAGAGTTTACATATTTTATATAGTAAATAAACTTGTCTAGTACTCTTGTATCATAAAATAATGATGTAACTGAGGCAAAATTAATAAGCTGATATCTTGTGAAGTGTTAGTTAATAAATCATGTTTACTGTACCGTAAAATTGAATGATGATCAATTAGCTTTGTGAGAATAATCTATATATGTAAACATTTATTTAGTTATGCTGTTTTGCTTCTTTTTTTTTTAGAGATGCGACTGAAAAGAGGATTTAATATAGAACTAGAATACTTATTATAATTTTTATCATCGGTTTCTATATTTAGACGATCCAAAGATAATTTAGTTAGTTGTTTAATTATATATCAATAACTAGTTATAAGAAGTGGTAAATGGCCGGAATATTAGATCATATTTGAATGGATTGGATTATATTCCAGTGATATAAATATGAATAAATATGGATTCGGTCAAACATGAATTGGATAAAGTGGTTTTTTTCCTTTTTTACAAACTAAAGAAATTACATTCACCATCATGTTTGAGATGCAATTTTACACATAATAGAAATTGAGTTTGCTTTTGTCAAAATACCCTTATATGAACATTATGTTTGGTAGGCGTGTGAAACAAGAGATGGTCTTTTCTTGTATTTTCAAAGTCTTCCGTCAAAGGAAGACGGGAATGGGGGGAAGTGTTTTTTCGGCATCTCAATTTGAACCTTCGAAATTTTCTTGAATTCATCAAATCATTTGCTCTATGTCTTCGTATCCAAGGTAATATTGAGTTCACAATTACTGAGAATTGTATATTTACCTTTCACAGTTCAATATGCCATAAGGAATTGCCTTTGTACAAATCACACCCAACTTATAATCCGATATCAGTAAGCAAGGATGAAGACATGGACAAGATGTCTAGTGGTGATAGTGTCGTTCAGAGCTATAGAAGTGGTAATGACCGAATGGGGATGTCTGGCTCATTGTAATCTCCTAGAGGAATGATGATCATGATATCACGTTCACTGATTGCGATTGAAAATATGAAAAAGGTTTTAAATGGTGAGAACGGAAGAAGCAAAAGTACCGATCATATCCTTATGTAAGAATTCTATAGGCTGGGGGAGAAGATGAAACTGAAGATTGCAATAATGCAGATTTTGTAAGAAATATAGAAGGAGAATATTATTTTTAGAGAATGCTCAAATTTTATATAGGCTACTTAAGACCACTTCACATTATTACAATCATCCACTACATCTCTATTTATACTAGTAATAATGTAAATCAAAAGTCTTACACAAATAACTAGATACATATATCATAATTTACTAAATACATGTATTACGAAATTCTAAAAAGACTTCTTGAAAAACTAAGAGATGATGTGTCGTGATTTCACGGCATTTCTAATGTATTTCATTTAAGAGTTTTGTGTGTCTAAAACCTTTTTGTAGTGATTTTAACAAGTTTTGT
>CM040618.1:24462967-24574912 GCA_022817965.1 Solanum lycopersicoides | reverse complement strand
CTTTCTTGGCGTATTTGTATATATATTGTCAAAGTTGTTAACATACATTTTTGTCCCCAATCTAAATGCATACTAATTATTATATTTCATTTTTAACTTCAGAAAATACAAACAAATAATAAATTATGGATGTTCTAGTAAATATTCATATCAATCATATTGTTAATAGACGTGGAACGTCCAAAGTAGACAGGTAAAAAAGAAAGAAGGGAGTAATACACCTAATTTTCTTTCGTTCAAATTTGATAATTACTTTAAATAAATAATTTACAATCAAGAATTTTTACTACAATATAATATATTATTGATCTTTTTAAACGTGTGAATACATTAAGGTGAGACATTCTATCTAATACTGGTGTAAAGTAAACTTGACGTGCACATGTTGTGTTTTTTAACCTCTCTACGAATATAATTATCTAACTAGCTTAGTTAGAGATAATGTCACGACCAACCTACGGCCGTGCGGGAACTCACTCTAACACCTAAGTAGAGAACCCTCATATCCAATACATAAACATGCAGATATTTTTAAGAAAAACAAAGATAATTATAATAATATTATTATTTTATAAATGACATCTTTAGACACACTTTTAGTTAAACTGTGTAAAGTAATTAACAACTCCTCGATTCTAGTCTAAAACAGGTACAAGAGCTACTAAGATTCTAAACTGACAAATAAGCAGGACACAAATCCACCATGTGCAAAGGAAAAGTAAGAAGTGTGCGAGAAATTCGTCTCTTCACCTAATGAAACATCACCAATCTCTGATGCAGACTATGTCAAAAGACATAGCAAGAATAGTATCACTACAAACACGCGTACTGTAAGCATCATTGTCAGCCCCGCGTCCACCACAAACATAAAAACTAACTAGAAAGATAACGAAATAAGTCACCCGCTGTCTCCACTTCTCAACAAGTTACTCATCAGGTCTTGATCATAGCCAACATTCTAACTCATTAACGAACCCCCGATTTCCACCCACGAACACTCCAACTAACCGCTCCACTACAACTCTCACTTCCTAGTCACATTACCCAAATATGGTCACATAGTACAATACAACAACTTCATACCACAAAGGAGAATCCACCTAACATATTTCATCACATACGTTGCCTCTGCTCCTTTTTCGCAATACAACACGCAGGAACAATGCTCGCTATCCATTATTCATCCCTCGAAACCGTGCCCTTCCACTATACCTCACAAGTCGCTCAACACAAGGACAATCGGATATAAACCGTCATAAACAGTTACCACTAAGGCAACATTATAACTCAATACACCATATCATCACATGCATATAAAAACATATACAATAACATTGACATGAAGAAACAACAACGTATTGTCACATTCCTCAACTACACAGTTATCAAGTAGTTGGTCCTCTTATGAAACTCAAACTCAAATTGTAAGCATACTCAGACGATGGTACCCTGATCACATAGTTATGCCAAAACGTGGAATTCGATACCATTTTGTTTTATGTCAGAATGTGGCAATGCAATCCCAATAGTTATGCTCCAATCGATCCCAATTAGTTATGCTAGAACATGGAAATTCGATCCATCAACATACCACCATCACAAACATTATCCAACTAAACCCACTTTGTTTTGATAGAATATAGGCTCAAATACTTGACCATATTTCCCCTATTTGGTATAAAAAAGGGAAACCCTAAATCCCTAAATTTGAGAGACAAAGTTCACTCTACATCATCCTCAAATTTGCCTCTCAAGTGAACCTTCATCTCTGGAATTTTCCTTTCAAAGCTCAAGTCTCAACCTGATTTTAATGTCCTCTTGCATCATCACATCAAGGGTAAATTTTTTTCCTCTTTGTCTATCTAAAGTTCTTATATTGCAAACTTTACTTTCACTTGATTTCTCATCATTGGTTTATTACTGCACCAAAATTGTTAAGAATGATGGCAAACCCAGCTTGACAAAGAGCTACTTTTCCTCATGAATATCCTTTCAAACTGAAAAGCAATGTGGTCTCTGAAAAAACAAATGATCTTTCTAATTGGGTTAGTGATTTTAGACCTAGTAGTGATTTCTGGCAAACTTGTTAATTGGGATAAAAGTTATTTCTTAACTGCTCCTAAAATATCTGCTTACAAGACCAATAGAATTAGAAATTGTACTGGTATTATGGAAACAAGTCCTCTTTTCCTTTACTTATCTTGGATGTCTCCTGTATGTTGGTAGAAAAAGACAGCACTTTTTGATTATATGGTTAGTAAAGTGGTTTAGAGGCTTCAATGGCTGGCATGACAAGTTACTATCCTATTATGTCAACATTGTGCTAATTAAGAGTGCTCTTCAATCTCTTCGCATATATACTTTTGTCAGTTTTGCTGAATGCCTCTCAAAGTGAGAGTATTTCCATTATATAGAGAGAATAAATATTACAAATCCCTAAAGATCCATCATTTCTATCCCTAAAGATCAACTATTCTATCTCTACAAATCTGCTATTCAATCCCTCCAAATCCGCTATTCTATCACAATATTTATTCCTTTGATTCTACAATAAATCTATATGATCATGCTAATTTATATCACTATCTAATTACATTAATATATACAATTATTTAGATTCCATCTAACATCCCCCCTCAAATTGATGCCGGTGGATCAAGAAGCACTAATTTGCCTACTAGAAACTGATGGCGTTGTCGTGCCATAGATTTTGCAAATGCATCAGCTATTTGAAGATCACTGGACACATGTGGAAGAGTAATGACTCCTTTATCTACAGCTTCTCGTATATAATGACAATCTACTTCGATGTGTTTGGTCCTCTCATGAAAAACTGGATCAATAGCAATCTGAATAGCACTTGTATTATCAGCATGAAGAAGAGTAGGATGAGATTGAGGAAATCCAAGTAATCCACGAAGCCATACAACCTCGGAGCAAGCAGTAGACATGGATCAATATTCATCATCTGTTGAAGATTTTGGCACACGATCTTGCTTTTTACTCTTCCACGATATCAATGACTCTCCAAGAAACATGCACCAACCAGTGACTGAACGACGAGTATCAGGACATCCCGCCTAGTCAGAATCACTAAAAACATTAAGACGAATAGGAGAACCACTTGGAAAGAACAATCCACGAGTAGATGTTCCTAGAAGATACCGAATGATGCGACGAACATCCACCAAGTGGAGATGACGGGGAGCTTGCATAAATTGGCTAACTTGTTGTACTGCAAAAGAGATATCAGGCCAAGTAATAGTAAGGTAATTTAGATTTCAAACTAGTTGTCGAAACATAGTTGGATCAGGAAGAAGATCGTCTTCCTCACGACGATACTTCACATTCAATTCCAATGGAGTATCTACAGAGGAGGAATCTTGAAGACCAGTCAGAGAAATCAGATCCTGAGTATATTTATGTTGGTTTAGAAACACACCTGAAGAAACATTATGAACTTCCAAACCCAAAAAATATGTAAGAGTACCAAGATCTTTCATATGAAAAGAATCTTTAAGCTGATGTTGGAGGCTAGTGATTAGTGAAGAATCAGTTCCTGTGATAATTATGTCATCTAGATACACCAAAAGAAGAACACAACCTGTAGATGTTTTCCGAAGAAACAAAGACGAGTCATATTTGCTCTGCTCAAAAGAAAATTATAGCAAAGTAGACCAGAACTTATCAAACCAAGCTCTTGGAGCTTGTTTTAATCCATACAAAGACCGCTTCAACTTGCATACATCTGATGTAGGTGATGAGAACAAACCAGGTGGAGGTTTCATATAAATCTCTTCTTTGAGATCACCATGGAGAAAAGCACTTTTGACATACATTTGATAAAGAGACCAGTTTTTTGAAGCAGCAATGGCAGTAATAGTTCGCACCGTAGTCATTTTTGCTACTGGTGCAAAAGTCTCATCATAGTCCACCCCATACACTTGTCTGTTACCAAGAACAATCAATCGAGATTTGTACCAATCAAGAGTTCCATCAGAATGAAGTTTCATTGAATAAACTCATTTACATCCAATAGGGCAGAAATTTGAAGTACATGAAACAATGTCCCATGTGTCATTTTCTTTAAGAGCCAAAAGTTCCTCCTCCATTGCTTTTTGCCAACATTCAAGCTTAGAGGCTTGTGAGTAACCTGTTGGAATAGAGATGGTGGATAAAGTAGAAGAAAAAACATACCGTTTAGGAGTTTGAGACACTCTAGTAGATGGCCGAGGAGGCTCAAGAGGAGCAGGCCTTGAAAAAATCTCAGATTCTGGTTGTAGAGCAGTCTCAGGTGGCGGATCTGTTTCAGGATGGGGTAAAGTTGGCCGACGTCGTTCATACAAAAATCCTGGTTTGAATTGCTTAGAAGACAATGACAAATCCTCTAAAGTAGGAAGAAGAGGAGAAACAGAAGATAACTCAATATGAGTAGGAAAGAAATACTGATTCTCAAAGAAAATAACATTCCTAGAAACACGAAATTTGTTAGAACTTGGATCATAACAAATAAATCCTTTCTGCGAAGTACTATAGCCCATAAAAGCATATTTAATAGACTGAACAGAGAGTTTATTGTGTTGAGATGGAGGAAGGTGCACAAAACAAACACAACCAAATGTATGAAAACTATGATAGCTAGGATGCTTGTGAAAAAGACGATAATATGGAGACTCAAGGTTTAACACTTTAGATGGAAGTCTAAATAAAATAGAAATCAGTAGACACAGCTTCAACCCAATATTTAGATGGAATAGAGGACTCAATCAATAAAGTACAAGTGACATTCAAAAGATGACGATTTTTACGCTCAGCAACTCCATTTTGTTGTGGCGTGTATGAGAAAGAGCATTGTGATACAATTCCTTTCTCAAGCAACAAATTATTGAATTCATGAGACATATATTCTCCACCAGAATCAGATCTTAATATTTTGATGCATGTGGAAAATTGAGTCTCAACATAAGCCAAAAACTTCTTGAATATGGAAAACACTTCAGATTTGGATCGAAGAAAATACACCCATGTAAACCGACTATGGTCATCTATAAATGTCACAAAATACTTGAAATGAGCATGATAAATTACTGGTGAAATTCCCCAAACAACATTATGAATGACATCAAAACATTTTGTAGCATGACTACCAAAGTTAGCAAAAGGAAGAGTTTTACTTTTGCCTAATTTACAAGTAGAACAATCAAAGAAAGCAACTGAAATTGATTTTTATTTCCCAATAAACCAGAATTGGACAAATGAGACAACACAATAGAATTTGGATGTCCTAGACATTTATGCCAAACCTCATTCTTAGTAGTGGTAGAAGCAAAAGCCAGAACAGGAGGAATAGAAAAGTGTATAGAAAACAATCTTCCAACTTTAGGCCCCTTCGCGATTATCGTCCCCGACACCTGATCCTGCACAAGGCAACCATTATGAGAAAAGTTCACATTACAATTGTTATATACCAATTGGCCAACCGAAATAAGACTAGTGGAGAGCTTTGGTGATACAAAAACATTCTTGAAAGTTTCAGTAATATACCCAACCTTGGTAATGGGTAAATTACTATCATTGGCAACCTGAATTTGTGTTGGACCATTATACTCACGGATGTTTTTGAGTATATCAGTTGAGTTGGTCATATGATTGGAAGCGCCAGAATTAATAAGCCAAAATTTAGATATTACCTCATTACCTTGTAGTCCCAAAGTTGAAAATGCTGACAAGATCATTTGTTGTACCATTTGAGGAGTAATAACTTGTCTTACCGAAGATGAGCTATCTGTAGTGGAATCATTTATCCCAACTTGAAAAGCCTTTGTCTTACGGTTTTGAAGAAGTGTGGGGCACACTTTGATAATGTGTCCTTGTTGTTTATAATTACAGAACTTCTTGCCACAATTGCGAGCAATATGACCATATTTCTTGCAACTGTAGCATTGAGTTCTAGCCATATCCACGCCCTTTCCTTTCCCTTGAGCTGCAAATGCAACAGTGACAACATGTCTTTGATGAAAAGCATTTTGTGTGACGATACACTGCTCCTCACGAAGTAATTCCCTAAAACAGACATCCAACGAGGGAGATGGATCATGACTCATCAAGTTGGAGCGAACACTTTCAAAGTCAGATCGTAATTTCATCAAAAATTGATCTCGCTTGCTTTGTTCATGAACTCCTTGAATGATGGAGAGAGATTCAGAAGGTATTTTAGCATAAATGATATCGGTAAATTCAACCCATAAGTTCTGAAATCCAGAGAAATAATCTTGAATAGAGAGACGTCCTTGTGAATACATAACAATTTCATGCTCAAACTGAAAGCACCTTGCGCTATGGTCTTGGTTGTAAACCTTTCGTAAATAATCCCACATGGCCTTTGCTGCCTTGTATGGCCTGAGATTAAGAACAATAAGAGGGTCAATTGACCTTAAAATCCATGTCATCACTCGAGCATCTTTAACCTTCCATTTACCGAGCTTTTTAGGATCGGTAGGAGTAGGATTGCTTCCATCTATATGTCCCCTTAATTCTTTTCCGATGACAAATAGTTGGAATTGAAATTCCCAGACGGAGTGATTTTTTCCCGTTAAACGAACATGGAAGGACTCAAACTGATATGACGACATTTTTTTGACAAGCTAAGGAAGATAGAAATGCAATGATGCAAAATAGCAGAATGAAAAGAGACTAAGATTCCAAGATGCCTTAACTTCCAAGATACTTAGGACTAACTGCTGACTAACACTAAGCAGAACCAAAACTTCCAAAAATATTCTGGAAGGAACCACAGATGAAGGACACTAAGAATCAAAGCACTGAAAAAGGCTCTGATACCATGTCAGTTTTGCTGAATGCCTCTCAAAGTGAGAGTCTTTCCATTATATAGAGAGAATAAATATTACAAATCCCTAAAGATCTGTCATTCCTATCCCTAAAGATCAGCTATTCTATCTCTACAAATCTGCTATTCAATCCCTCCAAATCCGCTAATCTATCACAATATTTATTCCTTTGATTCTACAACAAATCTATATGATCATGCTAATTTATATCAGTGTCTAATTACATTAATATATACAATTATTTAGATTTCCATCATGATAACAACTTTATCTTTGGAGAAGACATATGGGAAAAAATCACCTAGAATTTTCGTCTCTACCGAGATTTGAACCTAAGACCTCAAGGTTCTCAACCCATTTCATTGACCACTAGGTCACACTTTTGGATGCTTTGGTCCACTTTTTAAAATAAGGGTATGTTAAGAATGAGAAAATCCTCTATTTGATGGTTTAAATATGGTTTAAAGACAATGATGGTTTATCCTTTTTAACTATTCTTACTGTGGCTTAATTTATTTTTCCCCTAATATAACTCATAAGAAGTTTAAAGTTAAATTATTATAGATATAAAACGGAATGAAATTAATCTGATTTTCATCGTCTATTCCGATCCTCTATATAGATGTGTCAAGCTTTCGTTACACCCTCTAACAAACTAAGATCGAGTCAAACTAAATATGACATGAAATATCTCAGCTAGATTCATTGTTTTAGTTGGAAATTATACTCTTCTATCTATTATATTCAAATGTAATAACCATCTTGTTGCTCCTTAAAAGGTATGTCAAGTTAATAATGAACAAGTAAAAATGTACCGAAGGGGTAGATAATAGGTGGAGCTTGTGTGGAAATTTGTTAGTTAAATGGTAGACGTGGTCCCGAAATTAGAGAACGGGGTTAAAATTGCTACCAAAATTTTACCGAAAGATACAAATAGCTAATTTTTCCACGAAGATGTAATAGAAATTTATTGTTACATTATATTTATATATATATATATATCTTAAACTCAATAAAGAAATTATACTTCTATGTGAATGAGGTTCAATTATTTTACTTCGTGGTTGTTTTTCCCGCAAACTGGTAAGCTTGCTTAGTAATTGTGATATGAGCCCTTTATTTGCTATCCAGCTTACAGAGAAGAAAGATGATATTACCCAGCAACATGTTATTCTTTATCACCACATGAGAAGTCTAAAATATGCAAGTTCTTGAAAGTGGTTAAGGTTCCAAATGGTTATTCTTTCAATATATCACGGTGGGTGAAATAAGAGAATCGTGATATTAATGGATTAAAGAATCAAATTCACATATTTTGTTTATAATTCTCGGAGTCATTTCAAGCAATGTTTTTTAGGATATCACCAAGTTAAATATATTTTTCAAAGAATTCTGTTTGAAAACACCAATGGTTGATATGTTGGATCAACTTGCAGGCAAAATTCCAATAACACTGAGTAAATTGGAAAAAAATGTTTCTACAAGCATTTTTTGACGTTATGGTGCATTTAGTTATTCATCTTCCAAGAAAGGTTTAGTTTTGTGGGCTTGTACAAAATTGATGGATGTATCCAATTGAGAGGGATGTTTTTAATTTATAGTTTTGACTTAATTTTATGTAGCTTGTTAATTTATCATGCTAAGAAGAAGTTTGAGTGACATCATGTTATATCATGCAGGTCTTTACGCATATTAACATGTTATGTTCATAATAGAAATCAACCAGAAGGGTGTACGGAAGAAGGGTATATTTTTGAAGAATGTCTAATATTTTGCTCTAGATATTTACATGGAAGTGCAAAAGGTAAAAATTTAGACTGGAATTTTGAAGTTCATCATGCTAAGAAATACAATGGATTATCAATATTTGAACAAAAGTGTTTTCCTTTATTATGAGATACATCAAGAAATCTTGAAGAGCTTGAGCTAAAACAAGCTCTTTATGTCTTGAGACACTGTGAAGAAGTTCAACCATTTTTACGGTATGTTTTTTTAGCTTTCTCCAACTCTTACCGTTATTTTTGAAGTTACCATTGAAATAAAAATTCATAAATGATTTTTTTGTTCAACATTATTCTAAGTGAGTGTGTCGTGTCTTTGCCACAATAGATGTCTCCTTTACCTTGATCTCCCTGTCACACTTTTACCAAATTGAATTTATACTTTGTAAGAATTTTGATAATTATTGCATAGTACTCTATGGAGGATCTAACGTTGTGAATGTGAATTCAATATTCGAACTTCCTATCTGGATTCCCGAGTTATCTGAAACATGTATTGTTCTTTCCATTAATAATCCTGGTTCTTTAGCTTTTGACGGTAAATTTTCATTACCTAACATCACAAAAAACATAAGACATGTTTGTTTATCTTCAGGACAATGTTGTACACATAATAGCTTCATTATTGTTTACCTTAAACTTCTTTGCAAAACTTCCATGCCTATTTGAGTAATTTAGATTATGACTAATTCCTACATGTGACTTTGTGACGAAATAGTGAGTTATGTTTGTTGTGCAATATAGATTATACATTGTTTAAGTGAGTGAGAAGGTTTAGGTTGTGATTTTGATAGACAACCTCTCTACTTTTCGTGCAACTCACAATCCCTAACACAAATAGGTAAACCTAAACACATTGAATTTTACCGAGAAGATCCCATCTACTGCATATTCAAGGGACATGTAGCCACTATCCAAAAAAAAAAAACATACTACTAGAAATTTCTTTTAACATAGATTCTTATCTAGGTCTTAAGTTTGAAATTTCTTTAACATGAGTTGGACTACATTTTTAGAATATAATTCCAGCAATTTCATAGTAAAATCAATCTAGTATATAATGTTAGTGTTGTGGTGCTTATAAGAAGGACACAATGAGACATTTATTTGTAACATCTCCAATAGTTGTAAGGCTATAGAGACAATTTGCTTCTTGTGCATGTGGATGAGTTACAGCTACAACAAGTAATCTTAAACTGGTGGACATGCTCTCAGTCTCCAAAGCTTCAACATATATGGAAGAGAAAAAATTCAAGAAAATATGAAGGAAATACTACCTTTAAAGAGATATTTCATGTCATATTTAGTCTCCAAAGCTTCAACATATATGGAAGAGAAAAAATTCAAGAAAATTCAAGAATAGCTTTTAATTTTTATTCTTAAAGAATTTGTTATATTCCAATAACTTACTTATTTATATGGATTAGAAGGAATATAAAGAAACAATAAATTTTCTCAAAGAATAAAATATTAAGATCTCATCAAAAATAGGGGTTAATAATAAAAAAAAATCAATTATTTTCTTAACTTAGTGTAATTCATTTATTTAAACTATCAAAAGAATCTCGATAATTTACTTATTATGGACCAGAAGGAGTATAATTCAAATAAGAAAATTATGCCCCCACTCAATTAAAAAAATAGTTCACTCCTTAAATTTCGAACATCGTTGATGAAATTTTTAGTTCTGTCATTGCTTCTGATCCATTCCGGCATCTCATGTTTGCAATTCTCCCCGAAATAAATGCAAAGGCCTGCACAGGAGAAACTATTAGATACAAACTCGTAAATAGGCAAGTCCGAGAGGAGAAGGATGGACCGTGGGTCACCATACGGTTTGTGATAGCACCTGCAACTTTTGGAAATCTGGTGGTTGGTCTGTTTTCGGATATGGGGTGTTACATGTTTAGGTAAAGTTGTTTGCAAATACTTCACTTCTAGTATATCTAAGGAGAACTAAATAATTACAGCTTGATGTAATCCTTCTTGTGCAAAAACCTGTCGTTTTTCCTTTGTGAATTTAATTGTAGGCTCCCCATGTAAGTATTGAATCAGTTTCAACTAGATTTTTTCCAAAATTTGGGCAGCTTGGTCGTTTGTGGTTAATTGAGCAGCATAGGAATGTTTGTTTATTAGGGTTAGTGTTTAGCTCTCCCGCACTCATGGCTATTGCTAAGTCTCCATCGAGATAGCCTAAGGGTTAGCTAAGTTCCTTTTGCACATATGATACTCTTCAAGACCACATTAGATTTCATATTTAAAATGTCTGTCAAGAGTAGAATAGTCAATTTGGTTTGCTTGGTTAAGGTATTGGGTGCCTATCACAGCTCGACCAAAAGTCAGGGATGTAACAACATTCTTTAATAATATTCTCTCATCATGTTTGATTTAACTCTAGGTTAGGACTTGAAAATTGTACTTATCGTTAAATCTCTAAAATAAATACAAGTGAAGGATTAGGATCTAAGGATGATGTCCATCTGTCACGTCTTTCAAATCAACTTGGCCAACTAGGGGTAAATCACTTCGTCAGGGAAGATTATAATCAAATTCTACATTTGTCACTACAACATAAGCAACTGATGTTGAATTACTGAACAAAGAAACTATATAAGAAACTTCTAATCGAAAGAAGGCTCATCTACTATTCTCAATCTGCCGTTTTTTTTGTTGATTGTCTTGCGCTCTAATCTTTTAATACTCTCTCCCTTCAAATCATTGACGAGTTTGACGGATGATCTTGACGTGTTATATATAGTGAACTATGTAAGAAATATTGATGTTCATATCATTCATGGACTTAAGTATAAAGTATATGAGTCATGTGGGGTGTAGGGAGGGTAGGTTGTACGCGAACCTTACTATTACCTCTTGGAGGTGGACAGATTGTTTCTGAAAGACTTTCGGCTGAAGTTCAACATTTCAGGTACATAGAAGACTTAGACTGTGCAAAAAACATAGCAAGCAACCATGAAAATATAGTAAGTAACAATAAAATAGTGCAATAATCGAAATATCAAAACAAGCACTACAACAACACTAGTATAACGACAATAACAAATACCAACCCTTCTAAGAAAAACATTACTCCACTACCTACTAATCATTTACATTAATACGTGTCCTCCACACCTTTCGTATGTCTATGAACTTAATAATGAGAATGTATTTAATATAATCAATTGACATAGTTTATCATACAATTTATACAAAAGATAAATTAAATAATCCTATTCGCCTACATAAATATCACCACATTAAGATCTGTTATTTATTGTTGGGTCATTTTATAATCTCTTCAGCGTTTTCCTCTCCAAGCTGGTTATACTGTAGAAAGAGATTTGATATATATAACAGGAAATAACTTAATTTGAATTATTAGTTAATTTGTTGGAGAATAAAGAAAAAAGAAACAATGTTTAAGAAGTTATAAGAAGTTATATTTATGATACTTTAAAGAAAATACATAGGACACTTTAAATAAGAATTAAGACTCAACAACCTAAGAGAAAAATGACCCACTAACTTAATGACAAGCTTATCCACTAATCTAAATATTAGCAACTAACAGAAGATATGCTTTGACTCAACTAGCACTACTAACAGACGTGTTACTCTTCCAACTAGATAGGAATCTCTAATTACATTTGAATCAATATTCAACAGTCCTCCTTGACTTAAAATTACAAGCTCCAAGTTTCTGCCGGAGCTGATCATGCTTGGCTTGTGGGAGGGCCTTGGTTAGAACATCTGCAATTTGATCCCTTGTACCACAAAATTTGAACTCTATAACACCTCTCATTGTGTGTCCACGAATGAAATGATAACATATGTCTATGTGCTTTGTTCTGCTGTGAAAAGCCAGATGCTGTCATTGCAATTGTTGCCTTCTTATCGCAGAATATTTTAATTGCACCCTCTTGCCGATAGAAAACATCAACAAAACATTATTCGTAACCATATGGTTTGATAAGCTGCTTAATTACAGCAACATATTCTGCTAGCTGATAAATTAATTTCGTTAATTTTGTTGTTTTTACTACCAGTGACAAAAAACCCATTGATATTTGACGCTTACGTCACCCCATCTTTGATTTTTAATGTTCTTTAATTTGATAATGTGTTTAGCTGCGACTAATTAGAATGTAAGTTACATTTCTATTTATTCTCACAACCTCTCCCTGTGGAAACGACCCCAACCCTTGGTGGTGTTACTATACTACGGTACGATCATCGACACTTGCATTGGAAGTTTTTTCTTTGATGACGTCATCGATCAAAATGACGTCATTGCCGGGGAGTGGTATTACGTGAATTTTTTTAGTTAAGTTTAGATTTTTGTTTTTGCTTAGTTTTAGTTTTACTAACCTAATTTTTAGTTTTGTTTCGTTTGCTTGGGTGACTATTCCATAAAGAGTGAGTGCTAATTTCAATAATGGGAGCCAGGTGATCCATCAGGATGACATCGATAATCTTAATAATGTCCAAGAGCCCAACATCAATGACCACCATCTTATGGGAGGTTTTGGAGTCATCCGTTTACCCCTAGCCGAGGGAAATGCAGTGTGCCACATAACGAGCACCATGTTGCAATTTTTACAACAAAAGGGACTCTTCAGCGGATTGTCTCATGAGTATCCTCACGAGCATCTTCGAAACTTTTTGAATATGTGCGTACCATTTTCATTTAAAAGCATCTCTCAGGAGTCAGTCCGGTTAAGGCTATTCCCTATCTCGCTTATGGGAGAAGCTTGCAAGTGGCTGGTAGAGTTGCCACGAGAATTCATCACTTCTTTGGAGGATTGGTGACCGTATTTCAAGTGCGATTTTCCCCTCCTTCAACGATTATGTTACTTCGGGATAGCATTCAGATCTTTAAGCGCATGAACAGAGAGCCTCCACACATAACTTGGTTGCGGTTCAAAAAGTTAGTGCTATAATGCCCAACCCATGGTCTTCATAATAACGAGCTTCTTCAACACATCTACCAAAATCTAGACTCGTTAAAAAAAGGTGTCGTTGACCATCTCTTTCCCAAAGGCTTAATGCAACAACCATATGCAGTAGCAGCACAACTTCTGGTTGGCATGACAACCATCAACAGAGCGTGGTACACTTGCGATACTTCTCCTCTCACTTCCACGCTATCTAAAGAGAAAATCAAAAGGACAATGAGAGAGACCAAAACATGGCGAAGATTATGACACAACTTGACATTTTATCCAAAAATGTCATGGGGAGTGGTGCTCGAGGTGTCAATGCCGTAGGGGTTGGGTGTTCAAATCCCAAGGAAATAAAGTATGAAGCCTTGTATAATGAAGAGGTAAAATTTCTAGCCAACCAAGGTGGTGGTCATTGTTCAAACTACACAAGGCGGAGTGGAACAAAGGTTGGGCTAGAGACGAAGGTTGGAAGGATCGAGATCGTGAATAGAGGGACCGTAATCCAAATTGCAAAGATATGGAGAAGGATAGATATGTGCCTCACCATGAGCATCAGAAGCCCAAGGATTTAGAAGGTCGTAGGTCTGAGGATAAGCTCTCGCGTATCCTCAACAAATTTGAAGGGTGGACAAAATACTAAAGGTATGAAAGAAGATGTGTCCACCTTTAGTTAGAATGTTACCTCCCATTCAGTTTCGATCAAACAGTTAGAAACCCAAATGGGACATATCTCGTCTCACCTATATCTTTGATAATTTTTCACCCATATTGTATTTTGGTTGATTGATTTGTGATGGGATTCAAATTTCATTGCCGCCTAGCATCTCGAATACACCATAATCAGCACGAAAGGTTGGTTTCCGCATCCTAAGCCCCTTTTATTGAATTTTATTCTCAAATGTAATAGTATTATCTTGTTGATGTGTATTGGATCTCTTTGGTAGGATTAGAATTGTTGTTTACCTGTTTTGGGTTCGATAATTTTGATTGTAATGAGTAAAATATTTGATTCCTGAACATTGTGCCTTAAAATAGATGAAAATCATAGGATATGGATAATTAATTCTGGGTCTAGGCTTAATTTGAGTGGTGCATGATTTGATTTCGTTTTCAAGGGTTGCGGGGTTGAATTCAGGAAGTTTGGTTGGAAATGGGCACGTTGTAATGTTTGTCGTTCTGGGTTGAGCTCGCCAAACCACTCGGCAGTTTGCCTTATGTCCCCATCTCACCTTTAGTGACATGATAAATGACTTGTAGATTTTGTAACTCTCGGCGAGAAGTCTAACTCGCTGAGTGCATTCGGAGCGCTTCGCCAAAATTACTTTTGTTCGCCCTTTATCTGAACCTTTGTACCCTCTTGGCACTGCATTCGGCGCATTGTCTAAGTAGTTGCGTGATTCGCCAATTGTTTCGGCGGAACATTTCTGCATCTAAACTTCCGTATTTTTGTTCTAACTCTTTTTCAAGGGTATTGCAGATATGACTAGACCCTAAGTAGCTGGAAGAATTATGCCATCTCGACAAATTAGAGCTGAGAGTTTCAGGAAGAGTAAAAAAGCGAAAAATCCTCCCAAAACAGATAACCAGGTAAAAAGCCGAGTTCCAGCAAGAGGAAAAATCCACAGAACCCTACTATTGCCTCATGGGACGTGGCTTCTTCAGAGCAATAGACATCTTCTTGGTGAGGCGTTCGATTCGAAAAAGATGACGAAGAAATATAAGTTGTGGGAGAAGAAGTTGCAAGATGAGAAATCAAACTCACAGCTGGAAAGAGATAGAAATGCGACTTGAATTGACATTGAAAGCATTGACGATTCATTTTAACATGGTTTTCAAGACGGAAGAGATTTTTTGGCCAACATCGGTGCTATGAGTCCTTGGTAAAAGAGTTTACATATTTTATATAGTAAATAAACTTGTCTAGTACTCTTGTATCATAAAATAATGATGTAACTGAGGCAAAATTAATAAGCTGATATCTTGTGAAGTGTCAGTTAATAAATCATGTTTACTGTACTGTAAAATTAAATGACGATCAATTAGCTTTGAGAGAATAATCTATATATGTAAACATTTATTTAGTTATGCTGTTTTGCTTTTTTTTAGAGATGCGATTGAAAAGAGGATTTAATATAGAACTAGAATACTTATTATAATTTTTTTTATCGGTTTCTATATTTAGACGATCCAAAGATAATTTAGGTAGTTGTTTAATTATCTATCAATAACTAGTTATAAGAAGTGGTAAATGGCCGGAATATTAGATCATATTTGAATAGATTGGATTATATTCCAGTGATATAAATATGAATAAATATGGATTCGGTCAAACATGAATTGGATAAAGTGGTGTTTTTCCTTTTTTACAAACTAAAGAAATTACATTCACCATCATGTTTGAGATGCAATTTTACACATAATAGAAATTGAGTTTGCTTTTGTCAAAATACCCTTATATGAACATTATGTTTGGTAGGCGTGTGAAACAAGAGATGGTCTTTTCTTGTATTTTCAAAGTCTTCCGTCAAAGGAAGACGGGAATGGGGGAAGTGTTTTTTCGGCATCTCAATTTGAACCTTCAAAATTTTCTTGAATTCATCAAATCATGTGCTCTATGTCTTCGTATCCAAGGTAATATTGAGTTCACAATTACTGAGAATTGTATATTTACCTTTCACAGTTCAATATGCCATAAGGAATTGCCTTTGTACAAATCACACCCAACTTATAATCCGATATCAGTAAGCAAGGATGAAGACATGGACAAGATGTCTAGTGGTGATAGTGTCGTTAAGAGCTATAGAAGTGGTAATGACCGAATGGGGATGTCTGGCTCATTGTAATCTCCTAGAGGAATGATGATCATGATATCACGTTCACTGATTGCGATTGAAAATATGAAAAAGGTTTTAAATGGTGAGAACGGAAGAAGCGAAAGTACCGATCATATCCTTATGTAAGAGTTCTATAGGCTGGGGGAGAAGATGAAACTGAAGATTGCAATAATGCAGATTTTGTAAGAAATATAGAAGGAGAATATTATTTTTAGAGAATGCTCAAATTTTATATAGGCTACTTAAGACCACTTCACATTATTACAATCATCAACTACATCTCTATTTATACTAGTAATAATGTAAATCAAAAGTCTTACACAAATAATTAGATACATATATCACAATTTACTAAATACATGTATTACGAAATTCTAAAATGACTTCTTAAAAAACTAAGAGATGATGTGCCGTGATTTCACGTTATTTCTAATGAATTTCATTTAAGAGTTTTGTGTGTCTAAAACCTTTTTGTAGTGATTTTAACAAGTTTTGTATCTTGTTTTGCAGGAAAGATGTTCAGGTGGCAAGAAAAGACAACAACTGAAAATAGTGCAGAACCAGACCTACAGAGGCAACCGACGGTCCTTCGTTCAATCGATGGACCGTAGGTGTGACATAGATGAGCAGCTCAGACATTGAAGGAAAATCAGGGAAGTTTGATCGACAGACCGTACTGGTGAATCGTCGTTTGGTTCAGAAAAGGTTCCAGTACTTGATTTTTGAAGATTCTAAGTATGGAGATACGGAGGAGCATCGACGATCCGTAGAGGGATCAACGGACCGTAATGTTGGTCCATCATTTTATTCAAAGACGGCGCCACCCGGAGAGGTGAAATAATTCTAAGTCTTTACTGACGGAAGCAGTCTACGGACCGTCGATTGATCGACGGTCCGTCACTTGGTTCGTCGATTGAAGCGGCGTACCTGAACAAAACTTTACTTATTTCATTAAGACTTTATTTTCTATATATAAGGTATTAAAACCTCGTTTTTGGGTTAACTACTATTACTTTTGTTCTACTTTGTGTATTAGAGATTGATTTTTTGCAACTTTAGCAATTAATTGATTTCAGGATTTGGTTTGAAGGATTTATCTTGCAATTTCAAGTTGGATTTCAGGGTATATTCTTCTTGTTGAGTAAGTTCATGATTTCTTCATCTAAAACTATGAAATGTGATCTTGCTAGCATGGGTGACTAAATCCACAACTAGGGTTGTGGAAACCATGGTTAATTAACAAAGTAATCCTAGTAATTAAGAAATTCTTGAATACCGTTTTTGCATGCATTGATAATTCTTTCGTTTAGAAGTCTTTTTAACGGTGCCCAATGTTAGAAATCGCCTTGTTGCTACTTGCTGGACCAAGGAGGTAGTGTAAAAATAAGAAAAGAATTATCAACATAGATTTAGTGTGATACTATCTAATAGGATAGTGTCGATTGGTGCGAAGTAATAACTAAGTCATACATCAATTATGATTTTTAATATGAGGTAATGGTAAGGGTTAGTAAATTATACACACGTAACCGGACCAAGGTGTGGGGTGAAATTCTCTAGATGCCGGACCAAGGATTTAGAGATACCTAATTTATCACTTTGCATGTAATACACTAGGAAATGATTGCTATTGCTAGGAATATTGTGTTATGAACCTGTGGAGAACGCATATACCCTAGTTACTCTCTCATCTTAATAAAACCAAAGTTTATTTTTGTTCAAGTGCTAATTACACTATTACAGGAATTGTTTCACAAGCCCCCCCCCCCCTTACTTACTTGATTTGGAAAGACATTGACTAAATATATATAATCGTGAGTTAAAGTTAAATCTAAATCATTTTCCTCGTGGATTAATCCCAACCTACTAGTTGAGTTCTTTACATGATAACGATCGCTTTTGCTTCTTTAGGGAGGTATAATTTGAGCGTATCATTAGAAAATATTGAAATACTAAACATCAAGGTGTGAATGCATTAATTCCAACACTCCCCCTTAATGCATTTTCTTGAAAACTCCAATGACTTCTCGAAGATGGCAAAACTTTTAACTTTGAAGTGTTGTGGTGAAGATGTCAGCAAGTTGTTCTCTTTTCTGACAATAATTGCAACTGAATTTCGCATTTCTCTTGTTTTTTCGAATATCTCCTATTTGATTGAGTTTGATTTTGCAAATCCACTTTAGACTTGCAACTTCTATTTCTTTGGGTATTCTCACACACTCCCAAGTATTATTTTTCTCAATCTTTTGAATTCTTTCTGCCAAGGCTTTCTTCCAAACATCATGTTTTATTGTCTCCTCGTAATTTTCTTTCTTTAACACTGACAAAGTTGCATCTTTGATAAATGTCATTCACATTTTTGTTCCTCTTGGAAGTGGTTCTTCATCATCTGAATCTAAGATTTCTCCTCCTTGACATCTTCTTCTTCCTCGTCCTCTTCTTGATTTGACACATCTAAAGATATAATAGAAATATTATCTACCTTATGCTTAGTATGTATCTCAGAATGGTCTTGCACCATGTGATTTTGCTTGAGAAGTTTCAAACCATGAAAATTCAAGTGATAAAAATTTTCGTGCCAAAGTCATGAATTATCTACAACTTCAATTTTTAATGCATTGTAAAAAAAAATTCTTTTTATCATTTCTACTTCAACAATGACTTGATTTGACTCAATTTTATCATAAATCTTGCAATAATTATCTCTCAACACAAGAGAATAACCATTTTCCATGACCTGACCAACACTAAGCAAATTTTCTTCCAATTCAGGAACATAAAACACATTATGAATTTGCTTACCACTCTCTTTTATGTTGATTGAAATCGTACATTTACCTTTTGCATTAACTAAGGCTCCATTCCTCATTCTCACTTTATTAGTAATGCTACTATCAATTGAGAGAAAAACTTTTCCATCTCCAGTCATGTGATTGCTACAAGCACTATCAATATACCATTCATTGTTTTTTTTTGCTGAAACATCACATTTACAAGTAAAGAAAATATTTTCTTCCATTTCTTCCTCGTGTTCATCACAGAAATTGGTCTGCTCTTGTTTCTTGTGCCAACAATCATTCTCAATGTAGCCAAATTTTTTACAAAGGTTACATTGGGGCTTGTCTTTGTGCCAACATTTTTTTGCATTGTGATTAGTCCTGTTGCAAATTTTACAAAAAAAGATATTTCTTTTCTCACCTTTTTGTTCGACCTTCTTTGAAGAATCATCATGATCCTGCTTTTTTTTGGATTGTAATTCTTCTTTTGTTGATTTTTTGAGAAATTTTGAGAATTCTCATTTGTTCTGGACTGGAAAACCGTCTCTTTGGGTTGATCTTCACGAAAAACTCTTCGCTTCTCGTGTGCACGAAATGATCTAACTAGCTCTTTGATAAAAATCTTAGAAATATCTTTCATCTCCTCAGTTATAACAACAATGTACTCATACTTTTCTGTGACACTAATTAGAATCTTTTCCACAACTTGTTGGTCAGAAACTGTATCACCATGATTTCTCATTTCATTAACAATATTCATGACTCTTGTGCAATATTCATTTATTTTTCAGATTATACCATCTTCAAATTTTGAAACTCTCTTCTAAGAGTTTGAAGATTTATAGTGCACACCTTTTCGTCACCATACACTTCAATTTGTAAACACTCCCAAGCTTGCTTTGAAGTCTCACAAATAGCAATTTTTGCAAAAGATTCTCTTGAGACTCCCATTTGGATTTTGCTCAAGGCTTTTGCCTCTTGATGGTACTTAGCCTCAAGATTTTTCATCTCTGCTACTTGCTATTGAAAGTTCACCATCGTTTTCTGGCTCTTCATAGTCATTTACAACAATAGTTCACAAACCTTAAACTTTTAGAATAACTGAAGAATCAGCACCTTCATTTGTTTTGGATGCCATATTGTTTTCTTCACCTAACCCCAGATTAAGAACGAAATCTGCTCTTGATACCAATTTGTGGGAAATAGAGAAGGAGAATACTATTTTTAGAGAATGCTCAAGTTTTATATAAGCTACATAAGGCTACTTGAGATTATTACAATCATCAACTACATCTTTATTTATACTAATAATAATGTAAATCAAAAGTCTTGCACAAATCACTAGATACATGTATCACAATTTACTAAATACATGTATTACGAAATTCTAAAAAGGTTTCTTGATAAATTAAGAGACAATATTGAAATACTAAACATCAAGGTGTGAATGCATTAATTCCAACAGATATCACTACTGCCTCTTCCGCAGAAATGATCCAACAACTCCATCATACTGCTCATAGATATTCAAGTTCATATGGATGAATACATGGAAGATACTTTAGGGTGTTAGGAAACTTCCGGTTTAATAATATTTTGTCCTTCAAATTTTCTCACCAAGAGGAGAGGTAGAAAGAAAATTTATGTCATGAGGCGAATTCATTGCCACCCACCTTTCCTCCTCAACTGACTTCACTGCAATATTTCGTTCCTCCATAAGGGGCATTACTGCCACATGATATTTTACCCTCTATCGATTTCATTATCACCTTCTTTTTTTAGTTTACCAACACCTGGCACTAATACAAGTCTTGACAGTAAAATTTGTGTTAACACCTAATATAAATTCTTCATGGAGTTGTCAGATAAGTCAAAATACAACCTCCTCATCTCTGCTTCCATCATCGACTGCAGTTGTATCTCCAACATCATCCACACCTAGAACTAGGTCAAATATTGGAGTGTCTTCACCAGCATCATCATCCATCAGAAGTACTACTGCACCAGCTTGTTCAAAGACTCAAGATGTTGGAGACGCTAGAGAATATAATGTGTTTCATAGGCTGATTGTCATCCCTGATGAGGATGGGTAAGTTATCTTTATTTTATTTTTAATATTGTAGATATACTTCTTACATTAATTATGTTTAATGCAGGTTTGCATCATCAATTATATTTGTGACTCATATATGGTTTCAGAATCTATTCAAACCATTCTTCAATGATGTTCGGGACAGACGAAAAGACTTCCTATACAATGATGTTCTATTTTTTAAGAAAAAATCTCGTGTACGAGTTACGAATATGTTGTTTGAAGATCGAAAAAATAATAATAAGTATGTTGGGTAAAAGAAGAAATAAGGGTTAAATTATTGGAGAAGGATCCTGAATTTAAGAAGTGTGGGTGAGAGAAGGTAGGTCGGGCATCCATAAAGGGTGGCTCTTTACACAACGGAGGTTACATGAGTTTCGAAGCCCACCAACGAAAAACAGTAATTTTATAATCGATCTTCTTCACTTTTAGCGAAATGTAGTCAAACATTATCTAACTATTATTTATTAATTTTTCAGACAAAGTTAAAAGATGAAGAGGTGTCTGTTGTTGAAGTATTTGAGGACACTTGAGAAAAAAATAAGGACGGTACAAGGGAGAACAAATAGAATCACGTGTAGAAAAGAAATTTGTAAGTTACAACAATTGAATATTATTTCATTTTATTTAAGCTTAGAATCTTTGAGTTCAATGACAATAACTAAGAAAAGAACAACTGCAATTGAAATATGAAGTTATTATAGGCACCCCTTTCTTCCCAAGATCTATAAAGTATTTAGAAGTTGATATCTTCGTACAACGTTGCTATATCAAAGCACATGATTTCAAATATTTTCACAGAGTCTGACATGTGCTTCTTCCACATATCTCCATATCTATTTCATCAAAAGGCATTTACTGTAAATTCGAAGATTCCTAACTCCAAGACCACCAGAGAGCTTAGCTAGCTGCATAGTTAACCGGATATTTCTTCTTCCTTTCTTTGTTTCCAAACCATATAAATTCTCTTCTAATTTTTTCCAATTTCTCCAACACCTTAGAAGGTAAGAGAAATAGAGACATGACATAAGTGGACATGAAGATTTCCATAGGTAGTAGTTGTGATAATATAAAAGAAGCTGAAAGAATTGATCCAAATGGTGTAGGAAGGGTTGCTATATGATAGCTGGCTTTCCCTTGGCTAAAAGAGAGTTAGATTATCAGGTAATTAAAATCAAGCTAAGTAGGAAAAAAGTTCTAGTAGACTCTTTTAATGTAATAAATAAACTTAGCATGTTTGTAAGTTGTTTTCCTTTGAAAAAGGCACATATTTAATTGTCCTTGTTAGTGTGTGTTAACCTTAACCTCTATTGAATAGTACATAAATTGGATCACTCAATTTTTTTAATAAAAAAGTATTTTTGTCAAAAGTTCATGTGATATATATAAATAATAAGTCAAAAGATACACAGAGAAAGAATAACATGCGGATCACCCTTAAAAGCACAACATAATTACCTAAGAAGATAGAGTTTCAGAAGTCTGCATACAACACAACCAAATATCATGTAATGATATTAGATTAGTATGGACAAATGTTGCAAGAGGCTGAATCTAATGAAGAGTAAAAAGTGAGCTAGTTGTTTAGAAATTTTCTTTGAGATTTAGACTTGCTTTATACTACTTCCATTTTGAATAACAATTGAATACTTATTAGACTTAATTTTCATGATGCTTGAATTTTTAGGCTCAATTATATTGAATGGAATTTGAATGTTAAAGGAATATATTTGATGTTTGGTTTGATTGTTGAATTTTTAAGAATAGATGATGGTATAATTTAGTGGTTGGTTTACTAAATAAACAACATCTTTCAGTATTGAAAATCATCGGCAATATCATATAATTTATTTTTAGAAAATTAAAATGACGACCAAAGTTATCGGTAGAGCACCTAAATAGTAAATAATGTATGATTTATACCGACTATAATAGTTGGAAGAGTGCTAAAATGATTAGTAAATAAGGAATATATGTCGACTACAATAATCGGAATATATATTAATTAATTGTTTAATTGTTTAACTATTATGACAACGGTAGTCGCGTTAGTATTTCAATATTGTCTCTTAGTTTTTCAAGAAGTCTTTTAGGATTTTGTAATACATGTATCTAGTTAATTATGCAAAACTTTTTGTTTTTTATTTTGTGTAGAATAAATAGTGATATAGTTGATGATTGTAATCATATCAAGTGGCCTTAAGTAGCCTATATAAAACTTGAGCATTCTCGAAAATATAGTATTTTCCTTCTATATTTCCTACAGGAACTGTCTTTAGACTATAGAATCATATAACTTTATAAAAGAGAACCCTAGGCCCGCCTACGTGGCACAAGCAAGAATTTCCTTTAAAAATAACTTATTTCCAAATCTAACCTTCCTCTTTCACGAAAAATGTGACTTTTATAAAAAGCTGCGACTTTAATGAAGAGTTGTGACTTTTATCAAAGTTGTGACTTTTATAAAAAGTTGTGACTTTTATCAAAAGTTGTGACTTTTATGAAGAGTTATGACTTTATGAAAAGTCGTGTCTTCTATGAAAGGTTGTGAATTTTTCAAAGCGTTGCAACTTCTCCAAATAGTTGTAACATTTTTTATAAGCTCAATAAGCATTTTGTCACACTACTACCCTTTGTTCGCTATAAATAGAGGGATTTTCTCTCATTTTAAGACAACAAAACTTCTGATCTTATTCTTCTACTTCCTTAAAACTAAATATTCGTGTACTTTGGTCATGTTGAGTGACTTACTAAAACCACTGTTTTTGTATCATTAAGTTAGTGAATAAAATTGTTTCATCCAGAGAGGATGTTATTCTTTAAACCTCTGGTATTGGAGGGGAATAGTTTTCTTAACGGGACATTGTGCATTCAGTTGACTCAATTTTTTCTTTTCTATTTCTTTCTATTTTTACATATCTTGGTATATTTCGTACACTCATTAATTGATGCTTATGATATTAATTGTTGTTTTTGAGTACATATTTTTAACTCTGTTGTTTATATTTCTGCAAAGTTATTCTCTCCAGTTATATTGAACTAAACATTTAGTACACATAGTCATTGTGTAGAAAATACTTATTGTACTCAGTTCTCCAAGAATTCATGTTTTGCTATTTTATATTAAATTTTATAACTTAAAAGTAGTATATATAAGCTTACAAAACGTCTATTTTTACATAGATATGAAATTCCTCCCTTATCAATTGAAGAAATTCATTATGCAAGTTCAAAAGTTATAATTGCTTTCATGTTCAAGCTTAATATTTTGTTTTGGATATGTTAACAATTTTTTTGAATTTTCTCCTAAGACATATATCACAATTGTATAATCTATACAACTTCGATGGTTCTTTTTATTACGAAATATCTTTGTTTACATATTCTTATTTTCTTCTTTAATTTCCTTTTAACGTTTATTAAAGGACCAATGATTTTCGTATATAATTCATTCATTAGAGTTTCTTGAGTTATGTGATAATTACAAATAATCAAATTCATGTTCGAATATTGCTAATATTTTTTTAAGAGCCTATTTTTCATTATTTTAATGTATGTATAATAGTAAAATATTATTTGTCAGTTCAGTGCAATTATTATATAATTTATAACCGCACGAAGCGCAGACGAATTACCTAGTGTATATATATATATATATATATATATATATATATATATATATATATATATATTTGAGATGTCCGATTTGGGTATGCTGCATTATTTTCTTGGGCTTGAGGTGAGACAAAGTTTGCATGAAATTTTATTTCACATAGAAAGTACGGTACTTAACTTTGAAGAAGTTCAACTTGATGAATTGCAATCCATCTCCCACACCCATGAATATCAATAAGAAACTAATACTTAATGATGGTACAGGTGCAACATATGCTTCTTACTTTAGAGGCTTCGTCTAAATTACTTATCCCACAAAAGGCTCGATATAGCATTCTTTGTCAGTTTTATTTCAAGGTTTTTGCATAGTCTTTCAAAGAAACACCTAGGTTCAACCAAAAGGATCATGTGATATGTTTCTGGCATAACAAGTTACAGAATTGGGTAATTAAAAAAGTAACAGATTTCATATTACTTGGGTTTACTGATAGTGATTGAGCAGGTATCCTTGAAAATCACAGGAAATTAACCAAGAGTTGATTGGTCCAACTAAAATATGATTTTGACAATGAGGAGACGATTGCTATGAAGAAAAAATTATACTTTTCATAGTAGAACGAAGCACGTCAACATCTGTTATTACTTCATTAGCGATCTAGTTGTTTGTGGAATTATCTCATTGAAATTTTGACACAAAAATGATCATGTTGATGATGTTCTTATGAAATTGCTTATGCACAACAAGAATGATTTTTTCCAACAACAAATTAGGGTTTGTGATTTTTAAGAAGGGAGGAGTGTGGACTAATTCTTCTACATAATCAAGTTGCACAAAATATGTTTGTGAGTCTGGTTTTTAGGATTATTGGGTTTATGTATTACCTATTCAATGAACTATCTTCTTATTGTAGTGTATCATGTGTACCACTTCCCCATCTTTTTTCATTATTCGTTAGTTGCTTTATTTTAGCTTAAAATCGTAAACCTATAAATTATAGTAGGTGTTATTGTTAAGTAGTAAAAAAAATTGATCAGTTTAAAGATATTATTTCAGAAAGTTATTTTCTTTGCCTTTCATCTCTTAATAAAACAAGTCATAATATAGCTCGTTGTTTGAGACCACTGGTCGTAGGGAGACTCATATATAAGAATAATCCACCGTTAAAATTACAGTGGTCAAAATTATTCATGTGATAAAATCTTTAGCTATTTTGTTTAGTTATTATTCTGAAGTACTGGGGGTAACATTATATAAAATGATATTGCAAAGGATTTTCAGGATCCAAACTTTCTATAATTGAATATTTTGTTAATAGTAACATCTCATTTAGGTTACATCATAATTATTCTTTCTAATGATTTTAAAATATAAATTGATTTAAAACACATGCCTTTCACTTATGTTATCAAATCAATTGCATTCACTAAAATTACTTTTTTAGAACTATTTAATATAATCGACATGCTATTATCGTAGAATACACAATTATAGAAATCAATATATTATAAACATAAGAATTTCAAAATGTTAAATGTTTATTAAAAAAATCTTTAATATGTTGATTGACTTTTCTACCATTAAAGGCTAAATTCAAAAAGATAAAACATTTTGGGTAAAATTTTATATTTAGATTTACCTAATAATTTGAATCTAACTAAAACTTTGCATATTGAATTGAATTCTTCATCTATCAAACAAGAATTTGATAATAATTCAAACTGATCATATGCCTCTTTGCAGAGGTAGATATTTTTAACATATGGTAATCAAAAGTATCAGATAGCAGATTCTTTGTTTTTTTAGAGTTATTGGAAGGTAGTTTGGAAAATCGCAGGAGATTCTTTTTCTGGAGGAACCTCATGGAGTTCATCGTCTCCGGAAGCACAACACATTCATGCAAACTTCAGCAAGTTTTCAAGCTATCTGCCTAAGGAAATGTCACGACCAAGACCATCGTAATTGACACCCACAGTAACCATCCGCTAGGAGAACCACTATTACAACCCAAACTAAGAACCTAAACCAAAATTGAGGCAATTAAAGATACAAAATAACTTTTAAATAACTACATTATTTATTAAGGAACTAAACAAATCAACTAACACCAATGTAGAAATACAACCCCTAGAACCTAAAAGTCATTGTACAAAAACTCTACTAACTACCAATCTAAGAACAAGGTGTACAAACCCCAAAACTAAACAACACCTTAACAAATAGTCTGAGTTCGAAAAGAACGACTTAAATAAAAGAGAACTCAAGGCAGCCTGGAAGAACTAGCTCACCATTGAATTTGAAACTGTCACTGATCTTCTAAATGATGTTTATCAATAGCCACCGAAAGATGCCATTTACTCAATAAAAATAAGAGCAAGTGCAATATCAGTACACAACCACAATGTACTAGTAAGATCATGCAGCTATCCCACTAAGTGAAACGCATGTAAGTAACCACAACATTATAAAACAGGCATATACCAAACATATACAATATCATCATCCTTCACATCAACGAACAGTACTTTCACAATTCTCAACAATATACAATTAAATCATTTTTGAGCAAAAAATAGTCTTTCAACATCAATCATCATTAGAGATGAACGTAATCATCACAAGTAGATACCCAAGAGAATTCAATGGTCCTCTCACGGAACCCAATTCAATGGTCCTCTTATGGAACCCAAACATAAATTGTTAGCTTGGCGGAACGTGTCAAGCCGATCCCATAATTGAGTCGAAACATGTTAACCCGATCAAAAATTTATTCCGGAATGTGGCAACCCGATCCAATAGTTATGTCGGAAAGTGGCAAGTAGATCCAAGTTAGCTTGTCAGAACGTGGCAATCTGTTCCTGAATCACACACAAAAATCACAACACAAGTACATCATCAAGATCATACAACAAGAGGTGATTCATGGCATACAATTATTTAATTATCCTCACTTACAATTAGGTTGATCAATAATGCAACATTAGCATACATAAATACATTATAATTAAGCAATTACCAACATGAAATCACAATCATTCCCTACCTCGAATCCAAGCTTGAATCCCCCTAAGGCACTTGAATATTCCCTTTTAAGATTCTTTCCGCTTGTTCTAGGTCTACAAATAACAATTTATATGCAATGAAAAAACAATATAAGGTATAATTATCCTGTTTATAACAAACCCATTAACCATACACCAAACCTAAAATCTGAATACCTAATTTAGAGCTTTTTCCACCATAAATTCTAGATCAAAACCCTTTCCCATCAATAATAACCCAAGAAAATAGGTTCTACGGATCCAAAAATGGATTCGGGGTGTTAAAATCTTAGTTTTAGCCTCAAAATGGTGAAAACTGTCAAGAACTCGTCTGGGGTCGCCTCCTTAGCTATAAAAATTGCAAAGTGTCAAATAAGGTTGTTTAGGGGCTTATTAGCGACTTTAAGTTGCATTTGACCCGCTACGACGGACCCATCCGACTACAACAGCACCGCTACAGCGCCGAGAATCCTGCTACAACGGCCTCAACAGAGACATGATGTACTCGTTCACGCTAAGATCATTTATGGGAGTTCTTCTCACCCAAATACGATTTCATAAAGTGTTACAGGTTCCTTATCATCGTAGTTATCTACTAATGTAATTAAATTCACAAATATATGTCTAATTCATTAATAGATTTTCCTACATCTTAATGACTTCAATTTCATCGAAATCTGGACTAGGCTAGAAATTTTAAGTTAATACCAAAAAGTATTTTAGCCACAATTCTTTCTTCATTGACTTTTCCGTAATAACGAAATCAGGTTGTTACAATAGATACAAATTTACCCATCACTCATCTCCGAGTGATCAACTAGGAATGACTTGGCTAAAATAAATGTAGAGTAGCATCTAAATCATAGAATTACTAGGAATACTTGTCTCGCATGCCCTTCTTATCGAATATCATTACCCCCTAAGGTTTCACGTCTCCAACCTCTACATAAATTCTCATGAGCTTAAGTTATAACAATTTTGATCTTTAGAAATCAGATAATAATCGAGGGATATGTCCAAGCATACAACCCCTCCAACAACACTATTGAATTGCTAGATTTAGTAATTGTATATTAGCTCTTAAGAATAGTAGAATTGGACCCACTAATACCCACATTCAACCACACATAATCGATACATGACCTTGACGACAAGATGAAAATCAAAATTATCGAACAACCATAAATACGCAAAGTAGCCTTTTTATAAATTCACATAAGCAAGGTGGTACAAGTAGAACCATCAAAATATTTTAACAACTCCAAGATCATACCACATAAGTCATCTTAATTAACCAGGTCTTCCCAAATCATCCCACTCAACCAAGGAAACATCGCATTATCAATACAATTGATCCACCACTAGGAATCCATTCCCAAAAGTGAAAGCACACGTGAACATAACTAGCTCATCACACTCACAACCATGTATAAAATTAAATAGATGGTCACATAAAATTTTATCGAATGTCCCAAAAGGTTTTCCTTTGAAGAGTCGATACCCATCCATTTCCATTCACCTTAAACAACACACTCCTCACACCCTTCGACTGAAGCCAACACTCTTAATACTAATAACCATCATAACCACTCTAACCATTGACCTTACTTTAAGCCAACACTTTTTAAATGAAAATCTTCCTAAGATACTTTAACAATCAACAGTAATCAACCTTATGACTCAACCCAGGTGTAAGTCTTTTCAAATGCTCAATACCTAATACAATCTATCACTATTCACCTTGAAATTCATACGTTGAAAAAATATATCACCACGAATGTAAACTTTTAATGAAATTTTTTTATTGTAAATTCAATTGTATAACAAGATCCCCTTATCTATCAACATTAGCTTATACTTCGATGAATTTTATGATTTCATGGATCTTCGTGTATCGTGGATCACATCTCCATCGATTTCACAATATCTTTTCGCTAAAATTCAATCCTACACGTAACTAAACTCATAATAAAACCAAAACACTTATCATCACACTCGAGCTAATGGCTGCATACTCCTTTCACAAGTCCTTTTTCAATAGTTTTTAATCAGACTTGTGACCCTATTACCATAGCCACATCATCATGAAATAAATCACGCGTCTCTGAATCCAATTATCTACCACTGTAAAGATAACTTCTTAGCCCTTGCAATCAAATAAAATATTCGCGCTCTCGCCTCTCTCTAAAGGTTGCACTTCATCCCACTATATTTCTTTATTATGACTTTAACTCTTTAACTTTGATTCGAATGATGATCCCCCATCTCTTAGAACTTTCCATACAACCACGTTACTCACCAAATACGGGAAATCGACATCCTTAAATACTCCCAAGTCATAATTACTACACCAAAATTGCGTAGCCACAATCTTATTATATAGTTTCATTCCGTCACAATCTACCACAAACTCTTGTTATCATTGTTTTATTGAAAAAGGGAATTTATAAGTTTGACTTTTTTAGAGTCGCCACTTAATTTTGAAAAAAAATTAAAAAAATTTTTGCTTTCAAAAGACTTTAAACAGAAAAAAAACTAATGAAAACATTTTAAAGAGTTCGGGAATTCATATTAACGTCTTAGGAAGGTTTTGAAAGCACCTAAGACGTTTCGCTAACTTACGGTTTTCCGACAACTAACTTAGTTTGGCTAAGACTTGCGATTTGCGATAAAATATTTCTTAGAGTTGATTTTGGAAATTGTAGTATCTAATCTAAGTAAAAATTGTTTACAAATTATTTCTCTTGTTTAAAATTTATTCAAATTGATAAAACTTTTACGACGTTCTACGGGAATTTAAAGTTTTTCCAACGTTAAAACTAGCAACAATTAAGCGCAAGCAAATAATTAAAAAACACGTAAAGAAAGAGAAAGGGAGAGACATTTGGGTCCAAATCCGAGTTCTGTTCGCCTTGACCGGACTTTTGGACTCACCTGTTTTGGGTTTTGACCCATTTTCTTTTTTGGGTTTCAACCCATTTTCTTTCGTACCTGTCCTAGACTAAGCAAATAGTTAATACTAAATAGATACAATGAAGTAAAAGGCGACAAGGGCTTATGCCCGAAAATAAATACAATACAAAAAAATGCAAAAATAAAACGGATCTTCTAATCCATCTTTTCCGACTTTCTTCAAATCCTCATGCTAGCTCAACTGTCCGCGAATTTTATAGGTTGACTCGATATGAAAGTTAAGCCCTTAGGGCTTTCCCGAAAATGCAAAGAGAGGGGAGGTGGGAGTTCATAATGACCTCGAACGCATCTCACATGCAAACAAATGAATAGAATACATTAGTAACAACTCATCGACTTATAATATAAGAAAATAATGCTATAATACACATGACAATGCTCATATATTAAGTATTATAAAAAGGGCAATAGAGAAGCTTATGTATAACTTAGAATCCATACAAGGATGACTCTAATGGAAAATTACCGACAACTGCAATCAACACTAGTCCAAAATTTCTTTTTTTTTTAAAAAAAATCAAGCAATAATCCTGTTAAATCATTCAAGATAGAAGTGGACAAATAACACTATTTATTTATCTTTTAAAAATAAATAAATAAGGAAAGAGTAATAATAAACAAAATAAAAAAAGCATGCTTCTTAGCACATGGATGAAAAATAAAAAACTTCAATTAATTACTTTGTTAATAACCAGGCTTCTGCCAAACTTTGCGCGTCCCGAAATATAGGAGAGTCATAACACGTACTTTAAAAGATCACACTAAACTCGAATAAAAAAAGAAATCGTTTTACATACATACAACCTAAAAGGGAAGGTCTTATGCTCTATTTAACTTGGAAAATATGCAGTGAAGATAAAATAAAAACTTTCATATGACAAATAAACAGTAGATGAGTTAAGAAACTCGATCCAACCTTGTTCGAGCGATGAATCCATCGAACAATTACAAGGACAGAAGACCACACTTCAAACTAAATGTAAAGAAGAATAGAAGAAGATAAACTTCAAACGGAAAAACTATAATGGAAAATCGACATAACTAAAAAAAACTAGAGATTCAAAATAATAAATGTAAATACACAAAGGGAACTTCAAAATCTAGACGTCTCGATCCGTTCATCTCAACTCGAGGTGAAAGAACAAGGAAAATGACGTCAAATATTCAAATTTATCACCAACATATGACAAAATGGGAATAGACTGAAACAAGTAGATCGACTAAAAAAGAAACTATACGAAACTACATCCAAGAAGACTCAAAAATAACAAAGAGCAGTTACCATTTTAGGCTATAAAACAATTCCAAAATTACACTGCTCGAACAAACATATTTAGATAGTATTCTCGGATAACCCTTTCTATGAGATTAAAATATTACCACACTCAAATGAACTTACTGTAAGAAAAATAAAGCTCCAACTAATTCAACAAGACGGGACTTCATTCAAGTGACAAAATTTGAAACTAAGTTAGACTAAGTGAAGCCAAATAAATTCGGAATAGGGTGACGCGAGCCAGAACAAAGACGAGTAGGAACTAAGAAAATCACGAGATCGGGAACATTCACATACTTTGTACTGACCAACCTGAAATTTTGAACTTATATTTCCAAAAGAAAATGCAATAAACTTCAGATAAAATGAGATAAGATAAATGCATTTATACAGTAAAGCAGGGGAAGGTTTTGAACATCTTTAATAATACCAAGAAAATAAGCATGTATTATAAGTCGTAACGACGTTATAAACTTCATCGGAACAACTAGAATATCAAGTCTGGGAACTAAAACTACACGCATTCAAGAGCTAATCAACAACCCAACAGAGTTTGTCACTACAGGACCTAAAAATTTGCTAAAGGGATGACACTTTACTCAAAACGAAACAAACATTGAAGCGCTAATTTATCAACCTATACAGAGGGATTAAACAGAACCAAGTTTGGAACATACTAAAAAAATGAGAAAGGTTTTAGGAATTTAAGAATCGAGTGGTAAACCACATATTCACAAGAAAAAAAAAAACAGATGAAGGGCACAATAACAAGCATTTGCATTCAATCACATGCGACGGAACTGTTGATAAATAAGTGAAAAGAAAGGGAGAGCATGTCACCTTGTTTCGAGCAGCGATACCGAGGACAGGACGAGCTGAGATACGACGACTTCACCACACAACGGGTACGTAGACAGCACCAAGGAACTCAAGAGAGTTTCGAGTCGCGAACAGCTCAAAGGAGAACCCAATAAATAAAGATAAAGGAAACTTAGGGGGAAACTCGACTATCTTTCCTTCTTAGCGCTTTAGTGTATATTTCGATCACTATACTTAGGATATTTGTGTTCTCTGCTTAAAGAAAAACGTAACTCCAAATAAGCTCTATTGATTTTCTCAAAGGAAACTCCCACTTCTTAGTATTTCCCTTCTCTGTGGCTGCTTCAAAATGAAGAAACAAATCCCTCTGTTTTTTTTGCCTTTCAAACAATTTCCTTCCAAAAAAAAATAATCCCCCCTCTAAGAAAATAGACCAAGATTATATAGGGAAAATTAGGGTTTTTTGAGATAAGCATAATGGGCATCCGGATCAAGGCCCATCCCCATTTGAATTTGAAAAACCCTCCCCAAAAAGGACGAACATCTCTTCTGCAAAATCACCCCTATTACAGAAAAAGGAAGGCGAGATCGACGGCTTTGAACGATTCCCTCGTCCTTTGGGCGACGTGGCTCGATCCTATAACCCCAAGGACGATCTCGCGTGCTTTGTGTGCTGCGGAAGTTGTACGCTTGACAGCAAATGGAGGAAGAAGACAAAGACACAACAGACTGCTTTCTGCGAGCGACCGTTGCACTCTCTTTTGTTGCTCTCGCTGCTCACGCGCCATTTGCTTTCGACTTCTATTCGCTGCTGTTGTCGTCTCGTTGTTGTTGTTCACGAAATGGCGGTGCGTTTCCGGGTTTCTATCTATCTCTTCCTCTGAGTTTTGCTTCATCAAAGGAGCAAAAGAGACATGGATTGGGTCAGGACAGAGGGTATAAGGTTGTGGGCTGGATCTGGGAATTGGGCTGTTGAAAAGGGGAAGAAAAGAGGGAATTGGGCTGGAAGTTGGAATTGCAATGGGCTAATTTTGGAGAAAATACCCATGTTTGGATGGAGAAAAAGTTGGACAAAGGGAAATAGAAATTAGTCAAATTGAATTCAATTGGTGAATTTGACTAAAAATAAAGTAAAACGAATTAGTATAATTAATTTACGAGCTTATTAATTTAACAAGAGAAAATAGTTAACTCAAACATAACCTTTTGAGATTATGCGCCACTAATATAACCAAAATTTAATTTATTAAAAGTAAGTGAAACAAAATTCCTTCAAGATGATTTTCGAATATTTATGAAATAAACTAATTATATACATAATCATGTAAATCATATATACTACCTAAAATTATTGAAAACAAGGAGATTAATTAAAAATATCTTAAAAGATTTTAAACTTTATAAAGTCTAATTATCTTGAATTATTTAGAATTAAGAAGCTCGTTAATTAATTTATATCGTCGAGGGTCAAAATTGGGTGTCAACAACTGTCCCTCATTTTACTTGGATTGATGCAAGAAATTCGAGGAAAATAAAATTGACCAAGCCAATTTTGACTGACCACATACTCGTCTCTAAGAAAGGGATTTGGTACGGACTTTAGGAATTATGGCCAAACCCTGGAAATGGGTTTTCTACATATCTCAGGCTATATGAGAATTCAGGTCACTCGTAGTTCGCTACGCTAGATCTAACGCACGATTTTGAAAGAAATCAAAGGTCACTCCAGTACCGAATTATGAAGGTATCGAAATACTCGGGAATAGGATTTAAGTGTGAATGTTGGAATACAGCCGAGTTTTTGACATTGAACTCGCCTACATATCCTTATACCTCAGGAATCAGGCTGCTTGTAGTTCGACTCGATCGGTTGAAAAGGAAATCTATTATGCTAGATAACCCTTTTGTATAGGACGAGTGACAAGTTAAATCGAGTATGAAAAAGAGGCTTATAACCTCTTAGCCATGAATGTGGAGCTCTTCACATCCATAGGTAATAACTTACACGGACATAATTTCCAAAGATCTTGGCACATCGTCACTCTGATTGGAAACTTGCCTCCGGTAGACCAAAATTCCGGGTGCAAAACTAAAACTGACAAAATGAAGAAAAACCCACATGCCTTCTGATAGGGGTGTGGTTTGATTGTGGTGGAAGTCGCTCCTCTGCTAGCGTCCTAAGAGTTTGACACTCCTCTTTGGACTATGTCCCAGTTCGCTGCTAAGAAAAAGTTCCACGTTGTGCTGCATCCTTTTTGATGTCGTCCGCACCTGTGGTATATTTTGGAGAATTCATCCTTTCGGATGCTCTCGACAAAGATTGAGATAAAACTCGTCAGCATAAAATACAATTAAAAAGGGAGACAGTGTCTTTTACCGTGTCGAAACTTAATTGCTTTCCTCGACATTTGACGTCAACTCGATCGGTTTGACGTAAAGCAAATAAAGCTCATGTCTTGTGTCTGCAATATAATCTTCAATGTACTCTTCATTGGATGTCAAAATAAATAAAAACTTATGCAATGTTGATATTTTTTGATGTCGTCTTTAATGATTCTTTTGGCATCTAATCTTGCCAAATAAAAGATGCATTTGATGTTGATGGGTAAATATTTCTCTTGAGATGCACGATTTCTACTCTGGTAGTGCATGATTTTTTGCGGGGTATGAATATCTTCCCGCGATGCGTAAATTTCTGCGAGGCATGAAATCTTCTCGCGATGCATAAATTCCGAAAGGTATGAAAGCTTCTTGCGATGCATAAATTCAGCAAGGTATGAAATCTTCTTGCGATGTATAAATTTCTGCGAGGCATGAAATCTTCTCGCGATGCATAAATTTCTGCGAGGCATGAAATCTTCTCGCGATGCATAAATCCGCAAGGTATGAAAGCTTCTTGCGATGCATAAATTCAGCAAGGTATGAAATCTTCTTGCGATGTATAAATTTTTGCGAGGCATGAAATCTTCTCGCGATGTATAAATTTCTGCGAGGCATGAAATCTTCTCGCGATGCATAAATATTGACTCGCGATGCATGATCTTCCGCTATGCGTGAAAATTGACTCGCGATGCATGATCTTTCGCGATGCGTAAATTCAGCAATGTATGAAATCTTCTTGCGATGTATAAATTTCTGCGAGGCATGAAATCTTTTCGCGATGCATAAATTCAGCAAGGTATGAAATCTTCTAGCGATGTATAAATTTCTGCGAGGGATGAAATCTTCTCGCGATGCATAAATTTCTGCGAGGCATGAAATCTTCTTGCGATGTATAAATTTCTGCGAGGGATGAAATCTTCTCGCGATGCATAAATTTCTGCGAGGCATGAAATCTTCTTGTGATGTATAAATTTCTGCGATGCACGAATATTGACTCGCGATGCATGATCTTCCGCAATGCATGAATATTAACTCGCGATGCATGATCTTCCGCGATGCATGAATATTGACTCGCAATGCATGATCTTCCGCGATGCATGAATATTGACTCGCGATGCATGATCTTCCGCGATGCATGAATATTGACTCGCGATGCATGGATATCAACTCTTGATGTCATCCTTCGTACCAAATGAAGATAGTGCTTAAATCGAGCACCATAGCGATCTTCTGGGTGCCTTCTAGATAATCATATCGTCTCAATTGACGATAACGGTAAAATGACTTTCAGATACTATATCGTCTTGATCGGCAACAATATAAATGACCCCTCCGAATAATGTATTTTCTTGATCGACAATAAAATAAATAAACCTTCCGGGTAATGTATAATATCATATATGACATTATAATTCAAATGACGTCCTTTACGGAAACCGTAAACTCTTTCTCGCTTGATACACCTTCGAATCTGGCTGGACGTTCTTTATAGACTTCATGTTGTTGGAAATTGACTGAAATAAACAAATCATATTCCCAAGTCCCTGGTATAAGCAATAAAATAATTCTTGCGTCTACAGGAACACTGTTAATTTGGGAGAGATTTCTCCTCCCTCGACTCCTCCATATTCATCGATCAGAGGAATTTGCTGATATCTGAGCAATATTATAAGCCTGCATCCACAGAAAAATCGTTAGTTTTAAAACGGACTAATCTGTGTCGATTCTTCAGTTGTCTGCTCCTTGTCCTGCTATCTCCGATTGATCTTCCTGATCTCCCAACTCTTGATATATAAGACAAAATATTTTATGCCAAAACAAATTAAACATGAAAGGAAAATCTTTAGAAAAATAAATTTTTGAGAAGTAATATTTTGAAAAGGGTCACTGCCAAATGTCATGTCACGTCAGGCTTAGCGAACTTCTTTGAGTTTGGGTGCTCGGAGGTTTAATCGCTGGGGAGTATTCACAATCACTCTAGACTGTCGATAATCCCATGTTGAAATTTTGAGGCCATCCTTAAAATTTCTGTCCCAGTTACAAGTTATGGCTTATCTTCAACTGTCGGTAAGTAAATCATGGATTTTTCGAGGTCCTCTCGAAAATTCTGTCCCAGTTGCAATTTTGAAGTATTTTCAGTCTTGGCTTGCTGAGGAAAAATCTTCTTCTTGAGAAATTTTGAGACTCTCTCAAAAAATTCTGTCCCAGTTTCTATTGTAAAGAGGAATAGAAATCTTACGGGAGATATGACCGAACCCTTGTGGCGCCTACGTATCCCGTTGAGGCAGGAATCAGGTCAAACGTAATTCCCCCTCAAAGGTTAACAATAATAAGAAATTTACAAAGGAAACCGACCGAGGCCGACATAGGCCGCCTACGTATCTCATTCTTGAGAATTTTGGTCAAACGTAGTTCAAATACAAAGAAATATTTAAAGGGGATAAAATGGGGTGACCGAGGCCGACATAGACCGCCGGCGTATCTCATTTTTGAGAGTTCAGGTCAGACGTAGTTCATTACAAGAGGTATAAAATTTTAAACGAAACAAATGCACAATTACAAGAAAATAATAGAAATGCAAACCGAAGCTTCACACGTAGTATCTCTTGACAGCATCAGAGTTGATCGGTTTCGGCCATGCGGTGCCATCCATCTCCGACAGGACCAAAGCACCTCCAGACAATACTTTGCGAACCATGTAGGGCCCTTGCCAATTTGGTGCGAATTTTCCTTTGTACTCTTCTTGATGAGGAAAAATGCGCTTAAGGACCAACTGACCGATTTCAAAAATTATAGCTCTGACCCTCTTGTGGAAAGCTCGAATCATTCTCTGTCGATATAGTTGACCATGACAAACGGCAACCATTCTCTTTTCGTCAATCAAAGTTAACTGATCAATCCTCTTGCTAACCCATTCAGCATTACTCAACTCAGCTTCTTTGATAATTCTCAAAGATGGTATTTCAACTTCGGCAGGTATGACTGCTTCTGTTCCATATACTAGCAAGTATGGAGTAGCTCCAATTGACGTTCTGACGGTCGTTCGATAACCTAGTAAAGCATATGGCAACATCTCATGCCAACCTCGGTGATTATCAATCATTTTCCTCAGAATCTTCTTGATATTCTTATTGGCAGCCTCTACAGCTCCATTCATTTGAGGACGATAAGCGGTCGAGTTTCGGTGAGTAATCTTAAATTGCTCAAATATCTCTCTCATCAAGTGACTGTTGAGATTTGCACCATTATCAGTAATGATAGACTCTGGTACTCCAAATCTGCATATCAAATTGTTGCGAACAAAATCAGCTACAACTTTCTTGGTTACCGACTTATAAGAAGTTGCTTCCACCCACTTGGTGAAGTAATCAATGGCAACCAAAATAAATCTGTGTCCATTAGAAGCGGCAGGCTCTATCGGACCGATGACATCCATACCCCAAGCTACAAATGGCCAAGGTGAACTCATAGCATTAAGTTCGTGAGGCGGCATTCAGATCAAATCACCGTGCACTTGACATTTATGACACTTCTGCACAAACTTGCAACAATCATTTTCCATGGTCATCTAGAAATAACCGGCTCGAAGGATTTTTCGTGCCAAAGTGAGCCCATTCATATGCGTTCCACAAACTCCAACATGTATTTGTTCAATAAGCTTCGCGGCTTCAGTAGCATCGACACATCTTAGAAGACTCAAATCTGGAGTTCTCTTATAAAGGACTTCTCCACTTAGAAAAAAATTGAGAGCCATGCGGCGTATCGACTTCTTTTGATTGGATGTAGCATCTTCTGGATAAATACCAGACTCCAAATATTTCTTTATATCAAAATACCATGGTAAACCGTCTGGTTCTGCTTCAACATGGGAACAATGAACTGGATGTTCTTTCAACTCTATATCCAAAGGATCAATATAATCAGTATCTGGATGTTTAATCATTGACGCAATGGTGGCAAGAGCATCGGCCAACTCATTTTGTATTCTGGGAGTATGTCTAAATTTGATCTTACGAAATCTCTTGCATAGCTTTTGTACATACTGCACGTACGGTATAATCTTTGGGTTCTTCACGGCCCATTCTCCTTGAACTTGATGAATCAAAAGATCTGAATCTCCAATAACCAACAACTCGTAGACATTCATGTCGATGGCCATCTTTAACCCAAGAATGCAAGCTTCGTATTCAGCCATGTTGTTCGTGCAATTAAATCGGAGCTTAGCTACCATGGGGTAGTGCTGGCCAGATTCTGACACTAAGACTGCCCCAATACCTTTTCCCTGATGATTTGCTGCTCCATCAAAGAATAATATCCAACCTGGATATGCTTCAGAAATATCTTCACCCACAAATGACACTTCTTCATCATGATAATAAGTCTTGAGCGGTTCATACTCTTCATCAACAGGATTTTCTGCAAGATGATCAGCCAAGGCCTGTGCCTTTATTGCCTTCTGAGTCACATACACAATATCAAATTCACCCAACAACATTTGCCATTTAGCTAACTTTCCTGTTGGCATCGCCTTCTGGAAGATATACTTCAACGGGTCAATTCTGGAAATAAGGTATGTAGTATAAGAAGACAAGTAATGCCTCAATTTCTGAGCAAGCCAAGTCAAAGCACAACATGTTCTCTCCAACAGAGTGTAACGAGACTCATATGGGGTAAACTTTTTGCTTATGTAATAGATAGCTCTTTCCTTCTTCCCTGTCTCGTCGTGTTGACCGAGCACGCATCCGAATGCACTATCTGATACGGACAAATATAGCAACAAAGGACTCCCTTCTCGCGGAGGAACCAATACTGGCGGATTTGACAAATAGTTCTTGATAGCATCAAAAGCAGTCTGACACTCTTCAGTCCACTTTGTCGGAGCGTCTTTCTTTAACAGCTTGAAGATGGGCTCACACACCACCGTTGATTGAGCTATGAATCTACTAATGTAGTTCAACCTCCCTAAGAAACTCATCACCTCTTTTCTCGTCTTCGGCGGAGGTAACTCTTGAATTGCTTTAATTTTAGAAGGGTCGAGCTCTATACCCCTTCTACTAACTATAAATCCCAACAACTTTCCGGCTGGAACTCCAAAAGCGCATTTGGCGGGATTTAGCTTCAAGTTGTAACGACGCAAACGGTCAAAAAACTTCCTTAGGTGTGTCAGGTGGTCCGAACTTTTGCGGGACTTGATTATGACGTCATCTACGTACACCTCGATCTCCTTATGAATTATATCATGAAATATAGTCGTCATAGCCCTCATATAGGTAGCACCAGCATTCTTGAGGCCAAATGGCATCACTCTGTAATGATATACCCCCCACGGTGTAATAAAAGCTGTCTTTTCTGCATCTTTCTCATCCATCAAAATCTGATGATAACCTGCGTAACAATCCACAAATGACTGCATTTCATGCTTAGCACAGTTATCGATCAAAATATGAATATTTGGCAATGGAAAGTTATCCTTAGGGCTAGCTTTGTTGAGATCTCTGTAGTCGACACAAATTCTGATTTTCCCGTCTTTTTTGGCGACCGGAACAACATTCGCCAACCAAGTCGGGTATTGTGTCACCTCTACCAATCGAGACTCAATCTGCTTGGTGATCTCTTCTTTAATCTTTAAACTCAATTCAGGCTTGAACTTCCGAGTTTTTTGCTTCACCGGCTCGAACCCAAGATTAATCGGTAATTTGTGAGACACCACATCGGTACTCAACCCTTGCATGTCGCCGACTTCCCAGACGAACACATCAACGTATTCATCAAGCCAGTGAATCAGGCCTTTCCTTTGATCCTCACTCAAGTGAATACTGATTTTAACCTCTTTGACACACTCTTGGTTGCCCAGGTTTACCGTTTCAGTTTCCTCTAAATTTGGTTTATACTGATTTTCAAACTGACGAAATTCCTTGGCAACATACTCTGGTTCCTCACTTTCCTCTTCATAGTCATCAACCTCGTCATCACCTGCCTCATTTTGTTCATTCAGCTCGTGACACGACATGACATTGGCAGGTTGAAAACTTACCTTACTGAAACCATAAATAAACGAAGTTAGAAAATCAAAGCATGAAAGATGATTAAATAAACAAAATTAAAAAATAAAAGAGGCTTTCATTAAAATTGAAAAACAATGCAAACTTTGGCCATGGCAGAGCCATATTGCCTTTTTAAACATCACGATGCGAATTTAAAATTCAAACAGTTAAGAAGAAAATGCAAAATGGTGGGTCTCGGGCCTCTTTTGGACTACCACCGATTTAAACATGCATAAAACGATGCCCTTCTACCAAGGAGTTCGGGAGACCAGGATGGGCGTGGAGGTCCAGTTCTGCAACGTCTCTCCGGGCTCAGCATCACGGAATCCTGTCAGCTCGACCTCTTTTTCAATAATAGCATCTATCTCTTCAAAAAGGCCACAGATTCCTTCCCCCAGGTCCTCCTCCTTGGCATGCTCACGAACTGGAAAGGATTGATACAGATGAGGGATTGGTTTAGCTAATGCTTGATCCTTCTTCTTCTTCATCTTCTCGTCATCATCTGTGGGGAGATACCCCAATCCATATTTTGCCCCCTTGGCAGGAACTTGAATGGGCTCGACAATTCCTTGGGAATTCCTTCCCAACCCAAAACCTGGTTCAAAACCACCTTGCAACATTATAGTGGCAATCATTTTATACACAGAAGGCATGAGGGGATGTGGGGCCAAATCTTCACCAGTGGCATTTACCAGCTCCACTGTATAGAAATCGGTACCTCGAGACACTTCATCAATAATCGGCGCCTGTCTACCAGAGTGATTCCCTTCACCATGAATAACCAACTCTTCATTTCTCCAAACGAGCTTCATCATCTGATGCAAAGTAGAAGGCACAACTCCAGACATATGAATGAAAGGCCTTCCCAGAAGAAGGTTGTAGCTTGTATCAATATCTAAGACTTGGAACTGCGCGCTGAATTCTGCCAGACCCATTTGGATGACCAGATTCACCGTTCCCAAGGTATCTCTTTGGACCCCATCAAAAGCCCTCACGTGGACTTAGTTTTGCTCCAACTTCCCCAAGTCAAAACGTAACTGCTTCAGTGTCGACAATGGACAAATATTCAAACCGGACCCATCATCCACCAAGACGCGATTTATGACCTTTTCACGACAGACCACAGTGATGTGCAACGCCTTGTTGTGCGATTTCCCTTCGAAAGGCAACTCATCATCACAGAAGCTGATGCGATGTCCTCGAATAACCTGGTGGATCATGGCGGCCACATTATCGCTGCTTGTGCCCGCGGCACATATGTATCATCGAGTGCTTTCATCAGAGCTTTCCTGTGTGATTGAGAACTCATCAACAGGGCCCAAACAGAAATCTGGGTAGGAGTTTTCTCTAAATGTTTGACGATAGAATAGTCATTCNTCCTCTTGCTAACCCATTCAGCATACTCAACTCAGCTTCTTTGATAATTCTCAAAGATGGTATTTCAACTTCGGCAGTATGACTGTTCTGTTCCATATACTAGCAAGTATGGAGTAGCTCCAATTGACGTTCTGACGCGTTCGATAACCTAGTAAAGCATATGGCAACATCTCATGCCAACCTCGGTGATTATCAATCATTTTCCTCAGAATCTTCTTGATATTCTTATTGGCAGCCTCTACAGCTCCATTCATTGAGGACGATAAGCGGTCGAGTTTCGGTGAGTAATCTTAAATTGCTCAAATATCTCTCCATCAAGTGACTGTTGAGATTTGCACCATTATCAGTAATGATAGACTCTGGTACTCCAAATCTGCATATCAAATTGTTGCGAACAAAATCAGCTACAACTTTCTTGGTTACCGACTTATAAGAAGTTGCTTCCACCCACTTGGTGAAGTAATCAATGGCAACCAAAATAAATCTGTGTCCATTAGAAGCGGCAGGCTCTATCGGACCGATGACATCCATACCCAAGCTACAAATGGCCAAGGTGAACTCATAGCATTAAGTTCGTGAGGCGGCATTCAGATCAAATCACCGTGCACTTGACATTTATGACACTTCTGCACAAACTTGCAACAATCATTTTCCATGGTCATCTAGAAATAACCGGCTCGAAGGATTTTTCGTGCCAAAGTGAGCCCATTCATATGCGTTCCACAAACTCCAACATGTATTTGTTCAATAAGCTTCGCGGCTTCAGTAGCATCGACACATCTTAGAAGACTCAAATCTGGAGTTCTCTTATAAAGGACTTCTCCACTTAGAAAAAATTGAGAGCCATGCGGCGTATCGACTTCTTTTGATTGGATGTAGCATCTTCTGAAATACCAGACTCCAAATATTTCTTTATATCAAAATACCATGGTAAACCGTCTGGTTCTGCTTCAACATGGGAACAATGAACTGGATGTTCTTTCAACTCTATATCCAAAGGATCAATATAATCAGTATCTGGATGTTTAATCATTGACGCAATGGTGGCAAGAGCATCGGCCAACTCATTTTGTATTCTGGGAGTATGTCTAAATTTGATCTTACGAAATCTCTTGCATAGCTTTTGTACATACTGCACGTACGGTATAATTTTTGGGTTCTTCACGGCCCATTCTCCTTGAACTTGATGAATCAAAAGATCTGAATCTCCAATAACCAACAACTCGTAGACATTCATGTCGATGGCCATCTTTAACCCAAGAATGCAAGCTTCGTATTCAGCCATATTGTTCGTGCAATTAAATCGGAGCTTAGCTGCCATGGGGTAGTGCTGGCCAGATTCTGACACTAAGACTGCCCCAATACCTTTTCCCTGGTGATTTGCTGCTCCATCAAAGAATAATCTCCAACCAGGATATGCTTCAGAAATATCTTCACCCACAAATGACACTTCTTCATCATGAAAATAAGTCTTGAGCGGTTCATACTCTTCATCAACAGGATTTTCTGCAAGATGATCAGCCAAGGTCTGTGCCTTTATTGCCTTCTGAGTCACATACACAATATAAAATTCACTCAACAACATTTGCCATTTAGCTAACTTTCCTGTTGGCATCGCCTTCTGGAAAATATACTTCAACGGGTCAATTCTGGAAATGAGGTATGTAGTATAAGAAGACAAGTAATGCCTCAATTTCTGAGCAAGCCAAGTCAAAGCACAACATGTTCTCTCCAACAGAGTGTAACGAGACTCATATGGGGTAAACTTTTTGCTTATGTAATAGATAGCTCTTTCCTTCTTCCCTGTCTCGTCGTGTTGACCGAGCACGCATCCGAATGCACTATCTGATACGGACAAATATAGCAACAAAGGACTCCCTTCTCGCGGAGGAACCAATACTGGCGGATTTGACAAATAGTTCTTGATAGCATCAAAAGCAGTCTGACACTCTTCAGTCCACTTTGTCGGAGCGTCTTTCTTTCAACAGCTTGAAGATAGGCTCACACACCACGTTGATTGAGCTATGAATCGACTAATGTAGTTCAACCTCCCTAAGAAACTCATCACCTCTTTTCTCGTCTTCGGCGGAGGTAACTCTTGAATTGCTTTAATTTTAGAAGGTCGAGCTCTATACCCTTCTACTGACTATAAATCCCAACAACTTTCCGGCTGGAACTCCAAAAGCGCATTTGGCGGGATTTAACTTCAAGTTGTAACGACGCAAACGATCAAAAACTTCCTTAGTGTCAAGTGGTCCGAACTCTGCGGGACTTGATTATGACGTCATCACATATACCTCGATCTCCTTATGAATCATGTCATGAAATATGGTCGTCATAGCCCTCATATAGGTAGCACCAGCATTCTTGAGGCCAAATGGCATCACTCTGTAATGATATACCCCCAGGTGTAATAAAAGCTGTCTTTTCTGCATCTTCCTCATCCATCAAAATCTGATGATAACCTGCGTAACAATCCACAAATGACTGCATTTCATGCTTAGCACAGTTATCGATCAAAATATGAATATTTGGCAATGGAAAGTTATCCTTAGGGCTAGCTTTGTTGAGATCTCTGTAGTCGACACAAATTCTGATTTTCCCGTCTTTTTTGGCGACCGGAACAACATTCGCCAACCAAGTCGGGTATTGTGTCACCTCTACCAATCGAGACTCAATCTGCTTGGTGATCTCTTCTTTAATCTTTAAACTCAACTCAGGCTTGAACTTCCGAGTTTTTTGCTTCACCGGCTCGAACCCTGGATTAATCGGTAATTTGTGAGACACCACATCGGTACTCAACCCTTGCATGTCGCGACTTCCCAGACGAACACATCAACGTATTCATCAAGCAGTGAATCAGGCCTTTCCTTTGATCCTCACTCAAGTGAATACTGATTTTAACCTCTTTGACACACTCTTGGTGCCCAGGTTTACCGTTTCAGTTTCCTCTAAATTTGGTTTATACTGATTTTCAAACTGACGAAATTCCTTGGCAACATACTCTGGTTCCTCACTTTCCTCTTCGTATCATCAACCTCGTCATCACCTGCCTCATTTTGTTCATTCAGCTCGTGACACGACATGACATTGGCAGGTTTAAAACTTACCTTACTGAAACCATAAATAAACGAAGTTAGAAAATCAAAGCATGAAGATGATTAAATAAACAAATTAAAAATAAAAGAGGCTTTCATTAAAATTGAAAAACAATGCAAACTTTGGCCATGGCAGAGCCATATTGCCTTTTTAAACATCACGATGCGAATTTAAAGTTCAAACAGTTAAGAAGAAAATGCAAAATGGTGGGTCTCGGGCCTCTTCCGGACTACCACCGATTTAAACATGCATAAAACGATGCCCTTCTACCAAGGAGTTCGGGAGACCAGGATGGGCGTGGAGGTCCAGTTCTGCAACGTCTCTCCGGGCTCAGCATCACGGAATCCTGTCAGCTCGACCTCTTTTCAATAATAGCATCAATCTCTTCAAAAAGGCCACAGATTCCTTCCCCAGGTCCTCCTCCTGGCATGCTCACGAACTGGAAATGATTGATACAGATGAGGGATTGCTTAGCCAATGCTTGATCTTCTTCTTCTTCATTCTTCTTCTTCATCTTCTCGTCATCATCTGTGGGGAGATACCCCAATCCATATTTTGCCCCCTTGGCAGGAACTTGAATGGGCTCAACAATTCCTTGGGAATTCCTTCCCAACCCAAAACCTGGTTCAAAACCACCTTGCAACATCACAGTGGCAATCATTTTATACACAGAAGGCATGAGGGGATGTGGGGCCAAGTCTTCACCAGTGGCATTTACCAGCTCCACTGTATAGAAATCGGTACCTCGAGACACTTCATCAATAATCGGCGCCTGTCTACCAGAGTGATTCCCTTCACCATGAATAACCAACTCTTCTTTCTCCAAACGAGCTTCATCATCTGATGCAAAGTAGAAGGCACAACTCCAGCCATATGAATGAAAGGCCTTCCCAGAAGAAGGTTGTAGCTTGTATCAATATCTAAGACTTGGAACTGCGCGCTGAATTCTGCCGGACCCATTTGGATGACCAGATTTACCGTTCCCAAGGTATCTCTTTGGACCCCATCAAAAGCCCTCACGTGGACTTAGTTTTGCTCCAACTTCCCCAAGTCAAAACGTAACTGCTTCAGTGTCGACAATGGACAAATATTCAAACCGGACCCATCATCCACCAAGACGCGATTTATGACCTTTTCACGACAGACCACAGTGATGTGCAACGCCTTGTTGTGCGATTTCCCTTCGAAAGGCAACTCATCATCACAGAAGCTGATGCGATGTCCTCGAATAACCTGGTGGATCATGGCGGCCACATTATCGCTGCTTGTGCCCGCGGGCACATATGTATCATCGAGTGCTTTCATCAGAGCTTTCCTGTGTGATTGAGAACTCATCAACAGGGCCCAAACAGAAATCTGGGTAGGAGTTTTCTCTAAATGTTTGACGATAGAATAGTCATTCGGCTGCATTCTCCTCCAAAACTCCTCTGCTTCTCCTTCGCTTATTGGCCTTTTGGCCTGATCCTTCTTTTGGCCTCCGAGAGCAAGCTCGTCAGGAGTGTAACATCTTCCGGATCTGGTCATGCCTTGAGCAGCAGCAGTTTCAATAACGAACTTAGGCTTGATAAGAGCTTTTGATGGCACCAAGGCAACAGCCTTTGCGGGTGTCAATATAACAAACTCTTTTTTCTCTTTGATAGTTAATGAAGCCACAGATCTTTCCAACTCGTGAGGGACCATTGGAGTTATCATCTTTGTCACACACCCATCGTCTTCTGTCTCTATCATATTCACGTTGCCGCCTCCATGATTTGGCAACGGGTTGGTGTTGACATTTGGTGCCGCTGGCTGGAGAGAGACTATATCTTGGTCAATCAGATCCTGAATTTTATGCTTGAGGTTGATACAATCCTCAGTATCATGCCCAACACTGTTGGAATGATAAGCACATCTCTGATCAGGCCTTTAGAATCTTGAATTGACATCCACGGGTTTGGGCCCTACAGGGTGGATGTATCCGGCCGCAGCCAGTCGCTCGTACAGCTTTGTTCAGCTTTCTATGAGCGCGGTGAAATTCCTTGCAGGTTTTTTCTCGAACCGAGGTCGAGGGGGATCATAACTTCCTTGTGGGGGAGGCGTCTGTTGATAACCTCGGTTGTTCGGACGTGGAGCTTGATTTCTGAGATATGGGTTTGTTTGGTAGTTTGGCAATGGAGCTTGGTAATTTGGAGGGGAATTTTGGTATAGTGGAGCTTGAACTTGATAAACAGGGAGAGGTGATCTGTAGATCGACTGCACGTTAGCACAGCTGGGAGCCATACCCTGGTAATGAGGAGATGGAGTTTGGTAGAGTGTAGGGTGATTTGGATAAACTGGAGATGGATTTTGGTAATTTGGGGGTGGATTTTGGTATAGTGGAGCTTGAATTCGGATTATGGGGTAGCATTTTGATAAAATGGAGGATTATTGGGATGACTAGCTTGCATGTAGCGATTCGACAGGAATTTTGGGAAGGTCGAGGACGACCTCGGGAATATGATGAGCTTCTGGGGGCTTTCTTCCCTTCATATGACACAGCAGCGATCTCTCTTTTCTTCTTTAACAACCCTGAAGATCCAGGTGATGCGGCTACACGGGCTATCTTCCCCGTTTTCAAACCGTCTCCAATAGTCTCACCAATCTTGACTATTTCAGCAAACTTTGCTCCAACGAGCAACATAATTCTGTCATAATATTCGGGTTCTTGCACCCGCACAAACACTTCAACGATTTCCTTTTCAGACATGGGCGGTCTCACTCTCGCCGGTTCCTTTCTCCACCTATAGGCGAATTCTCTGTAGCTCTCAGTAGACTTCTGCTTCATCTTCTCCAAAGAGTAGCGATCAGGAACGATTTCTACATTATAAGCAAATCGCTCGATGAAGTCTTTTGCCAGAGCATTCCAACTGGGCCATTGTCGAGTTTCGTGCGAGGTGAACCATTCAAGAGCTTCTCCGCACAGACTTCGGCTGAAAAGCCGCATCAGCAAAGCTTCGTCCCTTCCAACTCCCACGAGCTGGTCACAGTAGGCTCTTAGATGGGCCATAGGGTTGCCCACTCCTCCGAAGGTATCAAACTTCGGGATCTTGAAACCTTTTGGAAGGTTCAGACTCAGGTGAATGCACAAATCTTCGTAGTTAAGTCCGGTAGCATCGAGGACGCATTGAAGCTCTTTCATGGCCTTCTTGATCTCCTCTTTTATGTCTACTTTTGCCTCTTTTTTCGCCCTCCACTCTCTTTCCTGTTCCTCATAGTGGTCCAACTCAGAACCGTGCACGTCGTGCTCAGCATGGACAGGGATTTGGAAAGTGATTTTTTTAGGCAAGGGTGGAGCTATGGAAGGACTCTGGGCGTTTTGAGCAGCTTGGTAATTTTGGGGGTAAGTCTGAGGGTTGGTGTTTTGATTTAAATGATGGTGGGATGCCTGAGGATTGGAAGTGTTCTGATTCAGATTTTGACTTTGATTTTGCGGTGGTGGAGCTGATTGAGGTTGGGTATTTTGAAGATGAGAAGGCATTTGGGGGTGGTTATTCTGAGGAGGTGGTGGAGTTTGATAAGATGGGGAAGCATATTGGGGTTTTTGGGTAGTTAGGTCTATAGTAGGGGGATTCTGAGCGAGCGGCACGCCTTGAGCTGGATCCACATTTGAGGAAGGAAAGTAGATAGGAGGCCTTCCCTCTGTAGTATTAACAGCAAAACCCGGCGGAGGCAGATCCTGTCTCCTTTGCATTTCTACCCTCATCTCCGCGATCTGCTGCATCAGTTGCAGAATTAATTCGTTTTGGTCCGCTATGGTGGGTTGAGCCACCACAACATCAGTAAGACCAACTTCCTCGCTATTATCTCCCATAACTGTCTTTCCTTTGTCAGAATTTTGCCCTGGGAAGGAATCTGCGGGACCTTTTGATCTGGTGAAGTAAGGATGATCTGCCAGCTTAATCAACACAGATCAGTTCAAAATACCTGAGGAGGAAAACAACTCAAAGGCAGATTTGTCAGTTTGGACTCAGAATACAAAACACATAATATCACACATAGAGCAGGTAAACACACAAGTTGCTATGTTTGAGGAATATCTTCAACCCACGAGTAAGGACGAAAATAGATTTTTTAACAAGCAGGAGTTTGCTTGTTTTTTAATTTGACACTGTCTCAGAAAGGCCAAATCGCGTTGAGCTAAGGTCTTCTTGCAGTTGCTTTCTGACGTCCGTTGATATGACCTTTGTATCCTCTTGTAATATGAAAAGGAAGAATGAAAATTTTTAAAATATAAGGGCCGAGCCTTGGAAGGATGCCTACGTATCTCTCAAGGAGAATTCAGGCCCAACGTAGTTCGAGTAGAAAATAAAACATTGATTTTTCATTCATTCATTCGTTGGGATTACAAGGAAACTTAAAGACAATCAAAGCTTAAAAATAAGACTAATGACTCCAGCTCAGTCATTTTCTTCTCGTATGCTGCATCATTCACGGGGAACAATCTCAACTTGAATCTTTCCCATGCCAATGAGGGATTCGAGATCGTGACGAAAGTCGAGACACTATTTAATGTTGTGGTCTGTGGTGTGATGATGACAGGGGCAACGCTTTCGGATTTCATGCTGAAGAGAATATTGCACGTCCACATTCTTGTAGTAATGGGTAAAGACGCCATTCTGAACTAATTCCGAGTAGATTTCCCTCATTGTTTTCTTGAAAGGAGTGAATGAACAACGAAAGAATCTAGTTCTCTCTGTGACCGGTATGTCAAGACGTATTTCATCACATGCAAGGATGACGCCGTCACCCCAAGTATTAGGAGTGTTATCCATGCCGAATAAACAACGGACTGCGTTTTTAAACCCAATACACTCTTCTATTGTATGTCCTTTCTCCCTTGGATGACATTCGCACGTCTTGCGAAGATATCCTAATCCTATTTGGGGGGACACTTTCTTAACGGGTCTTAGCAGGCCCCTAGACCGATAATGTTCAAAAACGAGAGCACACGAGATGACCTCTATCTTCTTCTGGCCTTCGTGCCGATATGCCTCGAGAGAAATTTTGTTGTCTCCGTTTGCCAGACGTCCCTCGAAAGAAGGTGGGCGGGCAAGTATCTCCTCATAACTTTCCTCCTCATAATTTCCTTCGTTGATTTCCTCTTCGGGGCTCTCAGGAGGAAATAGTGATTCGTACAGACGCTTTTCGCGCTGCTTTTGCATCTCGATCCTCTCTTCTTCACTTGGTTCAGATTGAATACCCTTTCCTTTGTCCATAGCGGCGATTTTGCCTTTCCTGAGACAGTAAAGTACTTGTTTTAGGATTTGGGGTGCGAGAGGTGTCTTTTAAGTGAGAAACTTAAGACTCGGGAAATTTTGGTCGGAAATTTGTCATAGTGACTTGTTGTATTTTGAAAATTTCTAAAAAGAGTGGGTTTCCGATATCATCATTCATAACAACACAACACATAAGCAGTTAAATAACACATATATCGCGTCCTAAAACATACAGGGGGACCCTTTTGTGCCAATGGTAGGCCTATCGCATTTGAATGATGTACGCGTAAATTTGAACCAAATAAACAATTCCCCCCAAAATAAAATTCACAAATGAATAATAATGTTCACAAAGGGGAAAAAGAATAAAGGACAAAACATTAAAGACAAACCCACGCAGGGGCCATTTGAAAGTGCGATGAAGGCAGGCCCACGCAGGGGCTAAAAACAACATAAGCACATATAAAAACCCACACAGCGGCGAAATCCTCTATGCTGTGCCTGATGGTCCTGCTCCATCGCCGTCTCCCTGAGTCTTGTATTGCTGAAACATGTATTTCAGCATCAACAAGAATCCTTCACCCAGGCGTCCCTTGTCTTCCAAGCTTTTGTATCTCATCCTCTCAATTTTCTCCTCGACCCAAGTATCGAAATCATCATAACTACGCCTCAATCTTTTCACCTCTTGAGTCGTCCTCTCGAGAATATCCTGGTTCTCCACAAATTTAGCGCATATTTCCTGAGCCTCTTTCTTTACCTTTTGTAGCTCAGCCACTGCCTTGGCTTCCTTGTTAGTCACGCTGCGAAAGCTGCGCGGGGTTGAGGAGGAGATACCTTGTATGTCTTTTTTCAGCCATTCTTTGTAAACCTCATCGTACCCAGCATTGTATCGGTCTGGAGCGATGGTAGTTTTATCCATCCACTCGGCACCTTTCCATTCTCTGAATAATTCAGTTGCGTCATGCACCCTATCGTCTCCGATATCGTATACATAAGCGCCATAGTACGCATCTTTAGGCACAGTTTGTCTCCTTCCAAACTGTCGTAAGACTCGAAAGGGTGCGTAAGGACGAATTCCCCGAATACCTGGCAGAGGCAACACAATTTATCTGTGTCTCTCCACAACGAATTCTTTGGAGATGAAGCGGTCAAGCATCCATTGGAGATCTTCTTCTCTCAATTCGGAGAAAATCTGAGCCCATCTTCCCCTTGTTCTCCGATTACCCATATTCCGCCAGTACAGCATGTCATTCAAATCTTTGAGAGTGTTTTTGTTGTCGAGAGTGTGTAGCTTCTGAGTCCCAACACCCTTTGCCAAGTGGCTGAGAATCCACCACTGAAGAAGTAGGTTGCATCCTTGGAAGTATCGATGCCCTTCTTTGCATTTTCCTAAGGCTCGATACATATCAGACAAGATGACCGGAGCTATAGGGTAGTACTTCGTTATTCCTTGGTGCGTATACCCTTTGAACAAAGTGTGCACGAGTGTTATTACTCGGGTATTGATGCTCAGACTTGGACCATGTGGGAAGACCATCGTTCCCAACAATGCTACAGCAAATGCTAGTGGACGAATTTCATTCCATTCTCTGTAAGAGATCTTGAACTCTCGGTTGTAGGTGGCGTAGAAGCTTGCATGTCCAAATCGAATGTACAGATATCTAAATGCTATATGGGAATCTTGGTACCCAATAGGTAAAGTCTTTCCCCAATCCGAACCAGTCCGCAATATTTTCTACGGAAGGCTTATTAGGGATAAAGATGTCATCTTGTTTTCTTGCTCTCCTTTTTATCCCAGTTCCTACTGTGTCTATGCAGTCTCGGATTTCCTCCAAAGTTGGGGTAATTTCGGCGGTTCCGAATCGAAACACCATTCATTGATTATCCAAGTAGCCTGTAAGCACCTCAACCAATTCAGGCCAACCATTCATGTTGATCAATTCTGGCAGAGCGCCCACATGTTTGTTGAGGGTCCTTTTATGATCACCGACGAGATCGTCATGCCACATTTTGAGTTGGAGTGGTGCCGCTACGATCATGTCAAACTTTGGAAAACGGTCCATATCTACAAAACAGAAGCTAGTTAGGTTTACCCACCCCAAATTGGTTTTCAACACGTACATCATTCAAATGTCACATAAAATGATGTGTCGTGAGGTCGAAGACCTTAGACACGATTTTGACGTTTTTTTACTAAATGGACTTAATACACCTTGGGTATTAAGCCGTCTTAGGCTAATGTTAATTTTGGTTTTGGTTTCGCTCTAGCTTAGGCTTACTAGAATAGTTTTCAAGTTGACGGTTACCCGAGTCGGACAAACAACGGGGTGAAGCTACCAAACGATGTCGGATGACCGCATTCCAACTATTCGTTTGATAATTCCAAATAAAACTCTTGTGTATTTCTGAAAGAAGCCGTGGAAAGCCACGTAACTTCCGTTTTCCTAATGCACACTATTTGCCGTTTGGCGAAAAAATGCCATGAAAGTGCAACAATTCAAAAATAAGATAAACTAAACAAGTAAATAATTTATCACAAATAGCCAAATAATGTTAGTTTTAAGGTTAGAATCCTCCAAATCCCCAGCAGAGTCGCCATTTCTGTTTTATCGAAAAAGGGAATTTATAAGTTTTTGACTTTTTTAGAGTCGCCACTTAATTTTGAAAAAAAATTAAGAAAACTTTTGCTTTCAAAAGACTTTAAATAGAAAAAAAAACTAATAAAAACATTTTAAAGAGTTCGGGGATTCATATTAGCGTCTTAGGAAGGTTTTGAATGCACATAAGACGTTCCGCTAACTTACGATTTTCCGACAACTAACTTAGTTTGGCTAAGACTTGCGATTTGCAATAAAATATTTCTTAGAGTTGATTTTGGAAATTGTAGTATCTAATCTAAGTAAAAATTGTTTACAAATTATTTCTCTTGTTTAAAATTTATTCAAATTGATAAAACTTTTACGATGTTCTACGGGGATTTAAAGTTTTTCCAACGTTAAAACTAGCAACAATTAAGCGCAAGCAAATAATTAAAAAACACGTAAAGAAAGAGAAAGGGAGAGACATTTGGGTCCAAATCCGAGTTCTGTTCGCCTTGACCGGACTTTTGGACCCACCTGTTTTGGGTTTTGACCCATTTCCTTTTTTGGGTTTCAACCCATTTTCTTTCGTACCTGTCCTTGACTAAGCAAATAGTTAATACTAAATAGATACAATGAAGTAAAAGGCGACAAGGGCTTATGCCCGAAAATAAATACAATACAAAAAAATGCAAAAATAAAACGGATCTTCTAATCCATCTTTTCCGACTTTCTTCAAATCCTCATGCTAGCTCAACTGTCCACGAATTTTATAGGTTGACTCGATATGAAAGTTAAGCCCTTAGGGCTTTCCCGAAAATGCAAAGAGAGGGGAGGTGGGAGTTCATAATGACCTCGAACGCATCTCACATGCAAACAAATGAATAGAATACATCAGTAACAACTCATCGACTTATAATATAAGAAAATAATGCTATAATACACATGACAATGCTCATATATTAAGTATTATAAAAAGGGCAATAGAGAAGCTTATGTATAACTTAGAATTCATACAAGGATGACTCTAATGGAAAATTACCGACAACTGCAATCAACACTAGTCCAAAATTTTTTTTATAAAAAAAATCAAGCAATAATCCTGTTAAATCATTCAAGATAGAAGTGGACAAATAACACTATTTATTTATCTTTTAAAAAAATAAATAAGGAAAGAGTAATAATAAACAAAATAAAAAAAGCATGCTTCTTAGCACATGGATGAAAAATAGAAAACTTCAATTAATTACTTTGTTAATAACCAGGCTTCTGCCAAACTTTGCGCGTCCCGAAATATAGGAAAGTCATAACACGTACTTTAAAAGATCACACTAAACTCGAATAAAAAAAGAAATCGTTTTACATACATACAACCTAAAAGGGAAGGTCTTATGCTCTATTTAACTTGGAAAATATGCAGTGAAGATAAAATAAAAACTTTCATATGACAAATAAACAGTAGATGAGTTAAGAAACTCGATCCAACCTTGTTCGAGCGATGAATCCATCGAACAATTACAAGGACAGAAGACACACTTCAAACTAAATGTAAAGAAGAATAGAAGAAGATAAACTTCAAACGGAAAAACTATAAATGGAAAATTGACATAACTAAAAAAAACTAGAGATTCAAGATAATAAATGTAAAGACACAAAGGGAACTTCAAAATCTAGACGTCTCGATCCGTTCATCTCAACTCGAGGTGAAAGAACAAGGAAAATGACGTCAAATATTCAAATTTATCACAAACATATGACAAAATGGGAATAGAGTGAGACAAGTAGAGCGACTAAAAAAGAAACTATACGAAACTACATCCAAGAAGACTCAAAAATAACAAAGAGCAGTTACCATTTTAGGCTATAAAACAATTCCAAAATTACACTGCTCGAACAAACATATTTAGATAGTATTCTCGAATAACCCTTTCTATGAGATTAAAACATTACCACACTCAAATGAACTTACTGTAAGAAAAATAAAGCTCCAACTAATTCAACAAGACGGGACTTCATTCAAGTGACAAAATTTGAAACTAAGTTAGACTAAGTGAAGCCAAATAAATTCGGAATAGGGTGACGCGAGCCAGAACAAAGACGAGTAGGAACTAAGAAAATCACGAGATCGGGAACATTCACATACTTTGTACTGACCAACCTGAAATTTTGAACTTATATTTCCAAAAGAAAATGCAATAAACTTCAGATAAAATGAGATAAGATAAATGCATTTATACAGTAAAGCAGGGGAAGGTTTTGAACATCTTTAATAATACCAAGAAAATAAGCATGTATTATAAGTCGTAACGACGTTATAAACTTCATCGGAACGACTAGAAAATCAAGTCTGGGAACTAAAACTACACGCATTCAAGAGCTAATCAACAACCCAACAGAGTTTGTCACTACAGGACCTAAAAATTTGCTAAAGGGATGACACTTTACTCAAAACGAAACAAACATTGAAGCGCTAATTTATCAACATATACAGAGGGATTAAACAGAACCAAGTTTGGAACATACTAAAAAAATGAGAAAGGTTTTAGGAATTTAAGAATCGAGTGGTAAACCACATATTCACAAGAAAAAAAAACAGATGAAGGGCACAATAACAAGCATTTGCATTCAATCACATGCGACGGAACTGTTGATAAATAAGTGAAAAGAAAGGGAGAGCATGTCACCTTGTTTCGAGCAGCGATACCGAGGACAGGACGAGCTGAGATACGACGACTTCACCACACAACGGGTACGTAGACAGCACCAAGGAACTCAAGAGAGTTTCGAGTCGCGAACAGCTCAAAGGAGAACCCAATAACTAAAGATAAAGGAAACGTAGGGGGAAACTCGACTATCTTTCCTTCTTAGCGCTTTAGTGTATATTTCGATCACTATACTTAGGATATTTGTGTTCTCTGCTTAAAGAAAAACGTAACTCCAAATAAGCTCTATTGATTTTCTCAAAGGAAACTCCCACTTCTTAGTATTTCCCTTCTCTGTGGCTGCTTCAAAATGAAGAAAAAAATCCCTCTGTTTTTTTTGCCTTTCAAACAATTTCCTTCCAAAAAAAAAAAATCCCCCCTCTAAGAAAATAGACCAAGATTATATAGGGAAAAATAGGGTTTTTTGAGATAAGCATAATGGGCATCCGGATCAAGGCCCATCCCCATTTGAATTTGAAAAACCCTCCCCAAAAAGGACGAACATCTCTTCTGCAAAATCACCCCTATTACAGAAAAAGGAAGGCGAGATCGACGGCTTTGAACAATTCCCTCGTCCTTGGGGCGACGTGGCTCGATCCTATAACCCCAAGGACGATTTCGCGTGCTTTGTGTGCTGCGGAAGTTGTACGCTTGACAGCAAATGGAGGAAGAAGACAAAGAAACAACAGACTGCTTTCTGCGAGCGACCGTTGCACTCTCTTTCGTTGCTCTCGCTGCTCACGCGCCATTTGCTTTCGACTTCTATTCGCTGCTGTTGTCGTCTCGTTGTTGTTGTTCACGCAATGGCGGTGCGTTTCCGGGTTTCTATCTATCTCTTCCTCTGAGTTTTGCTTCATCAAAGGAGCAAAAGAGACATGGATTGGGTCAGGACAGAGGGTATAAGGTTGTGGGCTGGATCTGGGAATTGGGCTGTTGAAAAGGGGAAGAAAAGAGGGAATTGGGCTGGAAGTTGGAATTGCAATGGGCTAATTTTGGAGAAAATACCCATGTTTGGATGGAGAAAAAGTTGGACAAAGGGAAATAGAAATTAGTCAAATTGAATTCAATTGGTGAATTTGACTAAAAATAAAGTAAAACGAATTAGTATAATTAATTTACGAGCTTATTAATTTAACAAGAGAAAATAGTTAACTCAAACATAACCTTTTGAGATTATGCGCCACTAATCTAACAAAAATTTAATTTATTAAAAGTAAGTGAAACAAAATTCCTTCAAGATGATTTTCGAATATTTATGAAATAAACTAATTATATACATAATCATGTAAATCATATATACTACCTAAAATTATTGAAAACCAGGAGATTAATTAAAAATAACTTAAAACATTTTAAACTTTATAAAGCCTAATTATCTTGAATTGTTTAGAATTAAGAAGCTCGTTAATTAATTTATATCGTCGAGGGTCAAAATTGGGTGTCAACAATCATTATCTCAGTCCGCCTTCACTATCTCTACAAAATCAACAATTTCATCAACACAACACCCCAAACTCATGTATGCTCATCAAATTCAAATGACTAACCCAATCTTCGTACGCACCTTCTTACTAAAATCTTCATTTTCCTTTACCCAAGTATACTCAATGTAACTTTTTTTATCCATGAATTTGTCAATTTGATATTAATCCACTCCCTTATAGAAGATAAAAATCATCGGTCCTCATACTACCCTCCTTATTCTAATCAAACAAGATGGAAGTACCCCACTTGAGAACACTAGGACGGATGAACCCTTTATCACGAAGCTCTTGGGTTGAGCTTTAAACTCAATCAATTTTGAAATCACATGAATAGAATCAATGGAGGGAGATTCGACCCCAACGTCCCAAATATGATCCAATTACACCAAATAATCCTTCCCCCAAGTTTCCTACCCGCACAAAAGATATGACCTTAGCTGACTTAGGCTTGTACCCCCTTCCTACTCTAACATTTCTCTACCGGGGATCTCTAGAGTTACCGATACTAGTATTACCATTAAGCTTGATATAATAGGGGCACAAAAAAGTCATGCCTAAGATTGTATCAAGTGAGTCATATAACTAAATCAACCCAAATCTAAAATCCAAAACACAACAGGAGAACACGATATACATGGGTGACTATGCTCAGAAAATACCCCTTCAGTGAATCCCACGATATGCAAACCTATTCATTCTTGTTCATTCGGTACCAGAACCCCCATATACCTAGGATACACCTAGAAACACACACGATCCTTAGTCAAGATCTTCCTTTCACAATGAGTTTCACGATACTCAAGTATTTACAACTTGCACAATTTTAACATTTTGACCAACACATTACACATAAAAAATAGCCAGGCACAATAATTTATTGCGCACGTAATCACCTCATCACATTCAAGAAAATACAACTTCACATTTGTAGTTAATTCAGATAAACAAAAGCACGCATTCACAGTTTCAAGGTGCAATTCACAAATAAGTCCAATTCATGATTAATTTTTTTGCTCCATTGATGAACCTTCCTAATCATCCATGCATTCACACCACCTCTAGGGCCAGATACCAAGTGGAACCTTCTCAATTTCCAATTTGCTTTGCTTGTGTCCCATCTAGTTCACTTCACCGAGATACCAATTGAAATTGGGAGATACCAATTAGACTCAACTCATACCACAAGCAATAATAGTAGCTAGAGAGCCCCACAAAAGTGCAAATTTCAATCACTGAACTTGGTTCAACCCAATTCTTACCAGCCTCAATCTTTAATTGATGATAACTAGACCTTAAATCAATCTTCGAGAAAATTGATGCACCTCGCAATTGGTCAAAAAGGTTGTCTATCCGAAGAAATTGATACTTGTTCCAAATGGTAACCCTATTCAACTATCGGTAGTCTATACACATCTACTCTGTCAAGTGATGTTGTTACCACTTTTTTTGCTCTAGTTCAAACCGTAGAGTGAAGGACGAAATATACCAATATGTATCACCCAGATACCAATTGGATTCAATTCATAGCACGAAGGAGTAGAAATAAGTGAGTTTTTACTAAAGTCTTATAGACTTTCGAGGAAAAGTATGGACGTCATCGTACTGTTCCACAAGACTCTACTAGACTCGTTTTGGTACAATGATATCAACGAAACTAAGGCTCTGATACGAACTCTGTCACGACCGAGATAATCGTGATTGGCGCCCACACTAACCATCCAGTGGGAGAACCGCTACTACAACCCAAACTAAGGAACGAAACCAAAACTAAGGCAATTAAAGATACAAAAGTAGTTCAAAATAACTAAATGATTTATTAAGGAACTTAACAAATGAACTATCACAAATTGGAAATACAACCCTTAGATCCTGAAAGTCATTGTACCAAAACTCTACTAACTACTAGTCTAAGAACAAGGGGTACAACCCCAAAACTAAACAACACATTAACAAATAGTTGAGTCTGAAAAGAACGACTTAAACAAAAGACAACTCCAGACAGCCCGGAAGAACTAGCTCACCCTCGAATTCGAAACGGTCATTGATCTTCTAAATGATGTATGTCAATAGCCGCCGGAAGATGCCCTGTACTCAACAAATATAAGAGCAAGTGCAGTATCAGTACATAACCACAATGTACTGGTATATCACACAACTGTCCCACTAAGTGAAACACATGTAAGTAAACAAAAATTATAAAACAAGCATATATAAAATATATAAAATATCATCATCCTTCACCTCAACGAGCAGTTTCACAATTCTCAAAAATATACAATTAAATCATGTTTGAGCAAAAAAATAGTCTTTCTACATCAATCATCATTAGATATGAACATAATCATCACAAGTAGATACACAACATAATTCAATGTACTCTCACGGAACCCAATTAATTGGTCCTCTAATGGAACCCAAACTCAAAATGTTATCTTGCCGGAACGTGGAAATTCATCCCATAATTGTGCTGGAACATGTTAACCCGATCCAATAGTTGTACCGAAACATGGAAATACGATCCAACAGTTGTGCCAAAACATGGCAATCCGATCCCCAATCATACACCACAATCACAACACAAGTACATGATCAATATCATACAACAAGAGGTGCTTCATGGCATACAATTATTCAATTATCCTCACTTACGATTAGGGTGATCAATAATGAAACATTCTCATACATACATACATCATACTGAAGCAATTACCAACATATATCACAGCAACATGAAATTACAACCATTACCTATCTCGAATCCAAGCTTGAATCCCCTAAGGCACTTGAATCTTCCCTTTTCGGATTCTTTCCGCTTGTTCTAGGACTACAAACAAAAATTTATGTACAATGATCAATAATCAAAGGTTTAGTTATCCAGATTATAACAAACTCAATAACCCTAGACCAAACCCAAGTTCCTAATACCCAGCTTATGGATTTTCCATCATAAATTCTACATAAAAACCCTTTCCCATCGATAATAACCCAAGAAAATAGGTTCTCTGGATCAAAAATGGATTTGGGGTGTTAAAATCTTATCTCTAGCCTTTCAAATGGTGAAAAATTGTCAAGAACTTTTTTGGGGTTGCCTCCTTAGCTCTAAAAATTGAAAAATGTCAAATAGGGTCGTTTAGGGGTTTATTAGCGACTTTAAGTCGACTCTGGCCCGCTACAGTAGACCCATCCCTCTACAGCGCCCAGAATCCCGCTACAACGGCCTCAACGGAGACAGAATGTACTCATTCACGCTAAGATTATTTTTGGAAGTTCTATTTGCCCAAATTTGATTTCGTAAAGTGGTACGGGTTCTTATCATCTTAGCTATCAATTAATGTATGCAAATTCACAATTAAATCTCTCATTCATTACTAAATTTTCCTACATCTTAATGACTCTGATTTCGTCCAAATATAGACTAGGCTAGAATTCCAAATTACTACCAAAAGGTTTTCTAGCCCCCATTCATTCTTCATGGACTTTTTCATAATGACAGAATCAGGTTGTTAAAGGAAATTAAGTTGGCAAGAATTTCCACACCAAAACTTTCGATAATTAAATATTTTGTTAATAGGCACATCTTCATTAGGTTACATCATAATTATGTTTTCTAATGATTTGAAAATATATGTTTGATTGAAAACACTTGTTTTTCATTAATGTTATACAATAATTTGCATTCACACAAATTCCTTTTTTATGCGACTATTAATATTATTAACATGTTATTATTATACAATGTATGTTCATAAAAATAAATATTCTATGAACCCATAAATTTCAAAATGTTAAATTTTTATAGACAAAAATATTTTTTATAATGTTAATTGACTTCTATACCCTTAAAAGCTAAATTATTTGTTCAAAGAGATAAAACATTTTGTATAAAATTTATATTGAGATTTACCTAATATTTTATATCCAACTAAAAATTTTGCAGCTGAATTGAGTTTTTGATCTATCAGTCTTGAATTTGATTCTAATTCAAATTAATCATACGGTGAGACTTCTATTAGAATACATTTATGACTAGGGGTGACATAATAGGTAAATAATATGTGTATCCATTCATATTATCCATTTTAAATTAATTGGGTATTCAACTCATTTTAAAATGGGTAAAAAATGAGTAATACCCAAATGACCCATTTAAAAATTGGTAGTTAAATGGATAAAAGTAAACCAAAAAAAAGTGATAAAGGTTTGGGTAGTAAAAAAGTTTTTTTTTTTTTTAATATATAAAAAATGATTTTTTTTTTACATTTAATTTGGGTTAAGGGATGGTATGGGTGGGTTGGTAAGAGGTGGGTTGACAATCTTTTTATTAAAAGAAAATTAGAATTTTGTTAATTCTTTTTTGGATGGCTGGTAAGGGGTAGTGTGTGTGTGGGGGGGGGCTGGTAGGAGGTGGGTTGACAATCTTTTTATTAAAAGAAAATTAAAATTTTGTTAATTCTTTTTTGGATGGGCTGGTAAGGAGTAGGGTGTGAGTGTGGAGGGGGGTAGGGGGCGGTGTGGTAATTTTTTTAAATAAAAGTTAATGAAAAAATATAAAATTTGTTAATTTTTTTTTGGGATGGGGTGTGAGGAGGTAGGCTGGTAGTGGATAGGGGGGTGGGGGGGGCTGGTAGGGGTTGGGTGAAATTTTTTCATTTTATTTTTTTCATTTTTTGGAGGGGTGGTGGGGGGGCTTGGTTGGGGGTGGAGTGAAGTGACAAAAAAATATTTTTTTATTTTATTTTTAAAACTTTTAACAAGATCTCTAATATAATATGGGTAAATATGGTTACCCATATTATCCATTAGGTAACACTTTTTTGTCTATTTAAAATATGAATCAGTCAGGTAACTTAGTCATTTTTATTTAACTCATTTTTATCGACTCATTAGGCTTTACTCATACTATCTAAGCTTAATTAATTTTATAAACATGTTTTATTAGTTTTTTTCCTTTTAATCATATTTTTTACTTTTATTACCATAAAATAAAAAAAAAGAATGAAGTCTAGGTGTTAGATATCTTTTTGTTGTCGTTGGACATATGCTTATCGATCATGGTCGTTTATATGATTTAAAGTAAAAGTGAATTCACATAAAATTAACTCTTCTGTAAGTTGATATAATCAGGGGAGTAGGAACAAGGGAAAAACGTAGTGGCTCAATGACCAAAAGGGTTTTGGTTTGGTTACTCATGATAACGGAGGTAATAATTTTTTGTTCATCAATATGGTATTAGATCTCAAGGCTTCCATAGCTTAGCTTATGGTTTAGTTGTTGAATTTGATGTGGAATATGCGAATTACGGTCGTACTAAGGTTGTCAATGTGATCAGCCCAGATGGTGCTTCTATCAAAAGAAGGTTCCCGTTATAGTGGAGGTTGTGAACACGACCACTATGGTGGTGATGGATGATATGGATGTAGAGGTGGGAGATATGGTGGTGAGGAAGGTGGTTACGACAGTAGTAGGCAGTATGGAGGTGATGGTGGATATGGCGGTCGTGGTGCGAATTAGGGTGGAGGTGGCGCTGGGTATAGTGGCGGTGATAGGGGAGGAAGTGGGTGTTACAAGTGTGGGGAAGAAGATCATTTCACAAAAGATTGTTGCAAAGTTTGTGGATATGGACACATTCCGAAGCATGGCTACATTCCATTGTGAAATGACCATCTTCCCCACAATTTTAACACTGACTTCCTCCTCAACCACTGCCACCATACCCACCGCCATATCCACACCACTTCCCACCACCACCGCCATATCCAACATCACCTTCATACCATCTACCACTATCGTAACCACCTTCATCACCAATATATCTCCCACCTCCACATCTATATCAACCACCACCACCATACTTATCACCTCCACCACATCTACCATCACATGATTCTCCTTTGACAGGAGCACCATTTGGGCCGGTATCATTAATCACCTTAGTACATCCAACATTCGCTGGTTCCACATTGAATCCAACAGCTCTACCATCAAGTAAGGTACGAAAACCTTCAGATCTAATGAGTAATAAAACTGAAACCCTTTTGGTCATTAAACCACCATCATAGTAATGAAAGTGAACCATTTTGGTCACAGAACAACTTCATTGTTCCTGTGTTTCGATACCCTTGATTACACAAATAGTACAAGGAGGAAAATACAATGATTATACCTTGGATGCTAGAGGACAAAGATAAAGAGGTTCAAGCAAATATTTGGTTGAGCACAAGATGTATTTTTAGAAAAAGGGTTGGGAAGTGGTATTGCCTAATAATTTATGTGTTGGTGTTGCAAATAACAAAAATGGCAAAAAATGATATTTATGTTCCTACACTTTTTTTCAAGTAAAAACACTTAGCCCTAGTTTTGTGTTCTTCTTCTTCTTCTTCTTCTTTCCTTCCAGATATTAGATTAAAGAACTATACATAAGAGATGTAATTCTCATATGGTGGACTCCTATAGTCATGTATGAATGCATATATCAAAGCTGTCCCATGCATGATATTATGAAATTTTAAAATAATGTGAATCCAAAAGACTTTATCCTAGTTCTCTCGAAAAAGAATCATATACAAAGTGATAGATAACATACATTTGTTTCTCAGAATAGTGACACCATACATGCATACTTAGATATATCTAGAGAGTTACACTCTTAAGATTATATTAACAAATGTTCTATTGGAATTTTCTCTAAATTATTTTTATAAATACAGTATATATATATGGAGCATCTAAGGACAATCCATGTAGAATATCATAAGTCTATTGTATAAAAAGTGAAAGAGGGGATTTGATGTATGCAAAAACAAAAGAGATACACAACACTCCCAACATATAGTAGAAACCACAACTATTTCGACACAAGTTATGTTACGAACATACTCCTTAATGACTTATTTTAAGAAATATGAAGAACTTACAAAGTATCAAGCTAAGAGATCATATTTTAAGAGAAGATACTAAAATTGTTGATCATAAAGAAAACATAGCACTCAACGGTGGAATTGATAAATTCCAAAGCATATGAGAAAATATAGTTAAGGAAATAGAGTGATCTACACACTAGACATTGGATCTATAATTGCACAATGGAGGTTATAAAGGAGATGATTGAAGATTATTAATGAATCTCCTTTCTCAAATTTTAAATTAGGGTTTCTTAGTTTATTCATAGAAAATTATAAAATAAGATATTTTTCTTATGCAGATATATCTCGACCGTTGTGCTACTAATAAAATGGCCATGCATGGGTCAGAATCAATAAAGAGGGAGAAGTGCAAACCAAAAATGAAGATTTATACTTACTATTCATAGTTGAGCAACAAATTAAAGAAGCACAAGGAACAGCTAAATAACACCGATTAGCCATATCATACCGAGATGGAAGGTCTTGTTCTACCAAAGGACAAACATTTTCAGTTGTCATAAGTATTTTGGAGTGATGAAGAAGAGGAGGCGAAGAATTAAAAACCCTAGTACATAGGAAAATGTATAAAGAAGATAGCTTTTTGCTTTTGTTTTATATAGAGATGGGGATTTTCCATTTTGGGTGGCCCAATCTCTTTTGTGTAGCAAGTAGATTTGGGCACTAGGCCCAATTGAGTTTTTTTTTTGTTTAAGTTTCTTTCTCACATCAATAAAAGTTATAAATTTCCTTTAAAAATGGTCATGCGGTCATGAAACTTTCTCAAACGGCAATGGTGTAAATTTCATTCCCAACGTTACCCCCCAATTTCTTTGGGAAATAAATTTTGTAATTTTCTTTCTCAAGTTTTTCAAAACCAACATAAGGCTTTAAATAACTATTTATCCAATGCATAAACTTATCCTCAGTTTTAGCACTTTGATATAAACATGTAATTTTTATTAAATAAAGACTATAATATAAATATAATTAAATAGTGCAACAATAATCTACAGGAGCAGAGAGGGGAGGGAGAGCTATTTTTATTTCACGTTTTATTAATATCTTTTTCACCACATTAAAGGGCTATTTATAAGCAAAATAAAAAATATTGGCTCAAAGAATATGTGGGACCATATACTTGGGCACAAAGGAAAAACATGTGGGTATCATATTTTACAACACTCCCCCTTGATGTCCATGTAACATAAAAATTATAGTGAAAGAAAAAGTGTAATAACATGCATTATTTGTTGCCTCGTTAAAAATTACTTGAAAGAAGCTATTTGTAAGATGATTGTAAGAAACTACTTGCAGAGCTACTTTTAAGTGGCTTATAAGAGCATTATGTTTTAATTTACTTATAGTAACCTACTTGCGGAGCAGATTGTCATTTGCTTGTATGCATGCAAAGTTGTTTGCAAGTTGTCTTATTGATTTCGAACTTATCACGAGAACTATGTAATTAACATCTATAATATGATGTATTTATTATTTATTGGAGTTCATCAATAAATAATGTATCATATTAAAATCTTATTAAGAAAAAATATGTGGGAAAAAGTCCTACTAAAGGAAAAAGAGTACATATATTTAATAATACGCATTAAGAGTTGCCTCATTAAAAACCTTAACAGAAAACCATAGGGACAAAACATTGATTACGGAAAAAAGAGTGCAGCGCGTATTTACTCCACCAATTAAAGCCTCACTTAATTTTTGTAAAGAGTGCCTCACAATCTTATACTTAGCCTTCCAAATGTTGATATTGATTGTGTCTTTCTGACAAAATGACATTCATGAAGACGTTGCATCATACAATGTTTCATGATATATTATTTTCTTGTCAATTGGATATGTTCATTTCACCCAATGATAATCAGTTAATTTGTGACTTCGTCGATGTAGACACATTTTTCATTTAACTTGTTTGTAGCAATTGCCAAGTGACAGATATTTTATATGACTATCTTGTAGAATAATATAATATGAAGGTATTTCGGCATACAACCAAATAGCTTTCTTGAGATCATACTTCATGTATACCAAATGATTTTTTGTAGTTTCATAACCAGTAAAATTCTACAAGATTTGTTAGATATATTTTTTTATAAAGAAATATTTAATTCCCTTTGATAATCTCTATCAATAGGAGTAATGTTGTATTTTAAAGAATATTAATAAAATTCTTATACCATGAATAATAATCGCAGGATACATAAGTTAATCAAACTTATTTTAATGGTAAACGATCTCATAAGCATTGGGGTGCTATTCAATTGAGTCGCTTTAAAACTTTTAAATCCTTCTGGGATTTTTGTATAATCTTTATTTTTCTAGATAGACATGAAAATCATTTCTTATACGTATTCAAATATCTAATATATTGTCAGACTCGTAGAAATCTCATTGCATCCATCACAAGAGAACACACCTCCATAAAATAATGCCAGGACTGTTGTGAAAAATCTTTACGCCCAAAAGCACAATCCATACTTTATATCTTACAACTTCATTTGTCGCATAATAATCTATTTATACCCCCGCTAACATTATATTCAAAACTTTACTTTTTCAAGTGAAATAAAATATACTTGAATTGTGTATTTTCTTTTGTCAATCATTTATTTGTCCACGCTATTTAACAGATTTAAAATCAAGATCTCCATTATTGTATATAATTTTTAGTGTTGTATTATATTAAGGATATTAACGATGATTATTTGATATCGACTCTATTATGATTTAACTTATCGCATTCTCTTTATTTTTTAGTCATTTTCAGGTACCTGAACGTTTTTCAAGGTTTTATGAAGTGTTATGCCATGGTGCTCTTTCTACAACACCTGTCTCATTATTTACCCAATGTAGTAATTTTCTCTGCATCTTCTACTAATTCAAGAAGTTTAATTTTTCGAATCAATTTATATATATATATCACGTTTCAAGCGTTCCGTAAAGTATTTCCTTTCAAGACTTTTCCTTGGATCATTTATAACTGGATTCTAGTATTGGATAATTGAGTTAATCTCACAGTTGACTTAAGTATTTTTTCAATAAGGATCCTACCAATAACAATAATTATTTATTATGTATAACTTATTTTTTCAGTTGTTTATCATCCCTCCCCCTAATATTAGAGAATCTAACATTCACCCAACCTTATTTGGGGACTCATATTTGTCCATTGTTGTCATGATCGAAAGTACACCCTAGAACTAACATGGCGTACAAGACCATGAGAGGCCCTACACAAGCCACTTAACATACATCATACCAGATAAAAGAAATAAAGAAGTCAATAGATATCATTTCATATTTCAAAGAATTATTGTAGTAAATTAAAAGTCTTACATCTATGTCAATAATTCATATGATACATCATAAGGAAAGTAAATGGGATGTAACCAATAAATAACACACAAGGTCTGAAAACAAAATTCCATAAAGCTATAAATGAATCTCTGTCCTTGGAACATGAGGAATCACTAATCTTCAAAGTTAATGGATCAGACTAGCCTTGAGAGTCAGGAATAGGAGCTCTTACCGTATATCAATGAAATAATTTAGGGACAAGTATGCATTAGTACATGGAATGTACTAAGTATGTGGCAATATTCATTAAAATGGGCATGATAACATGAATGGCTTAAAACATGAGGGCATGGACATTCCTCGAACATTTAAAGACTTAAAAAACAACGAACATGTGAATAATAAAATATGGTCAAATACATTAACAAAAAGGGCGTAAGAAAACTTTGAAGAAACATAGCAATTTTGTGGTATTTTAGATTTAACGAGAATAAGACCAACAGAGATATATTATGATATTTGTTATATCCCCTTATCGAAAGAAGGGGATTATGCTTAAGGTATAGTCTATACGTATCATCATTTGCTAAAGTGAATCATTTAGCTAGGTATTTAAGACAATGCTACGGGGGCACGTTGATTGGGGCTAGATGTTGCTACTAGAAACTAACCTATTTGAGCCTATACATAAGGGCCCTCTCGGTTCAAAGTCTACATCACAATGGAATAGATAAAAGTCATTAATCATTTTAACAAATGAAAGGAAATGATCAATACCAATCCACACTTTCAAGATCAAAACAGATAATAGCTCCTTTGAAAATATGGTTTCACTACTTGTATGTTGTTGATGTTGATATATTCGCTGATCACAAAGAGCTTACAATATGTGTATACCAAGAAAGAGCTCGATCTCAAACAGAGTAGGTGGTTGGAATCACTCAAGGATTATGACATAAGCATTCTTTACCACCCAGGTAAGGCTAATGTGGTTGTTGATGCTTTAAGCAAGTTATCTATGTGGAGTACCGCCCATGTTGAGGAAGAAAAGAGGGATTTAGCTAAATATGTGCACTAACTTGAACGCCTGGGAGTCACACTTATAGATTTCACAAAAGGAGGAATAGTTGTGACCAACGGGACTGAATCATCACTAGTGTCAGAGGTGAAAGAAAAACAAGACCAAGAGGCAATTTTGCTTGATTTGAAGGGTAATGTTAATAAGGAAAGAGTATTAGCTTTTGAACAAGGGAAAATTGTGTGCTGAAGAATCAAGGTAGATTGTGGAGGATGATGAAGGATGCTCATAGCTCCAGATATTCCATTCATCCGGGTTTCACAAAGATGTACCGCGATTTGAGAGAGGTATATTGGTGGGAAGGTATGAAGAAGGGCATTATTGAGTTTGTTTTCAAGTGCCCAAATTGCCATCAAGTGAAAGTAGAACACCAAGGGCCTGGAGGGTTGGCTCAGAATATAGAACTTTCGGAATAGAAGTGGATATGATTAATATGGACTTCATCACAGGATTGTCAAGGTCCCGCATGCAGCATGAATCAATTTGGGTGATTGTCGATAGAATGACAAAATCAGCCCACTTTTAGCCGATAAAGACCACTCATTCTACAGATGATTATGCAAAGTTATACATTCAGGAGGTGGTGAGACTTCATGGAATCCCGGTTTCGATCATTTCAGAGAGAAGTGCACAATACACTGCACGGTTTTGGAAATTTTTCTAGAAAAGTTTGGGTTCAAAGGTGAACTTAAGCACTGCTTTTCATCCTCAAACACATGGGCAAGGATAGCGTACTATCCAAAAATAGAAGATATGTTGAGGGCTTGTGTGATTGATCACCTACCTTTCATTGAGTTCTCTTACAACAACAGTTATCATTCGAGCATCCAAATGGCTCCACATGAAGCTCTTTATGGGAGAAGATGCATATCTCCTATTGGGTGGAGCGGGGTTGATAGGATTAGATATAGTTCACCAACCCATGGAGAAGGAGTAGGTGATTCAAGAGAGGTTAAAAACGGCGCAGAATCGACAAAAATCCTACACAAATGTTAGGAGAAGGTCGTTAAAGTTCGAAGTAGATGATTGGGTATATCTGAAAGTTTCACCCATGAAGGGTGTTATGAGGTTTGGTAAGAAGGGGAAACTTAGTCCCTGGTATATTGGACCGTATAGTATATACAAGAGAATTGACAATGTTTCTTATGAGTTGAATCTACCACAAGAGTTAGCAGCGGTTCATCCGGTATTTTATATCTCCATGTTGAACAAGTTCATGGGTGATCCTTTATTAGTCGTTCCAACTGATAATGTTGGGATCAAATATAACTTGTCTTATGAGGAGATTCCGGTTCAGATTTTAGATCACCAAATTTGCAAGTTGAAAAAAAGGAGGTTGCATCAGTCCAGGTCCTTTGGAGAAACCAATTTTATTGAAGAATCGACTTGGGAAGATGAAGAGGATATGAATAAGATATATCCACATCTCTTTGAATCCGGAGCGAATGCAGATCAAGATACCACTTCTCTTCTTAGTACTTTATAAGCTATGAGTAAGCATGTGATTACTTGCTTTTGTTTGTTGAGTATTGAAGTTGATGTTACTATCCTTAGTTTAGTGAAAGAAATCTCATTCGAGGATAAATGTTCCTAAGGGTGAGATATTGTAACAAATCACAACTTGAAATGGCTAGGAATAAGCTAAGAAACTAAAAATATTCATTTTTCGAAAGAAAAGGAAAAATCTGGAAAATATCCCAAGTTAAGAAAGTGATTTTTGGTCATTTTCAAATGGTCATAACTTCTAGATCAGAGTGAGTTGGAGACAGTTCTTGAAATGGTTGAAAATTCCTTGGAGAGATCTTTCTAACACCGCCAAGTTTGCACGTTTTCGATATTATATGAGAGAGTTATGCCTTTCGAAAGTTGGGTTATTGGATTGAGCGAAGTCCCAATCCGAATTTAGGAAAGGGTAAACTAGTCTTTTTAAAAATTATATTCCTATTTCATTTTACGGATTTATTTGGGGTAAAGACAAGTTTTAGTTCTGATTGGAAAATTAAACTTTACGCTTAGGGGTTGGAGAGGAGAGAAAAGAAGAAGGAAATGGAGAAAAGTCAAGATTCTCCAAAAATGCCAAGGTTTGTGAGTGTAATTCATAGGGGGTGATCCCTATCAACATATGTGAGATCTTTTCGTGTTGGGTTAGTTCACCTACACACCAACTTTCTTAAATTCAACGATTTTGAGTGATTGAATGATAAAAGTTTCAAGAACATTCTTCAACTCTTGTTGGTTTAGTTGTTGCATCCCTAGTGTTGATTTGATTCATATTTTCAGGTTGTTTTTTCGAGTTAAATCTATTGGGTATTAAGGGTACTAATGATCCTAAGTGTTTTGGGAAAGAACCATGGAAGTTTAGACAGTTTAGAGATGAAAAACTGAGGAGAAAAGTCGAGACGCTTGTCAACAGGGACCTGGGGCGCCACGCCTCTCATATCCCCACACGACAATATTTGTGTGTAGGTCCTTGGGGTGCCGCACCGGCCAGAGCGCCGGCCTGGCGCCCCACACCTCTTAGAGCGCCAAGGACACCAGTTCACCACATTCATTCCCTACTCTTTTGTACTAGTTCCTAAGTGATGTACCCACATTTCTTAGTTGATTCCAACCCTCTAAGGTACATCCAAACATCATGAAATCATCTATAAACATGAAATCATGAACCTTGAATCCATAATCCGATTCAAGGAAAGTGAATATCAAAGTCAAAGAAGTTAAGAGTCAAGTCTAAAAATTAAGAAGAAAGTCACAATAAGTTCTTAATATTTCCAAAAGTTGTTAACAAACGTTTTAACTTTGTTTTAAGTCTCAAGTTACAAGTCAAGCAAAGAGTAAGTTGAGTTCATTTCTCAAAAGTTATAAGGGAACTAAGTATTCTCTAAGAGTTAAGTTGCAAGTTAATCAAAGAGTAAAGAGTTGAGTTCATTTCTCAAAAGTCATAACGGAACTGCATATTTCCTAAGAGTTACAAATGTTTTCGCATTTTGAGCAAGAAAGGAAGCTAGACTTCCAACAGATTCTTGGCTAGTTTTAGTAAAGAGGAAACTATGATTTCCATGAGTGCTTTTAAAGCTAAGTTTGAGCAATTACCTCAAAACAGATAAGTTGTTTTAAAAACATATAAGCTACGTATTTTGATAGTAGTATTGAGCACCGATATGGAGACGCGAGTTCATATTAACTCTAGCCCCCATAAACCATGTAGCCAACATGGACAGAAAAAGGGTCATACTTTTTAGATGATTCCTTAGTGCTTTTTAGCATAGACTAGTGGATCCACTTAATAGTTCAAGTTCTATACTGAAGGCAAGGTATAGGACGATCCTCTTGCAACGTGAGGTAAGACATTGTACCATTTCTTAGGCTCATGGTGATGCTTTTCAATTACATAATCTCCCACATAAACAATATTACTTCATATATAAGTAAAGTTGAGTTTTTTATTGCTTTTTATTTAAAAACTAAGTGTTTTAATTGTTTTACAAGCTTTTATATATTGCATATGTCTTATTGCACAACCAAGTTAATTGTTCCTTCTTACTCTTTTTCAAGCTTAGTTGTTGTTAGCATTCCAACTCACATACTCGTACATTCAATGTACTTTATCATGATGTAGACGGATGTAACTAGGATCAACATCATCCAGCGCCTCGTTGATCCACCTGAGTATTCGGAGTCAGTGGTGAGCCTCTTTGCATTATGGAGGACACATTTATTGCTTTTTATTCTATTTTTTATAGGATGTTATGGCGTCTGACCCAACATCCCTTTTAGTATTATAGAGGCTTCATAGACAATCAGACAATTTAGTTTCGAGTCTCTTCTTTGTATTGCAGATATTTTGCTATGAGACTTAAGTGCCATTTTGGCAACCTTATTTAATTCATGTTAGTTTATGAGGATGTTTTCTTGTATTGACTTGAGTCTTCCGCTGAGTTAAGTAAGCCAGGTCAAGGGTCCTCTCAAGGCTAGAAATGGTCATTGAGTGTCGGCCACGTCCAAGGTGTAGGCTCAGGGCGTGACACTTTTTATGTAAAAGTCGCAATTCTTTATAAAAGTCACAACTTTCGATAAAAGTTATAACTTTTCATAATAGTCACAACTTTTCATGAAAAGGGAAGGTTAGTGTTGAAAATAAATAAATTAAAAGGAAATTCTGGTTTGTGGTTGTGTCACGTAGGCAGGCCTAGGGTTCTTTTTATATATATGTATATGATTGAATTATTATGGTATTATTCAATATGCTAAGTTACATTCTACTGTTTTAAAAGCTTTCCATATATTGCATGTGTACTGTTGTTTTATATTGAGTTGAGTATCCAAAGTTGAATACCCAGTGTCGAGTATCATATCTTTTAATTGAGTATCTAATCTTTAAGTTGAGTATCAAGCTTTTAAAATATTCGAGATGCCTCGTTAGAATTATACACCTATTTGTAAGGCATGAACTAGGATGCTACAACCATCTCTTCTTATTATTATTCGATTATATATAACTTAAAGTAGAAATTTGGACTAGACCTTTATTTTATTTACATTTTCCTGCCGTATGGTGGCAGTACCTTTTATATCACCGAGAAAAATCTCTTATACAAAAAGAGATATAGATGTCTGTTATACTCCCTCCGTTTTAAAAAGGATGACCTAGTTTGACTTGGAACGGAGTTTAAGAAAAGAAATAAGACTTTTTAATCTAGTGGTTCTAAATTAAATTATTTATGTCAAATGTATAAAAACGTCCTTTAATCTTGTGGTCTTAAACATGCCACGTAGAAAGTTAAAGTTAAAGTGTTGCCAAAAAAAGGAAAGGGGTCCTTCTTTTTGAAACAGACTAAAAAGGAAATATGGACATTCTTTTTTAAACGGAGGGAGTATTTTTTTTTTGGTTTTCCATTCGGTGTCCGGAGCCCATATTGAAGCTTCAACTAAATCTAGATCGTGCACGGCGGGCCTATTCGGGGGTGGCTCTCCCAATGAGATTTTCTCGATTTCCAAGACTCGAAACTGAGACCTCTAATTAAAGGTGAAACACTTTCATATTGGTCAATGTATGTCAGATTTATTGAATCAAATAGTTTCATTAATGATAATAGTGATAATATATCTCTTTCTATCAATACTATTTGATAAGGTCTTACCAATAAGTTTACCAACTTGAAGATTTTTTGTGACTATCTTATTTACACTAACCATGTATATACTTAAAACTATTTGCAAAAATTAAATAAATAAATAAGTGATCTTCTTTATCAAGATTGTAAATGCAAATTTGTATATATATTTGTATTCCTGTCCTAGTTATTCTCCGTATTTAATGGTTGTTAATAGTTTATTTTTTGAAATAAGAATGATCCAGACCTCCTCACATTACGTGCAACATATTTAGTTAGATTCATTTGCAATATTTGTAAATGAGTAATGAGTAGTAGTATCCCATTTGAACATCACACATTTGCTTGCAACCAACATGCACAATCCATCATCATGTATGTATCACTCACAATCACCACTCCTATAGTGACAAGTTTCGTGTCATTCGAGTCATACAATATGAACCGCCGTGTTTTTTGCGTAATTTCATCTCACAATAAATTATATTATTTACATCGAGAGTAATGAGTCCAACAAGAGTATAATGATGTCCTGATTCCATAAAATAGTCCATCATAGGTCCTCCATAGAGAGAACATTTTGCCTCCACTAAATTTAGAGTGTTATTTTTCACGTGAGCTAAAAGTATTTCTTGTGATTTGATCAATGATGAAAAACTAAGTAGGAAGAGGCAAAGTACTAAGTGGTATTCTGATGAGGAAGACATTATGCTTGTAATTTGAGATTTTAATGCGGCAGTTTAAAACCGCCACAATAAACTAAGGTCTCATTTGTTTCCATTAAGATTAAGAGGTTTGAATCTAAATACACATATGAGTATTAAGATTTGCATTAACATTTGGGTGTTTTGATCTGAATATTAAGATGTGGTCTTTAAATCTGTACACTAAATAATTAATGTTGTTTGTTTTCAATATCTAAATGTGAAAGTGAAATTGGAATATTATATTGATAAAATATTATAAAATTTTCATTTCAACAAAATACATGAGTTTTGATAAAAAAAAAGTTTTAAAAGTTTTAATAATCATGATTTGGAGTACTATTTTTACATTCAAAACCTTGATAAACAACAATACACCAAAAATATTATTGCAACCGGTATTCTTGACACATCAATACAACAAAATTATTAATATAAAAGAATACTTGAAAGGATTATGAAAACTTACCTGTTGGGAAAAAATGGTGTTTGATTGAGAAAAGAGAAAAAATATTTTTTTAGTTATGAGATAAAAAAGCACTCCCAAAGCAGAGAAGCTATGATTTATTGTTTGATAACTTATCAATGAGTCTGAATATTGTTAAGAGTCTCATACGGATCTGATTCGTTCAGACATCTTCAGATCGATTAAGCTGTTTTTTAGAAATAAAACAAATGAACTTAATGGGTTGAATCAGAATGATTCAGATTCAGACTTAAAAATCAAACGTACTTAATGGATTGAATATGAATGATTAAGATTCAGACCTCCATTAAGTGCAAACAAATGAGGCCTAAGTCTTGTGCAAAAATGCAACAATTTTTTTTGTCATAAATGTATTACGTTTTTTTTTTCGAATTATAAACATCGTAATATTTATTTGTACTTTCCACAATATGCCTTGGTTAATGCGACATTTTTCATAGAGTGACGATTTAAAGCTTTCGTAATTATAAAATAGAAACATAATTCATTTTTATATAATCGTCGTAATATTCAATTCATGACTATAATTTTATTGAAATAATTAATTTTGTCATTCCACATTTATATCTTATTACTGCGTCCTATCTATTTATTCTCATAACACAATAGTAATTAATGTAAACACAACACAAAAGATTGAATAAGCAAAATATTCATCACATAAAATAAAATAAAAGTACTCTAAAATTTTATATCAATTTTTTTTTTAAAAGTACTTCTTATTTTTAGGATATATATTATATATATCCTAAAAAATATTTTTAATTAGTGTATGATCCATCATCATGGTTACTTTTATCCGAAGATAATGCTGCTTCCATTTGATACTAATGAGTACCACTTTATATATCTAATGCCTGAAAAGAAAAGAAAATATATATTAATTGACAAAATTAAACCTACCGAATAGGCAAAGCAGTAATTTGCAATAAGGTTCCATTTTACGGATCAAGATTGCTTGATATATTCGAGTCAACAACAGTTGATTTTCAACAATATATTCATTATATATATTAAATATATTGAAAAAGGAAAACTGTTGTTGACACGAAAATATGTAACAATCGACCCGCTATAAAACAATATGATAAATAGGTTTCTTCATGTGCATTTTAACAAAAGAAAATTTGGTGTGTCTACAAATTCAAGAACTCCACTCAATTTATAGGATCCAACTTAGAGCCTGAATACATAAAAAGAAAAGAGACATAAATTTCTCTTCACACATATTAATTTTTGTCTCCAAAAAAATACTAATAGTCAAGTCTTTAGTAAATAGACAAAAATATAATAAATGGATATGAGCCTCACATAAAAGAAAAAAGATTGAGGAAATTAAATTTAGTCAGATCGATAATTAAAATTTTTATGACTTTTTTTTTAAACATCTTAAACAAGTTTTTTACATGTTAAACGTTAAACACCTGAAGTGGGAGTTCGTTATATCTTTTTGACGCTTTTCACTTAGATAGCACAAACACAAAACTTACACAAGATATTTAAGTGAAAAATTGTATTAATTTTAAGTGTTTACCTATGAGTTGTGCCTTTGAATTTAAATATTTGCATGGATCAACTCCCTAATTAATCAATTTATTCAAAGGTCATAAAATGTGACATTTGAATCCCGAGCATGCCCTTACAACTTATAAATCCCTTATTTTCTTCTTATTTTGGTGTGAGATTATTCTAAAGCAATTTTAACAAAAATATTTTCTTTTTAATAATAAGGTAACTACACCTCTTAAGACTCCCTATCAAAAGATAAGGTGGAATAGCGAATTTCTTATTTTCTTAACTAGAGTCTCGAATTTGAAATTCTAAGCACTATCGAAACCTTAATTACTAATTTAATTTCTAAATCCATGAATTATAATCAGTTAGATCAATATGATTAGGATAACGGGCATGATACTAACACATAAACAAAGAATTGGCTACGCAAGCTTGAAAATTTTGGGCATGTCATGTCAGACAGGACAACTTGCATGCCCATGTCAAATTTCCATAGTCTAATTCTACCGTCTCTATAAAAATAACAATTATGCAGCGATAAATACCAAATATGTTTTCTTGTGCCAATTTTGGGTATGTCCATGTTGAAAACACAGATATTACAAAAAAATTAAAAATCAATTGCAACGAATTAAGGGTTTTGCAATGATATATATATATATATATATATATATATATATATATATATATATATATACATAGTTCATGTATCATATGGATTAGAGAAATCAAGGATTGTATTGATAATTAGAATGTTGAGTTACAAACTCCTTATATAGGAGAAGAGTCCTATTCTAGTTATAGTAGGAACCCTATTACAACACAATTATTTACATGAGTAGCATTGTATTACAAGTCAAATATCTTATCCTAGTCGACTCCTACAATGTTAAATAGCTTAATCGTACATAGCTTAGGATTTAGTTGTCAGTCCTAGTATGACACTAACTCGAACTGGTCATCCTGCTTTGATGGACCTGTTCATTCGACATGTTCCATCAGTCTTCAAGCTTCCTTCAACACTTCCCCTCAAACTAATAAGAGGAGGAACTGTAACTCCTAGCTTGCGATGAAATTCAGCAAAAACCTGTTTGGTTAATGCTTTTGTATGAATATCAGCTAGTTGATATTTAGACCTCACAAACTAAGTAAGAAGTTGTCCTCTGGTCACCTTCTCACGAACAAAATGATAGTCCATTTCAATATTTTGGTTCTAGCATGCATAATTGAATTAACTGTCACGTACAAGGCACTCGTGTTATCACAATACAATGTAGATATTGATCGAAGAAACACCCTAAGGTCATGAAGTAGATACATTATCCATGTCATCTCTGCTGCAGTGGAGGCTAGTGCTCTATACTCAGCTTCAGCACTAGATCGAGCAATTGCGCGTTGTTTTTTGGAAGTCATAGAAATACAATTTGTACCTAGGTAAATGCTATAGCCTGTAGTTGATCTCATAGTGGTGGTTCAAACTCCCCAATCAACATCTGAGTATCCATATAACCTACATGGTGATTGTGAAATAATTCTAAGTCCAAAGTGCAGAGTACCTTTGATGTACCTGAGAATTCTTTTCACCCCTTGAAGATGTTCACTGTTTTATTTTGCATAAAATGACTTGCTAAATTCACAGCATGAGTAATATTCGGTTTTGTGAGTGTCAAGTATTTAAGACTCCTTACTATCATTCTGTAAAAAGATGCATCAACCAAGCTTCCCACAGCTTCATGTAAACCATGCTTTTGAGCCAAAGAAGTGGCTACGTCCTTTGACAACGTCATTTCAGTCTTTTTCAGCAGCTCAGCAGCATACTTACTCTGACTTAAGTGGATACCCCCATAAAAATACTTAACCTCTACTCCTAGAAAGAATTGTAAAGGACCACGATCTTTCATGGAAAATTCTTTCCCAAGTTGTCGAACTAACTCTGAGACATGCGATGGGTTACTACCTATGATAACAATATTATCCACATATAACAAAAGAAATATGGTGCCTTTTTGAGCTTGCCGTGTAAATAATGAAGAATCTGCCTTACTACAGATGAAGCCAAGGTGTAGAAGATGCATGCTAAACCTATCAAACCAGGCTCTTGGTGTTTGTTTAAGACCATACAATGCTCTCTTAAGAAGACAGACATGTTTAGGATACTTGGTGTTAATAAATCCAGGAGGTTGACTCATGTACACCTCCTCTTGTAGAAACCCATGGAGAAAGGCATCAAGTTGTCTAACTTCCCACCTTGAGCTGATGGCAATGGATAGAACTACTCTAATAGATGTGTCATTAAACACAGGACTGAAAGTTTCTTCAAAGTCTATGCCTTCAAGCTAAGAGAATCCTCTGGCCACTAGTCAGGCCTTGTATCTATCTATTGTTCCATCAACTTTTAATTTCATCTTCAACACCCATTTTGAGCCAACCAAATTTATAACAGGAAATTTGGGCACAAATATCCATGTCTTGTTTGTGTGTAAAGCATTAATTTCTTCCTACATTGTTGCACGCTAATGAGGTGATTTAAGTGCTTCATTAATAGTGTTTAGTTTTCTCATAATGACATTGATATTGCGAGCAAGAAGTGATAAGTGGTGTTCCTTCGCCTTGTGTCTCGTGATCATATGATGCCCTTGTGGGTGCAGGAAGTACCTCAATTGGTACATCAACTAAAGTAGTTGACTGGAGTGTAGCATTTTTAGGTTGGTAGTTAACAGGTACATCAACTAAAGTCGTCGATTGATGACGCTCATTGACTGGACCTGTAAGTGCAACATGTTCCTCAGTGCTGCTAGCAGATACAAAATCTACAGTTGAAGCTTCAATACTAGCCTATGGATTATCACGTTCAACATGTTCCTTAGCCTCTTATCATTTGCCTGAAAGGTCAATGGTACCTTCATCATCAAGGAGTATGTGAGAAGTAGCAGCATTATCACCATTAATGTGTGTATTAGTAGCATGTACTTCCCCTGAATCATAATTATCATGTGCCTGCAGTTTAGAGAATGATTCAACAAAAGTAGCAAGGTGAGGTGAGACATCAATGTTAGTCCGAGATTGATTTCAAGACACATAGGATAATGTGTTTTCATAAAAAAAAACATGTATGTATATGTAAACCCTCATCATATGTGGATGATAGCATCTATATCCTTTGTGTGAGATGTTGTACCCTATGAACACACAAGGTAAGTCTTTGGACTGAACTTGTCGCTACCCTTTATCTACGAAATACATCTACACCCAAACACTTTTAGGCTATTGTAATCAGGTTGTTCTCTATACAAATAACAAATAGAGTCACCTGTAACACCTCGTAACTTGAATTAACTTAAGAATGAGCTAAGAAACCAAGAGTAATCAATTTTGGGAATAAGTAGGAAATCTAGAAAATTTTCATCTTTCAAAAGTGAGTTTTGGTCATTTTCAAACGGCCATAACTTCCAGCTCAGGAGAATTTTTGATGATTTCTTTATATGGTTAGAAAGATATTTCATCTTTCCAACGCCGCCGAGTTTGTGGAAAGCCGATGTCGTATGAGGGAGATATGCCTTTCAGAAGTTGGGCTTTTAGATTGAGGAAAGTCCAATCCGAATTTTAGTAAGGGTAAAGTTGCATTTTCACCCTAGTATTTTCTAATTCGTATTAAGGATTTATTAAGGGTAAAACCAAGTCCCAAATAAGTTTTACAAAAACTAAGAACACTTAGGGCTTAGGAGAAAAGAGAAAAGAAGAGGAAGATCAAGAATTTGTCCAAGAACGCAAACATCGTTGCGTGGATTTCGTTGGGGTGATCCTTATCGAGGTATGTGAGATCATTCGGTGTTGGGTCCTTTCACCCACACCCAATTTGATTCGTTTCAGCAAGTTAGAGTATATGGAATGATGAATATGGGAGTTCTTGATGAATATTCATTAAATTACTATTGGTTGAATTGTAGTTTATCTCTAGTAGATTTGATTCATGTTTTCAGACTGTTTTGGGGTCTAATTTATTGGGTAATGAAGTATTTAGAGATCCTAAGTGTTTGGGGTGGGATACATGGAAGTTTGGGAGGTTTAGAATTGAAAATTGGAGAAGAGAGGTCGGAAAACCCGTCTGATAGGACCTGGCGCGCGGCGTCTACCAGAGCCCCTCAGGAAAGACTCTGGCGCCCCGCGCCTCTCAGAACGCCAAGACCTCCTGGAGACCCCGTTCATTCCCTATCTTTCCGTACTAGTTCCTAAGTGATGTACCTATCATTCCTAGTTGATTCCAGCACTCTAAGGTACATCTAAATATCATGAAATCATCCATAAACATGAGATCATGATCCTTGAATCCATAATTCAATTCAAGGAAAGTAAGATCAAAGTCAAAGAAGTTATGAGTCAAGTTTAAAAGTTAAGAAACAAGTCAAAGTAAGTTCTTCAAGTTTTCAAAAAGTCTTAAACAATCATTTTAACGTTGGTTTAAGGCTCAAGTTACAAGTCGAGCAAAGAGTAAAGAGTTAAGTACAAATCAAGTAAAGAGTAAAAGTTAAGTTCATTTCTCAAAGGGTATATGGGAACTAACTATTTCCCTAAAGGTTTATAAATTTTCACATTTAAGTTAAGAGGAAACTAAGAGTTCCAAAAGAGTTTTGTACTAAAAGGGGAACATTGATTCCAAAAAAAGTTGTTTAAAGATAAATGGTTCAATAAATTATCTCAACCCAAAGGAAAGAAGTTTTATTAAAAATATGAGCTAAAGTATATTTTGGGAGTAGTATTGAGCAACGATGTGGGGATGAGAGTTCATATTAACTCAAGTCTCCATGTAAACTATGAATCCATCATGGGAATTGACGGATCAAATTTTTTAGATGATCACGTAAGTTGAGCTAGTGGATCCACTAAGTTAAAAAAAGGTCCTATACCGATGGCAAGGTATATGATGGTTCTCGGCAGCGTGAGGTAAAACGTTGTATCATCACTTAGGCTCAAGTAATGACTGTTGGTTAAAGAATCTCCACAAAAGTTATATTACTTTCATATATAAGTAAAGTTGAGTTTGTCATTGCATATCTTAAACGAACTAAGTTGTTTGGTTGTTTGACAAGCTTTATATATAACATGTGTTTTAAATTGCTTTATATCCATACTTTGAGTCAAATATATTCTTTAGTTGAGCAGAGTCAAGGTACGTTCATTTTATTCTCTTCAAGCTTAAGTTGTTGTGTAGCATTCCAACTCGCATACTCGTACATTTAATGTACTGATGCCATTTGGCCTGCATCATTTTATAATGTAGACACAGGTGACCAAGATCAGCACGCAGCGCTTCGTTGATCCGGATTGAGCTCCAGAGTCAGTGGTGAGCATCCTTACATTCCAGAGGACATCCTTTTAATTGTTTTTTTTTCTGATTTATTTCAATAGGATGTTGTGGGGTCTGTCCCAACATCCATCTCAGTCAGTTTAGAGGCTTCATAGACAATGTAGTACTTCAGTTTTGGAGTCTCCTTTATCCTATATTTCATATGTACAAGTGTTGAGACTTAGTGCCATTTTGGCCAAGATAATTAATTAAGTTATTTGATGAGAATGCTTTTAATTATTTATCTGAGATGAGTAGGGTCTTCCTCTGAGTTAAGTAAGTCAGGCCAAGGGTTCGCTCAAGGCCAGCAATGGTTGTTGGATGCCGACCATGTCCAGGGTGTAGGCTCCGGGCGTGACAAACTTTGTATCACAGCCATAGTTCAAGAGTCCTAGGGAGTCTATGAAGCCGTGTCTGTAGAGTGTTAGTAATGGGTGTGAAACACCCCACATCTATGATTAGAAGGTTACAACATTTAGGAATGTTTCACTTCTTTCATATTTCTATTCGTGCATAGAGTTTATCTCTAAAAGTGTCTCTATAATTCATGCTTACACGTATTTTCAGATTTACCATACCTCCACAAAGAGCAGTCAGAGGTCCACCAGCCAGAAGAAATGTTGAGGAGCAAGAGGTCCCTAATGCACCGGATGTGCAACCCCAAGGAGAGGTTACCAATGCCAAATTCCGGGAAGCTATCCGAATGTTAAGTCAAGTAGTAACCAATTGTCACATTCCGAGAGTACCCCCTAGAAGAAATGGTGGTCTCGGAATGCGACATGGCGTACGTGACCTCTCAGAGGTCTTGTACAAGCCCGTTGAGATCATTCATTGCATACATGTATGAAAAGTAGTGCGGGATTAAAACTTTTCACACGAAATAGTACTTCAAATATCTTTCATAGAAAACATAAGGAATATAGCTAAGTCTCATCATATGTCATCTTAGACTCAAGAATACTTGGGACACGGCCCATACAATTGAATATAGAAATCTAATGTCTATTACAATACTTTGAATAAAAGAGTCTAAAGATGATAATGTTCTAGAATAGAGTGAGGACATACCCCCACTTTGTTTTGCCTCAAGACACGACTCACTTGCTAGCCACACCTTTAGAGATAGACAAAAAGTATGGAATTAGTACAAACACATGTACAAAGTAGTACATAATGCATAAAAACATGAGAAACAGACATTTATATAAAACATGCTCTTTTTGATCAAAACTTCATATTATAAGCAAATCACATATAAATATCAAACATCACATTTAGAACACAAGCCAAGACATATACAATTTTAATACACTTACAGTAACCTTACAGTGAACCTATAGTGATTTCACAGTGAGTTAACATACAAACCTCCCATCCAAGGTTATCCTAAGACTCATTAAGTAGGACGAGAAGAGATCGCTTATACACCCTCTTCAAGATCACCTAAATGATCCTTAAGACTACCTAAGACAAAATTATAGCCTTCCAAAACATTCAACTCCCCATCTAAGGTTACCTTAAGATTCACTTGATTGGAACATGATGAGACCACCAATACATCCTCTTTAAGTCTACTTAACCAACCCTCAAAGCTTCCCTAGATAGGCATACTTTCATTCAATCTTCATTAACCTAAATCATGATCATCATTAAGTCAATTAGAGTTCATTTTATCATTTAGAGTACTACACATAATGGTCTTAGGGAAGACGTAGGGACTCACAAATTAGCATCTTCAAAGCCTAATCGTGAAATGTCTAGATAGCGTTCCATTCCACTACCTAAACTTCATAGAATTTCTCCATAACTAGTATGTATCCCACATGATGAGAATATGCAATAACTGACATAGACCATGGTAGCTAGACATGAAATCCAGAATTATAACCTACTTCGATGGAGGGTATTCTACTTGCCAATGGTAGAACTTGGACACATCTCATGCAGGCACATGGTTAAGGAATATTAAGGGTTTATTTGTTCTCTATTATCATATTTCAAATAGAGCTACTTCCCAAGCATACTCACTCGGTGCTAGCCTTTGTTCTCATAGAGTAGTTCAATAAAAGAGTATATGAAGAGGTTCCATATCGAGTTCACAAAAAAATCATAACACCTTACCAAAGAGGTCCCCTAGGGTTGCCTTACAATGGTAAAGAGGATAGCTCAATGATTTTCCTAAGGATGATTTCATGTCGTTCCAGCCAATCAACCCCAAGTCCACCATTCACTCAAGAAGGATACCATTACGGCTTTCGACTTCAAGGATATCATAACCTTCTAACTAGGTTGAAGGTTCCATATAATTAACCTTCTCACTATGTTTAAGGTCACATGTCATTCACATATACAAGACTAAGGAGCTTTAGCATACTAATTCAAGAATCCATATTTACATTCAATAGGTATCAAGTAAGGGACACAAGTCTACCAAAATAAGGCACATCAATACTTCACTTTATCACATATAGCATATCACTTAAAAGCACATGAGGACAACCAAGTAAACTATAGGTCACCCTATACACTACAATAGTACCATCAATATAACCATCATAAGACTCATATAACCAACTAGGAAGAATCATGCATCAATCCTAAGACTACACACATAAGGACATAGTCATAGTCTAACATGATCACCTAATATCAATAGAAGAACACATACTTTCACTTTACTCACACGTAGATAGATATGATCATACTTCACATAAATCAACTACACAAATATCACAATATATTAAGTAATGGCGACAAGGTCATGTTCATCATAATTCATAAAGTAACGCCGACGAGGCCACATAATTCACAAGCATAGCACATAGCACCGCCACCATAAGTAGAACATACCAATCATAAACATAAATTCAAGACCTAAAGTACATAATATACAGAGAGTTAGGGCAGCATACCAATTCACTCTCATCACTTCAATTCATAGCCAAATCAATCAACCAATACCCAAAGGCCTTTACCCATGGTCATGATCACAAATTCAATCCAAAATTCATAATACACAATGAATATAAAGCAATTCAATATGAATTTATCAATATAAGACAGCCTACACATGATTATAACATAATTCTTTCATAATACAATAATCCATAACAATCTACGTAAGAATTCCATACTACAAAGTCATAATCAAATCACCCACATTAGGGCCAAAAGTAGAAGATCATGATTTACATGTCTTCATAGAGAATTTATTCTAAAATCATCAAATTACCATCAATTCAATCATAAATCTTTCATTCAAAATGTTTTATGCGAGAACCCATGGCTAGATGTCAAAATAGGACATTTCATCTTTTCAGAAATCTTTGGAAAACACTTTGAAGCTTGGCTCCTTGAAGAAAGAGAGTTAAAGGATGAAGAACAATACCTTAATTAGAACTAACCCACTAAATTTGGTTGAGAACCTTGAGTAATTCGTCCTCTTCCTTGAAGCTTGAGGTTTCAACAATGGAGGAATTAATTTGAGAGGATTTTGGGTTTTGATTTGGGGTTTTGAAATAATGAGTTAAATGAATGTTTTACGAATTAAAAATATTTATATTAATGATATATTCCTTTTAAAATCAAACCCAATTAATAAAAAGTGGAATAGAATTAATTTGGAAATCAAATTTTAGACAGCCCGCCTAGTGAACACGGCCACCTTCACGGTCCGTGAAGGTGGTTCACGACCCTCATGACAGTCCGTGGTACTTAGGGAAGTGGATTCATTGACTTTCCAATACCTAAAGTGGATAATGAAGGTCCACGACAATCTTCACGAACCTTGGTCCACTCCACTGGCCATGAAGTGGTCCGTGAACAGTGAGGCAGTGAGCTGCCAACCTAGGACAACTTTTTCCCACAAGTTAGGTCCTCCTCAAGGACCCTTTGTTTCGTCCTTGGGGAGTTTTCCCGGACGTTTCCAATCCTAATACACTCATACACATGTTAAGGACCCCTCACATCAATTTCAACCAAAACGAACACGTAAAACTTGCCAAAGCACACTAAGACGCACAAGCACACTTCAAGGCACATCTTTCGAATGTCATGGATGTTCTTGGACATTTGACGTCCAAACTTCACCAAACTTTAGACACTACCTATAAACACCATTATAAACCATTTCGGGACTTTAGAACCTCATGACGCAAGTGTTAGGCTCTGTTTCACCTAAGTCATTTTAGAGGTGTTACACCAACCATGTCGGGCAACAGAGAGGAGCTCGACAAGAAGGGGCTGAAACCTCGAGGCTTCATTAGTTTCCGAGAATAAATCCTCCTATATTCACCGGATCAAGCACTACTGAGGATCCAGAAAACTTTGTAGAGTAATTAAAGAAAGTATTTGAGGTAATGCATGTGGTTAATGCTGAGAGGGTTTAATTGGTTGCATATTAACTAAAGAGTGTGGCTAGAACCTGGTTTGATCAATGGAAGTATGGTAGAGCTGAGGGTGTACCACATTCAAGTTGGGCTTATTTCGAAGAAGCCTTGTTGGGGAGGTTCTTTCCTTCAGAACTGAAGGAAGCAAGGATACGTGAGTTCCTTACTTTGAAACAGGACTCCGTGAGTGTTCATGAGTATGGGTTGAAGTTCACCTAACCGTCTCGCTATGCTCTGGAAATGGTGAAGTACATGAGGAGAAGAATGAGCTTGTTTGTTGCCGGTTTGGGTCGTGTTTCAAGCAAATATGGTAGGGATGCAATGTTGATTGGTGACATGGGCATATCCAGTCTTATGGTATATGTGCAACAAGTTGAAGAGGAGAATCTTAGGGACAGAGAGGAATACATAAACAAGAAAGAGAAGACTGGGAATGAGTCTGGGCAATATAAAGGTGGTTCAAGTTGACCACAATTTCACAAAAAGAAGGGGCAAGCACCATCATCTTCTAGTGCACCTGCGCCCAGAAATAGAGGTGAGTATAACGACCAGAATTCACAGAACGTCAAGGTTAGACTAGCCTAATCCCAAGGTAGTGTGGCAAAAAGAGGTAGTGGGACTTTTGCATGTGGTAGATATGCTAGAACCCACCCGGGTAAATGTCGTGATGGCCTGACAGGTTGTTTCAAGTGTGGTCAAGAGGGCCACTTCATGAGAGAGTGACCTAAGAACAAGCAAGGTGGTGGAAATCCGAGCAATATAGCTCAATCTTCATCAGTTGCTCCACCAAACACGACTGCACCTAGAGGAGCCACTTCTTGTACTGGCGGAGGGGCAAAGCTCTATGCATTCACTAGCCGCCAGGAGCAAGAGAACTTTCCAGATGTTGTCACGGGTATGATCAAAGTCTTTACTTTTGATGTTTATGCTTTGTTAGACTCAGGAGCAAGTTTATCCTTTGTAACTCCTTATGTTGCAAATTTGTTTAAAATTCTTCCTGAAAAGCTTTGTAAACCTATTTGTGTTTCTACACCTGTTGGGGAGTCTATTCTAGCGGAAAGAGTTTATCGTGATTGTCGTGTTTCCATCAATCACAAGAACACCATGGCTGATCTAGTAGAGTTAGACACGGTGGATTTTGATGTCATTTAGGTATGGACTGGCTCCATGTCTGTTATGCATCAATAGATTGCAGAACTCGAGTTTTCAAGTTTCAAATTCCTAATGAGCCAGTCGTGAACTAGTAGACTAAGGGTCGTTTAATTTCATACCTTAAGGCGATGAAATTAGTTTCAAAGGGTTGTATCTATCACTTAGTCCGAGTTAATGACTCAAGTGTTGAGGTACCTTCCCTTCAGTCAGTTCCTATAGTCAGTGAGTTTTCAGAAATCTTTTCTGATGATCTACCTAGAGTCCCTCCCGAAAGAGAGATAGACTTCAGCATAGACATCATCCCAGATACTCGTCCTATCTCTATTCCGCCATACAGAATGGAACCAACAGAGATAAAAAAGCTAAAAGAACAATTGAAAGACTTGTTAGACAAAGGCTTCATTCGACCAAGTGTCTAACCTTGGGGCGCTCTGGTCTTGTTTGTAAGGAAGAAAGATTGATCCTTTAGGATGTGTATAGACTACCGCAAACTGAATAAGGTGACCATCAAGAATAAATACCCTCTTCCAAGGATATATGATCTTTTTTATCAACTTCAGGGTGCTTCTTGTTTTTCCAAGATTGACCTCAGATCAGGCTATCATCAGTTGAAAGTAAGGGAATGTGATATTCCAAAGACAACTTTTAGAACAAGGTATGGGCATTACGAATTATTGGTTATGTCCTTTAGTTTGACAAATGCACCTGTAGCGTTCATGGATCTTATGAACAGAGTTTTCAAACCTTATTTAGATTTGTTTCTCATCAACTTCATTGATGACATACTGATTTATTCAAGGAGTGAAGAAGTTCATGCTAGTCACCTTAGGGTTGTTCTTCAGACTTTGGGAGATAAGGAGTTGTATGCCAAGTTCTCCAAGTATGAGTTTTGGCTTAAGTCTGTGGCATTGTTAGACCACATTGTTTCTGGTGAAGGGATTAGAATTGACAATCAGAAGATTGAAGCAGTTCAAAGTTGGCGTAGATCCATATCTCCAACAAATATAAGGAGTTTCTTTGGCTTGGCTGACTATTATTTGTTTAAGGATTCTCATCTATATCTTCTCCTTTGACCAAGCTAACTCAGAAGACATTCAAGTTCCAATGGCCTGAAACATGTGAGAAAAGCTTCCAGGAGTTGAAAAAGAGATTTACTACGCTCCCATTTTGACCTTACGAAAGGGTACTCAAGCCTTTGTAGTGTATTGTGATGCATCAAGAGTTGGCTTGTGCCGTGTGTTGATGCAGAATGGCAAGGTTATAGCTTATGCCTCATGACAATTGAAGATTCATAAGAATAATTGTCCAACTCATGACTTAGAATTGGTTGCAGTGGTGTTTGCTTTGAAGTTATGGTGTCACTATTTGTATGGTGTTCATGCTGATATATTCACTGATCACAAGAGCCTCCAATATGTGTTCACTAAGAAAGAACTGAACCTCAGACAGATAAGATGGTTGGAATTACCCAAGGATTATGACATGAGTATTTTTTACCACTCAGGTAAGGCTAATGTGGTTGCTGAAGCCTTAAGCAGGTTGTCCATGGGAAGTACTTGCTATGTCGAAGAAGGGAAGAGGGAGTTAGCTAAATATGTGCACAGACTTGCACGCTTGGGAGTCAGACTTATGGATTCTACAGAAGGAGGCATAGTGGTGACCAATGGGGCTGAATCATCATTAGTGTCAGAGATAAAAGAGAAGCAAGACCAAGATCCCATTTTGCTTGATTTGAAGGCAAGTGTTAATAAGCAAAGAGTATTGGCTTTTGAACAAGGGGGAGATGGTGTGCTGAAGTGTCACAGTAGATTATGTGTACCTAAGGTGGATGGACTCCAAGAGAGGATATTGGATGAGGATCATAGCTCAAGATATTCCATTCATTCGGGTTCCACTAAGATGTACCGCGATTTGAGAGAGGTATATTGGCGGGAAGGCATGAAGAAAGATATTGTTGAGTTTGTTGCCATGTGTTCAAATTGCCAACATCCATCTCAGTCAATTTAGAGGCTTCATAGACAATGTAGTAGTTCAGTTTAGGAGTCTCCTTTATGTTATATTTCATATGTTCAAGTGTTGATACTTAGTGACATTTTGGCCAAGACAATTAATTAAGTTATTTTATGAGAATGTTTTTAATTCTTTATCTGAGATGAGTAGAGTCTTCCGCTGAGTTAAGTAAGACAGGCCAAGGGTTCTCTCAAGGACAGCAATGGTCATTGGGTTCCGTCCACGTCTAGGATATAGGCTTCGGGCGTGACATCACCATAAGTCAGTATATTAATCTGGAATACTATAGTGAGGAAAGCCTCAACCCATAGAAACAAAGGTAGGTTAGCATGAAGTAGTAGAATTTATCCAGTCTCCACAATATGCCTATGTTTTCTGTCTGCAACTTCATTTAGTTCAGGTGTATTAGGACATGAAATATGTCTCACAATGCCACAATCTTCCAAATTCTTGAAAATGTCTATTTGGATAAACTCACCACCTCCATTACACTGAAAAATCTTAATCTCTTTAGAAAATTGTTTTTCCACCATTTCTCGAATTTTGCAAATTTCTCAAAGAATTCAGATTTTTTTTTCAGTGGATAAATCTATGTATATCTCGTGTAATCATCAACAAAAATGACATAATATTTCATATGTTGAGAAGATTCGACAAGAGCAGGTCCCCATAAGTCACAATGTATTTTCAATAAAGGTTCTTTCTCAATTTGATTTCTCAAACCAAATGGTTACAACTTTTTCCCAAATGACAACTAAAACAAACAGTGGGCATTTTATTTCAACTACTAATATTGATGCAACTATTACTATTCACAAATTTTAAAGACTTCAAAGTAGGGTGTCCTAATCTAGTATGCCACATGTGGTGTGACGTGTTCCAATCGTGTGCAGCAGGTATAGCATAGAGATTGTTATTTTCCAAAGCATATAGTCCATTCTTTTAGATACCTCGACCAGCAGTGTCCTTGTTTTTTGTCCTTTACAACAAAGTTAGTTTCATTAAACACAAGAATTCAACAATTATCATTTGCAAACTTACTAATTGAGAGTAAATATTTATTAATCTTGAGGACTACAAGAACTTCTTTTAATTTTAGACCTAATCCGTATATGTTTCCAACATGTTTTATGCCTAACTTTGATCCATTCCCAATAATGATTTTATCTGATCCATTGTAGCATTTAAGATCATTTAGGATACCTTCGGCATGTGTCATATGGCTACTTGCTCCTGAGTCCACACAGAAGGTGTCATCTGTAGTGTTTATAGATTAGTAGCAGCCAGTGCTTGTGGTAACTCATCTGTGTCTTGGTAAGAGTAATCCCACTGGTAAAAACACTTAAGAGAAGTATGCTTATCCCTACTACAAACTTGTCACGCATTAATATTGTTCCTTTTTTTACTTTCACTTGAAGGACTGTTCTGAGGATCTGGTCCATTTCTGTTGTTATAAGAACGTGTCCCTTGTACAACATGCTTAAACTGTCTTCCTCTTGAATTGAAATTATTATTGTTTCCTCTTCTTTAAGAGTAGTTTCCTCTTCCCCTGCCTATTTGGGCAGAGAATGTCATGTTATAGTTTTGTTGAGGCACTTCTTCTTCATCCTCCCTCATATCAAAACCCTGAGAGCATTAAAAATTGATTAAGAGTAGGATATGGTGTCTTACCCAGCATGAAATTGCTGAAGGTCTTATACTTAAAACCTAGACCTCTAGCACAATTAATCACTTTGCTATCTTCATCTACAGGCTTGTGAATGGATGCAAGATCATCACATATGCCTTTGAATTCCTTAATGTATTCGTCAATTGTTTTGGTTCATACATTCACACTTTGTAGTTGTTGTTTGAGATGGAACTCCTTATATTTTTGTCACGACCGAAATCTAGACGCCAGACGAGACCGGCGTCGTTGACCTCTCAGAGGTCGCAGACAAGCCTACATACGTCATTCTTACTTCATCTAGGTTAATTTTAGCGGAAAATTTGGACTTTTTGTTTTCTTATTTCATGCTAAACATTATAAGCTTAACATCATGAGCGTTCACAAATCAACCATCTAATATAGAGATAATCAAATGAAAGAAACAGTTCAATACTGTAATAAATGTATAATTGCCAAAATGGCACCAATACAATGTCTGAAATAAAAACGGAAAGAAACACTAGTGGAACATGCTCCATTATCTAAAGACTACATCTAAGCTAGATAGTAACGGTAGACATCCTCGAAAGCATGAGGGCCTACCAAGTCCGGATGAAAGCTCCACGTCCGGATAGTTGCAACGTCAACCTGTAAGCTCTAGCGTCCACCTGTGCCTGTACCTAAAAATGTAAAGTTGTATGGGATTAGTACACACTTGTACTAAGTATGGGTATATGCAAGCACACACCAAGGACATGCATGAGGAAGAATTTCTCTTTCCTAACAACATGATTATGGAAAGTCAAGTCAGTGGACTTGCCAAATTGGGATTAGGAAAGTTAGTGAACTTTCCAAAGTTGGATTAGGAAAGTCAGCGAGCTTTCCAAATTTGAATTAGGAAAGTCATGCCATGAGAGTAACATGCATCATCATACTTATCACATTGCACACAGCACATAACATCTTACACGTAACACATATCACATAGCATATAGCACATAACATCTTTTATAACATTCATTCATATGCCATGAGACCTTGGAATCATGGACTTGACATTAAGACTTTTCAAAATGAGGGCTCAACATATGGGAACTCAACTAGGGAGTCTTCATTAGCAAACATAGAGTCTGCTTCATTCATTCATACGTACTTCATTTCATTTCGTTCGTAGGCTAGTGTGAACACCAGTTATACCTAGGATGTAGTTTAAGACTTTCGTCGGGTTTGCTGTGCAATGATCAAGAATAACCTAGTGTCATTACTTGAGTCTAGCTCACCTCTTGATTATCCTATCCTAACACCTTTGGTATCATTCATTTTATTATGTGCATCATTTGAGGCTGGCCTCATTCATTCATTGGGAACTTTAACTTTAACCGACATAGATCATGTGAGCATCATGAAATCCAGTGTCCCCCCCACACCGAAAAAGGTGGAATCATCGGCCAAAGTGACCCAAAGCATGCTAGCGTACATGGGAATTTAACCCTGTCAGATCCCTATATTGGCAGTATAGGTTCGAAGACTAGGAGATATAAGGAGACCCATACCCGGCATGCCGGAAAGTCTCATCTCATGAGAGTTACGTGAACCTCCGCCCTTCCCGAAAGAAGGCATCACCGCTCATAGCTAGTCTATCGATGCTCAGTATAAAGTTCCATTACATTCAACTCATACGTCATGGAAGTTGGCTTCTAGTATGAGGACATCATAGCTCAATAGATGATTTCTCATCTCATCATTAGTATTAAGTGTGTTAATCTCAATACTTTCATTAGAGTGTTCATAGAGATTGGTCTCTTCATTAACTTACACTCTCGTAGGTGAGTACGTTTTTGTAACATTTACTTAGGCTCATTTGAGATTGTTCTCATCTTTCACATTAGCCTCATATCATGTTTTCACCACATTCATTAACATTAGCACAATTTCTCTTCATAATTACTCACCCCATTTTACGTGAATGTTTGTGTCATCATATGCCAATGCACTTGGCCATTTGTGTGTTTCACACTCTTACTTAACCCTTCTAGGGTTTCATCATTTCATTACATAATAATCATTTCATCGTATGCCAATGCACTTGGCCATTTAGTGTGTTTTACACTCGTACTTAACCCTTTTAGGGTTACTTCATTTCATTACATACATCTTAGGTTCACTTATTTTTAAACGTATGCTAGACTTATGGGTCTATACATACAAGCCATGAGACTTCATTCATAGTTCGTTAAGTGACTCATATCTTCCAAAGATTATGTAGTACAAGACTTATGCATCTTGTATGTATGCCAAGATCTCGATTTCGATGTAAGCAGATGGCATTATTCTTGAACATTTAATTCACGTATGATTTATGTATCAATACGGAAATTTGGGCAAGAGAACCCAAGTTCGAATCCCTTGGACAACACTTACATTTTTCCTTGATTTTATTCTTAGTCCTCATGACATTGGAACCCTAGATCGAGCCCCAACATCAACATTCTCTCTTTATTTTTCTCCTTGGATTCTCCTCTTATTTGGCCGAAGGGTTGTGGGATCGAACCCCCACAGCCCCTTTTATTTTTTTCATTTAATTCTTCTTGCCCAATTCGCATAGACCATGAGGTTGTGGGATCAAACCCCCACAACCTCTCTTTATTTTTCTCCAATTTCGCAGCCTACCTAGAGGTCGTGGGTTCAATTCCCACGCCTCACAATCCTTTTATTTTCATTTTTCCTTTCTCCTTGAACATTGCTACAGCTTACTGGGGGGCGTGGGATCGATTCACCACGACCCCATAGTTTTTAAAGATTTTTTCTATCCTTCTCCTATGTCCCTTATTCGCTACTGACCAAGGGGTTGTGGGATCGATCCCCCATAGCCCCCCCCCCCCCTTTTTTTTTTTAATTTAATTACTACAGGCGATTAAGGGGCGTAGGATCGATTCCCCACGACCCCTTTTCTTTTTATTAGTTGTTGCATTCGCTGAGGGGCGTGGGATCGATTCCCCACGACCCCATATATTTTTTTTTAATTAACAAGGGCCTTCCGTGTTGTGGGATCGAAACCCCACAACAACAATTAATTTAATTCCTTTTTGCCAGGCGAAATTCGCTGATCACTGCCCCATTTCGAGCCCCGCCTAACACCCTTCTTTTTTTTTTTTTTTTGTTAGGTAAGCTTTAGTGAGGTCCTGGGTTCGATCCCTGCAGGCCTCACTTATTTTTTTTTTAATTTTTTGACATCCAAAATTTCCAGATTCATTCTAAAGCCTATTTCTAGGTTCTGGAAATTTATTCCACGATTTTTCTATACCTTTTTCATCAAATTACGCATTAGTTCTTAGGGAAATTTCATGGTTCATTTATAACGTTTTAGGTGCATTTTCATGGATTCGTTTAGCCAAGAATTTCTCCCTCAATCCAGCCACATAACATTTCATATGAACATCACGACTTACCTCAGTTTATACACGTAAAAATACAACCATAATACATTAAACTTTTTGGAGCATTACAGAGAGAACCTCATTCACTGTAACATACTTGCACACACACTTGTACATAATTTCGAACACATGGGTTGTCTTTCATACGATTTCAAGTACACAAACATAATCATATTCATCACAAAAACATAATATACACCTAAATCTACTAGCAATCATACCAGACCTACGATTCATTGGGAGCTAGTGACAGGGGCATGCAAAAGGGGAAACAATCCTAGTTTTCGAATGAATAACATGAACCTTAAGGGGTCTCTTGGGAAAGGGACCAAGAGAGAAGAAAACCCATACCTTTTTTACGTTAAACCCTTGACTTGCTGCCCAAAAAATCCTCCCAAGAACACGTCTAAGACTCCTCAATATCAACTCCACTCGAATGACAACCTCCCTTAGCCTAGTGTGCGATTGACGTTTGTTTTCTTGTGATTTCGTGTGAGTTCTTCAAGTGTGAAGAACTTGGTTTATTTTTCTGCTTTTGTATCTTACTTTGGCAGAGAATTTTTGTGTGAAAGAGGAAGAGAGATTGAGCATCAGAATGGAGAGATAAACGTGATTGAGAGTTGGAGTTATAGGAGGCTTAGGAGTCTAGTTTTAGGACTTAGTCAATAGGGTTTTTATTTATTTAATAAAATCTGATTTTTATTTTATTTTTAATCAGCTAATGAATAATAATTATTAATTAATTACATTAATTCAATAGCTTAAATAAAAATCACATTAATTCATTGCTTTCACCTAGGTTCGAACCCGGGTGGAGCAAGACTTCACTTCAAGGGCTCAATTTCGGCCCTCTCTCCCCAAATTACCCCTCCACTTTATTAATTAAATAATTAATTACATATTTAGGGTAATTACGATACTATCCTTAACCAGGAAAAAGACCATTTTACCCCTAGACCCTCCAAACCTAAGATTTTCCCTTTTTAAGTCCGGTAAAGACTCATTCGAGTAAATCTTCGTATTTGAGAGTCCTACATGGTTGGACCCAACCTTTTCAAGCTCAACTAACTCCCCAAGTTAGTTGGCTTGGTTGTAGCAAGGGTTCCGAGGTCTGGTTCTACGCGCATCAATCTGTGTGAACCCTGGTCTAATCATAGGCATTCTTGACACATTAAGCATTACTTATCTTATCCATTTTTAGGGTTGTTACAATTTTGTTGCTTGAAGATAGGTTTCTTCCAAGCATTCCCATATCTCTTTGGCAGTGGAGCAGCCTACGATCAAGTACATGCTTTCTTCCGTCAAGGTGCATGAGATCCAACTCCTTAGCAACACATCATTATCCTCCCAGTCATCAATGATGTTGTTGTCTTCTGCACCCTTCTCGCCTGCTACAGCTTTCTCAGTAATTTGTCAAGTGGAAAAGGTATCTTTAGGTGGTTCTCTGATGAGGTAGGTTAATCTCATCACTTGAATCAACAAAGACATTTGTGTCCTCCATATAAGATAGTTTGTTGGCTTTAGTTGAATGGAGCATGAACAAATAAGATGATGAAGTGAAGAGGTCGAAAGAGTGTTTGTAGAAGGGTTCAATGCGGTTTGATATTGTGGTTTTTTTGTTTTGATCTAATACGTTAAAGAGCGGAAAATCTTTATTGCTCTTATATCATGTAGAAATCTCACGTCTAGGATTAGAGAGATCAGGGATTGTATTGATAATTATAATGTTGATTTATAAGCTCCTTATATAGCAGAAGAGTCCTATTCTAGTTATACTGGGAATCCTACTACAACACAATTATTCACATAAGTAGTATTGTATTACAAGTCAAATACCTTATCATACTCGACTCCTACAATATTCAGTAGTTTAGTCGTACATAAATTAGGATTTAGTAGTTTGTTCCTAGTATGACTCTAACTCAAACTCGTCATCCTGCTTCAATGTATCTGTTTCTTCTACATGTACAATCAGTCTTCAAGCTTTCTTCAACAATAATTGCATAGGCTAATTTTATCGTCTCTATGAAAATAACAATTATACAACAATAAATAGTAAATATGTTTGCTTGTGCCAATTTTGGGTATGTCCATGTCAGAAAACACAGATATTACAAAAATTTAAAAATCGATTGCAACGAATTAAGCGTTTTGTCATGATATATACATAGTTCATATATCGTATGAAGTTGAAAAAACAAGACAAATTAAGAGTACAGTTATATATTCCACTATCTTTTAAATTCAAAAGCAAAGTTAGAATTGCGAAGGGATATTAGTGCAGAATTCCCAATTATTCCTCTCAACACATGTATTAAATTCCATTTCTCTTTTGACTTATTTAGTTGAAATTAGTTCCTATATTTAGCTCTGTTAAGAGAATGCATTATTGAACGTATCGAAAGACGAGCATAATTCTTGTTCTTCAAACCCTAAGGTTCGTAAGGATTTCTTGAAGAATATTTTGTCCTAGATCCTTGATTTTAGCTCATGCCCATATATAAAAATGTGTGTATATATAATTCTTATTAGGCATTTTAAATATCCCATAAAATTTTAAATATTCACAAAGATATCAAGACATCAAATATTGTCTTACTTAAAGTAAAAATAATCATCTCAAAATTTCATAAACTCCTGCAATATTCACGAAGAAATCAAAGGAACAAAGTGAACAAAATACAATTTTCCTCAATATCAACTCGAAATATTGAATTGTTGTTCTACGTTCTTAACGATCAAATTACGACCCTCGAATTATAGGGAAAAATCAGGACACAACAATCAAAAAACTATACATATTTAATTTATACTCACATTCTTGATAAATAAGACCACTTTTTTTTTTCATTTCGTGATTATAGTTTATTTTTCATACTTGAGAAAATTTATCGCAAATAGTATTATATATACATGATTAGTGTAAATAAAGGTAGTCATAGGAAATCTTCAAGTTGGTATGAGGTAAGACCTTAACAAAAAGTAAGGATAGAAAGGTATATTTTATAACTATTATCATTAATGAAAGTAGTTGATAGATGCATATAACACACATTAATCACTATATATATAAGTGCTAACATCAACAAGAAAATCACAAGCATAACTAGAAAGAAAAACTCACAATGTCTTTTTCATCATAATATTATACTATCACTTATTTCTTTGCTTTTTCCTATGTTTTTCATCATTGAGCAATTCACAATAATTTATTATTGTTGTGTTAAAGAATGGCACTCCAAATTTAGTGAAGACAAATTTCCTACTACTCATTACTCATTTGGAAATATTACTTACAAGCGAACCGACTAAATATGTTGCACGTAACACAATGAGATATATAATGTGAAATAATCTTTAGTGAATATCTATGATTTGTAGCATTTTCATGCATATGATGAGATTCTATAATAATTTGGTACTAACACACACTTATAAAATTATGTGAATTATGTGTTAATTTTTTTAATTTTTTTGTGTTGTGTTAAAGACATTTCTGTGTTGCTTAATATTACAATTTACAGTACTTAATCATACAAGTCCTTTGAAAATAGATTTTCCTTTTTCTAATTTAGTTTTGCTCCATATATTTATTTGTTTTTTATTTTCGCATTTCAGCCAATTGTTTGGTTTTTATTTTCGTGCAAGAAGTTTTCATGCTCTATCATTCATATTTAAAATTTATCTATTTGATTAATTTAAATTTACAATTTAGAAATTTCATTAGTTATAATTTCGTTAGAGCTCCTAAATTATATTGCTGAGAATCTTACCCTCAAAATTAAATTCCGAAAACCTAATCAGAAAAAGATTACCATTACTATTCCACCATTTTATTGTGAAACTTAAGAAGTCCAATAACTTTTTATTAGAGAAAAATGCCTTTGTTAAAATATTCCAATGACACATTTAATGTTAAATAGTACAAAATCTGGAGGCCTAATTCAGTGAAGTCGGAAATTTCTTTAAAATTGCCCAAGATTTAATATATATATATATATATATATATATTAATGTATGCAAAGTAATTTTTGACCAATATATTTCGTACAGTTTTCTATACATATAATATAATTTTTTGATAAGAATATTTGATTGGCCACTCTGAACTATATATATTGCTACGCCATTGAATATTTTGTCAGTGTGAACAATACATCGTTAAAATCAGTTTTTCTTTTTGTCAATAGAATGGATTTGCAATAAAAAGTAACGTGACCAAATTTCATGTGTATTTTAATTATAGAGTATTAAAAATTTTTCTAGAACAAATTTGTGATAAGATTTCGCGCGATCAATTTTAAGTGTATTTTAATTTAGAGTATAAAAAAATATCAATTATCTGTCAATAAAATTGATAATTTATAATTGCATGGTATATATAATATAGAGTTAAAAACAAGGGTAAATTTTAGAAATCACACAGTTTTAATGCGAAATTACAATCTATCCCGTTTTAGTTTGTAATTACATTAATCCCTTAAAAAGTAACATAAATCAGATACATAATATGTTGCTCGAATACATTAAAGAGTATAGCGGATAAATTATAACATAAACCGAAAATATCATATGTAGCTCAGATATATTTAAAACTAGCTCGGATACATTATAAAATAAATCGGATACGTAATATGTTGCTCGGATACATTAAATGGGTCGGATACATTAATATGTAGCTCGGATTTATTAAAGAAATGAGAGATTTTAGAGATTTTTAGAAATAGAAGGGAATATTGAAAATAAGGAAAGCATAAGACGTGTATTTCAATATTTTCCCAAAAAAGAAGCATCTATTATATTTGCATATCCTTGATTTTTTTTTTCTTTCTTTTTATGACTGAGTGCCATGCATGACTTTTGAAAAATTAATGAGAAAATACATCAAATTCCTTCTGAACTTGGCGTCAAAACTTACTTTAGTACTTTAATTATACGAGTGTTGAAATACCCCTCTTAACAATTTTGAAGTGATTAAATACAACCTTAAGAGCTGACATAACAAAGTGAGTGTATTCATTCTCTTAAAAGCGTGTGAAATAATAAAATAAATAAAACTGAATATATCACACACATGACATTTTTTTATTGGCCAATATATAACTAATAGTTTCTAATTTTTTTATAAGCTAAATTTTGAAAAAAAATGTGAAATTTCTTGTTTAAAAGTAAATGAAATTTTTGTGTTCAACTTTTTTAAAAAATATAAAAATAATCTTATTGTTTTCTCTTTATTTTGTTTTCTTCCTCAAATATTTTCTTCCCCATTAAAGCACTTCATATATCTTGCTTCTTCCATATTAGTCCTTTTTTCTTCAAGTTTATCGCTCAACTCACTGGTCATTGATCAATCCACAAAATCCAACACCTAATACATATTATTGAATGTAAATTTCTTGAATTTTAAATGACCCATTTTGAATTCTATATGCAAAAAATGTGATTCTATCAATTTTCTTATACATCCTTCATTTTTCATTTGAGTTGTTAAGAAAAAAAATACTATCAGAAAATATCATTCTCTGATGACAGATTTGTAGGAGAGGGTTCAAAGAAGAAAAAATATGTACGCTTTTTTTAAAAAAAATAAAAAATTGATGAATGTTAAAGGAGAAAACAACTATTGAAAGCTAAAATGGTCAGGAAAAAAAAGAGAGAGGGGGGGGGGGGTTATAAGAGAAGGGGTGAAAGAAGGTGGGACAATTTTGATTTTAAAATGAATTTAAAATTAATTGATTAGTGTAATGAATTTTAAAAATATTTAAGAAAAGGGGTGAATAAACAAAAAAAGAAAGATTAAAGACTAATGATGTGGTACTTACATGATTCTGACATGAGTGCTTACATGGCTATGATATTCCAGGTGAAAGTGGTATTCTACTCTCAGAGTTGTATTTAATGCACTTCAAAGATGTTAAGGGGTATTTAATCACCAGTGTAGTTTAAGTGCGAAAGTAAGTTGTGCTGTCAAGTTCAGGGAAAATTTGATGTACTTTCTCATGATTTAACTTATAAAAAAAATTTAGAAACTATTAGTTATATATTGGCCTGTAAAAAAATGTCATGTGTGTGATATAACCATTTTGCTTTTTTATTTTTATTATTCCACGCGCTATTAAGAGAGTGACTACACTCACTTTGTCACGTCAACTCTTAGGGTGGTGTTTAATCACTTCAAAATTATTAAGGAGGGTATTTCAACGCTCGTATTGTTAAAGTACTAAAGTAAATTTTTACGTCAAGTTAAGGAGAGATTTGATGTATTTTCTCATTAACATCTACAAAACTTATTTAAAATGCATAAATTATAAGTCAATTTAACTTTAAACATTGATCCGATAAATTTTAACTAAATTTAATTTCCTTAATTTTTTTCTGTTATGAGAAGGTCATATCTATATATTATAGATAATATAAAAGTCTATTTACTAAAGACTTGACTATTGATATTTTTTTGGAGCCAAAAATTAATGTGTGGAGAAAAATTTATTTCTCATTTCCTTTTTATGTATTCAGGCTGTTGTTTCTTATTAATTGAGAGGAGTTCTTGCATTTCTAGACACATAAGAAAAAATGTTAAAATAAACATGGAGAAATCTATTTAGCATATGGTTTAATAGAGGCTCAATTGTTACATATCTTCTTGTCAGCAATAATTTTTATTTCTCAATATATCTAATATATATAATGAATATATTTGTTGAAAATCAACTAATGCTGACTCGAATATATGAAGCAATTTCAACTCGTAAAATGGAACTTTATTGCATTTTAGTTTTTTGCCTATTTGGTAGGTTTAATTTTGACAAATAAAGTTTGTTTAAGTGTTTGAACATTTTTTTCATTGATCAATAGATTAAGAGTTCGAATCAAGTTATTCCTCCGTAAAAAATAAACTAAGAAAAACAAGAGTAGGATTAATTTGTTGGTTTTTTTTTTTTCATAAACTATCGGAGATATTAATAACTGGTATTTACTTAAATTAATTTTTAGAAGTTGAGAAATTACCATGCAGACCATGAATTACTATCATTAATGATATTTAATTAACTTATACTGACAATTTCAAATATTTTTTCACTAAAAAGATCATCTTTTGGGTATTTCCATGTTATTGATCCATTTGCTTTAAGAAAATTTATCTTCGAATTAAATTTTATTTGAAGATCTATCGATAAATGTATTTTTATTTTTTAGACATTAGATATAGAAACTGGTGCTCACTAATCACCAATCGAATCAAGATCTTCAGATGGAAGTAATAATTATGATGATCAAACATCGAATAAAAATTATTTTTAGGATTCATTATTACTTATCACAGTTTACCAATTTTGATCATAAAAATCACAATCTTTTTTGAAAAAAAATTCTACAATTCACCAATTATGATTTTTCAAAAGTAGTGTATTATTATATTGCCACTACAAAACTACTTGGTTAATGCGATGTTTATATAGAGTTATCACAATTTTACACCATTATAATTATATAAAAATTATTTTTATTTTACGATGATTTAAAATAATTGTCATATTCAATTCATTATTGTAAAAGTTTGTCGTATTAATTACAAGTTTCAATTTTGTCATTTTTGTTATAAAGTATTTGTATTATAGTGAATGTCTATCATGTGGAGTCCTTTTAGGATATGGTTAAGAGTCCTATTTGGGGACCAAGTTAGATTTCCCTATAAATAGAGGGCTCCTCTTCATTGTAAAATCATCCCTCAAGAGAAATAATAAGTCTTCTATTCTCTCTATTTTCTTCTTCTTATTATTCTATAGTTTCATAACACGTTATCAACACGAGGCTCTACTTTCTCAAAAGTGAAGGTCAGATTTGAAGAATTAATAACGGTATTGTTTATTCTTTTATTTTTAATTTTAATGGTCAATCTTACAAAACTAGAGTTCACTGCCCTTCAAAGTTCGGGCAGGAACTACCTCTCATGGGTGTTGGATGCTGAAATTCACCTTGATGCAATGGGTCTTGGAGACACCATAAAAGAAGAAAATAAGGCATCAAATCAAAACTGTGCACGAGCAATGATATTCTTGAGTCATCATCGTGACGAGATTCTGAAAATCGAATATCTGACAGTTAAGGATCCACTTGTTTTGTGAAAAAACCTAAAAGAAAGATTTGACCACTTGAAGATGGTCATACATCCAAAGGCACGATATGATTGGATGCATCTAAGGCTACAAGACTTTAAGTCTATACATGAGTATAATTATGTCATGTACAGAATCACTTCTCAGTTGAAATTATGTGGAGAAACGGTTAGTGAGATTGATATGATGGAAAAGACGTTCTCCACTTTTCATGCCTCGAATGTGCTCTTGCAGCAACAATATCGAGAGAAAGGTTTCAAAAAGTATTCTGAACTAATTTCTCATCTTCTTGTGGCTGCACAAAATAATGATTTATTATTGAAAAATTACGAGAATCGGCCTACTGGATCTGAAACACTTCCTAAAGTGAATGAGGCGTACGCCCACCATGCTAGGCGTGAAAAAAATCGCGGCCCTAATCGTGATCGTGAACGAGGTCGTGGTCGTGATTATGGTCAAGAACATAATTCTTTTCCTAGTGTTAATCATTCATCAAATAAAAATCACAATCAAAAGGAAAAAAGAAAGGATGAGAAACGTGAAACAACTAGGGAAGGTTGTTTTCGATGTGGTGAAAGAGGTCATTATGCACGTGATTTTCGTACTCCCAAACACTTGGTTGAGCTTTATCAAGAATCGCTAAAGAAGAAAGAGAAAAATCCTGAGGCAAATTTTATCTCTGAAAATCAAGTTGACATCACGCACTTGGATGTAGCAGATTTCTTCGCACATCCTGAAGGAAAGATAGATCACTTAATTGGTGATGGCTTCGGAACATGGAAGAGTGATTTTTTATTATTTTTATTTTTATTTATTTATTTTTTGGTAAAAGTTATTAATAAATTTCATGTAATGATAGTGGTTTACATGAGTATTAGTATTTCAAAATTAGTTTAGTCATATTCTTGTAGTTCATTAGTTTGTTCCTTCTTAATTAGATAATATATATTTTTCATTGATTTATTTATATGATTCTAATATGATATAATTAGTCAAATACTAAACTTTATCACGTGTTTATATTATAAGGTCTTTAAGTTGATCTAATGTTAAAACATGCAGTCTGTTATTAACTAGGATTTATCATGTGTTTGTATTATATTAGGTCTTTAACTTGATCTAATGTTAAAAACATGCAATATGTTATTAATTAGGATTAAATAATAATTATTTTTCCTAACAACTCGTTATTGACTTAGAGGAAGCAATAAATTAAGGCTCAACTTCTAATATTTAATAATTAGTGTATTACATTGAATATATTGTACCATTTTGACAACACTAATATTTAATATATATTTATTTTGTGTATGTCATTCATGTGAAGATATAGATAATTATAAAAATATATTATCGAAATATGAAGACATTTGTTTGATTGATTCTGGTATAACACATACGATATTAAAAAATAAGAAATATTTTTCTCATTTAAGTATGAGCAAAACAAATGTTACTTCAATTTTCGGTAGTACTAATATGATTGAGGGCTTTGAAAGAGACATTGTAATTTTGCCCAAGGGAACTAAACTCATCATTAATAATGCAATGTTTTCTCCAAAATCTAAGAGAAGCTTGTTGAATTTTAAAGATATCCGTGAAAATGGTTATCATATCCAATCAATGGATGAAATAAATTTTGAATATCTTGGTATCACCAAGAATGTCTCTGGGCAGACATGTGTTATAGAAAAGTTCCATGCTTTATCTTCTGGCTTGTATTGGACAAAAATTAGTGCAAATGAGGCACATTTTATATTAAATAAAAAGTTTACTGATTCTAATACATTTGTACTTTGGCATGATCGTCTGGGACATCCTGGGTCTATAATGATGATACGAATTATAGAAAATTCGAATGGACATCCATTAAAGGACCTAAAAGTTCTTTTAACTGGTGAATTTTCTTGTTATCAAGATAAGTTAATTGTGAGACCATCACCAACGAAAGTTGAGATTGAGTCCCTTGCGTTCTTGGAACGTATATATGGAGATATTTGTGGACCTATTCACCCATCTACTGGGTCATTTAGATACTTTATGGTTCTAATAGATGCTTCTTCATAGTCTCATGTGTTTCTATTGTCATCTCGTAACTTGACATTTGCAAAATTATTGGCACAAATAATAATGTTAAAGGAACACTTTCCTTATAATCAGATTAAGTCCATTCGTCTTGATGATGCTGCAGAGTTTTCATCCCAATCATTTAATGATTATTGTTTAGAAATTGGGATAAGATTTGAACACTCTGTTGCTCATGTTCATACTCAGAATGGACTCACTGAGTCATTAATTAAACGTCTACAATTAATAGCAAGACTATTGCTTATGAAAACTACGTTGCCCACTTCTATATGGGGACATGCAATTTTGCATGCTGCAACACTTATTTGTCTCAGACCGACAAATTATAATAAGGTTTCTCCATTGCAATTGGTTATGGGTCAAGAGACTAATATATCCCATTTAAGAATTTTTGGAGGTGTTGTACATGTGCCTGTGGCACCACCAAACCGCACTAAGATGGGCCTTCAAAGAAAGTTAGGAATATATGTTGGGTTTGAGTCACCCTCCATTATTCGCTATCTTGAATAATTAACTGGAGACATGTTTATTGCTCGATTTGCAGATTATCGGTTTGATGAGACAGTTTTCTCAAAATTAGGGGGAGAGAATAGTAAAATAAAATGAGAAATTTTGTGAAAAAATTCATCATTGTCTCATCTTGATACATATTCTTCTACTTGTGAGCAAGAAGTACAAAAGATTATTCATCTGTAGAAAATTGCAAATCAAATTGCCAGACGCATTTACAGATTTGAAAAGGATTGCTAAATCACATATTCATGTATAGAATGTCCCAATTCGTATTGATGTCCCTATAGGACCATCCACTAGTGTCATAACTGATGAGTCAAAAAGCACGCCTAAAGCGTGGTAGACCATTGGGTTCTAAGGATCAAAATCTTAGAAGAAGAAAGATTAAATGCCAAGATGACACTATGAAAGAATCTCATATGGAAGTTCAAAGTTTGAATAATTTTGATATTCATGAAACAATCAATGAACTTGAAACTCAAGGAAATAATGAACTATCCATAAATTTAAGAGATGTTGAAACTAATCTGAATCGATCAGAAATAGTGATTGATTATGTCTTTGCATATAATGTTGCAGCAAATATCATGCAACATAATGAGGATCTTGAACCTCAATCTGTTATAGAATGTCGACAAAGAAATGGTTGGCCAAAATGACAAGAAGCAATTCAATCAGAGTTGAATTCACTTGCCAAACGTGAAGTTTTTGGACCTATAGTTCAAAAACCTAATGGTATTAAATCTTTTGGTTGCAAATGGATTTTTTGTGCGAAAAAGAAATGAGAAAAATGAAATTCAAAGGTATAAAGCACGCCTTATGACACAAGGATTTTCTCAAAGGTCTGGCGTCAATTATGAAGAGACATACTCACCCGTTATGGATGCAATAACATTGCGTTTATCTCATTAATTTTACAGTCCATGAGCAACTTGAAATGCATTTGATAGATGTGGTTACAAACTACCTTTATGGATCACTTGATAATGAGATATACGTGAAAATTCCTAAAGGATTTGCGATGCCTAAATCATGTAATTCAAAATCTAGAGAAATGTATTCAATTTAATTGCAAAGATCATTATATGTTTTGAAGCAATCTGGATGCATGTGATATAACCGTCTTAGTGAGTATTTAATTAAGGAAGGTTATACAAATGATGCAATTTGTCTATGTGTCTTTATAAAAAAAAAATCAGAATTTGTTGTACTTGTTATTTATGTTGATGACATAAATCTTATTGGAACTCCAATAGAGCTTTAAAAGGCAATTGATTATTTAAAGAACGTATTTGAGATGAAAGATTTGGGAAGGAAAAAATTATGTCTTGGTTTGCAAATTCAGCATTTGACAAATGGTATTTTTGTTCATCAATCTGCCTACACAGAAAAAGTGTTGAAAAGATTTTGTATGGAAGAAGTGCATCCCTTAAGTACTCCGATGGTTGTTCGTTCACTTGATGTGAATAAGGATCCATTCCGACCTCAAGAAAAGGATGAGGCAATTCTTGGTTCTGAAATACCATTTCTTAGTGCAATTAGTGCACTAATGTATCTTGCTAATACTACAAGGCCTGATATAGCTTTTGATGTTAATTTGTTAGCAAAGTATAATTCTGCTCCTACTATGAGACATTGGAATGAGATCAAACACATTTTGCGATATCTTAAAGGGACAACTGATATGGACTTATTTTATTCTAATAATTGTAGCCCCAATCTTGTTGGTTATGTTGATGCAGGATATTTATCTGATCCACACAAAGATCGATCCCAAACAGGCTATGTGTTTATATGTGGGGGCACTGTCATATCTTGGAGATGTACAAAGCAGTCCATTGTAGCCACTTCATCTAATCATGCTGAAATAATAGTTATTCATGAAGCAAGTAGAGAATGTGTGTGGTTAAGGTCTATTATGCATCTCATTCGAGAGAAATGTGGTTTGGAGTGTGATAAAGTACCCACCACTTTATATGAAGATAATGCGGCATGCATAGCACAACTTAAGGGAGAATTTATAAAAGGAGATAGACAAAGCACATTTCACAAAAGTTTTTCTATACACACGAACTTCAAAAGAATGGTGAAATAAATGTGCAACAGATTCGTTCAAGTGACAATGTGGCAGATTTATTCACCAAGTCTCTACCAACTGCAACTTTCAAGAAGATGGTGCACAAGCTTGGAATGTGAAGATTCAAGTCTCTGGATTGATGTTCTTATTAGGGGGAGTTAATACGCGCTGTACTCTTTTTTCCTAACGAGGTTTTGTCCCACTGGGTTTTCCTTGTAAGGTTTTTAATGAGGCAGCATAGATGCGTATTAATAGATATGTGTACTCTTTTTCTTTACTAGAGTTTTTCTTTTCTTAAAGTTTTTTTAGTAAGGTTTTTGACGAGGCACATCCTCTATGAATTAGACATTTAGGGGGAGTTTTATAAAGTATTTATATTATAGTGAATGTCTATCATGTGGAGTCCTTCTAGGATATGATTAAGAGTCCTACTTGGGGACCAAGTTAGATTTCCCCTATAAATAAAGGGTTCCTCTTCATTGTAAGATCATCCCTCAACATAAATAATAAGTCTTCTATTCTCTCTATTTTCTTCTTATTATTATTCTATAGTTTCATAACAATTTTACATCTATATCTTATTTATTATATCTTATTTATTGCACCCTATACAATTTACACTTTTACAACACAAGTAATGTTAACACAACATAAAAGATCAAACAAGCAAATTATCAATCATATAAAGCAAAAATATTCTAAAATTACATCATCAACATACAAATCTTTAAAATATTTTTGACCATTTTCTCTGAATAAAAAGACACACCACTAGTAACTAGAAGAAGGGAAAAAAAATAACTAAAGCATCCTAACGGTAAATTGTACATTTTAAAAATATTTATAATTATTAATATTTATTGATTTTAGAGATTCTTATTGCCAAAACTGAGATGTACACTAGAAAAAATGGTGGAAATATTATTATGGTCAAATAGATGGTTGGTTTATATTTCCATACTTTATCATGTTGAATTGATTGTTTAGGTAAAATCTTAAATATTAGGATTTAGTACATAAGTTAAAATAAGGAAATAAATTGATAACTAAAATTTTATTATGTTACAAAATTCTAAATAATTAAAATAATACTATAATAATTATTTAACCTAATATGAAATGATTTTCAAAGAGTAAAAGAGGCCAAAAATATATCATTTTCCCTTGAAATACATGAAGTTGATTTGATTCTTGAACACCACTAAATTATCCCAAGTTCTATTGGCATAACTCCTGCCAATAGACTTGATGAACTCCAACATCAAGGTTCTAAAATCAATTTCTAAGACACTCAACTAATGATTGATTGATTTTAAAATCATGATGTTAGTTTATCTTCTTAGTATATACACCTTTTTAGATTTGATTAGATGATGACAGAGTTTCAAACCAACTCAAATAGATAAAAAGAATAAAGAAGTTGAAGTTATTGAAGGTGTTGTGAGATAATCTAACGTTGTTCAGGAACCATGTCAGCTTCATGTGTGTAAGAAATCATTTATCCTTTATTTTTTTTCCTTCAAAAAATAAATTTACAGCATAAAATGATTATTTAATTATATTTTAAACATTTAAAACTTTTAAATCAATTAGATTTTAGTTATTAATTTATTTTATTTGAGCTATGTACATAAGTCGAATTTTAAAATCAATTCAAATCTTATCTAAGCAATCAATTAAGATGTGTGGATTGTTTATTTAGGTAAAGTCTTGTTTGATTTAAAATTCAAAATATTAAGATTAGATATTGTACATAGTTCAAATACGTAAAAACTAATTAAAATTTAATTGATTTCAAAAACAAAATTATTTGAAAAATAATTAAATATCTATGTTATGTAAAGTGAAATTTATCTTTAAGGAGTAATAAAAACAGAAAAAATGATTATCTTTTAAATACATGAAGCTGATATGATACCTAAGTACCACTAGGTTCTATTGGAATAAAGTATGCCCATACATATATATCCCTGAGGATTATAATTGGAGATACCATTGTTTATGGTACAAAAGTTCCTGCACAACTATCATTGCTCAAACATCACACGTGGATTTCTCATAGTTGGTGTGGCAATGAACTATAATCTTGGTTCAAAATCAAGCCTCAAGTAGCGGTAATTTTTTTCCTTATGTACCGAACATAAGAAAATAAATTTTAAAAAGTCAATTATTTTCTAGAAAAAAGTGTATACCATTATATGAGGGTGAATGATAAGGTGTGATGGAGGATGGAAATGGCATAATAAATGAAAATTTTCACTTATAGAATTTCAATCTTTGAACATGTCTATATGTGGATCATTGAACTTTTGATCTAGATTATTAACATGTTAAATATGTTGAGTCATATATCACAATTCAATCTTTTGGTTCGAGTTAATTTAGGATCCAATTGACCTTACATTTTTTAGATAAAATTTGGAATTTTTTTGGCAAATAGTGTGTCCATAGAATTTGTCATTATTTCATAAATAACCAAAATTTTCAAATATTAGAAAAAACTAGTATTTAGGTCAAATCTCATTATTTGGGAGCTTTTAAAAATTTAAATTCTACATCAAACTATCTTTTACAAAAACATCCTCTATAGTAGTTGATAGTAGTTGTTTGTGTTGTATTACTTAAGTTTTTGCGTGAACACCAAAGCAGTGATGGATATTTAGTGAATATGAAAGCGATGATATGGTTGTTGATGAAAAAAATGATGAACAATCGGCTTTGGGTCGGGTAATAGTCATGTGCTTCATCTAATTACGATGTGTGAAATGATGCTTGTTGCACTCTCTCCGAACTATCACATTGCTTCAATGTCATGGACAATACTTGTCAATTTTGCAACAAAGATCTAATTGATTTGTTGCGGAAGTCATGAATCTTGTTGCGTCGATATTTTTATCTTGCTATGTAATACAAACCTATGGTTAGTTTGATAGTTTTTAAAACTATGGGTATAAATTGTATTTCTTAAAAATAGTGAAATATGTTTCCCAAATATTATGGTCAAACACATGGTGAAATTTCACCAAAAAATTCATCCAAATAATATTTGTCAAAAATATTTGGCGGCCAAACACTAGCTTAGTATGTGTTACAAATTGGGTGGAGGGTCCACTCGCCTTTAGGATTTTGGGTCGTGACATGGGTTGTGGTCCACTGGTGGGAGTGTTTTACCCTTAATCAGAGTTATCGGGTTAGAGCCCCGGGTATGGAGAAAATCTTGTTGGGAGTCACCCCCGAATGGGCCCTGCAGAGCGTGATCCAGATTTAGTCAGAGCTCCAATGTGGGCTGCGGACACCGGATGACAAACATTTTTTTTTTATAAATAATCTAATCCTATTCAGTTGTAATAATATCCTAGTCGTAATTTAGTCCTAGGCGACTCTAGCTAGTACTATGCGCAACAACCTAGTCGATATGAGTGACCTAAACTTAAAGTTACTCTAACTCCGTCTTACACGTTGATTGAACTAGATTGTTCAACATGTTCCATGTCTTCAGTTTTCCTTTATCTTCAACAAAATGTCTTTGATAAATTATACATCCATTTATATAAACATGAATACGGATCTAAGATCACATTATGTAACCAAATATAGAAATTTGGAGTAGACTTATTATTCCACTTGTTTACCACATATATAATTTCAAAATTATATCAAAACATCTCATTTATTTTCCCATAAATTCCAATTAGATTAGACAATCTTTACTCGTGTATTGACATAGAGTTTAAGACACATATTTGTCAAAAAAATCAATGTAATATCTCAAAAAGAAATAATCTTCTTGGAGTATTTCTGTTTTATTTAAGATAAATATATTCTATTAGTTTTGAGACTTTTTAGAGTCGCCACTTAATTTTTGAGCAAAAAGAAACTTGGTTTTCAAAAGACTTAAAACAGGAAGTCGATTGAAAATTTTAAAGGGAGTTCGGGGATTCCTATTTATATTTTGAAAAGGTTTTTACGGCACCAAAAAATATTTTTTAACTTGCAACTATCCGACAACTAACTTATTTGGATGGAATGATTTAACTTAAAATTAGAGATAAAAATTATTTAGAGTTGTTTGAAAATGAAGTATTAATTTACTGTCTAAGTGAATTTTAATTTGTAAAATTTATTTTAAGTTATTTACTTGGTTTGATTAAGTCGTTAAAA